>CM059421.1:5000000-6250000 GCA_030378225.1 Knoxia roxburghii
AGCAGGGAATCAATGTGATTAATGAGTTGAGAAATGACTTCATTTTTTGTTGATTTTTTTAAATTTTCAATATTTCATTTTGATAAACTCTTAATTTAAAGAGAAATTAGTCAAAATGAAAAAAAGTTAAATTAAATTAAATTAAATTCGGCAATTATCGATAAACAAGCACTACCAAAGAGGCGTGTTACTAAAAAAAAAAAAAAAACAAAAGGACACATTGGAGCCTACTCCTTTACATAATAATTAAATTATGACCCTAAAAACACATGGGAGTAGTATTAGCCATAGATGTCAAAGTTGATTTGACTTTAAGGTTGTGTTGGTTTGTAATTTTTTGGGAAAATTTTTAATAGAAAATAAATTTTTTAATAAATAATTAAAATCAAAGGAAAAGAAAAAAAAATAACTTATTTGTTTTAATAAATAAAATTTTTATTTAATTTTTTGAAATAAAAAAATTAACTTCTTCTAGGTACTGAACAAACGTAGCTTAAGTAAAGAAAAAGGACTATTAGCTTTCTTTGTTTTGTTTTCTAAGGAAAGAAATGGTAACTAAATAAGACTTTTATTTAAATACAATGAACTAATCGACCAAATAACTAAATTAAAGAATTAATGGTTCTAATTATATTTATTTGTTTCGGAATTGAATTGTGTTTAAGTGGTTCAATTTCATAAGACGTAATTGTGAAATTGAATAATTATATATGTAATTTCAATGGTAGGACTAATTGGTGAATACTTGAAACATTTGATTGGACATAAATGATAGAATAACGAGTAGTAACACGTGGTTATTATTCTTTCTCGTCCAATTTTTTTTTTTTTTTAAATCGTACTTATTTTACCTAAAGGAAAAGGAAATTACTACTTTATTATCATCTAATCACGGTGAAATGCAATTTTAAAAGGAAAAAAAAAAAAAAGAAAAAAAGGAGCAAACATAAACGGGCCTAATGATTGAAGATAAAGATTAACAGCAACCTTTTTGGGGCATCGTCGGCCTGTGGTAAGGGGCCCAACTCGCAATATGCTTCAACGTGAGACTCATGGCGTTGCTCCTTCGGAATTTTTTTTTTAATAAAAAAATCTATGAAAAGCAAGATTTTATTTAGTTTTTTTTTTTGGTTACGAAGAATGAACTGAAATTTAAATGACTCGAATTTAAAATTTATTGATTTTATGTAAGAGTCCCAACAACTGGACTACAATACTCTCGTCGATTTTATTTGGTTTTTAGTTTAATTGTTTCATAGTAGTCTATAAATTTAAAAAGCTCATTTAGTCAATTTCTTAAATTATTCACGTACTTTAAAAATAAACTAGTATTTAATTTGAGAATAAGTCAAAAGTTATATTGAAAATTTAAAACATCTTATATAAAAGAAGTTCACACATTTTTTAAAAAAGGTTTTACATAAATAGAATTTTAAACCTTATCTTTATTCATGATTATTATTTATTTTCTTTTTAATAAAAATTCATCGTTTTTTTTTTTTGACTCAAACTCCGTAACATTATAAGAAAAGATGTTATGTCAGTATCTGTGAGGCTGATTATATTTTGATTAAAAAGTGTTTTGGATATTTTAAACCACATATGGAAGATGCGCCAAGTACTCAAGGTCAAGGCGATTCCACATTGACAATTTGAGGCAACTAAGAAGAACAAAATATCAAGCTATTTTTGAACATTGTCCACAAACGTTAATTTTGGAGTTGTACGAGGAGTGATTGTGGTGGGGCACTCCCGGCCGGCCGGCGACAATGTTCTTTTTCCAAACGACAAGAAACTTCATCAACTACTACTATTTATAGATACTTGAGGAAAAAAATTTTATGCAACCATCAAAGCCCGGTAGACTAATCACCTGTCGCCGGTGATGGAAAGCCTCTCCGATCATTGGTGGTAAACTTTTATTATTATATATTTTTTACGTAAAACTTTATATTTTAGGAAGAGTAAATTATATTTACTTATTACGTAATTTGGTTAAATTATAAACGACTTTTTAAATTTTTAATAATCACATTTATCTTTATTATATTTATCTTCGTTGATCGAAGTTAAATAATAAAAAAAGTCAAAAGACAAAAAAAAAAAAAAATAGTGATTTTCGGTTAAACTGAATTTGAGTGATTGTGAGTATAAACTTTTTCGATGACATGCTGACTTAATAATAATATTTACATCAGTAATTTTATTTTTTCTTCTGTCCACTACTAATTGTTATGAGTATAAGTAATCAAGGGGACAAGAGGGTTCTAGTTCAATGGTAAGTATTTCCTATTTAAGACAATAGGTTTTGAGTTGAAGTCACATTGTATAAAAAAAAAGGTAATCGAGGAGGCAAATGTAATTGTCTGCGTAAAAATCATGTATAATCATATTATATTTGGATATTAAACGTAGAATGATATGTATTAATAGTAAAAAGTATATAAATTAAATTACTTTTATGGAACAAAAATTAATTTTTAACCAAGACCATTGTGAGACGAAAATAATATTAACTTTGTGCCACTAATTATACTTTACTTATTATTGTGGCTTAGGCATAATCACATTGAACAACATATATATGTGCGAATGACAACGGCAATTAGGAATTGTTGGCTAATAAGGTGGGTAGGGAAAAGTGAAAGGCACGAAAGAAACCCTAAAGGAACAAGTTGTAATTAGTTATATTGAAATTAAGGGGTGTAGCATTAAAAAGAAAATTATACAAAATTCATAGATTAATGTTTGATATTGAATTAATAAAGCATAATAAATTTTTTTCTCTGTTATAAACCAGACAAGTACTTTTTTTATTCTGATATCATTAAAATAATTTAACATAAGTACGATAATTTAAATGAATACGTAAAGAATGAATCAGAATCCTTAAAAATAGATATTCCGAACCCTATTTTTTTTTAAAAAAAACAAGAAAAATGGTTAATTAAAAAAAACTTAATAATCAACTTCTCATAATATTAATTTTTGACTTAGGGTTTACTTTAGCATATATGCATGAAAAGTAAAGAATGTGGGATCACTTGTGAAATCAAAAGGCAATTCTTTAGGCTGGACCTCATCATAGTATACTGTAATATCTTGTCCAAACTTAATGATGAATTTATAAATTAATTTATTGGGATCCTTTAAGAATAAGAACTTGATTGGCATCTTAGTGGTTAATGATTAAATAAATAAAAGGTTCCACTAGGTGAAAAAGCAAGGTTGAGTGGTTGAAGTTATGCAATTTCCCCCAACTTCATGTATAGTATATAAAGTTTTCTCTTGCAATCAAAGGAAGAAAGGGAGAATTTTTTTTTTTTTTTTTTTAAGCAAACAGCCCGCAAGTTCCCACTGTAAGAATGTGGTCTGAATGTTATAACCCATATCTTTAATAAATCTAATTAAGTTGGTTTAGGCTTCATAATCAGTTTAATAATATGATTAAATCTGAACCGTTAAATTAGTATTCGATGGACATACTAGATTAAATATTATGAGTATATAAACTAGTCACCTCCCTGCCTTAATCAATTAACACACAACACACTATTATATTTGGGTAGAATAAAGTTGCCTTTCCATCTGCTATCTACCTTGACCTACCTCTCCGGAGGGTCAATGTAGAGAAACTAGTTTATAGGGATTGTTGTGATCTTGTTGTAAATCTGACGTTCCTGCGTATTTGGTATATCTAATGATTTTTTATCTAATGATGAATTATGCATTAAGATATGCTTTATGTGCTTTATCTATGTAGTTATTATTATATTTAAAATCCTAATTGACATAATTATTATGATAGTTTTATCATGTTAAAATCTATAAAACGGACAAGATAGACCAGTGAAATTAACTACCCTTTATCCCTTAACTAATAGGGGGATTGATTATTATAGTGTACGGTGGATATCGTGTAATATGTCGAAACATAACATTTTCGTTGATTATTTTCCACTAAGAGAGAGGGACAACGATGACAAATATAAATGTTTTTGGGTGATTGAGGGTCGCCGACTCCAAACCCTTCAATGGACTCATCCCACGTAAGATGTTGTTGATCCCACTTATAATCCATAGAACGCGTTTAAAACTTAACTTTCGATTTTTTGTTTGAAATAAAATCAAAGTTTTATTACTAATAACTGATAAGATTAATCTACCTTTTTTTTTTTCAAAATAATTTTATTTAAACACTATAAAATTTTTTATTTTCTATAAAATTCAACTTAGGAAAACGTTTATTATTAATTTTTCTTGACTTATGATGAATATAACACTAACACGGTTGTATTAAAGACAAACAAGATTGCGTGTATCCAAAGCTTTCAATTTTTTTATTTTTATTTTTATTTTTTTGTGGAATAGTGTAATAAGTAGGGATCGATCGGCGATTAATTATTTTAGTTTGTGATTTACTTAAGAGAGCTTGCTCTGCTTTATGGTTGGCCCAGCGACGCCGTACTGAAGTAAACTACTAATTGAAACGTCCCACGTTAATTATATTGAGTAATGACACTTTTGGTGAATCATCTCTCTTTTAAACAATTTATGGAATGATGTTAACTAAGATAAAAGTAATTATTGTCTTGCTTTTATTTATTTTGTTTAAAAAAACTGGTAAGGCATACCAAAGAACTAAATGTGGCCTTATAAAATTGAGTTATACGTGATATAGTTAAATTATCGTTTTCCTCTTAAAATTTTTAAAATTATATTTATTATGATTGATCGAAGTTAAACATTAAAAAATATAAAAAGACAAAAAAATAGCAATTTTCATCCTAATGAATTTTGGCTCAATAAAATGTTTTCTCAGTAGTTTTGCTCTATTTTTTTTATGAACTGGGGTTGATTGTTAAGAGTCATAATAAATATAATTCACCTATAAAATTTTCTATTAAACTTAGAGACTTATGTTCGAATATGAGCGATGGAAGGAGATGTTAAGGGTTTTTTTTTTTTTTTTTTTAAATGAATAAATTAAGAAAAAAAAAAAGAATAGTCTTTAAAGTATGACCTATTAATAAATTTAGTTCTAAACATTTGATAGTCGACAAAATTAGTTTTAAACTTTGTTATTTATAAACATTTAGTCTAGTCTCAATTTTTTAATATTTAATAGTTGAATTTTAATTATATCAATCTTAAATCACGTGAATACTATGTGAATTAATTTAATTTCATATGACAAATTTTACAACACATGAACTAACATGTTATTATGGGTTCTAAATATATTTTTTTATCAAATAACTATTATTATGATTAAATAAAATTTAGAACTAAATTTGTCGACTATCAAATATTTAAAATTAAATTCGTTGTTAAATTATAATAATGAGTATAAAATAAATACATACTCGGAAAAGTTTGGTCTAGCTACGCACGCCCCAGGTTTCCCTTGAAGGCCTCAAGTTTTTCGGCACCAGTCCAATTTAATTTTTAAAAGAGGACTAATTAACATCGTTAACTCGTTTTTATGGATTCTTTTTCGACTTTTACAGCCAAAACAAGTAGAAAATGAAATAGATAATCTTAAAAGGTGTGGTATATTTTTTTAAAAAAAATTAAATTAAAATAATCCGGATAATTGTTGCAATTATCTATATGGTGTATGTTTTATTAAATATTCCTCAATTTTATCGAGTCATACAAATGTTTAAATTTTATTGGGAATATAAAATCAAAGTCCAATATGAAATAATCAAATAAAATCGACTAGAGAAGCAATCATAAATTATTGGTCACTGTCGGGGCTTAAGAAATATCTAAAAACTTGCAAATACAAACCACTGCCTCCCGGAATTCCTGGATTTATCAATTCATTCATCCCTATTAAACACCGTACACGACTTGAGAACAGGGATGTAGTTTAATAGTAAGTACTTTTCATTTAATATAATATATTTTGAATTCCAATCATTTTTGCATTAAAAAAAATAACGTATACAACTTTAATCCCAAAAATATTTTTGATAATATTGTGTGTATGTGTCCTTAATACTAAACATATGATTATAAACATTAATACTGTATAATATGAGATTTTGGAATCTGGTAGTCCGTTGTTATATATTTTTTAAAAAATCAATAGTAAAATTTGATCATCGACCTTTTATAAAGAAAATAATAAAATTATAAGTAATAATCGCATTTAAAGGGAGAACTATCGTTAAAATAATCCACTCAAAAATTTCCTGGAAGTAAATAAATCGACCGACCCCTTGTACTCGGTAATTTATACGGTGGTCCTATAGGACCACCATGAATTTTACTCCTACCCCGCTACAGTTCCGCGCGCGCTACAGTAACGCGCTACAGTTCCGCACGCTACAGTAAACGCGCTACAGTACCTTCATTTCTTTTGTTATTTTTTGCTATTTTTTTATTTTTTTTGCCTTCCTCTTTGAGATTTTTTTTTCGTCCGTTTTTTTCTAAACAATTCAGTATTTTTTTTAATGTTTTTGAATTTTATAAAAAAATTATTTTTAAATTATCATTTTATTTGTTTTATAATTAAATAATTTTAGATATTATGATACATATTATGGACGTTTTTGTTGTATGATATGATTTCTTTTATATTTTTGATCTGATATCTAAATTCTGTTGATCTAATGTCTGCTATTTTGTGATCTGATGTCTATATAATCATGATTTGATCTACCTTGTTAAGTATATTTTAGTTCTACTGTATGATTTCTTTTATATTTTTGATCTGATATCTATAGTCTGTTGATCTGATGTCTTGTATTCTCTGATCTGATGTCTATATAATCATGATTTGATCTACCTTGTTAAGTATATTTTAGTTCTACTGTATGATTTCTTTTATGTTCTTGATCTGATATCTATAGTCTGTTGATCTGATGTTAAGTATGAGTTGATCTGATGTCTATATAATCCTGATCTGATCTCCTTTGTTAAGTATGTTTTAGTTCTGCTGTGTTAAGTATGTTTTAGTTCTGTTGTGTGATTTCTTTTAAAATCTTGATCTGATGTCTATAGTCTGTTGATCTGATGTCAATTATGAGTTGATCTGATGTCTATATAATCCTGATCTGATCTCCTTTGTTAAGTATGTTTTAGTTCTGCTGTGTGATTTCTTTTAAAATCTTGATCTGATGTCTATAGTCTGTTGATCTGATGTCAAGTATACGCTGATCTGATGTCTATAGTCTGTTGATCTGATCTCCTTTTTTAAGTATGTTTTAGTTCTAATGTATGATTTCTTTTAAAATCTTGATCTGATGTCTATAGTCTGTTGATCTGATGTCAAGTATGAGTTGATCTGATGTCTATATAATCCTGATCTGATCTCCTTTGTTAAGTATGTTTTAGTTCTGCTGTGTTAAGTATGTTTTAGTTCTGCTGTGTGATTTCTTTTAAAATCTTGATCTGATGTCTATAGTCTGTTGATCTGATGTCAAGTATGAGTTGATCTGATGTCTATATAATCCTGATCTGATCTCCTTTGTTAAGTATGTTTTAGTTCTGCTGTGTGATTTCTTTTAAAATCTTGATCTGATGTCTATAGTCTGTTGATCTGATGTCAAGTATACACTGATATGATGTCTATAGTCTGTTGATCTGATCTCCCTTTTTAAGTATATTTTAGTTCTACTGTATGATTTCTTTTATATTCTTGATCTGATATCTATAGTTTGTTGATCTGATGTCTATATAATCCTGATCTAATCTCTCTTGTTAATTATATTTTAGTTCTACTGTATGATTTCTTTTATATTCTTGATCTGATATCTATAGTCTGTTGATCTGATCTCTTGTATTCTCTCATCTGATGTATATATAATCTTGATCTGATTTCCCTTGTTAAAAAAAGTATTTTTTTTTTAAAAAAAAGAAATTTTTTTTTAAAAAGGTATTTTTTTTTAAAAGTTTGTGCGTAAAAAAAAAAAAAAACTATAGCGCGTTACTGTAGCGCGAAACTATAGCGCGTCACTGTAGCGCTACTGTAGCGCGCGCGATACTGTAGCGCGCTACAGTAAGTATGAGTAAAATTCATCCTACTCCTATAATACCACCGTAAATGGACTCCTTGTACTCATGTTGATTGCAACCCTGATCTTAATCTCACAAACACGAATAAATAAATAAATAAATAAATAAAAAAAAGTTGAATCATATATGGCCACGTTGTAGACTAATGTTAAGACAATTTGTTGATTATACATTAGAACTCCGATGATTTAGGCCACACACGCATCCATCCAAGTTGATTAAATTTCTTTTGATATTTTGAAAAGTCAAGTTATCAACTCATTAACTTGGATCGCTTAGCTAAAGTTTTTGTATTCTTTAAAAATATGTAAAAGAGAAATTATTGGTATGACTTATGCTAAAAAATGAACATAGATTTTGGGTATGTTTAGATGGAGGTCTAAAACAAGATTTGAAATTTTTTTGACTTTTAATACAATTTTTTACGTAATCGAAAACATAATTTATACCCATTAATTATAATTTTAAAATTCGAACTCGCTGTAATTTATTAAAAAAAGTATTTTTAGAATGGATGGAAATTGGATAGTAAATACTTTTTCTACTAAAACTCTAACCCCATCATCTATAATCCATTTATAACTGTAAAATAAAACCCGGGGAAAGAAATAATTCCATGTCTTCCAATGGTGACTTCTTTTCCCTCAAATTCCCTCTTTTATTTTCCTTTTTAAACCCTTTTTTTCATAAATAATTATTTTTTTTTATCAATCTTTATTTTTTTTATTTGTAAAATCACAAAAGACTTTTTTTTTTCCAGGTTCATAACACAATTAATATTAATATTGTCTGGCAAGAAGTTTGTTGGTAAATACTTCTCATTTAAAACCAATAGGTTTTCAGATGGAGTCATCCACTATTTGAAAATATGTATATCCTTTTTCAAAAAAATAATTAATTTTATCATCAAAATAATTTAACTAATAAAATTTAATTTATATTATATAAAATATTAAAATATTTTTGAATAACAATTATTAAATCTGATTACGAGGGTCATAATCTTGTTATAGTCATAATTTTAAATTTTGATAGGCGCTCTTTGTCCACCCTCACCCACTAATCCACTTGTGAGTTTGCTTTTGTATTTAAAGTAATTATAAATTTGTAAAATCTCATTATTCTATTTTTTTCATAAAATAATTTTATTTTAAGAGAATATAACTTTTTGAATTTTTTAAGATACAACTTTCAAAAGTTGTTTTTTTGTATTTACGTATTTGTTGTAAATTATATAAACCATGAAGGACTATATTATATTAATTATATAGTATTAATTATTTTTTACAAAATAAGAATTATTTTTAAGTAAAATTATTTTTATGAAATAAATAGATTGAGATTTAGGACTCATTTGTTCCCTTTTGTTGCGTATTGCATCGGTTGGGGGAGTTCCATCAGCTTGTGCACTACTTTTCCATGGCAATTGGCCCATATTGGAAAAGGGACAAATTAGCCCAGGCTCCACGGGCCCATGGACAGATTCTCCCACAAGTTGATGGGCCAAGAGTGGATTCTAGTGTAAATTGGAACATGGGAAGACTGACATTTTTGTAATAAATTTTGTTCTTTTTATAAGATGTTGGTTGAAGTTTAAGATAATATTATTGTTGTTACTTTTTCCATTTCATGATGATATTTTTATTTTAATTTTTTTCCCTTAAAAATAATCCAGTGTTTATATTTATGAATACATATTATTTTAATTTTGTAATCTAAATTAATATAATTATACATAATTTTATACAGTTTAATATTAAAATATAAATTTATAATTAAAATAATAATAAGAAACATTATGGGTTATAACTTATCTAAAATAAAAAATTATAATTTATGACTATTATTATGTGACAATAAATTTTTTTAATTAAAATTCTTCTCCTAAGAAAAATCTTTTAAATAATTCTGGATGTGTAAAATATTTTGTAAAAAAACTCCCCCCATTATCTACGGCAATTTTTTTCCTACAACTAGGTGTACAAGTAGGATGATACCCATAGCAGATTTTGTATATAAAACATCTCATTAAATGATGTTTCCCAATTTCCTATGTTTCCTAATTTCCCAATTTCCCAATTTCCTATGAAACATCTCATTAATTTTTACTATGTGTACAGATTTTTATAGTACACTTAGTTGTACAATATAAGTATTGATTATCTACAACCTCTTATATAAAAAAAAACTCGAACAAAATATAAATTATCAAAATTTTTATTTTTAAGTATTTTCAACTTAAGACTTAAAGGATAAGTTTCGATATTGTTCTTTCATTATTAAAATAGCTCGATTAACTGTCATTTTCATCTCAATATTAGGTCCAAAATCATAATAAAAAATACATATAATATAATAAAAATTTGACACCACCAAATCATCAAAAACTATCAATTTGGCTTGACTTTCATTAAAATAATAAAATAAATGTATTTTCTAAATATTGGGAACTTGAAGTACCAAATTAGAAATAAGTGTTCCTACTCTATATTTATTTTCTGTATATTTATATACAAATTAAAAATTTATCATATAATAATTCAGGAATTACAATACGTATTGAGTTTTTTAAATTTTTTGTCTTTAAAAATTTTATATTAAAAATGGAGTACTGTAAAAAAAAGTAAAAATAATAGTTTTAGAGAAAAATAATTATTCAGTTTCTATTGTTTCTATTTTATTAATATTCAATAGATTTTGAGAAATACATATATATATATATTATGAATTTCTTTAATATTAATATTTATTTAAATAATATTTTATAATAAAAAATTTAATATAATTATGCTTGCCTTGTGGAGAAGGAGAAAAGGACTAAATTTTTCAGCATTATGATACAAATGCAAGATTAATATAATGTATGAAATCGTGGGAATATGTTCTATTATAGAATAGTACAAAATTGTACAATATGGCATCCAATGTTAAAAGTTGTATCATTTCAGGTATTGAAAAGTCGTTCTTTCAATACGTTTACAAAAAAAAAATATATATATATACCTTTGCTAATAATAAATATTTTGAGACTCGATCAATTTAGATCACTTATCGCATAATTTATGTATTTTTTTTTTCTTATCCGCAATGCATGCAATATGATAATGAAACTAGGTTCTAACATTTTATTATGAAATATAAATAAAATATGAATTATATGATAGATAGTTTAATGTAGAAAATGCAATATGGTAAACTTTGGATAAGCATGCGGCAATCATCTTTTAAAAGAGTGATTTTTTATTTAATTATTTTGATTTAATATAAAAAACAAGACGTTTTTTTTTTTTTTTTTAATAAAACGATGAAGTAGAGTTAGAAACTCGTGAAATCATTAAAAATTTAATAGTATATTTTTAGTTAGTGAAGTTTTTAATTTAACTAATAAGGAGATTAAACTTTAAAACGTAATATTTGTAATACTTATATCAAATATCTATGGAAACCCAACTAAAAATTTAACTTATATAAAATCCGTTAATTTTTTAATGGGCAAAAACAAAATTTCAATTCTGAATTTAAATCTAATCACTAACAGCCACCCTGCCGACAGTAGCACCACCACCTCCTTCTTCCTCCGCCAGCAAAACGCAAGAGAAAAAATGAAAGTTGGTTGAACCCAATAATTCCGACGCTAACTATTACGACATTGTATGAATGGGATTGAGACTTCATTTCCCGGTTTGAATTGGTGCACCGGCTGGGTGAGATGTCGTCGAGTTTCAGTAATGGAATCACTAGCACCAAGAACAGTGGCCATAATAGTTGGATTTGTAGGAAGCAAATTTCCGATGAAGAAGTTGGTTTTGAAGAGGCGACACGAGAGAGTGATGTTTAATGCCATTGCCACCATTTTATATAGGGTGAATTATAAATTTGATCATCATACTTTGGTGAAATTTAAGTTTTAGTCACTAACTTTTAAAAACATCACTAATTTTTTTATTTTAATTTACTTGTGGTCATTCCATCAAAATAAATCGTTAAGTGCATTAACAGTGTTTACTTTTAAGGGTAAATTTGTCAAATCATCAATAATTAAAAATTAAATTACAATTTTGGTTATCATACTTTGGTAAAATTCAGGTTTTGGTCACTAACTTTTAAGAAAGCAAAAAAATTACTAACTTTGTCATTTTTGGTCACTCCATCAAATTGCATATTTAATACACTAGCGAAAAAATTTGCATGAGACTATTTTTATCATTTTCTTTTGTAACTTTATCCTGTTTATCTAATAAATTTTCAATTACATTTTTTCTTTCCACTACAACTTTTTAACCTCATTTTCTCTTTCCTCAAAATTTTTTTTTCCTTTCCACTTCAGCACTTCAACCTCCTTTTTCCTTTTTTTTTTTTTTTTTTTCTTTCCATTGCAAAATTTAAATAAAACATAAAATTACATCACTTCAACCTCTATTCTTCCCCCCCCCCCTTTTTTTCCCTTTCCACTACACAAATATAGATAAAAACATAAAAGGAGACGGAGATGGAGGAGACGGTGGAGGCAGCAAACTAAATTACATTTTATCTAAATTTTGCATTGTAAAGAAATGGAAAAAAAAGGAAAAAGAGGTTGAGGTAGTGTAGTGAAAAAAGGAAAAAAAAAAAAAAAAAGGGGGGAGGGGGAGGGGGAGGGGAAGAGTTGAAAAATTGTTGGATAAACACGAGAAAGTTACAAAAAGAAAAAGTACAAAAATGACCTCATAGAAATTTATCTATTAGTGTATTAAATGTGTAATTTGACAGAGTGACAAAAAAATAACAAAAATGAAAAAATTAGTGACTTATTCTAAAAGTTAGTGATCAAAACCTGAATTTCACCAAAGTATGATGATCAAATTTGTAATTCATTATATAATTATTGATGATTGGATAAATTTACCCTCAAAAATTAACACCGTTAATGCACATAACGGTTCATTTTGACAGAATGACTAAAAGTTAAATTAAAATGACAAAGTTAGTGATATTTTTTGAGTTTTTAAAAGTTAGTGACCAAAATCTTAATTTTACCAAAGTATGATGACCAAATTTATAATTGACTCTTTTATATATATTTTCCTAGTATTGAATTGAATCTGCAGCGGAATCAGATTCGTTCTTCCCAATTTTAAAAGCTATTGTCGGACTGACACAGAGAAGAGAAAGAAATATTTTTTTCCTTCCCGATTTGAGGAGCTGCTGGCGCAAATAAAGAAAAAGAAATTCTCCTTGCTTTACAAAACAGAGCGTACAGTCCTGCTGTTTCCCAAATTTGTTGCTGCTTCATATGGTGGTTGGCGGAGAGGTGAAAGAAAGGAGGTGGAGCTGGCTGTGAGAAGAACAAAGAAGAAAACATAAACTTTTTTTTAGAAAATTTTTTTTCTAAAGAAATTCAAAATAAATATTCCGTTTTAATGGTTTAGTAGTCAAAAATATATTATTTAATAAATTTAGTATTTTTTAACTCAAAAAAATGTTTATATTATCCTCTTATTAATAATTTTATTATAAATAAAATTTCAATATGTTAGCATAATAATTAATATGACTGATGAGCAACGATGAATTATACAAAGACTCTTATCAAATGTATTTGTTTAATTATTCAATTTGGAAGTTAACACTTTTATTCGAATCAGCATTTGTTTTGTTTATTTTAAAGCCTTTCACGTCAATGTAAAATGAACATTTTAAATAATTGAAAAGGACTCAAAACATTATTCATTCAAATGTGAGTGACTAAATAATAATAAATATGTTCAGCTACAATTTGAAAATTTAAATTAAAAAAATACATATGATTTGTGATTTGAATTGTGTCTTATATTAAAATTATAACAAATTGTAGTATTAAATGTGTAAAAAAATATTTTCAAAGTTATGAAGACGTTTTGAATATGATTTGGATCATGCAATGAGATATAAGATTATACGGAAAATCATTCTTTCAGTCCTTAATCTTTAGTCTTGTTGTAAATTTGGTCATTAAGTTTGAACCTAAGTCCCATCACTTGTTTCTCTTCCCCTTACCAACCATATAAACCCTTTAATTTCTATTTCTCACTTGTTTTTTTTTTAAATATTATGCATAGAGATTGACTGTCTATGCTACTTGGATTAATATTGACCAATTTTATACCACATAAATTAATACGTTATCGTGAAATTCTCATATATTTTTTTATCTAAATTAAATAATAAAATAATATCGTCCACAACCTAAAAACGACATAGCTGATGGAGAGAGCGATAGATGACGACATATTAGTCTGGCATAAAATTAGGTACGTGTATTAAATTAATCTATATGGTACAATGGTTGATGGAATTACAATTCAACACTTAAGTGTCTCAAAAAAATTATTAATAAGATTAAATGTGTTATGAATAACAAAATTTATAACTACAATTATCGAGTACCAAACGTTTATAACTAAATTTGACATTAGGCCATGCTATATGGACTATTTTTGTAATTTTTTTTACTATTTTAGTTCAACAAAAAGAACTATTATTCTATTTTTACATTTTTTGGTTGTTTTAATTCAATAAAGAGAACTATTATTCTACAAGAGATAAGTAGATATATTTTATTTGGTTAAATTATTTTTAATTTTACACAAATTAAGTTATTTCTTTTAATTATTTAAAATTAAGTTCGTGTAGAAAATTCAATGATGGTTTTCTACCTCAAATTGAGACCACAAATGTGATTTTCCCGTGATTATATCTAAACTTAAAGACTTTTAGACAGCCTTAGTTTGATTTTTTTTTTCCCGGGAAAATAAGACCCTTTTATTTTGTAAAAATAATATTTCCTAATTCATTCATTCTTATTAAATCTAAATTTTAAGAATTTTATTCATTCAATACATTTTTTTTTTCTACGAAACCAATTTTCTTCCTAAGTAGCCTAAAACATAAAGAGAAAATCATATTTTTGGACCTCAATTTTTTCCTAAGTACTAAATTGGTCACTATTTTTCCCAAACTAGTAATTTAAGTCATTAATATGCTAATTATTTTTGTCCCTCTAACGAAAATTGAAGTTAAACTAATCATCAAACTCAATTAACGTTAATTAAATTAGCGTGACTCGCCGCTAACTAAAACTAGCTTGACTAACTATTTTCATTCTCAGTCCTTCATAAATTAGCAAATTTGGACCTTTCTCAAAAAAACACAAACAACCTATTTTATTTTTCTTCTTTTCTGATCTCTCAAAATTTTGACCTTCAAGTCTTTTTTAAACCTAATTTTCTCTCTTATTCCTCTTTCCTCCTCCCCCCAAACTATTCTCTTTGCTAATTGGTCATTTTTCTTTTTCTTTTTAAATTTTATTCTTCTAACTTTTATACCATGTGAGCCCTCATATTTTTCTCCCATTCTAGTGAGGGGAGCGAAAAAGTGTAAGGAAAAAAATTGATAAAAGAGAGAGAATATGAGTGTGATATCATGATATGGGAGCTGGCTTTGATTTTTCATTAATGTACGAAAATTATAAAAGAAAATCAAAACATTGAGGGCTGAAATTGCTAATTTCAAAAAATAGTATTTCAACAATCCCACAAAACAGCCACTCGAAATACTAATACAAAACTTTAGATATTAATTACAAATATTCCAAATTCGATTTTGATAATCACAAGGAAAACCAAAACATTTAAAGAGGTTACGGAAGGACAACCATTTATTGTCCGCCCCACAAAATATATAATAATTAATTTTGGAGGTACCAAATTATATTATATTTACACAGAAAGGGTTTATGCCCATTTCACAATACCCTTTTATTTTTTACTTCAAAAAATAAAGCCATGAAAAACTGAAATAACAGCTACCATAAGTGGCCAACTACTAGTTATATTATTTTACCTTTCGGCTTACATTAACCTTCACTAGTTATCGTCATCTAATTTGCGCCGGGGATAGCTTACCAGCCGACAACGACCGTCGTCAAGTCTCCGCTTCCGGTAGCACGTTGAGATCCAAACCGGGGCCACCATTATCCACGATTACTAAACCCGCCTTACTCCCTCCTCCTCCTGCTACTTCGCCGATGGTTCTAACGCCGTCAACTTCCACACGACCACCCTCCAACATCGACGTTGTCATCTTACGGCCGTCGCCCCCAGTCCCGGATTTCTCAAAATATTTGAGCGCCACGTTCATACTCCGCAAGATCGAAAAGAACTCCTCCACTTCTTCCTCCGAAGGCTGCGCAGCCGCTGTCACCACCGCCTCATCCTCCTCTCCCCGCGTCATTTGCCCACCGCCATTAACCTGCCGTGCTTGATGGCGATCATCGGACCTTTTCCTCTTCTTTTCCCCTTCCATAAATAAATCAACTCCGATAAAGATCACTCGACGGAAGCTATGGCTGAATATATAATATAGGGAAAAAAAAGTCTTTGGAATTTATTCTTTCGGTTTAGTCTATCTTTAGTATTTTCTGCTATGCTGACTGTCGAATGGGCCTGGTGGGAGGACTTTTGTCTCTGGTTGTTGTTAGAGGGTCATTTTGGTGTAATCTCAACCGTAGGATGGGTGGGGCCATATGAGAATTAATGACGTCATTTTGCTGATGCAATAATTATGACTGTGGCTCGTGCGTTAAATTGTTAGCTCAAGACTAGAAGTCGAAGAGACTACGAGCGAGACTAATTGGGCCTTCCGCGAAATGAATGTGGGCTCCCTATATAATGGTCGTACGAGAATTAATACAAGTTTTAACGTTAGAGAATGATGATGCTTGGAGTATTATTATTCTTATTATTTGGGTTAAAAAGGTGGCTAAATTGGCTAATCTAATTGTTAGAAATTTTGAGAGCAATCGGTAGTTTTATCAAATCATATGAGAGGTAAATATAATTGATCTTTTAATTTGTGATTAGTAGTGCAACAAAGAAGTATTTTGATGGGATAATAGCGTTATTCGAGAATCAATATATTCGTCACATGATCGCACTCACATCATTAAGGAGTTATTTAATTATAATATTAATCATCAATAATTTATTGAAAGATTCTTGTGTATAAATTTGTTGGTAATGATCTTTTTAACACTAATAAACTATCTCCGTTCGGATGCTAAAACTATAAATGTGTACAATAGGTCGCGACTTTATTGATGGTGTTCGTTGTTATGACGACAGTTCGTTGGTGAAATTCGTTAGATTGGTAGCGGCATCTTTGATGATGTTCGCTGATTTGGTTCAAGAGAATTCAGTCGTCATAGATCTATTATTAGATCTATGGTTTGGAGTTTTCATTATGTATCCTTGTTCGGATTAAAATTTCAGCAAGAGTTATATCCACTGCTTGATAGGGTATATCTATATAGGTATGTACTAAACACAACAATACTTGTAATTTGTGTTTCTTTGATTATATCTTCATGTTGTCAATCATTGTTGAATGTTTTCCAGTAGATTAAGATATGTCTTTATTTAAAAGAAAATAAATGTGTACAATAAATGATAATTTTATTTGATTCGAATATGAACAAGTTATTTATCACTGTAATATCAAGTATTGAAGGGGTAAAATGACAGTTTAAGTAAAGTAATTTCTGGGTCCTATTGAACATTGTTTGCTTTTGTTTGGTTCATTCGTAAATTTTGCTTATTTGATAGTGTTGCGTTATGTTAACGTAGTTTTTTTGGGTCATTATCAGACTATTGGATTTGGAAGTTGTTTACTTTTTTCCGAGCAAGAATGTAGAAATTGTCGATGAATTACATAGTTGTTTCTATAGCTATCAGTACTACCAAATATTTCAATTATTCTTTCTTTCCCACATTTCTAAAATTGTAATTATAGTTTTTTTCATATTACTCGGTAATATAAATATTTTGGTTCTCTCCTCTCACACTATAAAAATTTAAAAAATAGTTAAACTAAAAATATTGAAAGGAAATGAAAATCATAAGGATGTGTTCGTTTAACGGGAATGAGAATTAAACAATCGGAAAATGATTCTGATTGTTATTTTTCTAATAATAAAAGTAAATGTAAATAAAATATGATAATTAATAGAGATATTTGATAACTTACATGAGCTAATCTAATCATTTGTTAAAATAATGTCTTATCACATATTATCTGTTGAGTGAGAAGAGTGATAATTACTCTTAGGATGTGTTTGTCTTACAAGAATGAGAATTAAGTAATTAACATTTAATAAAGTAAAGGTTGATGTGATTAAGAGTACTCTCATCCAAGAAATGTGATTGTCTTTTATGTGTTAATTTATCGAATAAATCAAAAACAATTACATCCCTTTATAATTTTATTATTAATTTACCAAACAAATCAAAATATAATTACATTACAATGTTCAATTAATCAAATATCTCTCATTCCCATGAAACAAATACACCATAAGATTTATTTGTATGCAGTTTTACTTTCTCGTCAAAATTATTAAACCTAGTTTCTTTGCTCCATAAAAATAGTCTACACAGACAAAAGTTAAGTGTTGACATCTCATTTTAAATAGATAGTCATTTTAAATTGTTTAATTATCTATCTTACTTTCACTCCCTCAACTACTTCCTCCATTATTCACTTTTTTTATGACTTCTAATGCTTTAAAAAAAGAATTCTAATAGAAAAAATAAAATAGTAAAATATACATGATCTCGTGTTGGTAAAAAAAATAAAATTATATTCCTCAAGAATACATTTTCTTAGGTGTATGACTCTATATAAAGTCCTTTATACCTAATGCCACAATGGCAAAATATTGTATAGTATATTATATTCCTTAAGACTTGGGAAGACTGTATTGAGTGAAGGGTCTTGCTTAGGGAGTAGTACTATGTTTAAATTCATGTTTAGTTGAGGAAATTTCCACTAATGGTGGAACGTTGGAAGCAGTAAAAGTAGGATTCTTTATTTAGTTGGAAATTATTTTGGGCCAATCAAGTTCAGAGCCGCCTCTATGATGGGGATTCCAATTGGCCCATTTAGTCAAGCTCAGGAGCATTCAAAACTTGTATTCCGGAGTTTCTTTTCCATCATCATTATATACTTTCGAATATATAATATCTATGATATATATATATATATATTTGTACAGTAACTCCACCTCATCCACAAACTTTTATTTTTAAAAAACAATCCCACCTAACCCCACCGGTTAATTCGGATTGACGGGATTGGTAGTGTTTAAAATTATTTATATTAGATACAACTGTTATATGAGATTAGGATAATTTTCAACAAAAATAACCCAATAACTTTGTTTCATACTCAAAAAGAATATATTTTGTAAAATTGATTTAAATTATTATTATGTTATTATAATCCTTTTACACGTTTTCACTATAATTTTTATATACATATTTATATATTTAGGGCTTTGATTATAAATTACTTTTTTTATATACATATTTATGTGTTTTTTATAGAGGAGAAAAATAAACTTTTTTTTAAAATAAGGAAAACAAAGTTATATATATTTTTTGTAGAGGATTAAAATAGAATTAAAAAAAGAGCAAAATAAAGAAAAAACAAGAAACAAAAGTGATGGCTCACAATAATTAAACAATTGAATACATTAATAAAGAAAGAAAGAAAGGAAAAAAAAAAAAACTAGACCCAAATTTCGTAAATATGAAAATTTCTAGCCAATATCTAAAATTCTCAAGTCTGAATTTTGAATTTTTATTTTGAAGAGGGAAAAAAAAAAATATTTCAACAATCCTATACCCGAGAGAAAGAGGGAGAAAGATGTGGGCCTATATGGATAGCTGCTTGAATTAAATTTCGAAATTTGGCTAGGTTTTTTATTATAATATTTTATTTAGTTTTTGGTAATTAAAAGAGCATTAGTCTAAATCAGCTCTGGATTACATCACGGGAGTATGCTACTTTTATTATTATATTTAAAAATAAAGGGACAACAATTCAGTAATTTTTTAATTTTAAATATTATTAATTTGTCATTACTTTATTTTTAAATATAATAATAATATATATTCTTATGGTATACGGTCTAAAATTTGTATATTATTAGGGAAGATGGTGAAAGGCAAAAACAAGATTTCAAGAAAATGTGTTGGCTAAAGTCACGTTAGGTATTTCATAGTTGATATGCTAAATCGTTTTGACGCATTGTTTGTTTTTGGCTTAATAGGTTGATGAGTTTTTTTTGGAGAGTTCCCACGTCTCACACATATAAAGAAATTCATCCCCAATAAGTAAATGATATTTTATACCAAAACCCTACAAATTTTATATTAGTATTAATTTCAATATCAAAATTCGAGAGGAGTAATTCTCGATCTTAATCGTCAATAATAATTAAATTCAAAATTCGATGTTAACATAATTTTTTTTAGTAAAAAAAAGAAGTCAAAGTTTAAATAATTTGAAATTAAAACTGATTAATTTTAAGTGGAAAATACCAACTCTTGGGTACAATCTTTTTGTCACCTATAGTTTATTAATTAGTACAATACAAATTTAATATTGCAAAATAATTTTTATTTAAAAAAAATAGTAAATGACCACAAAGTTCCGCAGTAGACTCGTACCGTACGTTATTGCATTTAAGAAGAGGTGAAAATATTTGGAGTCACGACACGAGGAAGAAGGACATAACTCGTACGGAAACATTAATGGCTGCCTTCTTTTGGCTATTGTAATTCAATTCTAAAAAAAAAAAATAATAAAAAATCTCTATTTAGACATAAATTATGAAAATTAATCCATCAAGTAGGAATTGATGGTTCAAAATAGTGAAACATGTCACCCTTAATAAGTTTACGAGTCTCAGATTTGAAGTTGGATTTGTGAAGTTGATTGGATTTAAGTTCGATTGTAACCGTATACGCTCCTTTCTAAAACAATATTTCCTCAATTTTAAAATATAAGTCGTTTTCATCCACTAAAAAATCGGTCAAAATATAAGTCACTTGTCTACGTTTTAGGAAACAATTCATTATTTTTACTCTATTATCCTTATTTAATTTACAATTTCATTGGAACTTATTTTTGTCATGACTATTTTAAGTTATAGCACTATTATCAAAAATACATTGAATAGGGGTATAATATATTTAACCATTAAAAGTTATGAGAATTTTTAAAAATTAATTACAGTTTTAATATTTGTGTTTTGTTCAAAACCACCTACATATTGAAATAGATGGAATAATTGAATTTTTTTGACACCAAAACAATAATTGAATTTGAATAGTCGAACTTAAAAAAAGTGGATTACATTTATTTTAATTGCGATTTAATCAAATTATTGATACCTTCTCCATATAATTATATTTATAATTTTGAAAAAAATCAAATATTAAAAAATATAAATAAATAAAAAATTAACGATTTTCAATCAAATGTGTTTAGATGGGTATGAGTGTAGTTTTTTCAATAAAAATACTTACACAATAGTTTTGGTATTTTTTCCGTCAATTAAATTATTATGAGTTTTGATAGATAGGAGGATAAATATAATTGTCAATAATCTCATAAGGTATTAATAATTTAACTAAACTACATGAAAGATAGATGTAATTCACCCAAAATTGTTATTGTCATACAAATTTGAATGAAAAGTTTATATAATTATTTGATGTTTTCATTTAGATTTTAGATTTGTATAAGTTTAGATCTGATAAATCTTTAGATTAAAACTTTGTTTTTAACCCGTTAGATTTCATCAAATAATTCTTTTGTTGGGTTTAGTTTTAAACGTTTTTTTTTTTTTGGTATTTTACATTTTTTAAAAAATATTTTTTGATCTCTAGTGTTGAATTCGGATAAATTGATATCAACTTAATCTAAGTAACAGTTAGTTGGAAAAAAAATAAAACAAATTCGGACTGTATTAAATTGTTTATTTCTATTAACTCAATATAGCACTAGTATTACAATATAATTTATCCCTAAATACAGTCACACAACCTCATAAGTGAAAAATATAACCGTAGGCCATCAATATAGTAAGATTTTCAAAATATAAATAAGATGGTTAAAATTTAAAATAACTAATAAATAAAAAAATCAATTTTTGGATATTTTTTGAATTTGAATTAAATTTTAACTTTTTAATGTATATACTAATCTTCAAATTATTTGTTTTTTTACTAGTTATCGCCTCACTTTTTGATACGATAGTCTATAGGAGACGATAGAAGGTATTATATGGGACGTTTTAGTCCAAATTAGGACGGTAAACAGAAAGTATTGAGACGGTAACTAGTATTTTTTTTTTTTAAGCATAATCTTCAAATTGTTTGATCTTTACTTAAAAGTTCTCATAAATTTTTTATGAGTGAAATCAAAATAATTTTGATAGAAGGACCAAATAATAAATTTTTTAGAATGTAAAAGATCAAGAAATTAGTTTCAGATCTCTTGATTGTGAAAAGTACCAACCATTAACCTATTTCTTTTTTGTCATATATATATATTTGAGTCTTTATCTTTATATCTTTTATTAAATTTTCAATATTATCGTATAATAATAATTGAGTGATTAAATTTAGTAGTTGAATTTTCATGAAAAAGGATATTAATACAAAAAAAAAATTATGCATTAAAATTAATTAAGATAAAAATATATACCAATAATTTATAAATTTGAAGATTTATCCATTAATAAGTATTTTTTTTATGGTAGGTGATAAACATGAATATAACTGCCTTCTTCATCCGTCTCATTTAAGTAGGCTACATTTTATTTTTAAAAATATTTTACTATATAGTATATTTTCCTTTATTTGGAGTGTGTCGGCACATTAAATATCTTATGTATCCTTAATTATTTCAACTACCTTAAATATTAGTATTTTTTCTTTAATAAAATAGATTTTAAAATTTTACGTCGATTAAAGAAGGTTTAACTAACTTCTAAAAATATTTAATTGTTGTACCAAAATTTTTTTTAATTGATCTTAATTATAACAAAAAAAATCCATTTATCTTAATTTCTACCACCTCGGAACACTCTCTCATAAGGTATAGTCAAAAGGGTAAGAACAGAAAAAATAATTAAAATATCTCTTAAAAAATTTTTTAGTACCTTTCATTTTGAAACTTAAAAAATTTTTTGAGAACACTTATTGTTATGGACGAAAATAATTAACTAACTTTTTTTTTTTTATCTTATTATTCTTTTTGAAAAATAGGTAGTGTAAATTACATTTATCTACTCATAATTTACTCAAACTACCAATAACATGTGAGATATTGATAATTACATTTACTTCATTTTAATTAAAGTCAAACATTAAAAAAAATAAAAAAATAAAAAAATATGATGATTTTCGATTAAAATGATTTGGGTAGTTGTAAGTGTGATTTTTTTAATAATCTTTTATCTCGATAACAATGTAATTTTGATCTGTCAATCAGTATACAATTTTCAAAACTTAAAAAGGGTATAGATAGTTTAACCAAATTACATGAGAGATAAATTATTTAAAAAGTTAATATATAAAGAAAGTATCGAAATTTGGAAATTCGCATTGAAATAACTTATGAGAGCGTATTCAACAACAAATAAAAAATTTATTAAAATGAAATATTTCTATAAATCTCAATTTTCGTTTCTAGCTCATGTTGTTCCACCAACTAAACAAATTGAATTCGAATATATTATTATAAACATTTCAACTTTTAAATTAAATTGAAGTCGTGTTAGCCCAAAACTAATCAACGACTTTCTAAACCAAACCGCCATAAGACCAAAGGGAGAAAATCTGGGCCAATCTGAGCAGGAATCGAGGGTAAAAATGGTCTCAATTTTTGCATGCGAGGATTATATAAAACCATTAATGTGGTTATGTGATCATAAAAGGTTCCCAGAAGAAGTCTCCATTTTTGTGGAAAGGAAGAGAACATAGACAGTGGGACATTTATTACTAATATTCATACTAAACCAAAAGGCCAGTCTGCAATTGCTGTATTATCTTATTTCCTTAATCAAGAAGTAAAAATGATTTAAGTTAAATAATTTTTGCCAGAATTAAAATTGGAAAAAGGAAAAAAAATCAAGATGAGAAATCAAGAGACTGCAATAGAAGAAGAAGCAACCAAGAAGTCTGTTTATTTGCCATATTTACGATTTTTATTGCCTTTAAAAACTTGTTCAGCTTTCCCCGTTTTCATAGAGTTTCTGTGCTTACCACAAAACCGTCCTCCCATAATAATAATTATCTTTAAGCAGGAATATCTGCGTAACTCTTGGTCGTTTTAATCTGATGGGCTCTTAATTTCAATTAAACTTGGATTCCACCACCAAAGATTAGCGCTTTATAAGTCAAGTTTAATCACTTCTTGGCGGTTTTTCCGCCCTCTCTCTATATTGGGAAGAGGGCCGTTTGGGAGGAAAGTTTTTTTTTTTTCTTTTTTTTTTTTTTTGAAGGGGGAAGACAGAGGTGATCTGGTTGGACTTGGGGTTATATGTCGTTTGGCATTGGGAGTTATAGCATCAGTAATTTGTCTGCAACTCCAAATCTGCTCTGGCTTCCATTCAAGCCTTTGTTGGCATACCCCAGCTTTTCCCCACAAATTTTTATTCTCCCAAGAGCAAACAAATTCATACCGTCTTCTTCCATGCGTTTAAGACCAAAAAGGTATGGCTTTTTCCTGTTTTTTGTACTCATTTAATGATTTTGTATCTTGCATGTATGTGTATACATGTGAGTTGGGAAAATTGAGAAGAGTAAAAAGACTCAAACTTTTATTTCTGTTCTACAGTAGTAGTAATTTTTTCTTGCCTCTGATGCTATGGCTGGGTTTAAGGGGTTTTGGGATCTTGCTGTTTTATTGAATCCTTACAGGGTTTTTGGCCCTTCTGAGTTTTGTGTTTGTGTTTTTGTTCTTTGGATTTGAGTGCAGGACTTGCTCTGGAGTGGAATACTTTGGGGCGTTTTTCATGTAAGGGATTGATCTTTTATAATCGGGGTCTTTTTCAGTCGATTCTCTTCTTGGGTAGTCTTTATCTGGGTTGTTGTCTGTAGATTTCTTGATATGGATAAAGAAGAGAACAAGCATAGAAAAAATCAAAGACTGGAGGATTATTTGAAGTCTGTCAGGAGGATTAGGATTAGTTATAGTGATCCGGATGCTACTGATGATTCTGATTGTGATGATGATGATCATGGCAATACCCCGAGTAATAAACGCAAGGAAATTGTTATCTTTCGTGCGCAAAATCCCGCACGGAATTCTGCAAATGCAGAAAGAGCGCCTGGAAAGATTGATCAGAAGAATGAAAAACAAGTTTTGGTGAATGCAGAGGCCAAATGCGGCAAGATTGGTCAGAAAAATCAGAAAGTGCCAAGATTAGCATCTAAATATACTGGTGTTAGGAGAAGGGAGTGGGGGAAATATGCAGCTGAAATCAGGAATCCAATTGAGAAGAAAAGAGTGTGGCTTGGTACTTTCGATAGCGAGGAAGAGGCTGCCACAGCATATCAGAAAAAGAAGCTGGAGTATCAAAGGATTATGGCGGAGATGAACAGAAATTTGAGTCCAGGTGGATGGTCAGCTTTTGAGGGCGGCTCTGCCTCGGAGGAAACTAATGCTCTTTGCTCTCACCCATCGCCATCGTCTGTTCTTGATGTGTCTACATCCACTCCTACTGTTGGATTTCTCTCGAAATCATCAAATCTCACCAAAAGGGTAGATGATTCAGGTAGCATGGAGCTTATTCCATTAGCTTGTCAAGGAATGAGAGAATTGCAACCATTCAAGAAAGCTAAGGACGAGTTGGCGAATGGTGCCGAATCCATGAAGCTGAAGGTCTCAGCCTCCATTGCGAGTGCATCAATTTCACCTACAATTAGTTCAATACTGAAATTTGATGAGAATTTGCAATATGGCAATGATTTGGAACTGTTGGGATTGAAGGAGATCTTGCCAGATAGTAGTAATGATTATACAAACGAGCTTTTCGATTGGTTTAAAGGAGATATCTGTATGGATCTCCCAGAACCTGATGAGGAGGAGCGCCAATGGCTAAATGAGGATTTTTTTAACTGGGATTGACTGATTGATGATTAGAATTAGTCCAAGTACTCGTTATTAGTGTAAATGATGGGATGAGGACATGAGTTCTTGGAGATATATTTATTGCCATTGTTGTATCTATCAGTTCTTCCTATATCTTTTTGCTATCTCCAGTTCTTTAAGCAATTTTGATACCATATTTAAGCCAACTATGATCATGTTTTTGCATGAAGAGATGATTTTAAGGAAGATGAAGTTTGTAGAGTTGCCTTTTTTGGTTGCTTCGACTCCTAATTTGATGTCTTGTGGGGGGTGGTTGAGATTGTGGAATATGGCTGTGCTATTTGTTTGCATTCCTTTAATGCTTTTTCTGTATTGTGTCTCCTAATTTAATGCTTTTTGCCCCCACATGCTCTAGAAAAGGTTTTGATGAGATATGCTCAGTTGACTTTGTAGCAAATTGGAAACTAGTAATTGTATAGTGTCTTTGGCTTCAAGTTTCTTAGTTTTTTTTTTTTTTTTTTTTTTTTTTTTTTTTTTTTTTTTCCTTTTGTGTTTTTTAATTTTCCTTCTAAAACAATAGTCTTATTTTTAGATGCCCAAATACTCACTTTTCACTAAGCTATTTTGTGGCTTCTTGGATAGGAGTTGTGGCAAAAGTATGATGTTTGGAATAGTATTTTTGTACAAATTTTAAATATGCATTTGAGATCAAACAATACCTACCCTTTGTTGCCAACTTGCCATGGTTTGAGGGATGAGAAAAAGTATGATAATGATTATAATAATTGTTTAGTGTTGACATTGTTTACCTATTAGTTTTGAGTTTGAATTATTACGCTTAAATAAAAAATAATGACAATTCAGATATTTCAAATATTTATATGTGATATAGGAGCATCGAGTAAGTTTATTATTATTATTATTATTATTATTATACTCTTAGTCTAAAATATAAGTAAATAATTCTTAGGCCAAAGAATAAATAATGGCTATAATTAAATGACTAATTTATTTTTATATACATATATTTTTTTCTCTAAAACTCTTAATCATTATTTTTCATTTTTCCAATACAGTTATTTTCAATTCTAAAAACTAATAAGAGAAAAGACTATTTGATTGACTTTAATTATAATTAAACCCAATTCATTTTTTAAAAAAACAAAAATCTAGATAATTTAAATTCTAAACTTATTATTTTAAATTATAAATATCAACTATTAAACTACAACTTTCTTGTCAACTCTATTTATTTTTAATTTTTCATAATATTTTATCCAAATAAATAGTTAGTAAATCAAAAATAGAAAAATAGTTTAAAAAATTTATAACGCCTTTTATTTTTGAATTTAAAATTTTTTAGAACTACATTTTATTAAAAAATGATGTAGTATCATTTATTTTAATCCATTATAAGTGTGAAAAGCGAAGCTCTTTTGACCTATTTTTTATTGCAAATAATTTCCCCCCACCATGTTACAGTGTCTTTGTTGTTAGATGAGGCGGTGGTGGTCCGCGCACGTAAGGAATGATGGGGACTAGCCGACACACCCCAAGGCGGCCTCCAAAATCCCGGCAACCCCCAATAACGACAAATGAAATTGACGTCACACCCTATATTCGGTCGTCGTGGTCTTTCATGGTCCTTCATGTCTAGGACCTAGGTTCTCCAATGGTCAAACGTTTGGACTTGGAAACGGACACCATCCGCCGCAACTTAGGTTTGTCAAAACTGAATTCTTATTTTTAGTTAAAATTGCTATTTGTAGCTCATATTTTAGTGTAAAATTATTAAAATACTCTTTAAATAAATAATAAATAATTTTAAAATAAAAATTTTAAAAAAATCGTATTTACAATAGGAGAGACGCTCAAATTAGGTACAATTACAGTGGATACAACACCTAAATAACGTGCGGTCACCATTGAAAAAACGCAAAAAAAGCAAATCGCATCACGGTAAGACGCGCCTTAAACAGGCACGGAACCGTGGGTATGGACGCATTAGTAAGGCGTCCTCTCCCATGGCGAAAACACCTGTTTAAGGGGCAAAAACCATGGTGCGATTTGCTACAAATCGCACCATGGTGTTAATCGCCCAAAAGAGGCGACGGCCACCATAAGGCGGACGCGTTAATAAAGCGTCCGACCCATGGTGGCCACGCCTCTTTTGGGCGCGGCTTCCAACCCATAGTATATGTATTTCATGTGGGGCATTTTCTCCCTAACCCTCTAATAATCAAAAAAACTCCTTTAACCATTTTTCTTCAAACAAACCTCCTATAGAATGCAAGGGCGCATGGACGGTGGAGGAGACGAACCACGAAGGCGCCATGGAGTTGGAAAAGGGTTATTCGGGCAGGTAAATTATTTTTTAAAGCGTTTTCTTTATTCAAATTCTGTGCCGAGTGATTTTGCAACCCCGGGTCGCTTATGCTATCCGTCGGGTGTGATTTCGCAACTGGCGGATCGCCCATGCGATCCATCGGGTGCAATTTTTCAACCGGCGGATCACCCATGCTATCCGTCGCGTGCGATTTTTGCAACCGGTGGATCGCCTATGAGATCCGTGGTTTGTGATTAAGCCACCGTCAGATTGCATAGACGATCCAAAGGCTGCGGAATCGCCACCATTTGATCGCCGATCGGTGGCGATTTGCCACCGATCGATGGCATAGATGATTTGTCCACCATGTGATCGCCCATGCGATCCATCAGTGGCGATTTGCCCACTGATCGATCGCATGGGCGATCTGCCAGTCAAAAGCATGCGTTTACTATGCATTTGACCAGTCAAAATTGACTCATTCCACAATTTTAATTAATTTTTGAAATTATAAGTATATTTTTAATAATTTATATAATTTTATTTATTTAAATATTATATATAATTATTTTAATATTATTTGTTCTCTTTACCTTCGTTAAATGTTTTGTAGGTTCCAGGGCAAATAATTCCGCGACAGCGGCCTACGGCGTCCCATAGGAAGCGGAAAGCATCTAGCTCATCACACCAGCGACTTGATGAGCCATCTCATTCGAGGGAGGATGCTCACATTGGCGGGATTATGAGATGGACTTTCTACTACCCGAGCCCACGGGTGAGATGGAGTATCTTATAGGCGACGAGGAGCATCCCATTGGGGGTGGGATGAAATATCACATCGACCGCTTTATTGAGGAGCCGCTTTATTGATGATGACGATGACGATGACGATGACGATGACGATGACGATGACGGTGATGGTGATGGTGATGGTGGTGGTAGTGGTGGTGATGCTAGCAATGCTGGTGGTGATCCTAGCGGTGATGGCGGTGAGAAGGAGCAGGTCATCCCTCATAGGCGACGAGTCGGGGATGCTCGCTTCACGGCGAAAGGTACACGCTGATCTCGATAAATATTTAAATTCAATTTTTTTGGTATTAGTAATGTATAATTTTATTTGAATATGCGATTTACGTTATTAATTTAATTTGATTTTATGATTATTTGAATATGCGATTTACATGATTTATTTAATCTAATTTTATGATTATTTTAATATGTAATTTATTTAATTTAATTTGATTTTATGATTATTTTAATATTCGATTGACGTGATTTATTTAATTTAATTTTATGATTATTTTAATATGTAATTTATTTAATTTGATTTTATGATTATTTTAAGATTCAATTGACGTGATTTATTTAATTTAATTTTATGATTATTTTAATATGTGATTTATTTTAATTTGATTTTATGATTATTTAAATATGTGATTTATTTAATGTAATTTTATGATTATTTGAATATGCAATTTATTTAATTTTGACATGTAATTTTATGATTATTTTAATTGCTTAAAATACTATTTGTCGTTGTTATTTATAAAAATATGTTTATGAATTTAGACAAGAATAAGCGTCTCACTGTTGAGTTGGATCCATGGGAGGTGACTGTACCTTGTATTGGTAGGCCTGTGGATGGGTTAGTCATACCCAGTTGGTTGGGACATGTTGCATCGAGGTATGGACAGGCTGGGGTGCAACTTATGCCACTCTTTAGGTGCAAGAACAGGAAAGGGGTTTGTGGCAAGTTGCGTCGTTGGTTTGCTGAGATGCCCGGGGATTGGCGAGATAGATTGAGTGTGACTCGCTTAAGCCACCTACCTGATACTATGTTTCCTTCCATAGATGCCCCTCTCATTTGCGCTTTCATAGAGCGGTGACAACCTGATACGAACACTTTTCATTTGTCTTTTGGTGAGATGGAGATACTATTACATGATGTGTGAGAGATTCTACAGATACCTGTTGAGGGCCGTATAGTAAATGATGTCACACATCAGATGTCATTAAGGTTTTATGCAGGGAGGTGGTTGAGCTAGATGAGCGTAGTCATGACTGGAGGAAGATGTATGATAGTGGTTGTCTTGTGACAGAGTGTGTGTTTGATCGCCGTTGGAATAATGGGGATGAGAGGGATTATGTTTTGGATGTAGATGCATGGTTGTGGGTTACTATTGGCGCTTGTCTATTTCCGGACAAGAGTGCCAATAAGTTTAGACCCCATTCTGTGGTGCAGATTAGGAACAAGTTGGTCGAGGTGGGACAACATTCATGGGGTTCTGCGACTTTAGCGTATCTCTACAGGCAGTTGGGTGTTGCTAGTAGAGATGGCACTAGTTCTATGGCGGGATGTCTCACTTTACTGCAGGCTTGGATATACGAGTACTTCCCCATATTCAGACCCTACGTTGTGCCCTCGAATTTTGATCGTCTTGCTCCGCGAGCTCATTTATGGCGTGTGAGCACGGGCAGCGATCGTGATATTCACCTGGCTACTTATCAGGAGCAGCTTGACAGTATGACAACCGATGAGGTATATTATTTTATATTATTTTATTTATTGTAATTTGTTTGTGTTTTGTATTTATTGGTGCATGTAATTTGCAGGTGACATGGTTGCCATATGGGGATTTTCCTCACGTGCACACTGAGAGCATCATTTATAGAGGTGTGATTGCAGCTCATTGTACTGTTGAGCCATATATGCCCGATAGATGTGTCCGTCAGCTTGGATACGTGCAGGGAGTGCCTCGACTGATCCTCCGTCCTACATCGTGTATGCAGCGCTATGATGGTACGAGGTACAAGGTGAAGTTTAGCCGCAATATGTTTTATCTGTGGGACTCATTCCCTGATGGGAGTAGTATACTGACGGATAGATTGATGCACAGTGATAGCAATCCAGGCGCATGTACTGAGGATTACATGGAGTGGTACGCGAGGCATTCCCACCCGCGTATATTTGCTACTATATCACTCCATGACGCAAGACAAGTTCCTCCACGAGTCAACACAGAATATGTAAGTTTTAATTTTTTTAATTTAATTTTGTAATTCATGATTTCTTATCGATTATTTAAATAATTTTTTTTTGTTTACATGATATAGTGGATGAGAGAGAGTTTGGCGGTATCACGGAGGTTTTGTGAGATCATCAGATATCTAGGCTGTGACGAGGCAGATGAGTGCGATGAGCAGCTTGCTAGTTTGGTGGATCGCTGGCATTTGGCCCAATGATATGTTATTGTCATTCTCAGATTGATTTGTACTATGATAGCGGATTTAGTGACTTATTTCCTTCAAACTATATTTGTGTCTTTTTTATTTTAGAGTAATATGCTATATGGTATGGATTTATGTATTTTGTTTGGATTTATATTGTGTTTGTTATAGAAATATATCGCGCACTAATAAATCGATATACGGAATATAGAAGTATTAGATGTGTAATAAATAAAAATAAATGGTCAATTGAAATTAAATTACATAGAAATGTCACAAACACATCTAAACTAGGATCCAGGACATATCCTACGTTATTCCTTAATCCCTTCCAAGAATCTCGGAGACATCGCAAACACAGCTAAACTAGGATCGCGGTGCCTCTCCCATATACAGACCAAGAGTGGGACAGGGCAATTAGTAACCAAACTTACATTTACAAAATGAATGTCATGAATGTGCGCAATGCATATTTCCTTGTCCGGCTCCGTGGCACCATCAACCTCCCTCACAGGTAATATAGAGAAACAACAAGCTGGACTGCGATCATTGAGATGTATGATCAGTGAGTTCAAATACGTGGCAATAGCAAATAAGTCAGTTGGTGTGCGCATCCAATGTTCTATGCCACACGATGATGCCCAGAGAGTTATCCTATTAATTGCCCAATCTATAGCTCTCTCACGAGGAATCTCATCAGGTGCATATGCATCCAAAATATCAATGTACTTATCTTGATTTGCAAGAATCTCCCCAGTAGCCGCCATCCGAACTGTTGGCCAGAGCTCCTCATTTCCATATAGAGAGTGTGCCACAGATCTGAAACCATAGTTGCCATCTGACTTCACGTTCAAATAACTAATATAGTAAGGGTGAATATATGCAGGAAGGAGGGGACAACTCTGTACTTCTTCTCTACCTAAAAAAAAAAACTGTTAAATATAATATTTATATAATAGTCATATAGAAATAACAGTGATTGTATGTTTTACCATCCTCAAACTGTAATCTGCGACTCAACGAAAGACCCGATGCATTAGATCGACATGTCGCACGCTCATAGCCACTCTGCGTGGGCATAACAGATGAATGCAATCTTTGCCGCCCGCGAGATCTTGCCAAGACAGCGGGCTCACACGCACTAGTCCTGTCAGGAAACAGAGCCTCATCCATTGAGACAAGCGCCTGACGCATCAATGCAGTTGGACTGCTCTCAAATACTGGAATGATTTTCTCTCGGAAGTACCTGTTAATAATAAATTTGAATTATACAAGCAACTAATATAAACAACTTATATTTATTATAAAAAATAAATTGTATTCGAAGCCATGTACTTACCTGAGTTCCGGAGAAATGGTATTCGATGCTGCTTCAGAGGGTACGATCTACAATCTCTTCCAGAACTCGTACAACTTGTCGATTGTGAGCTTGTCATTTGATTCCTTTACTTTGAATAGCTCACAAGCACACGGAATACCATGAATAACCTTGCAGAAGCATTGACATTTCTCAAACACTTTGTCGCCCCACCAAGTCATATTTTCAACTTGTTTGCTGATCAAATACATACAATGGTGCGACACAAGACCATGCAACAGATCATATGAGAATCGCATCTTATCGGTTGGTCTCGTCGAAATAGATTCCTCAAGTTTTTCTCTACAACATTTTATGTTTGTGTGTAAAGTTCAAATCACATCAAATTAATAATCGCATATTTATATACTTTAATAAAATAAAGCAGCAATAATATAAATTAATATACATACTTGATCTGAGATAACTGGTGAGTGCCATGGTCGTCACTCACTCCAAACAGCGTGTCAAGTGCTTGGGTGCCAGAATTCATCCAATCGTTAAGTATAACATGAGTACTTTCCACTCTGTTGCTACTTGTATTGCCAAGATAGAAATTTTGGTTTGTCTAAGCCTTACAAAATTTCTCTTTATGGGAAAGCCATGTACCCTCCAAGTAAACCACAGCTTCATGCGTAATAGTAGAGTAACTATCCCTGAAAAGTTGCAGTAAAATTTCATACTCTTCAACTGTTGGCGCATTAATGATTTGCTTCCACATGGCTTTGACATCCCTTTTTAATCTCTCTCCATGAACTTTTTTTCTCAACATTGCGTCAACATCATGGTCTATATGCCACAAGCATAACAGGTGGTGTGAATGTAGAAAATGATTCTTAATAGGCCTCAGCAAACCACCATCTTTATCTGAGACAATATCACTTGGCGCATGTACATCATCCAACAACATCCTCAAATGTGACATCACCCAACCGTATGTGATAGCAGACTCATCTCTCAAAAGGACAAATGCAATATTGAAGTTCATATTGGTAGGAGTCATACCTATCATCTGAAAGAGGGGCATTTTGTACTTGTTGGTCTTGTATGTTGAATGAACCACAATCACCCAATGATATCGAGCGAACAACTGAATTGATGTTGGATGAGCTATGAATGCATGGGTGATCTCACATGTGCCTACTTCCTTCTGGATTGTAACATAATAATGTTTCTCCTTGGCTAAACGAACAAATTCTTCCCCAATATCTCTACCTTGCAGCTCATCCTCCCTGTCATGTGCTTTTTTGATACAGCCTTGATTGTCACATTATCATTGGGGTATTCCGCATCAATAATTGTCTTGATGATTTTTGGCTTCACATTTTCCCTGCCCAACCTTTTAGCTAAGGCCCTTGCTTCGTCACTCATGAAGCTAAACTGTCTATGCCCCTGTAGATAAACTATACCAGAATGATTGTGCGTTGACTCATAACCGGGATATGTTCTGATCCACCAACCAAATTTTGGCTCGTTCTTGCAATATAACTTGAAAGGGCACTCACATCCTTTGCGTCTGGTATTTTTCCTTTCTTTGGGGGGAGACCCTTGCTCAATAGGATTTCTCCATCGTGCGCACCGATACGTGTAAGCATTTGCTTTTTGAGTCCACCCAGCGATAATAAGCTCGAAACGTAATTCATTGGCTACTTCTTTGCAATGCTGAAATGCTTCTTCGTGAGTCTTAAAATAAATGGGAGACTCAAAATAGGCACTCAAATCAACCTACAGATCGGGTAATTCAACTGGATCCTGCATCATTCATAAAATAAACATTAGTTCAATTTTCTAATTATACAAAATAAAACTAAATATGAAAAAACATAATATTAACAATAACAAACTTTAAATTATATTGAATACTTAGCGAATTACGAAAACTCCCCCCATTTTGGTGAAAAACGCCTATACTGGGCGTTTACACCATGGTAAGAACGCCCACAATGGTCGGATAAGCCATTGTTCGAACGCCACCAAATGGTGGCAAAACAATGCGATAATCGCCCATTTTGGGCGTGAAAACAAAGGTTTGAGCGCCCAAAATAGGCGTGGCAACCATGGACGAAGCCACGAAATATTTTGGCGTTCATCCATTGATTCCACGCCTAAAATGGAATCCTTGCTCATTTTTTGTGTGGTTACCGTTGGGTACACTTCCATTTTGGGCATGAATACAATGGTTTAACCACCCGTTTTGTGCGTCTGAACCATTGTGTAACCCGCCTAAAATGAAAGTGCGTACCATGGATATTGTAAACATACAACATAACGAATACATAACGAAAACGTACCATTTTCCCAAGAATCTTGAACTAATGCATTTCATCAACATAGTTCAACGAGCATTGTCAAGTTTTCACGAATGTTTAGACGGGTTTTTGGAGTGTTTGGCAAATTTAGAAGTTGATAAAATTGTTTTAGTAGATCATATTTTATTGACTTAATTAGGGTTCGGTGTCCACCCGTTTTGGGCATGGTCACCATGGGTTGGTCGGATAAAAAATGCGTTTTGAACCATGGGTAAGGCGCGTCACTTATGTGTCCGTATCCATGGTGCCGCGCCCATTTTAGGTGCGGTTCACCATGGTGAGTGTTTTTCTCCATGCGTTTCATCGGTGGTTCCGGTGCCTTTTTTAGGTGGTCCCACCCATTGTGACCGTGCTTAATTTGAGTGGGTCATCAATTGCAAATTCGATTTTTTAAAATATTTTTTATTTTAAATGATTTCTTATTTATTCAAGGGGCATTTTGATCAGTTTACACTAATATTTGAACTACAAATAGTAATAGCAACACCCTTGTCAAAAATCTTGCTCACCAATTAGTACAGAATACAAACAAGTTTCTTACAATTGTAATTCAAACATCTTTTAAATTCTCTCAAATTTTATACACGGACAGAATACAGCCAAATTTTATATATTTTTATAGTTCAAATTCTATCAAAATATAGACAAATTTTTTATGATTTCGTAACTGAAACTATAACAGAATACGAACAAATCGTTTATGACCGTAATCCAAATATGTTTTAGATTTTTTCAAATTTTAATATACTTATATACCGACCGAATACAGATAGATTTCTTAGGATTGTAATCTAAACATGTTTTGGATTCTCAAAATTTTAATATACTTATACGCTGACAAAATACAGACAAGTCTTTTATAATTATAACAGAATACAGACAAAACCTCTCGTGATTGTAATCCAAACATGTTTTGAATTCTTCCAAATTTTAATATACTTACATGCTGACAGAATACTGACAAATCTCCTATAATTCTAACAAAATACACACAAATCTCTTATGATTATAATTCAAACATGTTTTAGATTACTCCAAATTTTAATTAGACAAAATACAAATAAACCTTTATTATTGTAATCCAAACACATTTTGGATCCCTTAATTTTAATATACTTAGGGCGACAGAATACAGACAAATCAGTAATACCAACATGTTCTGAATTTTCCCCCTCCCCAAATTTTAATATACTTATGTTGTCTCAGAAAATAGTATTTGAACAAAAGTACAGTACAATTCATTCAAACATTTATTTTTGTATAATTTTTTTACATACAATTTTTAATTTTAAGAGTAAACTATATAAAAATCATGTATAAATTATATTCTATAATAAAAAAAAATTAACTCTTAAAAGAATATAAACAAATATAGCCTATGTTTACACTATAATTCAAAGATTTTAAATTTAGACATTTTCTTGTATTATAACTATAAATATAAACACGTTGATTAGCCTTACTAAAATTTCTTTTGATTCTAATGATTTTTTCCTTTTATCTACAATGGTAATTACATTTGAAGATTATTCTTTTTTTTAACAACGAAGGGAGAAGGGCGGTGGAAGGGATGAGGTACTACTGTCAGGGTGGATATTAAAAAATATTAGTTACTTTACACTCCTCACTAATATCAAAATTAATTTTCTTTTTTTACCTTAATTTAGAAATGAATTTAGTAGTAATTAGGTAGTAGGGTTTAATTTTGAGAAATGATAGAACGTGAAAAATTACAAAATTTATCTAAATAATAATAAGACTTCAATTAATAAAAAATACGCTAAATCTTTTAAATCAACTAATATATGCTTCTAACCTTTATTTTAATTTTTAATTATTTTAATTTCCGAGAAAGAATTACCTTAATATAATTAAGGATCTTTGGGTATGTTATTTTTCACTCCTACTGTATTGAAAGTACATTATTTCAGTAAGACGGAGGCCAAAAAAAATCGTTCCAATAATACTAAAAAAAAAAAATAAATAAATAAAATGATGATACGTAGTCATGTCCCACCATTTGGTTCTCCCCAAACCCCTACCCCTATATACGCCTATCCCGTTTTCCTTCCCCAAATTTGACCTCCTTTCCAAAACCTGCACCCATTTTAAGGAAATTCTGGTTCCAGTATTGGGTACAAAAGATGTTCATAAAGCCGTAGTTCCTCATAATCTTCCATCAGAGAAGGCAAGTTCACAAACAAGAGCCAGATGATCACTCCCCCATTGCTGCAAAATGAATCATGCTTTATTTCAAAATCATTTCGAAAGCCGAAAAAACTTGTGCAAGATGCAATCTTAATCCAAGAGAAGAACAAAGGCGGTGTAACTAGGATTAAGGTTAAATACAGCGATGCTAAAATGCCTTCAAGTCCCTAATTTCCACATGTACAATAGGTCCTCAATGTTTTAAACTAATCGATGCGAAATGCTCATGGATGGGGAGACTGAAAGACAAATTGCTGGCGTAAAAGATTGAAGAAGTTACCTTATTTGGGAGACCTCCTGTTTCCCTTAATTTGTCGAGGGGTAATGTTTCAAGAACTCTAACTGGAAGAAGCTCTCTTGTGTGCCTGCATTGGCTCATACTATGAGAACAAATTCTAAATGAAAAATAGAGCTAGTAAGGTAGCTGAATCCACATCATACAGAACAATAAATATGAAATTTAAGAAATAAAAGGGGAAAAAAGATCACAGTACCATATATAATCCACAGTACCCATAAACTTGGAATGAAATGATGTTGCTAAGGGTTCCCCAAAACTATTCCTGGTCTGACGGCTTCCCTGCATAATATAAAAGAATCAAGGGAGGAGACCATTTCAGTTACTGGAAATAGAAAGGTGGCGGCGTTTTTGTGATAATTACTTCAGTTATCGTACTTTTAGCACAAAGACTGTATAGCTCGTTAAGAGCTAAAATGAGTGCCAATATCTTACAGGAACTCCAACATAAGTACTGCATAGCTTCAAAGGATGTCTCAGGTGGCCTGAAGCTGATCCAGTAGCAAGGCTAAGTTCAGTTTCACTCCATCTATATAGTAATGGTTTTCTTGAAGCATGAATGCTGCATATAAAATCAATGGGATCAGCATGATTTGCATTTAGATTATATATATATATATATATATATGCACCAGAGGATCAGAATGCATTCTCTTTATTAATTTCAGCTCAAAGCTATTGAACTTTGAGTGAAGAGTGATCCCTTTATATCAAGAAAATTCGTTAAACTCGGATATAGTCAAATAGCAATTCCAATTCACCAATTCATGTCACTTCTCATCTTCTCATGCACAAAAGTACTGACATGAAAGAAGAAAGATATAAAGAGCCTGAAGCAAACTTTGCGTCTCGGTAGAACTTATTTTGAAAGCCAGAGTAATTTTTTGGACATGTCTGGCCTGACATTTGCTTTCGGTCATGTTGCTGGATTTCCAACTGTGAAAATTTTGACAAGTTAAAAGATAAAAACTTAGAGAACAAGTAAAAGAAGCTAAGAGTAATGATGAAAAACATGCAGAAAATGCTGGCAAATCTCACCTCTGATGAAGAAAGAAATTGATAAATTGCACTCTGACAAAAACATAGAGGAACACATCTAATAAGCAGAAAAGGATGTAAATAATGCAAAGTGAAAACAGGAATTTCTGAAATTACCTGCGGCATAATATTAAAATCTCCAGCAATCACAACTGGTATGTTACCCCATTGCTGTGATAGTGTGTGGGTCTTCTCAAGAAAAAGTCGCATCTGAGAACATATTTGTGTCATATTTAATAATCATAACCAAGCATAGGTTTTAGATTGGAAAAGAATCATAAAAATTCAGGGATCTAGAGGAGGAATATGTAGGGTTAAGCATTCACCAGTAGAGAAACTGCTATCTTGGTTACAGTAATACTGTTTCACTGTTGCACTACTGAAAAATGGAAACGGAAAGGTACCTGACCCACTTTGATGTCTCCACGACCGGGGTTAAAGAGTGCGTGTATATTTCCAATAAGAAAGCTTCGAGAGGGTGTAAACCTACATTGGCAGTGCAAATGTAACTTGGGAAAATTGGATAGTTCTCACAAGCCAAAAAAATAAAAGATTAAAAAAATTATAAGTACAACTGTGGAAGGGAAGCTACAAATAGCTACCAATAAGTGTGATTTGTTTGAATCTAGAACATCAAGGAAAATAAAAGAGATCATCCACACATACTCTGATCCTTGAGAATTCATGTCTTTGTTCAACTGATTTTCTTTCATCTGAATCAACATGATAATACAAATTGACAACTTGGTCATAAGCAACATCAGAAAAACAACAAATCATCACAAGCATAACAATTTGTTTTCACAAGAAGAGCAAACAAAATAGTCACAACCCTGAGCAGCAGTCAGGATAGAGCAAAGGCACCACTGGAAGCTTTGGATAATCCAAGGGTAAACAAGAAATGTTTCTAGTAACAAAGACTAAGCTATTGCTGCAGGGAAAAAAGACTAAGCAAAAGATCTCACACAAAAAGAGTGCAAAGCACGCCAATAAATAAGAGAGATGATCAGCTCTTCAAAGACTCTTGGAACAACTCAACTATCTTCCTTTGCATAAGTGCAGAAAGGGCTTCGTATCATAAGATAGATCATAAGGAACTTGTAATAATGCAGGAGTCGCCATGATCTTGTAATGCTACTTTTCAACTGGTTTTATTTCAAAGGACAAGATATGAAATCTTCTTAAAGATAGAAAAGAAATCAAATGTTCATTAGACCTGACCCTTTACCCTACAGCATAGAGATGACAACTTTGTCTCCTCCCATAATCTTTTATTCTTGGCACTAAAAGGCCTATGGCCAAATAGAGACAACACTTGAAATACTTAAAATTCAGCATCGGAGCAGGGGAATCCCTTTCTTTTAATGTGAACAAGGGAAGATCATCTAGCTGAAACTATTAACATGCTTTACAAAGATTTGCATGTCCTAGTTATTCTGAGGTTGTCCATTATATTCTGGTAAAATAGAAACACTCTCAAACGCAAAACATGATTATCAATTTCAGCCTACCTTGAAAACGCAAATCTGGGAAACATTATTGCGAAGTCCAAAACTCTGGAATTCTATGCTATCTTCATGCAATAGGGTATATCTGTGACAAATCCCGCACATTCAGAAATACAAAAGGCAAAATTTAATGCCATTTAGAGGGGAAAAAGAAAGTCAAGGCAAATAGAAAAACAGAAATAAAAAGTCAAATGCCAATTTAACCCTTGGACCTGGTTCCCAGGCCCCCAGCTTGATACTATGACCATCCCAGGATGCTCAAAAATAGTATATGTTATTCTACAGAAATAATCAAGTATAGGCTGCAGAGTGAAAACAACTTAAGATTGAAGCATATTGAAGTGCCTAAAGATAAAACATAGAATATAAAAGATAAATAACAAACCAGCTAAATCACATACATACAAGCAGAAATGTGGTCTACAAATCCAGTAATGGTCTATAACCTTAAGCATCAGAAAAACCTGAAATGACCGCAAGTGAAGAGAGCTGAATCTTACAGTTCAGCATCCCAAAATATCGCACACCCATCTAATGCTTCACCAGTTCGACCCTTTTTAAAGAACAACAATTTAATAGCCATCTCAAACTCAACATTCAAAGTTCCACAACACAATATGACTAGAAAAGTATTTCATAATACCTTGTAGACTCCCCTAAAGCCAACTCTTTGAAGAAGATTATCTAAATCCTGAAATCGGTCCACCTCCTGCAGCCAAAATTTTCAAGTTAAAACAACAACTAATACCTATTTTAGTCAACTGACCGAAACAATTAATCCTTAAATGGTTAAATGATGAGCTTCACTATTATCTAACAAAGCTTCATATTTTCTTAGCCCCAAATCCTGCAGTATTATTCTGTGTATGTTCATTGTGTAATATTGAAATGGAGTTCAAGTTTAAAGAGCTAGATTTTACCTGCAAACATATAATGCCTGGTCCGTAGTTCTTGATTTCCTTGTACAAAACCCGTTTTCTGTAATCCCAATCTAAATACTCTGGTGGTACTTCATGGTATAAATCCTGATGCTTCAATGCATTTTCCACTCCTAATATATTGTATGATAAAAAAACTATTCTATCTGCACCAAAGAAACAAAAAATCACACGCACACCCACGCGCAAACAATGTGTAATATCGTGGAAGGAGCAGGGGAGGGCTGGGGGAGAAAGAATTATCTACCTTTACAATTTGAAAAATCACAGGTAGAATAACTCCACTGGCGACTGTCCTTCTTATTTTTCCTTCCTCCGCGGGGCTTCTTCCTCGGTTTCCTCGGAATTGAACGCGCACCATGATGGTGGTGAGAAGAGGAAGTGGCTTGAGACCCAACTGAAGTGCTGGTTAGGGTTTCAGTTCCCGCCACGGTCACACCATTTAATAGCACTAACTTTTCCTTCTTTGCGATGTGGCGGTGACATTCATAATGCTGATGATCTTTGCGTTTGGTTGTGTTGGAGGGAGGCGATTGCTCCGACGGCCGATCTCGGCGGATGCCGCCTGCGTGCGTATCGGCAGGCATTTTGAATTTTTGGCGGCGCGTGGATACAAGTTTAGGCTATGAAAGCACGTTAATTGCATAACATTCGTGTATTGTAGTTGAAACCCTTATTTGTAAATGAAATTACTAATCACCCCCCAAAACATTGCAATTGTTATTGTAAAGGCCCTCCAGTATTTCTTTGGAGGGGTCAAAACTTTTTGAAGATCCACTGTGATTACATACATCCAATCTTTTTACTAAATATATTGCAGTATTGGATGGATCATACCTATTTTGTCCCAATTCCGAAAATTGGCACCATTAGACTAAGAGAACGTTCGTTAGGGAGATTTTAGAACGAGAATCAAAATGAAATTTTGAAACTATTTTATTAAATTTCGATATGTGGAAATGGATTTCAGAGGTCATAGCTTCTCCTTAAGTGCTTTTCCTTTTCTTTATTAATGGAAGTAAGCCCTCAAAGAAACTCATCTTCTTTCAGTCACTCTGCTTTCATGGACTAACCTTTACCTAATATGTTTTTTGTAAAAACCTTCCCATGAGTTTATGGTCAATTTGCTATATTATTTTAATTTAATAATATGAATTATTATTTTGAGAGGTAAGGAATGAGTCAGGGATGAATTATTATTTATTTATTTTTTTCTGATATAAGTCTAGTATCCCAATACTAAGAGATTGGTTCCGTCAATAAAAGGAGTATTGTTAAATAATAGAAATTAGAATTAAGTCAAAATCGTGAAAGTATTTATGTGGAGTTTCTGAGGATAATGTTTGGTGATACGAACAAATCGAGAGGGATAGATTCTGAAGCAGCCGAGCTGACTTTGTTGTATCCGTATTATCAATAATTGTTGTGACCTTAATGACACTGATTGAGGTATTTTCTTATTAATTTTTTGTCTCACGATATGTGGTGTGAAGCTTTTAAAGTATTAGAAATAAAACCATCAAGAAAAGAAAGAGATAATAGAGAAGAAAATCACCGAGGTAAGGGTGAGAATAGATTAATTGATTTGAATTGATTTTGTTTCGATTGATTGAGACTATTTTAATCTGTTTTGATTTGAGTTAATGATCATTTGGGTCGGTGCGGATCCGTTCGGATAGTCAGATCTGTTTGATTCATTTATAATTTTTTTAAAAAAATAATAGTATTATTTATTTAATTAAAATAAATATAAAAATATGACTATTTATTTTTATAATAGAGGTGATTTTGAAAAAAAAATGTGAAGGTCCAAAAAAAAAACTTAAAATAATTTGGATCCACTCGGTATAAATTTGGATAAAATTGATCCAAACACGAACCAAATTAATCTAATCATTGAAATTTGTCGAATCGAAAGCAAATCGAGACGAATCATCTTATTTTTTCACCCGTAATTAGAGGGAATCCGAATTCATCATCTCTTAATTTGAGAAGAAAAATATTAGAGAAAAGCTTTGAACTCACCCTTCAGACTGAAAAGAAAATGAAGAAAAACGTTTTTGAAGAAATTCGAACATACTCTTTCTTAATTTCTAGTTAAGTCACTTGAAAAATATTTCTTGTAGTTTATAAGACAGGTCGATATTATAAGTAAAATTATATAAATAAATTTTTTTATTGAGAACAGGAATTATTATTTCATATTAGATTAAACGAAATATTTAACGACACATAGAATAATTATTTCCGAGGACAAGACGCATAATTAAAGACCTCCAATTCTTTGTCTGCCGTACAATGGTAGAACGGAAACCACAAACAGGTTAGAGTAAGCGAAACCACTAATTTTATTCAGAAGTTGTTTCTTCCATATGTGGTGGTATTGTATTTCTTTTGAAGAGAGGGAAAAAAAAAATGTGGTTCTCATGGCATTTTTCCTTTGGTTTCTTTCGTTCTTGTGGTTGAATTTAAGGTATTTAAAAATGAGCAAATTATATGCTTGACATTAATTTCCATTTAATTAAGGCCCTCCATCACTCACATATAGCATCAATTCAAGGATATTAATCCATGAAATTAAGATCGTCCCGGCGCTTTTTGTGATTTGATTAATATAGTACTTGAAAATCATTGTTTCAAAAATAGTTATATCTATAATTCATTTTTCTATCTTAATTTAATAACAAATAAGATTTTTTTTTTATATAAAAATTACCTGATTTCAAGATGTACTAACTACAACCCTCTTTGTCACAAATAGGATTGCTACCATGATATCAAAGACTTATGGAATAATCCTTTTTAATTAATCATAAAAAACAATTACATAGGTCAGTGATTTATATTTGTCTTTGTTATAAATAGAATATCTGTTAGGTTAACTTTTTAAGATTCAAGTGTATTTTAAAATATGTTAGAATTGAATCCAATAGAATTTGTAATATTTTAGTATAATTATAAATTTTTGCATTAAAATTTGTAGCAGACGTGAAAGAAATATGTTAACTTACATATAAAATTAAGAGTTAAAGACACATGGTGTGTTGAGAGAAAGAACTTACTTTATAATATCTTTTATTTTTATAATCTTTTTTGACAATCGAAGTACATAAATCTGCGTGTCTTACTTAGTTATTTAATTTTGTTAATTATATTAAATATAAACAAGTAAACTATTTTAAAATATGTGTATCAAAATAACCAACAATATGCTAGCAAAACATTCCTAGACTTCAACGAAAAAAAAAAAAAAAAAAAAAAACTTATATAAAAACGGTGGTGTTGTATCTAGTCTAAACCTCTTGAATTTCTAAATCTATAATCGCTAATACTCATATATATATATATATATATATATATATATATAACTGAAGTGATATAACTTCTTTTTCAACCAAAACATCACACTATGATGTAATATATAACTGAAGTGAAATGAAATGACAATTTTTTTTTTTTGGAGAAAAATAATGAGTGTATGAAAGTATTTAGTTAGTCATACTAATGTTTATTTTGTGTTATTCTTCACTTTTAATTCTCTCCACTTATTAAAAGAGTTTATTGATTCTATTTTGTGAAATGTTGCTGTAATCCTTGCAAATTATTACAAAACAACTCTGTCCTTTTACCTTGCTGAAGACGTTGCCATGTTTATACTAGATTTTCTTTGTCGTTCTTGAAAGCTTCAAAATTATTTGATATTTAAAATATGATTCAAACCCTAAATTTTCAGTTATTGATTCAACCATATTTCTTGGACGATTAATCAATATTTTTGAAATAGAGAATAAAAAAAAAGAATACAAAATGCTTAATTTAATAAGGCACTACACGGTGACAAGGAATAAAGTCTACTCTTGAAACGGTCAAAATTTTTTTTAGTAAGATTATTTTGATTGAATTTCGATCAATATCTGTCCTTCATCTCTCTGTCGTTCCCCGAAAATTTAAAATCTACGGTCGCCTGACTTAATCCATTACCTTAATTTATGTATGATATATATCATTATATTAATTGGAGGAAAACAAAAACCTAGTGAATGAAGTCGGGGGGAATGAGAGACATATGAAAATTTGAAAACAACGTAAGAGAAGGGACCACAAGAGGAGAGTTGTTCTTAAGTCATGGAGAAACAAAGAATAATTGAACCACCAAGGCCAAAAACCACCAAAAACGAAAGGTCTAATTCATGATAATATAAATCCACAGCCCTTAGAACATCGAAGAAACAATGGCACACACCCCTCTCTATTAATGGTGGCTGTGCCCACATCCCTTCCTGCCCCCACTAGAATCCCTAATGCCGACCCTTGAGCCAATCACAGCCCAGCTCTCAAGATGAACTTGTTAGGTTTAGCCAATCACCTGCCAGATAAGACTAAGTCCATGGGTCCTAAAACAACCCTCCTCTAAATTTCGATCTTAATCTTTTCATTGTTTTCGACCTCCAGGAAACAACCAAAAGTGCATATGGGGCTCCCTCCATCAACGCCAAAAACTGTCCATTTTTTAACATACTCCGATAGTAAAAGCGGCAAATTGTGGGTCATTCGCCCCCCTCTATCATTGCTATTACGGCAATTTGCAGCTATCCCTTTTCTTGTTCGGAAATGAATTCTCAGCGTTACTAATTTAGTCACTTAAACAACTTTTTTACACCAATTAAGCCAAAGTTTTGGGAACCTTTGTCGACCCCTTTATATAAGTATATATAGTTCCCGAGTTGTCCAAGTGGGCATTCCATGGTGCAAATCTCTTTCGCTCACTCTCTGCCTGTTTGGTTTTCCAGTTCTAAACTGTCTGTTTGATTTTGTTTTTTTTTTCTTCCGTAGTGTATGATGATTACGGAAGGAAAAGCTGCGAATGCGCTCGGTGGTACAACGGCTCGAGCTTGTGATAGCTGTTTGAAGAAAAGGGCAAGATGGTTTTGCGGCGCGGATGATGCGTTTCTTTGCCAGGGTTGTGATACATTCGTCCATTCGGCTAATCAGTTAGCGAGCCGGCACGAAAGGGTTCGGCTCGAGACGTCGTCTTTCGGTTTCATGATGAGGGGGAAAGATGAGAGATTTGATTGTGAAAATGTAATGGCGCCGAAATGGCACCAAGGGTTCACTCGGAAGGCCCGGACTCCCAGGAATAACAAGAAGTCGGCTTCCTCCGGGAAGGACAAGGAGAAGGTGGCTGCCACTAATTCGCATTCTTTAGTCCCGGAGATCAGTGGTGATGATGAAGAAGGCGGTTCTTGTTCTCCTGATGAAAGTGATGAGCAGATTAGTCTTCGCAGGGTTCCGGTTTTCGAACCCTTTTCGGCTGCTGAACTATGCAACCAACTGAACGATGGTGATGATCATGATCATGGCCAACAGCTCAACATTTTGTTGAATGATGATCATCATGGTTTGGATATTCCGGGGTTCATTGCTTCGGACGCTGAACTTGCTGAGTTTGCTGCTGATGTTGAAAGCTTATTAGGCGCCACAAGGATTGATGATGATATATACGGGATTGAAGAGTTGGGAATGGCGGCAGGAAAAGATGAGGAGGGTCATAATCACAATCATAATAATTTAGGTGTTTGTTTTGAAGAAAAAAGAGTAGTGAAGATTGAGGATGATGATCAAGATGGTGAAGAAGTAGAAGCGGTTATAGCTTGCCATTTTGATCCAGCTTTGGACATGGCTAGGGAATCTTTGAACTGGGATTTCCAGTACTCAATATCTCCAATATTGCCTGGAGAAGAAGAAGAAGAAGATCAAGAGGAGGTGAAGTTGACAAATGACAATATGATGCCATTAATCCTGAATAAGGATGGCGAAAGCAGTAATAAAGAAGAAGAAAGGAGGATGATGTTCTTGAAGCTCGACTATGAGACTGTCATCACTGCTTGGGCTAGCCAAGGTTCTCCATGGGCAGATGGAACTAAACCTGAGTTCAATCCTGATGATTGCTGGCCTGATTTCCTGGTAAATTCACTTCCCAATTTTCTCCCCATTCATCCCATTTTGAATGCCATGATGCATATTATCAGAACCAGAAAAATTTGAATGAAGTGGAGGGCGGAGAGGAGGAGGAGGGAGAGGGAGGAAGAGGAGGAGTTTGGGGCTGATGAAGGTGCTTCTGATGAAGGTGCTTCAGCACCCATCCGCCCCAAACTAGTTCCGTCACTGCATACTATAGATTATTTCATGTTTACTATTCTAAAAACAGTATTAGTTATTATCAACATTTATTGAACATTTTCTTGGTTTACAAACTCATGAGGTTTAACTTGCAATCTTTCAGGGAACTAGCCCAGGTGAACTTCATCATCCATTTGGAGAAGGAGGAGGAGGGAGGAGCGGTGGCGGACGCCATGAAGAAAGAGAAGCAAGAGTACTAAGGTATAAGGAGAAGAGAAGAACAAGATTGTTCTCCAAAAAGATTCGATATGAAGTTAGGAAGTTGAATGCAGAGAAGAGGCCTCGAATGAAAGGCCGATTTGTAAAGAGAACATCTTTTGCAGGGCCATCTTTCACTAATTATCTCAGCAACAAATAACAAATTACTCCTTCCGTCTCAAAAAATATATATATGTTCTCTCAGTTGAGACGAAGATAATGTTAATTATCATGCAAAGCTAGGTCTAATGCTGATTAATAATTAATGTATCTATGGCAAGAAGCACCACCACTACCATGGTGTTTGTTGCCATGTTTCTTGCTAGCAACTCTATTTGCAATAGAGTCAATTTCTTGGCGGTTGACTTTATTATGATAAATGAAAGATTTTGTGTCTGTAATGACCATGGTATTTTCAATTTGTAAGTCTTCTATGGGCATCAAATAACTTTTATGTTTAATCCATAAAGAAAACCAATATTGACAAGGTGTAGTTTTAATCAAATACTTTTTCATATCATACATATAGATCGTCAATCCGTAAAATAATAATACATTCCGAACTTGACATGTTCACCTAAACAGGTTGGAAATGTTTGATTCGAACTCGATATGTTTAGCTAAACACGTTAAAAATTTTCTATCCAAACTTGGCATATTTAGCTGTTTAATATGAATTCGAACTCAACCTGCTTATAAACAAGTCATGGAATTCTCATATATCTTAAAGGTAGTAAAGCTTGAATATATTTGTTCCTAATTAACATCTCTTGTGATGGGTATGAAGAAGGGTATTATTAGTTACTATCTCAATTTTAACTATTATCGTTTTAATTTTGACAAATTATTTTTTTGCTTTAAAGGGGGAAGAGGGAGGGGTAAGGAGGATTTTAGTCTAAATTAGAGCGATAGAGGATCAAAATTAAGGTGATAACTAGTAAAATTTTATGAAGAATGAGGAGGATGAAGAAGAGCATGAGTTAAAAGTAGTAAGGTCTATAATGGGAAAGTTTTCCAACTTTGTTTTGGGGCGGCATTCTAAAACCAGGGAGCGGTGGAGTCTGTCGAATGTAAAGACAGATTCGGCCGGCTTCACTGTTTGGGTGCAGAAAATGGGGCCATGGCTTTTTCCATCAACTTCGGCCAGTCCCCTGTAGGGCTGGGAATTTAAGTTGCAGGTTTTGACAAAAACTGTTTTATTGGTTCATGTACTTGGCCGGAAGCGGCGGAACCATAACCAGAAAGCAAGGGAAGATGATGGGCTCTATATGAGGTTGTCTCTTCTCTTTGTCGTTTTAATGGCGGAGATTTGAAACCATTGCAAATAGCGACTGCGACTGAGCCAATATTGAGAGTGCTGCGGAGTATAGCGCTGTATATACGAGGTTTTTTTTTTCCCACTTACTGCCCTATGTTTTAAATTACCAGACGTATATCACATAAAAATTCGAGTCACACTGGAATAGCATCGTAAATAGCAGATCATACTGGGTATTTAGGAGCATGAAATAAATATAATTTGAAAAAAAAAGAAACGAAATATTATCTTAAATAATTATCAATCACTCTACAATTTTTTTAATTAAAAATTATTATACATGTATAAAAATAAGATTATTATTTTTTTAAAAAAATTTTTATTTTATTATCTGTTGTGTTCCAGAAAAATCATGTTTATTATAATAGAGTGACTCGATATATGAAATATTTTTTATAACACACCAATAAGAAGTATAACTTATTAATATTTTTCATTTTCTCTAAATCGCATTATGCCATGTGTTATTTCAATTGATAATTTCATTGAACTATCAGAATTAAAATGAATTTACTTCATAGTAAAAGTTTGATAATAATGATCAAAACTATTTTTTCTTGCTAAGGAAGTGCGGCTTATGCCTAGAAAAGGAGCCATGTTCACCCAAAATATCGTTTTTTATATAATATACAAAAGCAAACGAAGCAGTATGAGATTAATTATTTTTTTTATATAAATATTTTAAAAAGTGAGAGAAATTTTTTTTAATAAAGTATTTTGTATTTTTAATGTAAATTTTAAATTTTTATTCTAAAATTGTGCTTATTTAATGGGTTAATTTTGATAGGAATAGCAGAAAAAAATTTTTGGAAGGATAAAATAATCGTAAATGTTTTAAATAAAGAACTGGAAGGAGTATTAAAATTAGAAAACAAAAGCCTGGTAATTCTAAGACTTGAGCCGTTGACGCGAATGAGCCCATTTTGTAATTTGGGCCTAGCTAATTGAGTATTTTGAACGACGACAACTGAAAGAGGCCGTTTGTCTTGGTACTATTTGTAGTACATTTTTTATCATTTGTAACTTTATTTTTAAAATAATCTTTCAAAATTATCCTTTTTTAATTTTTAAATAATTTATCAAAATTTAATAAAATAAATATATATTTTTTATCCTAACAAAATGAATATTATCTTAATTATTTTAAACATATTAATCATATAATAACCAATTATAAGAACAATTTTTATACATATAGTATTTTTTAGAAAAGTAAAAAGATTAAAAAAAGGGATAAAATGGGGAAGGAAAATAATCAAAAAAATTTGGTAAAAAATTCCTTAACAACTACTTGTGTTAATCGAATGAACTCGGATTAATTACTAGAACCAATATCATCACTATCACAGCCGTTTCCATGAGCATGAACGCAACAATGATTTTGATTTTCATCCTCGTGATCATCGTTGTCATCTTCATCAAAGGGTTTATTTTTGTTGAAAATATAGCATTTCTTGGAGCGATTCTTCCTGCTACTGTTGTTGCAGAAAAGACAAGGAAGAAGAAGATGATGGTGTGAATTGCCTCATAGTGGCTCTGGTCATCGCTAAGTGGTATTTGCAGGAAGAAAAATAATTCTAAAAAATGGGCAAAATAAATAAATATATATGTGTAATTATGAACAAATTCTATTATGTTATTATCTTATTATGAGAATATGTTATGCAGTAAGTAAAAATAATTATTTCATAATTCAAATGTATTTTAATTAAATTTTTTGTACAGAAATTTTTCCCAGACTGGTGTGTTTGTGGTGGAGTTTGAAAGATGAAAAGAAGAAATAAGAAAAATGTTGAGTTTTTTTTTTTTTTTTTTTTTATATGGACATTTTGGATAGTAAACATTGAAGATATGGCTACAAATAGTAGTCTAGTTTGTCTTCTTAGGGCTGTTGGATAGCCTGTCCAACCCAGTTGAATTGAATGACTTTGCAACTCTGGTTCCTTAAGGTGCGTTTGATACAAGCAAAAATAATGATAATTTTATTAATTCAATAATTATTAAAGGAATCTGATCACCTTTAATCACTTCATTAAAATAATTTAATTGTCTTTGCCTTTACTTTAATAACCAAAAAAAGTAGCAATCGAAATTATTTTGCCTTTATCCTATTATCTTTGCCTTCCTTCAAACGCACTCTTATCTCATTTCTAAGGGAATCATTACTTCTATTTAGTTTAAGGAGCTAGATTGGTCAATATGCATCTCACAAAAAGATAGTCTTGCCAAATTAGCGCAATTTGTATAGGTTACTTGTAATCTTAAAAAAAAAAAAAAAAAAGCTAGATTGGTCTAAATTGGTCATTAAAGAAAAGTCTAATCCTCTTTTTGGATGCTGATTTTAAGAACAAATTTCGGGACAAAAATTTATAAAAATATCCCTCAGAAACAAGAAGTGAAACTTCATTTACTGTCATTTCAGTCTACAAACTCTAACATGAAATCAAATTTCAATCCTTTACAAACCTCTACCCACTACTATCCCACTTCGGATCTGTACAATTTTTCTCGTAATATTCTTTATCGTTTAATAAATATCATTTTATTTGATGAATGAATTTAATTAATAAATAATTATATACAATATATGAAGAGTGTTTCGCAGAAAATAATATAGATAATATTTAAGTATATATGGGGTGTACTAGTCTTTTAGTTTTATCTATATCCTATATTAGAACTAATAAGCTAGCTAGTTAAAACTTACAAAAATTTTATTAATTACGTTTTAATTTTTATTAATTTAGATTAAAATACTCCCTTCAAATCGAGGATAGTAATACAAACATACAAACTAGTATAGTCTAACATTGGAGAATCCGAATCATGGAAGTCGGATTGGACGACAAATACTAAGCGTCATCAGGGCTCGAATTGTCACTCAGCTAGTCAGCTCACTGGGCAACATAAAGTGCCTACACTCCCTTCATATGGGAACACAAAAGATCGTACACACAAGCACTCCATAACTCTGCTATCTTGATGATGACATTATGTTACATCAAATCCATCCATATAAGTAATCAACAATACCATTTGAATTCAATAACTCTGTTGAATGAAGTGAAATTCATAAACCCTTAGGCCGTTTGTGTAATCCGAGCGAGTAAGGTGAGATTTTCTAGTAAAAAATTATTATTTTTTATCACGTAAAAGATAGTTAAATATTATAGAAAGCCCAATACAGCGGCTGGGGCTAGTCAAATTATTTTTCAAATCAAACTCAATATCGGATCAAGGTCAAACCCGTTTACAAGTCTTACAAAGTTTATCTATCAAAAAACTTACGTAAAAAGTTCAATACAAATTAACATGTGGTTTCACTTCAAAATTAATTTGACAATAAAGAGAATAGCACATGAAACTTATATGGTGCTTTTTATATTTTTTCATGTGAGAAAAATGAACATAGTTTATTATTCATTATTTTAACGAGAATGAGTATAGGAATAGGATTGACGGGGGTGTGGAGGTGCAGGAATCTTCCAGTGTTCCTTTTGTACGGATGGTGTTGATCTCATCTCATGTGAATATACAGAGTTGTACGGCTAGATCTCGTCAAAGATCTCCTGGATAAGTATTGTATGCTGTACGTAGTTGTAGTATTGGCTATGTCGCGTTTGTCTTCTCCATCACAATTCAAAGATCATCATGCTCATTTCATAAATTCATATCGATCAATTTCATACAATAAATAGTCCTTGTGAATGTATGTAGTTCGGGTTAGGGTTTTATACTATCAATTTCATATGGTTATTAAATGTTGTTTATTTTTGTAGTTATCATAAAAAAAATAAGTAAAATAATAATTGAAAGAGCTATAAATAAGAAAAAAATTATGATATTTAAGAGTTCACATTTTATATTGACCATTGAGGAATTCGTTAGTAAATTGGCGTGTTTGTTTAGTAAGAATAAGAATTGCAAAATTCTAAAATAGTATGATTGTTATTTTTTTTATTTTTATTTTTTTGTTATTAAAGTAAAGACAAACAAAATTTAATAACTATAAAGATAAATGTTAAGCTATTTAAGGTATTCCACATAATTATATGTTAGGGAGTATTTGGCGCGATAATGAAGAGATACCATTTGATTAGTTAAACATTCATTAAAGTATGAGATTATCCTAACACATAATTATATCACTTTAAGTAAGTTAACAAATATCTCTAGTATTAATCGGTAATAATTAGAATCATTTTTAATTGCTCCATTCTGATTTTCGTACATCAAACACATCCTTAAGATTAAAAAAAAAAGTGATAATTATCTTAATTTACAAACAAATAAAAAACAATCTTATTTCTTTAATAAAAGTAGTTTTAATTTTACCAAAAAAAATCACTTATTTTAATAAAATTTTCAATTTATCAAATGGGAATTACACCAGTCACATCCATAACGGAAACCATATTGTATTTATCGAGGAATTAGATGAAAAAACCTACGACCGTTTTATCTCAGTGATTAATTGGTCCAAGAAGAAAGTCATTAGCAACAGTCGTCTAATGAAGTCCCTTGTCGGATTCCCATGTTGGGAGTAAAACTCCATAAATTGCACTGCTACTTCGTAACTCCTATATAAGAAAGCAAGGGCCGGGGCCGGGGGCGGGGTGTTTGTCTTGTCTCAATCCTCTCCCCTTGGCCATTCCATTGCCGTGTGCTAGGTCGGAGGAGCTCCTTTCGGTCCAAGACCGAGGGCTGAGGAGCGGCCAGAGCTGCCATCTCATGCATTTGGTTTATGCTTTAAAACATTTTTGCCGACGTTTCCAAGTTTGATGCATGGCATTGGCGGCCGCCTGGTGGGTGATGGATCATCAATGTTTAAGTATTGACCAATGCATGGTGTGGGAGCAACTCCTCCCGCTCACTTCGCCCGCTCATTGGACTGAAGGGAGCTCCCCCCTGCAAGACATTAACTCATTCCCTCTTTAATTTAACTCTCTTCTTTGAGTTTCTTCATCCCTGTAAAATTTAATTTTTTTTTTTTTTTTTTTTTTTGGGTGGAATCTCACTTCTTGTTGTGTTTGTTTTGTAGATCATTCGTGAAGAGAAGGCGCGTCGCTGGTCATCTTGTAAGCGTGATGGTCCTTGCTTTCTTGGGGTTTTCTCTGTTCAGGAAGCGAATTTTGGCAGGGATCATGAGCCCTGTTTCTTCCGGTTTAAAATGCCTTCAAAACACCGTCTTTGATTCAGGAGGGAAAAGTGACATTTGTAATGGAAGGAAGAAGCTACAAGTGTAATGGAATCTCAAACATCTTGAAATATTTGCTGTGTTTGTGTCTGATCTTTCTGATATTTTCCATGTTGCGACTGTCAATAATGTCTTAGAATGAAAATATGTGTTCCAAGCGATTGTTAATGTTCATATTTTTCATTCATGTAGCAAATAAAGCATCCACCCACCTCAGCTGGCCTCATTTTCCCAACAAAGATCCACCTTTCTCAGAATATCCTAAACTAATTCTTCCTTCAAATGAAAAAGGCTGGATTTTGCAACTGGTTCATGTAGGTTCTAGTCCTACATCAGTTAAAATCTACAAGGCATGATCAACTGTCAGGACTAGAGAAACAGGCCCATATGATATGTTACTGGTCAAACAAACACTAAACACACCAAGAAACACTAATTCTGATCATCTGGAGTTGATAAATGACTCAAGAATCTAAGATGAAGATTATGAAGATGAACAGAGACTCAAGAATCTAAATCAAGACAGTATAATGCCATTATCAAATGTAATCTTTATTGTATGTAGTGAGATGTGTGTCCACTCATTTCATTCAAGTTGCAGTTAGTAAACCCGTAGGCAAATCCATTGAGATTGGTTGTAGAATACAAATCGAATGTGAAGATTATCATAAGTCTTAATGAAACAGAAGAAAAAAAAAACACCAACACAACCATGAAGGTCGATCCACAAGCCTTATAGCTTTTCTCCACTTTATACATCTTGCACGCTTATCATCTGCACCCAAAAAAAGAAAATTCCTCTCATTACTCCTTCCCTTTCTCAATATCTTAGAGCAGTGAAATGGAGGTGCAACCGTACAAATCACAAAATCTTATTAGTTCCCAATACACAAATTCATTATAGTCCTACAAACTATCTTTGTCAAGTTCATTATTCAGTAGCTGCTAATAAATGAACCTGTCTACAAAGAAAAACTAATAAAGCACAGAAAGGTGCTGACACCATCCTAATTGCCCAAAATAAACCAATTCCTACCCAAACCAAGGAAACCATCACTATCTAGCCAAAAAAAAAAGGATAAGAAAAATGAGAACAGCCCGCCTACTAAAGCCAGTATTTATCAAGCTATCCATAAGTTCCTAGATATACAACACCATCATGACAGGCTCGGGAGAGGACAAAACAAGAGCTGATATGAGTGTGACTGTAAGGTTAGAGTTTACATGATAACAACAGAAGGGATAAGTGTTCAGAAAGGCGAGAGCAGCCGGAGAAACAGGCATGCTGCAACTCACTACAATTTGTGTAGCACTTTTATCCCCCAAGAATTTAGATAGAAACAAATGTAATGTGGGTCACAACAACTAATCCAAACACTTCAAGTTCAAATTCATGATCCATTTGAACCAAATAGTACAATATACTCCATATTTTCAACGGATGTGAAACCACCATCTTTACAACAGCTATCTGATATATCAAAAGCATGGTTTGATCACGAGTATTAACGACAAAAATGTTAAAAAGCAAAGGTGGCATGGGTTAGCATGGCAAATAGCGGCCATGAGTAACAAAATACGGAACAGGAAAGGTTCAATAAACATCCTATTGCAGAAACAAAATTCTGCCCGACCAGAACCAGGAGCATTGGATAAACCTCACATAACTCTTTTTTGAATCAAAATAATACTATGTCTTCAACTTCTCAAGAGATGTGAAACCACCATCTCTAAAAATTTATCTAATATCAAAAGCATGGTTGGTAACAAAAAGTTGAAAAGGAAGGGTTCAACAATCTTTCATACTGCAGCAAAAGCAATTTGTCAAACCAGAACCAGGAGCATTTGTTATGGCTTATATATAACTCTTCATTAGTTCTAAACTAACAAAAGTGGACTTTTTGATGAATGGAGTACCGCGGAAGAAGACACTCAGATATCTGTGTTCGAGCAAATTCCTCAAGCAAATTCTTTTCTTCCGCCAATTTCCATTAACAATTTAGAAAAAGCGAATCTTGACTACTAACCCAAAATCACAGCTAGGGAAATACTGTATATTCTCTAAATAGAATAAGCATAAGCAAACCAATATCATTACAGAAACACCCGAATTGAAGTAATAAAACTGAAGAATGATCAAATATAGTGGGAAAACAGAACCCCCCCCCATCCCCCAAAAAATCAAATATAATCAATCGACCACCAAACCAAACAAAGAAAAATACCTCAACCTATTCAGAATCATCACTCGGCAGCTTCAGCCTCAACCTTAGGCTCTGCAATCGCCGAGAATTGGATGCAATCAATATAAAAATTGAAATTTTAAAAAGAAAAAGGCTTTCTTGAAGAAAATAGCAAGTTTTTAAGAGAATTAAAGATTAAAAAAAAAAATCAGAAACTGACCGTGGAGAGAAGGAGGGCGATGGTCTTTGCCCCATCCAACTCCGCGAGTGGATTCAAGATACTGGTGGACGAGGTGGCGGCATTTCTGAAGGTGATTAACCCCTTCCACCCGATAGCACCATTTGACTCTTTCACGGAGGATCTTAGCCTTTTCGATTTGGATCCATTTCTCCCTCACCAAATGTTCCCTCATCTCCAGCATGGCAACCGGGTCCTTGTACGGGTTCTCCGGGTCGAAATCATCCGGAGCTCCTTCATCAAACACCACTCCCTTCTTCCTCCCCATTTTGCTTCTTCCTTTTTGAGTTTTTCCGGTGCTTCTCCGCCTCGCAAAATAGTAGTGATTGAGAGAGTATGCTTCTGTGTAGTAACTGGACCAACCGTACGTGGTGCATATAGTAACTCGGATTGGGCTTCAGTTCTTTTAATGGGCTAATATTTTTTGGGCTTTAGACCCAATTGAAAGAGAATCGTTAAAATTTGAAGCCCGCGCCACCAAACACTTGAATCAAATTTATCTGTAAAAAAAAAAAGAAGAACAAGGAGAGACTACTGGAATAATTTTTAAGGTGGTATTAAGTAAAATTTTCCTTTATAGTATATATTTTTTATCCATTATGAACATAATTATTCTTTAAGATATAGATACGATTATAAAAAGTTTATTATTAGATTACTTGTAAAGACAAATTATGTTTATTCAAATTATAATAAATTGGGTTATAAATATGATTGAACACTAAATTTATTAAATTGTATATTTTTAGCAATTGAACAATTTTATTCAACAAATTGACGTTTATATTTTCAAATTAGGATACTAAAGATTATCACTGGGATCTCCTGACCCCTCTTTACTTCCCCGGGTCCCTTTTAATAAAAAATTGACACATATTTATTTAAATTTTATTTATATTCAGGTAATCAGAAAGGAACTAGAAGGGTTCAGGAGATTCCAAATGAAAAGACTATTCTATTATTTTTTATCGTTATTAATTTGTCGTTTATATATCAATCTGAAAAGATATATATGTTAATAAAATTGAGAAGCATACCTCTCAATAAGTTATGCCAAGGCCATACCAAATGTCATGTCGAGACCATACTAAGTGTCGTGTACGTGTTATAATAGCCGGACGTTAAACTATGGTTATAACGTTAAAATTTTCAAATTATATAATTAAAAACGTTTAAATTTTTAAATAAAAATGTTTCTAATTTTGCATTTCACGTTAGCAAAATTTGCACTCACGTGATGTAAAACATTATAATTTAGTAATACATTTTGTTAGCAAAATTTGCACTCACATGATGTAAAACATTATTATTTAGTAATACATTTTGTTAAATCTCTTCCTCTTAGCCTAGCAACTTGTAAGTCAGAAAAATCCTAAATAGTAAGTTCGTTTAGTCACGGGTCGAGATTCAAGCTAGTAACTTGTCAGTCAGAAAAATTCTGAATAGTAAATTTTTTTAGTCACGAGTCGAGATTTAAATTAAATATAAAAGCGTTATTTTTTACTCTAATTCAACACGTCAACCTCGATTGACAGTCTTATCCTTTGTTGGATGACTTCCCGCCATTCTTATATAATTATTAGCATTATGTTCCCAAAAGGAAAAAAAAAAAATCTTAAGCTAGTTTGCAAAGTATAATGGGAGCGAAATGACAATTTCCTAAAATTGTGGATTTAATCCCAATTTAGTTAGGTATAAGCCACTGCAATAAATCCATAACAAAGAAGGATTTTAACCAAATTTTATGGGGAGAGAATATACATTCCAGAGAAACAAAAGGGTGGTTTCAAAGCAAAAAGGTCTAAACTAAACCATCACAAAACTCTGCATTTTAGTCCTCAAAATTAGAAGTCCATTTCTTTTTCTCCTCCTTAATTTCTTGGTAAAGTCGAAGAAATACTAATCTCTACTCTTTAACTCTTCTTAAGTACTGTCTTAAAGTCTTAAACCACTATTAGTACTTTCCATTTTTAACTTTTTTTTTTTTTTGGATCTCAACCCATCTCAGCCGTTAATCAAGAACTTGATCTGCTTGATGATACCGCCTCGAAGCGGCCCAGAGTCAGCTCCAGCTCAACTCTGCTTCCCTCGGCTGGCTCTTCTGGCTTAGTCAGCTCAGCTTCCACTGTCTCCACGGAATCAATTTCAGCCTCCCCAGTCTCTCCAGCCCGGCTCCTTGGCTCCACATGCTGGCTTACCCCGGATTCGCGGCTCGTTGATCCCAGGGCCTCTTCTTTGTGAGACCAGCTCCACATGACCCGAGCAGCTTCGTCCACATCATCATTTGAGTCGGACATCTTGGGCTTCGGCTTAACGCCGGGTCTCTTGAACACACCTTTTGTCTTACTGTTGTTAATAACCTTGTGTAGATCTCGCGCAGCCGCAGAACCAGCCGATTCATCTTGGGAGGGGACGTGGCGAATGTCGCCGCAAGACTTGAGCGGTGGGCCGACGGCGCATGCGGCCGAGTCAGCCGAAACTTGAGGGATTGGCGAGCCACTAAGAACAGCTTCAACAGCGGCTTCACACAAATGCCAATTCCCAGACCATAACAAGCCAGCTGCGCCATGTACTGGATTTACAATTCGCCCACAAGCTTCATATAACAAAGATCTAAAAATCCCTGAAAAAGGGGGCACCAGTTAATGGGTTTTCTCCTCCAGAAACGGGTCAACTGAATTAGGACAGGGAAAAAAGTGTACCTGGGCGGGAAAGTTCAGGGCCAGCATTGATGAGATTAAGGAGGCCGGCGCGGCCGTAGAATTTGGCGAGGAAAACGGTGGCGTTGCCCTGGGATTCAGGGGATTGGATCCAGTTGAGGCATGGTTTGAGGCTGCAATTTTCAGCACAACCTTTCCGAAGGACCCGGCATCCATTGCAACTGATCCTCATGTGTGTGACTGCGTGTTTTTTCCGCTGAATCAGGATTCAGGGAAATGGAGAAAATCGGGAGAAGGGGGGGGGAGGGAATGGTGGGTGGGTGAATATGGTTTTACTTTAAGTAGTACGGATTTTTGAGAAAAATTTGGAATTATACTAATATGGAGGACTGGGGCCGGCGCAGCTGAGCTTGCAAGTGGTTTTCCATCGGACAGTGGTATTGTGCAAAGCCATGGAAAATGGAAATCTGCTCTTCTTATTGATCACCGGGAAATTAGCAGCCTTTTTCTGGCGTATGTGGGGATGGATGGATTTACCATTTTGCCCTTCTCTTCTTTTTGTTTTTATTTTAGGGTTATCGTTTTTCTTTTGTCTAATTATGAAATATTTTGAAGTAAAACGTAGCAGTAACTGATGATTAGTGTAGTTGGTGGAATTACATTTGGATTTTTCAATATGCCTAAATTTTTTGACCATTTGATCACTAAACTAAACCATAGTGTTAAATAAAGACCTTCTAGTAGTGCCTCTAACTTTCAGCTTAATTTTCAGATTTAGTACGAAGTCCACAAAGTTTACTGTAAATATTGGCTGTCATCACAAATCCAAACAAGGTTTTATATTTTCTAAACACCCACTAGAAATATAATTAACACATTAATTAATTTTTACAATGTTTTATAAGGGGGTAAACTCGACAAAATTCATAATTCACCCAATTGATGGAACAATTTTTATTGTTTATTATTATTATTATTATTATTATTGATTTGTCTTTTGTGAACATTTTCAATATACATTGATAGAGTTTATAGGTAAATTGAAATTTTATATGTGTTAAGAATATCAATTACTTATTTACAGGGACAGACTACTTTCGAATACTAAATGCAATTTTATGCCATTGGGAAAACCCTGAATAGGGGTTCCTGACAAGTAATTTTGTCATCTCTGTATCTGCTCTGCCATATGTATTTGCATTGCTACTTATTAAAATAACATTGTTTCAATATGTAGAAGAAAAAAAAGTATAAAATGACACTGTTATGTCTCTAATTTTGTTCCAAAACACACTTGTTCATTTCCTCTTGTAAAAGTATACTTTCATTTCTTTTTTTTTCAAAATTTTTATCTTATTTCTCCCTAATTTTTTACACCTTCCTAAAATAATTATGATTCAGTAATTGTTTATTTATCACCATAAACAAAATTGGAACTACTAATCTCATATTTAGAGAAACCAAATTCTCATCATTCAAACCCGACTCAACATTGATTTTGTTGATAATAAGAATCAGTATTAGTGCACATGTGTGTGAGTCAATAAGATTTCGAATTCATCGTACATTCATGGATCGAAAAATGTTATTATCACGCTCTTCCAAGTTTCAATTATCGAGAAATTCTCCCCTAACCATATTGAAAATGTCCATCAAAATCAGTGTCAATTTCGTACTGTTCACAAGGAGAGTGACAAGATGGTAATTTAGGGGGTATCTTGAGGGCTGGTACGATGAGAAGCGCCATGCAAGAGGGTCCAAAACCATGGGAACCTGAAATTCAAATACGTGTCGACACCTACGTTGTACAGATCGTGACGGCTTGCCACATATTCTTGGAGCTTTCGTAAATCTTTGTCCACGCGCATCTTTCGCTTTGGAAATTGCAACCAAGAAGCCCGGCAAGAGTCCCAAAATTCTTTTCCTTTTTTTCAAACAAATTATTTCGTCAAATACTTTCAATTACCGAACTTATTTTATTGAATAAGCTACCCACCGATGATTTTATTTGGAGTAAACCCTAATTTTGGTCCACTACATATAGAAAAAATAGTTTTTTAATCAATTACAAAAAAAAAAAAAACGTATATTTTGATCCATTACATTACATTACATATTTAGAATATTTTGGTCCAAAACCCTCATATGGACTTAATTGCCTTTAACTTTTGGCAAATGCTCTCTCCTCTCTGCCTTTCTGCCCTCTTCTCTCTCCCTCTGCCCCCTCCTCCTCCTCCGTCGTCGTCGCCGCGGGCGGTCTTCTCCCTTGACCTCCCAAACCCTCTTCCCAGACCTCCCCTCGACCTCCCCTGATCGCTAGAGTTTCTTTTTCTTCAGGGGTGGCGACGAGGGAGATCAAGGATAGTGTTGAGGGATCGCTAGGGTTCCCTTAATTAATGTAGTCATGTCATTTGTCAAAATGACATTTTGCAATATAATTTTATGACTATCATATAACAACTGTAAAAATATATCGAAATCAACTTTTCGTTGGGTCATATCTATTTATTTTTTCACAGTCATCCCCTCCCTTTAAAATATAATATTCTTATTTCTCAATCATCGCACCGCGGAAAAATGAGTAAAATTTAGCCATTTTAATTCTTTTTTCATATATTTTCATCTAATAAATGAGATTATCCACAAAAATCCCTTGAGAATTTTGTTTTGTTAGTATTTCAAGGTCTTTTGATTGTGATATATCAATTAGTAAATCACGGTCTCTTCATTGTATTTGTTTTTTTTTTAATTTTTTGTCATCGTACTTCATATTTTAAGAAAATTATTTGATCGTTCTAGATATAATTAAAAGATCAACAGTTTTGCGTTAAAATATAATCGAAATCAAATTATGAGTTAGTTTGTGATATGTTCACTATTTGACTCATACAATTGGTTAAACCTATTGAGATTTGATTTATTTAAATCATAAATTATGTTTTATAAACGTAAATATATTGTGTTATTTCATCTATTCTTCCTATTGTTAATTGTTGTTGTATAATTTAATAAATTTAATACAATGTTAATATTTAGTTTAAAAATAATTTTTATGTCGTGTTGGGTGGGAGGGTTTGGGGATGGTAAGTGTGAGAGGTTGGGGTTCAAAATCAGTGTTGTAAACAAAAAAAAAAAAAAAAAAATTCATATTGTGTTGGTTGCTGCAAGCTGTATAGTCCAAGTTGTAAATAATCAGAAAATGGCGATAGTTTTGACCGGCAGTTAGAGCAAAGCCGCCGGCGTAGTAGGAGGAGGCGCGTGGGTAAGAGATTTGGCGGGGGGAGGCAATTCCCGGTTTTGTGGAATCCGTACAGTAGTTTCATGATTTCGGGGTGGGCTTGTGGCTGTGGGCGCCCTTTGGAGTTCGGACAATGGTATCTGGTTTTTCCTCCGTTCTTATCCTCAAATCCGGGAGCTCACTTTATCCTGTTCTTTCCTTACTTTCTTGTCTTGCCTAATTCCTCCCTATCCATTTCTAATTAAAAAAAAAAAAAAAAAAATCCTATTTAGCGTTTACTCTGAGTCTACCAATTAAAGTACATGCCCCTTTTATTATTTAATATCTCTTTTTTTTAAAAAAAACTTTTATTTTATTAAATATCGTGCCTTTAATTTTTATTTTTTGCTATTTTAATGTTTATCTTCTGTCCCTCTTATTATTACATAATTGTTCTTAATTAATTTATCAAAAATTTTATAAATTCCTTCTTAATCTACTAAAAATTTATAAAAATTATGATTAAAGTAGTATAGATGAGCGGAACTATAAATGAATTTTTTTTCTTATTTTTAGTAAATTGATTATGGTTAATATATTATTATATTTTATATTTAAATATTATAATTTGTATTTTTTAATTTATCATATATAATTTGGATATAAAAAGGGTGCGAAATAACAAAATAGGAGGTGTAAAATAGGCTTTCACATTAAAGTAATATCTCCCTTTCAAAATAATAATTTTATTTATAATATATATATTTCTAACTTTGCTCGTGTGATGACTCGAACTCAAAACCTGTTGATTATAAGTAAAAAGTGTCAACTACTAAATTATCTCCTTCTTGTCATTTTTATTTATAATATTATTTTAAATAAAAATACGGTTATTATTTTGAAACGAAAAATACTATTATTTCTTCCTTTTTTTTTAATGAAGAAATATAAGAATAGTCTTTATAGTATAATTTAGTAGTATTAAATTTAGTTATAAACATTTGGTAGTAGACAAATTTAGTTATATACTTTGTTATTCACAACATATTTAGTCTTGATAATAGTTTTTTGGATAAAAATGTGTTTGGACCCCACGATGATGTGTTATTCCATGTGGTATAAAATTTGACACACATGTTATATGAGGTTGACAAAATTATAATTCAACTGTTAAATGCCCTGAAAAAAATATTTTAAAACTAAATGTGTTTGTGATTAGCAAAGTTTATGACTAAATTTGTCGATTATCAAACGTTTATGACTAAATTTGATCTAAGTCATATTATAAAAATTATTCTTCCATTCTTTCCCTCTTAGAGGGAGAGGAGGCAGCAGCGGGAAGAAAAAGAAGAAGAAGAAGACGACTTTTCCAGTAGTTTCTGGCTACGGTGGTGGTTTTTGGCGTTGGCGGTGTTTCGAGGTAGTGTTGTTATGGCAGTGACGGCAAAAGAAGAAGAAGTAGAAAAAAAAAAAATTATACAAAGATCTTGAATTTTTCTTTTACACAAAAGAGTCCTTAATTAATTGTCAAATATGGTAAATCCGTTAGTTGACCAATTTTCTCATTAGAAAGGATACAAACTCCTAATAAAAAAAGATAGTAGACTAAAAATATCCCCGTAAAATTAAAAGGGAGCAAAAGAGGTACTACCCTATTTATAAGGGACCAAAATTACATTTTGGCATTTTAAAAAACGTAGACTATATGAAACAAAACTAGTATTTAAAGGTATTTTATTATAAAATTTTGGTTTCTTAGGAACTAAGATTAGATAACTAATCCTCAAAAAAAATAAAATTAGATAGCTAAGAAAAGGTTGTTTATGAACAATTTGCATTCATGTACAAGTGAAGAAGTTTCCCTAGTTTAGACTTTTGACTTAGGCTTCCCTCGAGTTTGAGGTTTCTTCTTGATTACTATGAAATTTGCCCCAACTTAAGTCCAATTTTGAAGTTTAAAAACAATATATAAATATATATATATATATATTCAAAGATTCAAAATTAATTAGTTTCAAATCATAAGTATTTTGTTAATTTTTGAACCCTTATAAAATATAATAAAAATATGAAAAGTGGCAACGGTTCTATTCTAAGGAAGGGGGGAGGGAGATCGTAACCATGTACAATGTTTGGCTTAATTTTATATTACGTACATTAAGATATCCACGGTTAACGATTAGAAATTTTTTTAAAAATATTTTAAAGTAACATTTACTAAAAAAAAAAAATAATAAATGTTATTTTTTTCAAACGAGACTAATTGGTGCTAACGCTCTCATTTGGTCAGTGTTTTAGATGAGAGCATTATCGTGATTATAATACAATATTGTTAGTAGTGTCAATTATCATTGAAATATAGCAACTTAAAACTATATATTTTTTATTTTTTTTATCAAATAGTCTCACATGTCCCAGCGGACAAGGCGGACCGGCGGGATTGATTACCCTTTTATTATAATTGAAATAAAAATTGGAAATCAAGCACAAGGGGCAGTGTCTGTGTTGGAGTTGAATACATAAGCTATGCTTGTATTGTACTTTTTTTCAGTAATATATCGATTTATGTTTTGGTTATATCTTGTTGTGCATGATATGTCTATTTATATTTTGTAAGTAGATGATGAGGTGTCTTGTGTGACACAGTAGATCTCATCATTGGTTGAAAGACATAATATGTAAATGAGGTTCGTAACCGAGACAGCTTTGGACAAACTGTCGGTTTAGGTTATTATGTGATTCAGATAATTGGTTTGTCTAAACTAATTGAATCATATAGATATGCCCGGGCCGTATTGAACTTGACCATTAGGAATGATTTGTCTTGTACTGATTTAATAGACAAATCTTTCTTGATATTCTATCTCTTAATCCCTAGACTCGAGTGGGCATAAGGATTAGACATAGTGTACTTTGATCTGCCAATGAGTGAGGTCAATTGTGGCCAATAGTCTCGGTAGGTTGGGTGCGCGTGTTTAGTTGCTTGGTGTGCTGCTGCTTGTCGAAAGGAAACCATGTACCGGTGCGTTCGGGGTGATGGTGCTCCCGAGATGAGCTCGTAAAGTTTATTATACTAAACCTGACCGGTGGATTTATGTCCGGTATAGTAAAAATGTCGAGTGGTACTAGTCTTGGAATTAAAGAGGTTAATTAATTAATTTATCAGTAAATTAATATATTAACGCGCACTATATCTTTGATGTGGGGAGATTATGAATATAAACTAATTAAGTTGTTCCGGAAACAATTCTGGTGTAGGATGGTAGTGTCATAATTAATCCGTTAGTGGTATAATTAATTATGTATTGGGTTGTTGACAAAGGTAGATTTAATTAATGGTCAAGTTCAATACGCCCCGGGCATATCTATATGATTCAATCAGTTTAGACAAACTAATTATCCGAATCACATAATAACCTAAACCGACAGTTTGTCCAAAACTATCTCGGTTACGAACCTCATTTATATATTATGTCTTTTAACCAATGATAAGATCTACTGTGTCACACAAGACACCTCATCATCTAACTACATAATATAAATGGACAAATAATGCACAATAAAATGTTACAAAAACATTAATCGATATATTAACTGGGAAAATGTACAATACAAACATAGTTTATGTATTCAACTCCAACAAACACCACTACGCTGAGTACTCCCCTATCTAATATAGCCACAAATACGCTCAAGGCGTCATCCTAACTATCTATTACATCATTCCTATTTCTGTTTAGTTACTCGAAGGGCCGGAACTTCTCGCATATCCAGTTAAATTAAACCTCTCAACATCTGTGGCATATCTTGAAGAAGATCAAAGTTCACTAATGCACCCGCTGACCCCAAATCAGCCAAAAAATTCGAGGGAAATTCGCTTCTCGAAAAACATGTAAAATCGTACCTTCCATCTCACCCAACAATCTTACTATCTTTGTAGTTCCGACCACATTCTCCAATGTAGAGGTACTAGGCCCTGGATCATCCTAACCAAAAGCAAGTTATCACACATCAGCAGAATGCTCCGCATTTGCAGGGATTTGCAATATCTAAGCCCATGCAGAACGGCAAGAATTTCTGTACTAAGGACTGAACCTTGAATAATACGACCAGCTGCCGCATGAATCGACAAACCACTACCCATTCGCAAAATAAATCCCATCCAGCCTTTCCAGTCTGCAAAAAAAAGCCATCCATATTGAGTACATAAAAATGTTGTACCTTCTATTTCCATTTAACCACCCGGATGGCAGACAGCTTCGGGCAAGGCAGCTTTAGGTGAAAGTATCGATCCACAAATAGGAACTCCAAATGCGTAGGTCGGCCTATATACGAAAAATATCAGCAACAGCTTGATAAATCTGTCGGCTAAGCCATGATGATTTTGCACCCTTACTCCCCCGTAGATGCTTTTATTCCTCGCCTTTCAAATTTCCCAAATCATTAAAATTGGCACCACAACTCGGAGTTGTCCTATGATCAATCTGTGATGCAAAACCTGCCACCATTGCCTAAATGAAATCAATACAAATTCACCATTTCCGGATACCCAGGAAGCCAACCCAAAACCGCCAAAAAGGTTCCACAATACGGCATGCAAAAAAACAATGTTGGAAAGAATCAACTTCCTCATGACATAAAGGACACCATGTTGGATATACAGCCTTGCCCATGGTACAAATTTTCTCCGAGAAGGCCAATAAGTGATTAAAAAATTTTCATGCAAAACACGAGATTTTAAGAGGGAGCCATGAAGACCAAATGGCTGAAGTAAACAACGTCGGGGCTTGCTGGAGGCGGCAAGAGTTATATGCTGACTGCAGAGTAAAATTACCCGACAATGAGTCCTTCCACTCTAACTTGTCATGCCCAGGATAAAAATTAATCACCAATTCATTCAACCATTGTTTCACTTCTTCATCCAAAAAATTGATAAAAAACTATATATTGCTCCCGTTTCATGTATTTTAAAAAACTATATATTGCTCTCGTTCCATTGTTTCACTAATTTAAAACTATTCCCGTTCCATGTATTTTTTAAAAAAAAGAAAATTAAAACGAATGATAAAACAAAAGCAAAAAATGCTAGCTTCAAATTTGCGTTGACTGGAGACCGTAAAAGTTGCATTTTTATGTTGACCAACTTTTTAAAATATAATTATTTATCTATTTTTATTACAAGAGATAATCACTTTTTTTTTTTTTTTTACATATCAATAAAATTAATTAATTTTTTTGAAGCAATAAAATTAATTAATTAGCTATGTTTTCTTTTTACACATATTATGTGATAATTATAAATGGCTTGGATTATTGAGAGGGTGACGAATAAGTATATTTTTTAAAACAATTAATTAATTCACCTTAAAAATGAGAAAATGCATTCTATTAACACAACAAGAAAAAGAAAATTTATTTAGAAAATACAATAAAAATAAATTTATCTCCGATAATAAAAAAACAAAGAGTTAGTGTCACACCGAGACACTTAGGAGCATGGAGGGTCGAGTTGAAATCCTACCAGGGTATATCACACTAGGGGGTATTTAGGAGTAGGACTGACAATTGCTGACACGACACGATAACCCGACACGGACACGACACGAAAAAAACGGGTTAGGGTTGAGATTTTTGACACGCATAATAAATGGGTCGGGTTTGGGTCGACACGTTTAAATAGCAGGTCGGGTTTGGATCGATAAGACGGGTTGGCGGGTTGACACGTGAATCCGTTAAGAAAATATTTTTAAAAAAAATTAAATTTTATAACCTTAATAATTGATGAAACTTCCAAATTTCCAAATCAAAAATTCAACAGGACTTCCTATGGTAGTATTTTGTTATTTAAATTTTCTAACTGTAATTACCTTTGGATTTTATTTATTTTGGTTGGATTGAATTGGATTTTGGTTGTATTAGGAAGAATTTAAATTGATGAAATTTATGTTGATGTCATGTATAAGAATGCTATGGTTAAATTTAAATTGATGGATTTGAATTTGATAGATACAAATTTTAGATGGTGTTATTATAAATACACATGTATGTTTTAGTTTCCTTGACAAATTCAGTCCCCTTTTTCTGTGGCGAAAATTTAGACCGAAAAATCACCTATCAACAATTAAACAGGTTACGCGGGTTAGGTTCGGGTCGACACGATTATAAATAGGTCGGGTTAGGGTTGGAGTTTTCGACACGATTAATTAAATAGGTTGGGTTTGGGTTGGGGGTTTCTCGACACGCCAACACGCTAACTCGAACACGATAACACGAATACGACACGAATTGCTAGCCCTATTTATGAGTATGGAGGTTCTGAGTTCGAGTCACACCGTGAGTAGCAGATCACACCGGGAGTACTTAGAAACATGAAAGTCCTGAAAGTCACACTGGAAATAGCAGATCACACCGAGGGCACTTAGAAGTATGAGAGTAGTTCGAATCGCACAAGGATGTAATAGATGTTTCGTATTTACGAAGTGCTATGTTAGGCTAATTTGACTCATTAGTTGTTAAAAAAAAAAAAAGAAAAGAGTAACTTTTAATTATATAATTAATTATATTTTGAAAGATATAAAAATAGCTTATGGGAGACAGACATTAGCCGCGACAATTATTCTTCCTAAGTAAACGGAAAACATACAGGTCGTTACAAGAATACCAACGGTTTACGGAAGACAAAGTGAACTCTGAAATTATTTAGAAATTTCCATTGTTTATTAATTTATTCCAAAAATTCAACCAAGAAAAGAAAAAAAAAAAAAAAAAAAAAAAGAAGGAGGAGAAGAAGAAGAAGAATGAACATATAAGTATTACGGGGAATGAATCTGGCAATGTCATTGCTATTTTAGCTTACTTGGTTCTTGTGTTAACGCGTCTGGGCAGTTTCTTTCAGGTTTGTTGTCGTTTCTCATTCTTCATTATTGACTATTAAGAAATGATGATGACCCTTTTAGCTTGACGTATCATTTTCTTGATTTTTGCATGTTCATATGATCAATTTTAAGGTTTCATGTGATGATCGAGCATGGTTTTTGAATTCAATGTGACGTTGTTGTATAACATTGCCTTTTATTTGTTTATAATTTGTGGGATGATGGAGTAGAGGCAGATATTCTTTTCTGAGCTATTCAAATTCAAGAACATCTGAATTAACTTCAAGTTTCCTGCTCCAAATTCCAAATTTTGAATTTGGGTAATTGGGAAAGAACAAAATTTTTTTTTTTGGGTTTTTGTCTTTTTCCTTTCATTGTTCTTCTCTTTGATTGCATGATCATCTGCGCATTGTCTAAATCAGAGGGTTGATTTAAGTTAGGCAAGTTTCTTTTTATATTGGTATGATGTGATATTGTGAATTCAACTTATGCTGCAGGCTCTGGTTGTCATCCTCAAATAGAAATTCAAGAAAATTCCATCATCCTTTCTTTGCCAATCCGCTCTGCAAGATCTAATTACAGGTAATTTTTCCTGACCATGCAGAGAGTTCTCATTTTTCTTTGTAGTATTGTATCCCGAGCATTCTTCTCACGGCTAGAGTCATTCTTGCTCTAAACCAACTGGGGAGATTTATCGAGATTGAAACTGAAAGAGGAACATGTATGATGAATCAGCACCAAAAAGTTACAGAAACTGTAGAATGGTAGATGGTCTTAGTAGCATTAGTATTTGTTAGTAATCTAGGCCTGCTTCATTTGTAATCTAACAATGTAATGAAGCTGCAAATTTAAGTAGCTAGCATGTACAGTGATTCCTTAATATTATAGTAGTGTATGCAGACTTTTTGTTTGATTTAATGCAAAGGATAACTTTCTCAATATCCAGGAAGAATTACTTAATACTTGTGAAGATGTACTTTGATTTGCTGTACATTTAGGAAAAATTGGCTCTAAGTTGTTTGGGCATCACTAAATTTCTTTCTCAACAATTTCCAGATGATAGTTGTATAACCTGAAGGAGAAGAGGAGACCTGGCATGATATATTGGTTTGTTGGACCATCAAGAGTAGGATTATTATGGTAGACTCAAGAGATTAACCATGTCTTTCAACAATGATGTGTTTGAACCCATTCCAAAGAGTAATGGTGAGGCTGCAAGCTTAATTCTCCCCTTCTTTCATTCTTCCTTTCTTCTTGATCAATGTCCATTGGAATAAACTCTCAAACTCCTCTTTTAGTCACAGGAAAACAACGGGCCATCTTGGTAGAATGGTTCAACAGTCTTCTTCCTCATGTAAATTTGCCACAAAATACTTCAGATGAGGACTTGCGAGCATTCTTGGCTGATGGGACGGTCTTATGTCAAATCCTAAGCAAGTTGAAGCCTGGCTCGGTAGCAGAGGTTGTCCCCCATTTCCTCATCATTTGCAAAATTGAAAATTCAAGAGATAATGTTTTTCTAATGGTTGTGGTAATGATGCGATTGTTATAGCATGGCGGCCCTTTTCATACTTCAGAATGGAGGTCAGAAAACGTCAAAAGGTTCTTGACAGCCATGGAGAATATGGGGTTGCCCACATTTCAGTTATCAGACCTGGAAAAGGTGACCTACTCTTACTTGCAAGCATTACTAATTAATGATTTTTAAGGTTTCCTGTAAGAGTATCTTCTAGTTCCAATAACCTGTTTCTTGACTTTTCCCTTGTTCCCTTTTGTCATTTTCATGCTTTAAAACTTCCATTCAATACAGGGGTCCATGACAAAAGTGTTAGAGTGCCTTTTAACTCTTAGATCACACTTCATGCCGAGTTCTAGGGAATTTCTACGCTCTGATTCAAATCCTCAAGCAGGAGTTGAGGGTGGTACAAGATGGAAGCTGTTAGGAGACTGCTTTCGCAGTGGTAATCAAAAGGAGGAATCAAATCGAGGGCATTCTTCGCCGTTTCATCGTGCATTGCATAGTCCGGTGAAGTCAGGTCTGGTTTTAGCCCTTACAGAATTTTTAAAGAATCCTTAAAGAAATTTCAAATGAAGCACTTCTGTGTTTCTTGTTTCTTAATGATGACAAAATGAGTAAAGAAATTCTATCTTTGTCCCGCTGATTCAGAGCCATCAGCTGCACTAATGCAACATGTTGGCCACAAGTTTCACGAAGTCTTTCAGCTGAAGAGCGGACGCTATTCTGACCTTCCTGCTTCAAAAATTTCAGCAATGATGAAATCAAACAGTTTGGATGTACGTTCTCAGGTCTTGCTCTATAGTCAATGGAGCTTTTCCAACTGAATGTTTTAAGAGTCTTGTGATTGATAATGAGGCTTGTACTGATTTCATCTATGTCCTCTGCAGAATGCTCCAACTCAGTCACTTTTAAGTGTTGTCAATGGAATTCTAGACGAAAGCGTTGAGCGCAAGAATGGAGAGATACCCCATGTATGAATCCATCAGCCAGTGTTTTTCACTCTGCATTTTACATTTCTTGAGGGTACTTTCTTGGATTTTTTTCCACAGAGGGTTGCATTGCTATTGAGGAAAGTTCTGCAAGAGATCGAGCGCCGGATATCTACTCAAGCTGAGCATTTGAAAACGGTAAGGATTTTCTTCACTTCTCAACAAACATTATGGTATTACCCAAGTGATATGGTTCCATGCTCATTCCTTGTAAAATTTTTCTGCAGCAAAACAGTTTGTTCAAGGCTCGTGAGGAGAAGTACAAATCCAGGATTGATGTTCTTGAAGCCCTTGCAAACACGAGCAGCGAAGAGACAGAGGTATTCGATCTCCCAGTCGCAATGTCCCAGCGAAGAAACACAGGTATTCGATCTCCCAGTCGCAATCTCCCAGTCGCCATGAACCAGCCGCAGCGTATTAAGGTATTCCAATGTCATAGTTGGAAATCTTCTTTTCATTTTGCCCTTGTAAATGAAAATTTTCTTTGGTTTGATTATGCAAGAGCATGTTTATATGATAGATATTTGTTCCAGCTCAAACTCATTGTCTTTAAGGTTAGCAGATTGAAGGAGCTTGTTGAAGATGTACTATTTTTCAGACAGAAAAATTTACATACTAATTATTTTGTAGTAGATGGGACTGATACATTTTAAGTGCATTATCTTCTATGTTATATGAACATGAATTTGCTTCCATTCCCCTTATGATCCCATCAGAAAGACAGATTCTCTTTATGTATAAGGTATTTCTTCTGTTCTTGGGGAATATTTTTGCTTTTCTAACTAATGGTCTCCAATTTGATGCAAGAATGAGCAAATTAAAACTGAGGAGAAAAAAAAGGTGGAGGAGCAGGAAGCTGCTGAAGTAATCAGAGTGACAGATGATCATATCCAAGAAATTGCAGCGTTGAAACAAGAGCTAGAATCAGCTAGGAAAACTCACCAGGAACGCTGCTTAGAAATGGAAAAAGAAGCTAGGGAAGCTCAAGATATCCTACAGAAGAGACTAAATGAAGCTGAGAAACTCTTAGCAGCATCAAAAAGTGGAGTGAAAGATGATCATAACCAAGAAGTTGCAGCCTTGAAGGAAGAGCTAGAATCAGCCAGGAAAAACTATGAGGAACGCTGCTTAGAAATGGAAACAGACGGCAGGAAAGCTCAAAGTGTCCTACAGAAGAGACTAGATGAAGCTGAGAAACTTTTAGCAGCATCAAAAAGTAGAGTGAAAGATGATGATAACCAAGAAGTTGTAGCCTTGAAGCAAGAGCTAGAATCAGCCAGGAAAGCCCACGAGGAACGCTGCTTAGAGATGGAAACAGAAGCTAGGGAAGCTCAAAATGCCCTACAGAAGAGACTTGATGAAGCTGAGAAACTCTCAACAGCATCAAAAAGTAGACTGAAAGATGATCATAGCCAAGAAATTGCAGCCTTGAAGCAAGAGCTAGAATCAGCCAGGAAAACGCACGAGGAACGCTGTTTAGAAATGGAAACAGAAGCTAGGGAAGCTCAAAATGCCCTACAGAAGAGACTAGAGGAAGCTGAGAAACTCTCAACAGCATCAAAAAGTAGACTGAAAGATGATTATAACCAAGAAATTGCAGCCTTGAAGCAAGAACTAGAATCAGCTAGGAAAGCCCACTTAGAAATGGAAACAGAAGCTAGGGAAGCTCAAAATGTCCTACAGAAGAGACTAAATGAAGTTGAGAAACTCTTAACAGCATCAAAACGTAGAGAGAAAGAACTCGAGGCGGCTTCTGAACTGACATTGACTAATTGGCAAAAAAAAGAGCACATATACCAAATATTTACAGAATTTCAACTTGGTGCACTGCGTGTATGCTTCTTTTTTTTGTTCTTTTTCAATTTTTATACCTTTTGTTTCTTTCTTCTTTCTTCAGTTTTTTATAAAATTCTTCTTGCACTTAATGTTTCAGGAGCTCAGGTTTGCTTCACAATCAATCAAGCAAGAACTAGGGAAGACGCAGAAAGGCTACTCAGAGGAATTTCATTCTTTAGGTCACCATCTGACTGAACAACTATTTTCATTTCTACTTAAAAACAAGTGTTACTTGTATACAACAGAGTTATATCATCCGGTTTCATTGTTCATTGATATCTAACTGTAGGATTGAGGATCAAAGCATTACAAAATGCATCTGAGGGTTACTATGCAATGCTTGCTGAGAATCGAAAACTGCACAATGAGCTTCAAGAGCTAAAAGGTTCTACTGGTGATGCATTTTAATAAGTGGTTAAGTTACAAAAGGAAATGTTTTTTTTAACATTGTTTCTGGTGGCCTTATTTGAATAGGAAACATCAGAGTGTATTGTCGTGTAAGGCCATTTATTCCTGGACAGAAAGCAAAAGAATCAATTGTTGAATATGTTGGTGACAATGGGGAACTCATTGTTACCAATCCAGCTAAACAAGGAAAAGAAAGCCGTCGCTCATTCAAGTTCAATAAGGTCTATGGTCCATCCACAACACAAGGTTTGGAGGTTTACTCCTATTCTTGTATATGCTTTTCCTGTTTCCCAAAAAGGGTCTGCAGGTTTTTGCACGCTATCCTTTTTCTGCATCATTTTTTGTTCTTCCACATAAACCTGGAAAAATATGAAGCTCACTGCTTGTTTGGGCATTGGCAGTTCAAGTGTTTACAGATACACAGCCCTTAATACAATCAGTCCTGGATGGATATAATGTTTGCATATTTGCTTATGGTCAGACTGGCTCGGGGAAGACCTATACAATGGTATGTGTAATCTTTAACAAATGCTCTATGAACTTCATCCTGTTCATTTTTAGTTTGGATTACTGAAAACCAGGCTTATATTTACCTCAGACAGGGCCTGATGGAGCAACTGAAGAAGAATGGGGGGTTAACTATCGAGCCTTAAACACTCTCTTTCGAATTAGTCAGAGCAGAGAGAGCACATTTGCTTATGAAATTTCTGTTCAGATGGTGGAAATATATAATGAACAAGTTCGTGATTTACTGACAAGCGATGGTTCCCAAAAGAGATATCCTTTTCTGTATGCTAGAACCCTTTGATATAACTCCTGAATGAATTACAACTTGGCCTTGAATGATTGAATCCTCCCTACCATTTTAACTGTGAAAATGCGTATAGATTTTTCCGTGAGATACTAAGAACTTCAACTTCTAAGATACTTTTCCTTAATTTGCACACACTTGGGATCTTGACTTCCTCCAAACAAAATGGATTAGCTGTGCCTGATGCCAGTGTCTACCCTGTCAAAGCAACATCTGATGTAATGCATTTGATGGAAGTTGGACTGAAGAATAGAGCTAAAAGTACCACTGCCATGAATGAAAGAAGCAGTCGATCACACAGGTTTCTACTAAGTTTAATGCCAAATCTAATCTATATGACTTGTTCTCGTGTTATATTCAATATATTCACTTGTTTAAAATCATGCAGCATTGTTTCTATTCATGCCCGCGGTGTAGATCAGAAAACCGGATCTTCGCTGCAAGGTAGCCTTCATTTAGTAGACCTTGCAGGAAGTGAAAGAATAGACCGCTCTGAGGTCACTGGTGATAGACTGAAGGAGGCACAACACATAAACAAATCTTTATCGGCCCTTGGAGATGTCATTGCTGCTTTGGCTCAAAAGAATGCTCATGTTCCATACAGAAACAGCAAGCTCACTCAAGTCCTCCAGAGCTCATTGGGTATGTTTCTAAATCATTAATGAAAGCTACAAGCGTGCGCGATATATGTGATTAATGTTTCGCTGTATATTGTTTGTGATAATACAGGTGGCAATGCAAAGACACTCATGTTTGTTCAACTAAATCCAGAAGCTAATTCCTATTCTGAAAGTCTCAGCACCTTGAAATTTGCTGAAAGGGCATCTGGAGTTGAGCTTGGTGCTGCTAAGAGCAGCAAAGATGGCAGAGATGTTAGGGAATTGATGGAGCAGGTGCTCTTCCTGAAGATTTATGAGCTTGAGAGTGAGCCATTTTCGGCATTCTAAATGTTTTCATCTGTTGCAGGTTGCATCCCTTAAAGACACAATAGCCAAGAAAGATGAGGAAATAGAGAGATTACAACTGAATGGAGCCACAGATTCATTGAGGTATGAGTCTCCCTCTCCAAGGACACAACGAAGCATGAAATTATCTGGTGGTGGTGGTGAGAAAGCAGCATCTGATGAAGATAATTCAGAGAGTAGTGATACCCATTCTGTAGATAGTTTCCAACAGCATAGTGATGACCTTAGATACCAAAAAGACGGTCAGATAATTTCTGCAAAGGCTCTGAGACACCTTAGAATCTAGAAATGTAGATATTTGATGTCCCAAAACTGACTGATATATATCTAATCATTATATTTCCTCTGTGCGCAGAAACTGATGGATCAATGGACACTGGTAAGATCCCTCGAGGAGGAGCAAAACCATCAGAGATCACTGATAAGTAAGTATAATTCATCAAAACAACCATCTTTTCTTGACAAACATTCTTGTCAGCATCAATACTGCTGACTAACCAATCATTTCTTTTAGAGATTCAATTTTCATGATCATTTTAGCTATGAAATCTATAAGCCCATGTTAATTCATGTTCAATCGTTTTTGCAGACCTAGAATAACACCTAGATCTCCCAAAACCTCAACTCCAAGAACCCCTGACAGATCTCCAAGACTCTCAACTGGTAAGGAAGAACATGCCCTGGTTCTTGCGCATGAAAACATTCGATTTGAAAATGCAGACTCTGATGTTTTGCTGGGCTTTCTGTGACTTGTTTCAGGAATTAGAAAATCTCCTAGCGCAGCCATTTCATCACCTAAACCACCTCCCAGGCGGCTATGAAATGAAGCAGTTTTACACCACCGATTCTTTCTGATTTATATGTCTAGTTTTACTGCTATTCAGTACCTAACTCAGGGTGCAGTTAGCATAGTTTTCAAGAATTTGCAGCGATTGTTTCTGTTTTGGCAGTTTAACGATTATCAGCCAAAACGTTAACCTTTTATCTCAGTTAATAAGATCGATTATTTATATAGTTCATACTTAGATTATAACCCTGTCCGGTAGGTAATAATTATTATTAAAAGATATTTTAATATAATTTATTTGAACAAAAATGTATAAATTATTAACAATTATGTTTATTTAAATAAATAATAATAATTTATACGAGAAAGAGATGATAGAACTACAATACAATTAAAATTTTTTAAAAATGATAGGGATAAAAATAGTAAAAGATTATAATTTGTGTAAAAAATGTGAAAAAAAAAGGAAGAAATTAGAGGGACCAAATATAAAGAAACCAAAGTATTTTTTTTACTTCAATTTCTCTATTGAGTTTTATCCATCCTGGTAGTTCGAGAGCTCAGATAGTCTATTCACAAATAAATTAAATTAATTAGAAAGAAAAATGGACATTTAAAGTCCCACATTATTATCAAAGTGATTCTATGTTGCTTGATAGTGTTAAGACTATAGTATAAAATATTTTTTGTGGGTTATTTTTAACTTATTTTTAAAAAAATATTTAAAAAATTTTTAGTTCAGATTTTTTTTATCTGCCTTTTTTTTAAGTTATATTTTAAAAAATTTGGTTCAAATGTTTCTTGGATTTAGATTTTTTTTTTTTTTTTTTTTTTTTTTTGAGTTCCACATGAGAGGCTAAAGCCAAAAACAGTACAGTGTTTATGAGATAAGCTACACCTTTGATACCAAGTTCCAACCATTATCGAACTTCTGTTGGAGGCTCTTTGAGCAGCACAAACTCCTCCCACTTACTTGCTACCAATCTAGCCAGGCAATCCCCAAAATTTGCTTCCCTATTTTGATATAATTTCTAGTTCAGATTTGTTGGAAAAGGTTTTAATATATTTTTTAGAAATTTAAAAACTTGAAAGTTCTTGCGGAAAGAGGTTGGATTTGAAAAGGGTTTTATATATATATTTATATAATTTTTTGGATAGAATTCAGGTTTGGAAAAAATTTTATAATTTTTTTTAGATTTAAAATATCATATTTATAAATAAATTATATTAAAGATATGATGATAAATTTTTAAAAAATAAACAGTATTTAGCATATCATTTAATTAATCCAGATTTATACTACTACCTTAATAATATGAAGCGACCGACTCTTATTAATGGTATTGATTTTTTTTAAAAAAAAAAAATTTTGACACTGACAAAGAAACATTTTCTACTCCTTGGGAAAAGGCGCTTCATTTTGGAATCTCGTGATGGATCAGATCCAGATCCGAAGTAAATTGGGTAGACTTGATTAGCGATCTAATCGGATCGGATCAAATATTGTAAATGTTAATTTTTGGAAGAACAAAGTATCCCTGGATGGGAGTTATTTTTACCATTTTGGGACACAAAAGCCAATATTGTTAATTGGGCGGTAAGACTCATGTTCCACAAATTATACTCTATACTCTATATTTAAAATAAATTTTAATTTTTTAGTTGATTGTTTAGAAAATTATTGATTATCATAACATATATTATTGGTAGTTACCTTTTCATCTTAAATCTTACTTAAATCGTGATGATGGTTAAATTAATTTAAAATTTTTAATATATTTATAAAATAAAATTACCAAGAAAAAGAGAAATTATGATCTTGTAAATACTCTATGCTCTAAGTACATTTGCAAGTTTGATCAGCCATAAATGATCATACCTAAGCATTCCCAACTAATAGTAGTATTTATAAATATTTCAGAATAATAATTCGTTTTAAATCAATTGCACAACCTATATGATTTGTCGAATCCATTTTACTGATTCAAGATGTATAAAATCGAAATATCAATTTTCATAACTACTCATCGAGTAAAATATTATCTATTTATAAAATTATAAAATTAGACACGTTAAAATTTAATAGTCCAAATAAAAATATATCCTTTAATCAGTCCTCTTACCAAATAAACGTTGAATCAAGTTAAACTAAGATATTTTCAAGATTTAAACCCCTTTTTTTTTTATATATATATATATATATATATTAACTTTGTTAACTAGCTGTTCTATACCCCCATAGGGCGTGACAAGTGAGTGAGTGAGATGGTCCAAAACCTTGGTCGGGGCTGGTGGCGTGGGATCTTAGAGTGGGGGCTTTGTCTGGCTCGGTGGTAGGCAGCAACCGGCAAAGCCAGCCATGCCTTGAGACAAAACTAGTCAGCCGGGGAGTAAAAGGAGACGTATCAACAACAACAAACGTTAAATAAACAAATTACAAAAGGCCGACTGTCTTGTCTCACTCGCCTAGTCACCCTCCTCAAATCTCCCCAAAATTCCATTCAAAAAGATACTATTATTTATTTATTTATTTACTATACTATATATTATGTATGCTAGGCCACTCCTCCACTGAGCCATCCTTACTAGGGTTTTTTTTTTTATTTATTTATGATTTAGGGCATAACAAACTAGAGAAAACAAATCCTTCCACGTAATCTTTTGTATTTTCCATCACACACTATAATGATAATCTCCCACTTGCCCCCTCTTGCCCTAATTTGGCATCTTCTTCCAATCCAAACCCTCCCTCCACCAAACAAAACAATCTACAATCATCCAACCCTTGTGGTATCTTTTCTTTCTTTTTAATAAAAGAAATGTTTAAATGCAGTTTTAATCCCTCATAACAAGAATAATTTTATTTTTAGTTTTTTTAATTTTACGATGATACTTTTAGTCTTTTAATTTTTTTATTAGGAGTTTTGATTATTTTTTACGAAAAAGTTTAAAAGATAACGGATTAACTCATTTGATCGCTAGTCAAACTTACTATTTTCTTTAAAATGATTTGTACCATGATGTTTTCAACAAATTTTATGATCTGAATCCTCATAAATGTTCAACCCATTTAGAGTTTCGACCATCATTTTGGATTGTGAGTCGATCTAAATGGATTGAATATTCATGAACAACCGAATCATAAAATGAATTAAAAACATTACGGTACAAATTATTTTGAAGAAAAAATTAAATTTAACTAGCTATCAAATAAATTAATCCGTTATCTTTTAAATTTTTTTCGTAAAAAATATCAAAACTCCTAATAAAAAAAATTAGAAGACTAAAAATATCTGCGTAAAATTAAAAGAGACTAAAAATAAAATTATGCTTATTATAATGAACCATAATTACATTTTCTTTCTTTTTAATAAAAGAAAATTCTTATTTCATTACACGATGGAATTACTTATTTATTCGATAAAAGGTGTGTTACACGGGCTTTAGAAAAGAACCCTTTTGGAAGAAATGCAAGATACTAGATGGAAACAGAATTAATTAATAAATTGTAACACAATGATGCGAGTTTTCGTCTCGAAGAATAAAGACCAAAGAATCTGACTCTTTCATTTAAATAAGAAAAAAAAGATCCCAATTATTTTAGTAGCGTTCTTCCATCCCACTCCCGCAACATCAGTGGCGATGATGGCGCCCATTTTATCAAACTTTTTCCACAGCCACCAGAAGAAATGGAAAACAAAAACCTAGTAGGACCAACCATGAATGAAACCCTAATAATCAAAAGATCATTAAACAAGAAAAGCTCTTTTCACACACACACACACACACACACACATTCAAGTGGGAGAGAATAAACAAGTAAAAAAGAACCCATAGAATTGAAAGGTTGGAAATGGCAGTATAGTATAACCACGTGATATTTTATGTGTTCTGTACGAAATTATCAAGGAATTAAAAGCTGCCCAGAAAAGAAGGGAAAAGAAACGAAGAAAAACTGTCTCAAAAGACCATCTTTTTTTGTCCTTCCTTGCCTTCAGATTTCAATTACAAAGAAGAACAAAGAAGGAAGGGAAACAACTTTTATCAGTTACAGAAGTTTCACTCTCTTTGGTCTATGGTTCTTCTCTCCCTCTTACTCTGTATCAAAGATTAAAAAGAACCCAAAAAAAAAAAAAAAAAAAAAAAACCAGAAGAAAGCAAGAAGACTTCAAACCACAATGTCCTAAAAACTCAAAAAATAAGACCTAACAAGCAAAAGAGAAGATAATGAATTTGCCATATCTTCTCCTTTGCTCTGTTTTTTTCGCTTTTTATTGTTGTTGTTTCTTCACTCAAGATGAAAGAACCTCATTACATATTCACATTCGCTCTCCTTTTTTCTCAAGAAGTCTCTCTCTCTCTATATATATATATATACACAAAACTAAACAAATAGTTGGATCAGTTTCTTTTTGCTTTCTCTCCTTCTCTGCCAAATGGGACAGGGCAATATCACTCTCTCTTCTTCTATGTAGAAGGTTGCTGTTTTTCTGTTGTTGTTGTTATGTAGTTACTGTTATATGATGTGGGTGGGGATAGTGGTGGTGGTGTTTCGAAGAGTGACCTGTGTTTTCAGGCCATAACTGCAGTTCCCCGGCATTTGAAGCCTTCAATCCTAACCGGAGCTGGTTTATTCCCACATTTCACGCGGCCGGAAGATGATCCTCCGTTGCCATTTTTGGCCAATGATTCCATCGAAGGTGACAGTGGAGTCATCATCATCATCTTCCCAATCCCGAACTGCTCATCTTGGATCACCGGGTTTGAAGCTCTAACTGGCGGTGATCCGCTAAAAAATGGAGGAGATGAAGTCACCTGAAAATTGGGCCTCTCAGCTCCATAATTCCCCTGATAAACACGAAATTTGACGAAGCCGGATCAAGATATTGTAACACAATTGCCTCCAAAAAAAATTATTCATAAAATAAATTACATAAGGGGTTATAATTGAAGAACATGAACATAATAACATGAAGAAATTATTTTAAAAAAAAAGTCATCACTTTAGTTTCATTCATACAAGTGAAGAAGAAAATTTCAGAATTTGAACCATGAAAGGGGAAAGGGGAAAGAGGAATAGATCAAACCTTAGTGAGAATCAAGTCCAGAAGCTCTGTTCCTGCCCTTGATTCACAAGCCTCCATTTGATAATTACTAAGAGAATCAAATCAAATCACCCAAAAAATAATAATTAATAATCAATCCAATAAAAGAATGACAAAAAAAGAAAGCCAAAAAAAACACACACACACACACACACACAGAGAAATGACCTACTTGGTAGTAGTATGCACAACTCTTGAAGGTCTGATGTTGATAGGTTCAATAACGTTAACAAGTCTACGAGGCTTGGGACAAACGACGCCGTTTGGGCGAGCAGCCATAGAAGACGAAGACGAAGCAGAAGAAGAAGAGTTAATATACGAGTCACCACCACCACCCCTCTTTATCTCTCCAACAAAACCCATACCCAATCCCGGGAAGGCCGTGCTCTGATGATGCTGTTGATGTTGATAGGCACACCTATTCATCCTTTAAAATTTATTAAATTCTTCCCCCAAAAAAACAGAAACAAAACTTCTTCCTTCAAAGATCCGAGTCCGACGCCTACAAGAATTCAGAAACGAAGAAAACAGACGCAGCCCACCAAAACAAAGTCACACCCGGATCCAAATCACACAAAAATTAAAAAAAAAAAAAAAAAAAAGAAGAAGAAAGAATCACACCAAAAGCAAACAAACGCAAGAAAAGAAGCATGAAATGAGTGTAGAGAGCAGATGGGATTATAAAAGGAAAAGGGGAAGAGGGGAAAAGAGGGAAGTGGGGAGAGTACCTGTGGTGATGGGAGTGAAAGGCTAGGAGGAGAGGAAGAGTAGGGGGAGAAAACGAAAAAGGAGAGATCTTTGGTGGGGGCGAAGAAGAGGGACAATTATGGGGGATGGGTTGGCTATTCATAGAAGAGAAGAGGTAGGGCTGGCTGGGTGTGGCTCGCCTGGCATTTTCAGTTAATACACACAGCCTGGGCTCTCTCATATTATGGCCCGTTGCTAAATTAGTTAAAGTGCCAGTCAGAGCCTGTTCCAAATTTCTTTTATTAAAGTATTATTTTATCGAGCAATGGTTAAATATATAAAATTTCACAATAAGGTAAAAGTATAAATTTTATAAGATAATAATAATAATTATTATTATTTTGACTCTTATAAATAATTATTATTGCAACTACAGTGGTTTTGTTATAAATAATATTTTCATTCTTCAATTATAGTAATTTTTGGTGAAGTATGATAATTACGTTGATTTTTTTATTTTTTAATATAAAGAATTAGACTTATTCAAATTCAAAATCTATTATTCTAAATAGAAATTATCATTACTAGGTCGCAAGTCTTTGATATTTTTTTCTCTAATTTCTAATTTAACCTCACTACAAATTGAATTTTGAAAGTGATTGATATAGTTTAAATTTTGAATTATTAATTTAATGAATACTAAACAAATGTTTTTAATTATTTAATACTACTCATTCTTCATTTTTAATTATTATAAATATATTAATACTAATTTTTAAATTATATTTTGAGTGGTGTCCCAAAAATGACATAAATTAGGTCGCTAGCCTGTGTGCGGAGTAGAGAAGTCCATCTCTTTCGCCTGTCTGCAATAAGGCTGGTGGGGTGCAAAGGTACGGTACTCAGATAATGTGATGCACGTGCACGTTATGTGATTGAGGTCCTTTTTTATTTTCCTTTTTTTCACAAAATAAAGCTCTTATTTTGTTATATTTGGAAAAGGGGCAATGGTTAAGAAAATTACTTTTTTTCAGGTCCTTCTTAGCTTCATGCATAATTATAGGGGTGATTCTACAATATTATCTGTGAAATTCGAAATCAAAATCAACCTCAAATAAGAATTTTAAAACCTTTTTAGTAGTTAGTTGAGTTAATCCAACTTATTTGTTTTTGCACTCAACAATCAACACAATCTTTCCATTTTATAAAATGTTGTGTTTCACGTCATGCCAAATTTAGACATAATACAAAGTTGTACTATATATATACTCGATTTTACATAATTTTTAAGAATAAGTTGATATGCCCGAGTTGATAATTATAAAAAATGTAGTGTTATATCGCGCATCCTTTTTGTTATTGGACGTCTCATTTTTTTCAAAAAAATCTTTTATTTTATTAAGTATTGCCCCCTTAATTCTTATTTTTCGCCCCCTTCATGTTTATCTCTATCCCTTCTATTATTATCTAATTGCCCTTAATTAATTTACGAAAAATTTTATAAGTCTTTTTTTAATCTATCAAAAATTTATAAACATTACGATTAAAATAGCATAGATGAGCAGAATTATAAATATTTTTTTTGGTATTTTTAATAAATTTATTAAGGGTATTTAGGTAATTTAATATATTATTATATTTAAATATTATAGTTAGTATTTCTTAATTTTTCATGGATAATTTAATATAAAAGAGGCGCGAAATAACAAAATATGGGGCGCAAAATAGGCCTTCACTTACAAAAAGGGTTTAAAACTTGATAAGTCACTAACTTGTTTAATAGTATACTTTTGATCCGACAGAAAATTAAATTTATGCAAAATTTGTTTGTTTTTTAAAAGGCAAAAATGAAATATTAATTCTGAATTTTTTTAAAAAAATTTTCGTCGGATCATACATGGATACCCGATAAAAGTATGACAAGTTATACATTTTAATAGTTTAATAGCATATTAGTTAAGCAACAAAGTTCAGTGGTTAAAAATATATTGTTTTAAGAGTTTGATGGCCTATTAGTCAAGCAAAAAAGTTCAGTGGTCAAAAGTATACTGTTTTAAGAGTTTAATGGCCTATTAGTCAAGCAACAAAGTTTAGTGGCCAAATGTTAAGATTCACTCGTAAGTATTAATCTGAAATTAAATGACAGTATTAACATAAAAGTAATAAGTTAAATGACACAGGGTTGTAGCCCAATGTGCCACTCTACATTTAAAATCAATAATTTTTGAGTTCGAATCATTTAGATTTTGGACTCTTCTTTGTAAAAAAAAAAACATATATCAAAATTATTGATCTCCCAAAAATTGTATTTTCCCTCTAAGTGATACCTATTCTAAGATGTAATAGAATAGATCAGTTAAAAAGATAAAAATATAAATAGTTTTTAGAGTAAATTGCAAAGTGTACTCTTATTTTATTTATAGATTGTAAAACAATTTTTTGAAGTTTTAATTGTAGTAAAAAATTTCCTTAACTTTTAAAGTAATTGCCCTTAATTTAAATTGGAACCTTCCATTCAGCTAATTTATATGGTGGTTCTATAGGGCTACCATGCAATTTTATTCTCACTCTAATAATAGTAATTTTTTGAGATGAGATATATTTAATAACCGCGTGCAAAGGTTTTTTTTTTTTTTTTTTGGGTTTCGCTGGAGGCGCGTTAGTTCATCACCGACTTTGATGGCTTACTAATTGCAGCTTAGTATATTTTGTTGGTTTCCTTATTTTTGTTATTATTATATTATTTTCATGGTTTTTTTTCCTACGATTTTTTTCCATTTTTTAAAAAACAATTCAGTATTTCTTTTAATGTTTTTGAATTTTTTAAAAAAATTTATAAATTATTATTTTATTTATTTTATAATTAAATAATTTTATATATCGTGATATGATTTCTTTTGTCTATTGATATGATTTTCAAAAGTCTGCAGATATAAATACCGCAAATTATATCTTGTATCTAGTGGGTACATGTATCTAATAATACATCACCATTCTCACTATAAGAGAGTGAGATACACACTCTTCTCTTATTCTTCTTCTTCTCCAAAAATCTAGTTCCTTCTTTTTCAAAAATCACTTCTTATTCTTCAAAAATCAGTTATTCTTCTTCACCGTACTCTATTCGAAACCGCATTTAATCAAAATTTTCATCAAAACACAGATTTAACGGAGATCAAAGGTTGTACTTTCCAACGAACAATACCAAATACAACGAAAAAATCACTTCTTCCAGTACAAAAATATCTTCTTCTTCTTTTTCAAAAATAACTTATTCTTCTTAAAAAATCATCACATCATAAAGTATGAACTGTATTTGATGGATTTACGGAACCTTATTTTCGCGATTTGATGTTGGGTAATGTATTTATGATGTTATATTCGTGTTTTCTTATTCAAATAATGCTCTGTTACTCCAAAATATGATATATAAATGGTTTCCGTGAGGTATTGGCACTTTCATATGAAATGAGTTGTTTCTGATTCTTCCCCGCTACTGGACTTGGTAGAACGTGTTATGGGACGTAACGGGACATTGCTGAAAGTTGTGGGACATAACGGGATGTAGTTGCTTTGTATTTTGGACGTAGCGGGACGTAACAGGACGTTGCGGGACATAGCTGGACGTAGCTGGATGTGGTGTTAGTTTTTTGGACGTAGCGAGACGTGGTTGAATATGTTATGTGAAAAAATTCAGCTAAAATTCTTTGGATGTATACGTTGTGTGGCAGTGGCTAGTTGTGATTCTGGCTGCCAAATTTGTCAAGAAAATTTTAGAATAACAATTTTACACAACGCAATTTGTACAACAATATCTTCAAGTATTACCTCCAATTTGTGAAAAAAAATCAGTTTAAATTCACAAGCATGGATGTAGACGTATCTGGACGTGGTACTAGTTATTTTTGACGTGGTTCTAGTTGTTCTAAGACAAAGTGGACTATCTTTGTAAAAAAAATCAGTTTAAATTCACACGTATGGATGGAAACGATTCTGGACGTGGTGCTAGTTGTTTTTGACGTGGTTCTAGTTGTTCTGAGACGTGGTGCTAGTTGTATTTGTGAAAAAAATAGATTAAATTTAGATGCATGGATGTAGACGTTTTTGGACGTGGTGCTAGTTGTTCTAAGACGTGGTGGGATGTTTTTGTAAAAAAAATCAGTTTAAATTCGTACGCAAGGACGTAGACGTTTCTGGACGTGGTGCTAATTATTTTTGACGTGGTGCTAGTTTTCTGATGGACTGTCTTTGTGAAAAAATCAGTTTAAATTCACACGCATGGATGTAGACGATTCTGGACGTGGGGCTAGTTGTTTTTGACGTGGTTCTAGTTGTTCTGAGACGTTGTGCTAGTTATATTTGTGGAAAAAATAGCTTAAATTCACATGCATGGATATAGACATTTCTGGACGTGGTGCTTGTTGTTTTGAGACGTGGTGGGATGTTTTTGTGAAAAAAAAATCAATTTAAATTCGTACGCAAGGATGTAGACGTTTCTGGACGTGGTGCTAGTTGTTCTGAGACGTGGTGTTAGTTGTATTTGTGAAAAAAAAATCAGTTTAAATTCACACGCATGGATGTAGACGTTTCTGGATGTGGTGCTAGTTATTTTTGACGTGGTTCTAGTTGTTCTGAGACGTTTCTTGATGTTTATGGATAAGACGCTGTGGAGGGACGTAGTTGAACGTTGCGGGATGTTGCGGGACGTAGCTGGAAGTAGTGCTAGTTTTTTTGGACGTAGCAAGACGTGGTAGACTATGTTCTGTGAAAAATTCAACTAAAATTCACATGTTTGGATGTATACGTGGTGTGGTAGTGGCCAGTTGTGATTCCGACTACCAAATTTGCTAGTGGCCAGTTGTGATTTCGGCTGTCAAATTTGACAAGAAAATTTTAGAATAAAAATTTTACATAACGAAATTTGTACAACAATATCTCCAAGTATTACCTCCAATTTATGAAAAAAATTATTTTAAATTCGTACGCAATGATGTAGACGTTTCTGGATGTGGTGCTAGTTGTTTTTGACGTGGTGCTAGTTGTTCTGAGATATGACGGACTGTCTTTGTAGAAAAAATCAGTTTAAATTCACACCTATGGATGTAGACATTTCTGAACGTGGTTCTAGTTGTTTTTGACGTGGTGATAGTTGTATTTATGAAAAAAATAGCTTAAATTCACATACATGTATGTAGACGTTTCTGGACGTTGTGATAGTTATTTTTGACGTGGTGCTAGTTGTTCTGAGACGTGGTGAACTGTCTTTGTAAAAAAATCAGTTTTAGTTCACACACATGGATGAAGATATTTCTGGACGTGGTTCTAGTTGTTTTTGACGTGGTACTAGTTGTATTTGTGAAAAAATCAATTTAAATTCACATGCATGGATGTAGACGTTTTCTGGATATGGTGCTAGTTGTTTTTTACTTGGTGTTTGTGTTAGGAGACGTTGTGGACTTGCCTGAATGTAGACGTTGCAACATTTATTTTTTGGACGTTGCGGCAGTTGTTTTGAGACGTTGTTGACTCAGCGAATACGTTGTTCACTCAGCGAGGAAAAAAAAAGGCGAGCATTGGCGAAACTTACTATATTTAGTAAGTATACAGTTGTCATACGAAAAATTACTATGTATAGTAATAGGTACATGTACCATGGTACATGATATACCTTCTGTATGAATACATGTTATGGACGTTTTTGTTGTATGATATGATTTCTTTTATATTCTTGATTTGATATCTATAGTATGTTGATCTGATGTCTATATAATCATGATTTGATCCCCTTGTTAAGTATGTTTTAGTTCTATTGTATGATTTCTTTTATATTTTTGATCTGATGTCTACTATTCTGTGATCTGATGGCTATATAATCATGATTTGATCCCCCTTGTTAAGTATATTTTAGTTCTATTGTATGATTTATTTTATATTCTTGATCTGATATTTATAGTATGTTGATCTTATTTCTACTATTCTGTGATCTGATGTCATATAATCATGATTTGATCCCCCTTGCTAAGTATGTTTTAGTTCTATTGTATGATTTCTTTTATATTCTTGATACGATATCTATAGTCTGTTAATCTGATGTCTACTATTTTGTGATATGATGTCTATATAATCATGATTTGATCCCCTTGTTAAGTATGTTTTAGTTCTATTGTATGATTTATTTTATATTCTTGATCTGATATCTATAGTCTGTTGATCTGATGTCTACTATTTTGTGATCTGATGTCTATATAATCATGATTTGATTCCCCTTGTTAAGCATGTTTTAGTTATATGAGATGATTTCTTTTATATTTGTGATATGATATCTATTGTTCGCTGATCTGATGTCTATTGTCTTATTATTTTTTTTAAAAAAGGCTGTGCATAAAAAAAAAAAAAATTGTAGCGTGCTACTCTAGCGCGCTACTGTAGGAGGATGATGAATTTTACTCTTATAACCCTACAGTATACGGATCTATTCAATCTTAATTCTGATAAAAATACTGGTCGTATGTATGTATGATAGGATAATTAATAAATTTTAATTAGTTAAAAAAATTCAAATAGTTTAAAACTCCATGTCCAGTAGGAAAAAATAAATTATGATCATTGTTAATCATACGCATAAGATACGCCTTTGTCCACTATAACTGAAGTATAATTTGCGAATCAAAACTGTTAATAAATTATAAACTCCCATAAATCGAAACCAAAATCTTCTAATTTAAGAAATTATATTCCCTCATTCTAAGAGTGGAAATCGAAATTGTCTACATACAAATAATTGATATTTTAGGAAATGCAAAACTATTAAAGATGAGTGGTAATAATTGATTTGCTTCAATAAATTATTTTGTTTACTCCAATTAAATTATAAATTATATTTATAATATATATCTATTATTATATATATATTTCAAATATTTTCTTATTTTTATTTTTCTCGAGCTCATGAATGGTCATGACTCATGTGGGTAGGGTAGGGCATTGGAGTTTGGCCCTCCACCCCATTTTAAATGCAAAATATACAATCTACGAAAAGAACAATAGAAATTAATGATAAAATTAAAAATGGATGCATTACAAAAAGTCTCAATTTTTTTTTATTTATCGCTTTATTTGTTATAGAAATATCATTTTTATTTAAAAATAATAAAAATATTTTAATAAAAAATAAAATAACAATACAAAAAATAATAAATAAAAAATTAATCTATATTTAAAAGTTCACTTACAAAAATTACTAAAATGATTAATTACACTTTCTTGGAAATTGAACTGAATTCGCTTGCTTGGTGATAAGGTGCCATATAAATGAATCCACGATGCCCATATAAGGGATGAAACAAATGGTAACTCACTCATACCCGGATTAAATATATATATATATATATATATATATATAATCTTCCCCTTTCAATAAAAGAATAAAACATTACTCATTCCATTCATAATAATACTTTTATTTTAAAATAATATTCGTGTTTATTGTATTGTTTGATTCAATAAATATGACTCCCATAAAGAGAGTAATAATTTTGATTGAAAATTGCTTTTTATCCCACAAAAATAGTCAAAATTTGATTATCAATACATATAATTTTATTTTCAAAATCAAAATCTATATGATAATATGTATTTTTTATATATATTTGATAATTATAATATAAAATTACAGGTGAAAAATATAATAATAAACATTTTCATTTGAATTATATCTTATTCAAAATAAAAAGTCATATTTTATCTAAATAAAATTATTATTAGATGACAAATGAAGTGAAATTTTCAATAATAAGTAGATAATATGATAAATTAATGTTTTTTTTTTGGTTTTGAGGGAATCAAACCAAACTGTTCCTTTGTATAAAATAACATAAGTTTCTTATTTGAGAATTAGAAAAACACTGAAAATGCATACATATTAACCACTAGAAAATACCCTTTAGCCATTTTAAATAATTGGATGATTTTACAAATAAATAAATAAATAAATAAAATTTTACTTTATTTTTCTAAGGAAAATTGACCAAATAATTCAAATAGTGATATGGATGGATATGTTCAGATCTTGGTTGCAGCTGACAAATCTAATTCTCCAAAAAGTATTGTCATTTTCCCCTCTTGAAGCTGCAACAATAGGAGGGACCAAATCAACTCATCAAATTACGAAAATAAAAGATGAAACAACCATGCAATTTTAATGTCTACTATTTATTATGAAACAAGAAAAACTTGTATTTGAGGAGGGATTGTGTCAAGATTACCCCGATTCACATAATTCATGACACTCGTTACTAATATAAATAATATAAAAATTTCTCTACTAATTATCAATTGATTATGAATTGAATACTTGTATTAGATTAATAAATTTAATATGGTATCAAAGTAAAGTTTGAACTTGTAGTTTATTATTTCTCTATAATTTGAATATGTTTAATTGATATGATAATATATTTAATTTGTTTGTTCGTAATTTGATCCCAGAGTGTATTGTCCGTTTGTTTATTCATAATTTAAGACTAAGAGTGTTATTAGTTATGATTGAAAGCTCATATTGAATTAATAAATTTAATATAATATTGTCACTAAATGTGGTTACTACTTTTACCTATACAACCCATACAATTTTACTATGGTCAAGTTCAATCCTGCGAATGCTATCACCACGTTCACTATACAATTGACACATATACGATTCTATGTTACTACCTTAACCTATATAATTTGCACATAATAAAATACTGTTAATACATTCATCATTTATATAAATGACACATAAAAGAATACTGTCACTGTCACTACATTCATCACCTATACAATTGGCACCTAATAGAATAGTGTCACCGTCACTACATTCACTGCCTATACAAATGACACATAATAAAATACGATCATCAATATTTCTAAAGCTTTCGTAAATTGAATTCTCTCGTGTAATTTATAACCTAAGAAAACACTATCTAAATCACTGAAATCTTATGAAATTCATAATTTCTCCATACAAGACTTGGACTTCTTGAATACCTTCCTTGTCTCATTTGTAAGTTGATAGAGACTGACAAATTAATGGGCTAAGCCCAATGATTAAGATAGCCAAAAACCCGATAATTGCCCATATTCTAATTATATTTAGGTAGAACTTGTGCCACATCGTTTTCAAGAAGAAATAAGATATGGACCACCCGACCTAAATAGAATGCCACCCTCGTTGCTGTCTTCATCAGCCCATTTTGTGTAACAACGTGGCCTGCTTTCAAACCGTACTTTAAAAATTAAAATCTTGGACGACATTTTATGCAAGGATCTTCAGTCCTCATACTCATCTCAACAAAGAAGAACATATAACAGACTAATGAACATATTTGGATCATGACAATTTTTCGTCTTTTTTGGACTGAAAATGACTTCTTAAATTGATTTGGGCCTTATATTGCTCAATGATAAATACTTACCATTTATAAAAAAAAAAAAAGAAGGCATGTTTAAAAATACTGCACTATTATTTGTAGCCCAATTTTTACTATTTGTAACCCAATTTTTACTATTTGTAGCCATATTTTCAAAGGAAAAAAAACTCAACATTCTTTCTTATTTCTTTTTCTCATTTTTCAAACTCCACTACCAACACACTACCCTCACATTCAATTTCACATTTTCTTTTACCGCTTTTTTTCAAGTTGTGGTTATAAAATATGAAACTTTAGCACCATATCATCATAAGTCATTTCAATTAAACTAAGATAATTATATTACACGAATTTTAAAATTTAGATCAACTCTGATAATGAACCTCCGATATGGGGAAAATTTCTGCACAAAAAGTTTAATTAAAGAACATTTGAATTTTGAAATAATTATTTTTACTTAGTGCATAACATATTCTCATAATAAGATAATAACATAATATATTTGTTCATAATTACATATATATTTATTTTGTCCATTTTTTGAAATTATTTTTCTTTCCGCGGATGCAACTTAACGATGACCAGAGTCACTATGAGGCAATTCACGCCATCATCTTCTTCTTCCAGCTTTACCCAAATCCTAACCATGTCCTCATAATCTTCCTTGTCTTCTCTGCAACAACAGTAGCAAGAAAAACCGCTTCAAGAAATGCTGCATTTTTCACAAAAATAAGCCTTTTGATGAAGATGACAACGATGATCACAATGATGAAAATCAAAATCATTGTTGCGATCATGCCCATGGAGACGGCTGTGATAGTGATGATATTAGTTATAGTAATTGATCGGGGTTTTATTCGATTAACACAAGTAGTTGTTCAGCAAATTTTTACAAATTTTTTTTTGATTATTTTCCTCCCTTATTTCCTTTTTTTTAATCTTTTTATTTTTTTAAAAAATACTGTATGTGTGAGAATTGTTCTTATAATTGGTTATTATGAGATTAAATATGTTTAAAATAATTAAGATAATATTCATTTTGTTGGGATAAAAAAATATATATTCATTTTATTGAATTTTGATAAATTATTTAAAAATTAGTAAAATGACAATTTGAAAAGATTGTTTCAAAAATAAAGCTACAAATAGTAAAAAATGGGCTACAAATAGTACTACCCTTAAAAATATAAGATAAAGTAGAAATTTTTACTTTTAAATGATGTAAAATTTGTCAAAAAAAAAAAAAAATGTTTGTTACTACTGTCTATGTTCTAAAAAAAATAAAAATAAAAGTTGTGTTCGTAATACTTTTTCAATATTATAAATATTTGAGATGGAGGTAGTATATATTTTTAAATATAATTATATATTTCCATGTTCATTATTTTTCCCTTCGCTAATGTAATTTTGTCATTTGTTAAAAGATAATTTATAATGTAACTTTAAAACTAGTCCATCCCTCTACAAATGTTTAAGACTTTTCACTGTTATTAAGATATAGTAGTAATTATTAGTTTAGTTGGGTGAATTTTCCTTTTCATCCCCACTTAAAGAGTCATTTAATTGTTTATCTACAAAAGTAAAGTAAATGGTTGAGTAGTAGAGTTTAATAAAGCCACAAATTCTAAAGAGTGGTAAAACAAGAAAAATTTAAAAATTTACCTAAATATGTCAATTAATAAAAGACACACAACATTCTCTAAAATGACTAATATTTGCAGACGGAGCGAGTACTATATAATGATTAAAAAATACGCAAATCATATCGTAATACTACGAGACACCTTGCAAGGTGGTACAACCATTTTAATAGAAATATTTTGTCATTTGGAGTGCGTTTGGCGCACGACAATCGGAATGAAACAATCAAAACTTGATAATTCAATAATCATTAAAGGAATTTATTTGCCTTTGACTTGTTTGGTAAATTAGTAAAATATTCATTAAAGGAATTTGATCGATTCATTAAATCCTTTACTAACCAAAAGATGCAGCAATCAGAGTTATTTTGCCTTTGCCTTGTATCAAATGCACCCTTAAGTTAATGTTGTGGCCCCTTGAATGTCTATTTTTTTCCCTTAACCAATGTAATTTTATCATTTATGCAACGTAATTTTAAAACTACTATATAACGATCGTTAAGATCATAATTAAAGTATGATGTAGTCGATATATCAGTTGTATATTTTAGGACCTGCTTGGTTCATAGTTCACAATTGGAATGAGTGTGGGAATAATAGTAATTTGGAATCATAATGAATCTGTTGAAATAATTATTCTTGCTTGGTTTGGATGGGTGAGAAAATGGATAACTGTCTGTGTTTTTCTTCACCGTAACTTCCACGGTCAACCATTTTCTCCCCCGCCACAACCACCACCATCATCTCCTCTAGGCCACAAAATCCAACCGGCCACCTCCACATCATCTCCTCCTCCACCCCAACAAAACCCAAACAGCCGCCACCATCATCCTGACCACTGTCACAAACCCAAACCCTAACCCCTTCACCCACAGCCACAATTCCTTCACCATTGTTGAATATAGCTTTTGAAAACTTTTTTAGATTTAAAAAAAATAAAGGGCGTTCTTAATTTCATCCTCCAAAACCATTTTACCTTCACCCAAATCAAAACCCATCAACAATGAAGCTTCAACTTCTAGAATAAAACTATATAGTACACAAAATATAAGAAAAATACTGAAGACAATACGCCACCACATCTATGCGTCCCTGTAATTTTGCCGCTAATGAATATGTGTCCCTAGATCTAAGCCACCCAGAGATTTTCGAAGAGAGATGAAAGAGGCGATGAAGGTGTGAGATCAGGGACGAAGGAGTGAGAAGATTTTGAACATAAAGATAAAGGAGAGAGAGAATATCTGACTGATTGAAGTAGTTTGTAGATAGGAGTGGGCAAAGCCAAAGGTTTGTGTGGATGAGGGCGGGGAGACGAAGATGAAGAAGATGGTTCGCGTTTGCTTCAGATCCATTCCAAGGTTTCCAAACCACCCAATTTAGATGAAAATGACTCATTGAAGAATTGTTGGGAATGAAACACTGTTTTAACTCCCATTGAAAGTAACCAAGCAACTAAATGAGTTTGATATCCATTGATTGATTCTTATACCTACGTACCAAGCAGCCCCTTAATCTAATTTAATAAAGCTTTAACTACCTATTTTCTTTGTAAAATAGAAAAAGAAAATGGAGTATATTATATGGATGGTGGACCTGCATGGGCATAATGTAATTGAAGCTTTTGAAGGTTTATGATACATGTGCCACACATGTATGCCAATTGCCCACACACTTTATTATTCTCCACCGTAACATTTTACCATTTCCAGCAGCTTTATTTCCCCTTTTATAATTCCTGCACTTCTATCAAACTCTCCCCCACACTCCATGTCTTGTTAAACAAAAAACAATTATATATTAAAACTTAACGTTTTAGTTATAAATTATTTATACAATTAATGTTAGAAAAAAATTATAAAAATTAAGAACATAATTTTTTTAATAAAATATATTTACTTTTCCTGTATTTTGATTAAATTACTAATACCCCTATCAAATTTTAATAATTATGTTTATCTATTTAATTACCAAAATTCATAACAATCAACTCCCTGATAGACAGAAAAATAAATAAAATTATTATTAAGTTAAAGTACATTCACACTTACCCAAATTTTTGCTTACCATTAATATTTATCACTTAAAATTGTATCCTACTTATTTGTAACAGTGAAAATAAATAGTCAATTGGAAAACTTATTTTAAAGTAAAAAATTTTAGAAAAAAATAAATGTGTTTGAAATTTCTCTTAAATAATTATTTTTTTCCGAAAAATACCCTAAATGGAAGAAAAAAAAAGAAAATATTGATGACTTTTCAATTATATATGTCTCACCAAATCAGCAAGGAGGAGCCACCATCTTTAAAGTTGAAGCTCCCCCTGCCCGGGCCCGGCCCCGGCCCGGGCCCATATTTTAATTTTATGGATTCCAAATCTTCAAAATATATTCATTGTTGTTATGCTCACATCACACATGCATGCAAGTTTAACTTTCCTTACGTTTTCGTCCCCTCCTGTGGGACTACGTACCCTACGCATAACCCTTTTTCCTATTTGTTTCTCTTTCCATTACTAGTCAAGTACCAAGCAATTTATATAGTTTGTGTAGTATTTGTATTTATTTTATAAATCGACTATTGCGAAAGTAATGATTGTAGTTCAAGCCAATCCTTATATAGTAGTATTAAAATTATATTGTAATTTGTCATTTAATAAATGATAAAATACCATTGACAAAGGAGAAAATGATAGCATGTACAAGTAGGTTTTCTCTTTTGTTGTTTTTGTCCTAAGAAACAATTTATTAGATTAGGGGTATAAATGATTTGGTCGAAATCAGGTAAATTCATCTAATTAAATTTGATTTAACATATATGCTTTTGTTTGAGAGAAGAAAATGAAGAATGAAAGCCTCAATATTATTACGTAATTCAAAATTAAAATAATCAACTTAGTCAAACCTTCTTAGTATCATTTTAAAAAAATATTTTAATTTTTCTTTTTCTAAAACATTATAAAATATTACAAAAGGAATTGCTAGTTTCAAAATTCACAATCTAAAATAGCAAATAAGATTAAAGAAGAATGAAAATTTACACTACATTTGAGTTTAAAGATTAATGTATAATATTTATAGACAAAATTAATTTATTTTTACTAATAAATAATATAACACTAGAAAAAAATAAATGTGATTCATTCTAACTCAACTAATTCTTCAAATTTCCAATTATTTTGTACTAGAATGATTAATTTTTGAATCCAGTTAGGTAGACATAAAAGTTAAAAAACAAAAGAGTGAATTATAAATTTGGTCATCATACTTTGATGAAATTCAGGTTTTGGTCACTAATTTTTAAAAACTCAAAAAACATCACTAACTTTGTCATTTTAATTTAACCTTTAGTTATTCTGTCAAAATGAACCATTAAGTGCATTAACGGTGTTAACTTTTATGGATAAATTTGTCCAATCATCAATAATTATAAAGTCAATTACAAATTTGGTCATCATACTTTGGTAAAATTTAGGTTTTGGTCACTAACTTTTAGGAAAGTAAATAAGTCACTAATTTTTTCATTATTTTTTTATTTTTTGTCACTCTGTCAAATTGCACCGTTAATACACTAATGAACAAATTTGTATGAGGCTATTTTTTTTTATTTTTCTTTTTGCAACTCTCTCGTGCTTATCCAACAATTTTTCAACTATTTTTTCCTTTTTCCACTACACCACCTCAACCTCTTTTTACTTTTTTTTCCCCTTTCTTTACAATGCAAAATTTAGATAAAATGTAATTTAGTTTTCTGCCTACACCGTATCTTCCATCTCCGTCTCCTTTTCTGTTTTATCTATATTTATGTAGTGGAAAGGCAAAAAAAAGGGGGAGGGGGGAAATGGAGGTTGAAGTGCTACAGTTTTATGTTTTATTTAAATTTTGCAATGAAATGGGAAAAAAAAAAAAGGGAAAAGGAGGTTGAAGTGCTGAAGTGGAAAGGAAAAAAAATTGAGGAAAGAGAAAATGGGGTTGAAGAGGTGCAGTGGAAAGAAAAAAAGTGATTGAAAAATTATTAAATAAACATGATAGAGTTACAAAAGAAAATGACAAAAATGGCCTCATACAAATATTTTCGTTAGTGTATTAAAAGTGCAATTTGATGAAGTGAGAAAAAATGACAAAGTTAGTAATTTTTTTAATTTTTTAAAAGTTAGTGACCGAAACATGAATTTTACCAAAGTATGATAACCAAAATTATAATTCAATCTTTAATTATTAATGATTGGATACATTTACCCTTAAAAGTTAACACCGTTAATACAATGACCAAAAGTGAAATTAAAATGAGAAAGTTAGTGATGTTTTTTGAATTTTTAAAAGTTAATGTCCAAAATTTAAATTTCACTAAAATATGATGACCAAATTTATAATTCACTCAAAACAAAATAAAAAAATGGGTGCAGTAGCTTTATATATATATACTCGTGTCTCTCTCTATTGATGTCTAGGAGAATGGGATATTCGCATCCCGTTTATTCTCTGGAGCCATGCACGTTCCCAGTCACAATCCAGTCACCAAAGCAACATTCTATCCATTTTGTGGGGCAGTCTTATCATCCCTCAATCCAACCCGTCTCTTCCGTCTCACAAAAAATAGTCTCGATTAATTTAAAATAAATAATTTTTTTTATTTAATCAAAAGTAAAATTCAACAATTAACATTCTCGTATATTATTTACAAAATATAAAACTTAATAATAAGAACTGTTTTATTTATAGAGGCAAAGTATAAATATAGAGATTAGCTATTAATAAAATATTCGACGATATCCATTCGTCGATTACTGTGATTTTTCGTCTATCATGACAACTATACCGGTCTTTACAGTGACTTTTTTCTCTTATTTTTAGTATAATTTGTAAGTTAAATTCTTACTACAATAAATTTGAAATATATATATATATATCAAACTATCTTAATACGACTAGGATTCGGTATCCAAATTCTATTCAAATATTATTTGTTCTAAACTAAACATAAAATAACTAAACCACTAATTACCCAATTGTATTCTAATTAAATTTGAGACAGATGAATGTGAGTTATTTCAGTGTGCCGGGAAGAAAAGTGGTGAAGAATCTCTTTGTAATTTCCTGTCAGAGACTCTGACTTTGCTCATCTTGTCTTCGCACCAATGGAGTTGCTCCTCTGTTAATTCCCTCATTCTCAAAACCCTAGACACCAGTTTTAGGTCAACCAGAGCCATCAGAATCTCCATCTCCTCGTCCAGTTTTAATGTCCTTTTCCTTAAACAGCAGTTGCCCGATTGCCGAAGTTCTTTCAGCTTCAGTTTTTTCTGCACAGATCAAATGAATTATGAATGAAATAAGAGCATTCATGGTTTTTTAATTTTGTGTTATTTGGATGATATATAATCAGGAAAATGAGGGGAAAAATGGGATTAATTTAATTTAATTACCTTTTTGTTAACTTTCTTTAAGAGGAAGAGGAGAGCAGCATCAGCTGAACCTCTTCGGTTTCTTTTCAGAAAAGCTGCCAATATTTGACAGCGACTCACCCTGTCTGCTTTGAGGAAATTCATGAATGTCCTGATTGATTCTTCCATGATTAGTAGGAATGAATCCGAGGAAATTCTTGACCCAAAACTTTCCTCTTTTTTCTCCTCCTCTGAATCTGTATAATTAATACACTCCTAATCATTATTTTCCATTCTCAAAATCAAGAATATATAATACTATTCATAGCACTATTTATTCAGACCATGTATCATTTCTTAAAGCTAAAGGCTTTAAAGTTGGCTAGCTCTTTTTTTGACTTGGCTAAAGGAATCCCAAATCAAATCTAAAAGGGTCCATTTTCATGATCTGGGCTGTCACAGCCTGTATTGGATGGTGCCAAATTCATTCATACCAAAGGCCAACCAAGATCATATAGTTGGTTTTTCGCGAAAATTTATTTCAGAGTAGAGCATATGATGTTGATGGCCCGAGATAGAGTACTCAATGGGTTAGGGTGACCTCATTTCCAAATACAGGCCTAGATTGTTTGTATAAACTGACTTTTTGGGTATTAAGATCCAAATTCGAGAGGAAAATAGCCCAGATGGTACAATAAAGTCTTTAACCAATCACTTAGTGGAAAAAAAAGTGATCGAGCTATGACAATCAGAGGTGAGTTTGGTATCAATTTTGTGACTGACGCGTAAAATAGATTGAGATTTGTCGATAATACGAGTAAATTAAAAAAAAAAAAAAAAAAGACTAGGTAGAAGAAACCAACCTCGGTATTCTGGAATTTGAAGCAACTTTGGGGCCAATCTTCTCATCCGAGCATAAATTTCAGGTCTCCTTCCATGTTCATAGGGTTCATTCTCAACATACCTTTGTAAAAGAACCAAGAACTGTTGGAATTGCTGGGCAACATAAGCAGGACAACCTGGATCATTTTCACGCCTTGAAACTCTCAGACGTTGGAAGTACTTGTAGTTCCAATTCAGAGCTTCCCACGAGAAACAAATCTGAGCCACGTACGTTGCCTCCAATTCATGGTATGGGTTGTGTCGAAAATCCGACGAGCTTTTGTGTTTCGTTCCCAGCTTGTGAATTATCCTCTCAGATATTGATCTTGGGCACGCTTGTATCGATCTCAATGACTCTGAAAAATTCATCACATTAATTAATTATAAGTTGGATATAAAATTCTCCTCGGCCAATCGAATAATTAACTGTCATGTTTTAATTTCATTTATGAATCAAAATCTTTAGCATCATTATATTAAGACAAGAAAAGTTAGGAAAAATACTAGCATATGACCAATTATTTCTCCAAACAGCCAAACATAAAGTGAAAGGGGGATGGCTAAGATTAAAGTGGTACCTGTTTCATGGAGTTTTTGGGCGCTAATCCGATCCAAAAACAGCATTTCTTCATCATATTTTTGGAAGACAGCGTAGGACTCCCACTTTGGACAACTTCTCCTTGAAGATGAGGAAAAAGGGTCATCGGTCCCTGAGTCTCTATAGTTAATATTTGAGCTTCTCCACTCTGAAGAGCTTTTTGAAGTGGATCCTACAGTGCATGAGTCCCCAAATATGTCCTGTTCTTCATTATTATCATTATTGTTTGTAATATCCTTTCCTTGAGGTTGAATCAGCTTCTTGGTTTCCACTTTTGATGGTGCAAATACATGAAAGTTTTCACTTCTCTTCGAATTCCGATCTCTTCTTTTCTCATCCTTGGTGATTCTTGATTTAAGTTTTGCTGAAACACCAAAAAGGGCAAAGATAAGAATACAAATTATAATCACAGATTAGTAATTAATAATAATGAATTAGTTACCTTGATCATCATGAATGTTGTTATCCATAATTAAACGACTGATTTCCTTGTGATTCAAGGCTGTATTTGAGGTGGGGTCATTTTTGTTTGTCTGATAATGATCCGAAGAATCTGTATCTAGTCTTCTTGTAGGAATCTCCTGATCTTCATCGTCACTATGCCAAGATTCCACAGCCGGTGTGCTATAAACAGACAATTTTTCAGAATCACAACATTCTTCTTCTTCTTCTTGGCCACCATCACCTTCTTCTTCTTCATTCTGGTCAGGGTTAGTCACATGAGCTTGGTGATTTTCATGGCAGATTTTGGTGGGCATAAAAAACAACGTTTGACCTCCATCAAGTATGTTGGCTTCCAAATCATCATCATGCACTTCTTGCATGGAATCTTCATGATAAACCCTTTCTTCCCCTCCTCCTCCTTCTCCTACTTCTTCTTCTTCTTCCTCCTCTTCGTCGGAAAATGCTCCATATTCAAATTCATTCTGGTTCCTTATCAAGCAACAAAATATTAGCAAACAAAAGCGACGAGTACACTAAAAAAAATAGTCATATTTATAATACTGTTGATTTTCATGATAAATTTTCTGGGGCAAAGGGGATACGATCGAAAAATTAAGCACAACCCCTTTAAAAAAAAAAAAAAAAAGGAAGCAATAACTTAGTATACCTTGGAAGGAAAAGATTGCCACCAAGGAAATTGAAGGCCTTTGTAAGAAAAATGGAAGTGAAATAGAAGAAGAAGAAGAGGAGGAAGAATGAGCTTGAGGCATTGTAGAACAACCTAGCAATTGTCTCTTTGGAACATTGAAGCATTGTTTTTTTTTTTTTTTTTTTGGTTTGGTGGAATGATTTGAGGACTTGCCTGAATAGAGATATGGATCTCTATCCTAATAGCAAAGCAAAAAAACAAAGTGACACTCCAAAAGTTGAGCTCTCTTTAATACTTTTTCCAGCCTTATCATCCTTGTTAGTCAAGATCGACAATCTCCTTATTTCTAAAATGACTCTTGTGTCCTTCATTTTTTTTTTTTTTTCATTTTTTGAGAATGAAAACCCTTTCTCTTCTCCAAGTTTCAAAAATACTTGGGTAACATAAGGAAAAAAGTGTTTGCTTTAGTGTCCAAATTGAAGAGTAAAGTGCCCTTTTAATTGTAATTTGTAAGACAAATTAATGAAGATCGATCTATGGAGTAGTTTAAGGTTTTGCAAATTATATGATGTTCCGTTAATATTTTCAAATTTTAAAAATTAGTATATTCTCTATAATATTTGATTATTCCATGTTATAACTGATATATTCTATATTTATATTTGATATAATGTTTGTTATTATTATTGTATTGGGAGTATATTTAAAAAAATATAATATAAGAATTAAAGTTTTTGAAGACTCCAAAGTTCTTCATAGGAAGGAATTCGCATAATAAAACACTTGTAAATATAAACATTACTCTTTTCGTCTCAAAATAAGATATTTTTTTCAATAATATTTAACTGTTTTGAATATTAATTTAATTAGTAAAAGAATAAGACTGTTTAATATTAGTCTTAAAAGTACAAGAAGTTTGTTTTGTAGTCGTTAGTTTAATATGGAAAAGAGAAATATGCAGACATTTGGTTTATCTTACTTAAAAAAAGAAAACCTAATAGCAACAAAAACAAAAAGAAGAGAGAACAAACGTAGCCACACGCATTTGGAAGCATATCCCACTTTGTTCTTTTTAAAAGAATGCTTAAACTAATGTAATTAGTACCAAATTAATTATTATTCTAATTAAGTAATTTAAGGGTAGGCAGCCTTAATTTTATTCTTTGCATCTAAATGGAGGAAATGGCCATCTTTAATATACTTGAAGGAGGGTACTTTTGTCATTTTGATCAAGCCTTGATGAAGTACATGAATCTTTTGTTAATTGGTCATATTCTCTTTAACTTGCCCACTAAGGTTTCCATGTATATTCTTTCTACTAGGCTTTAGACCATAATCAATTAATAATATTACTTTTCATGTTTTAAAAAATAGTTCTATTTTAAAATTTTTATTTTAAATAAAATATAATTTTAGTAAAATTATATTTATTGATGTTAAAAATTTTGTGATCAGATTTCTTTTGCAAGAGAAAAGCTAATTTTTAAATAAATAAATCTATTTTATAAGACAGAGATACTATATAATAATATTATATCGAATAAATGTGAAAGCATAAAGAGTTAATTTTGGAGAGGTCAACAAGTAGATGGAACAAAAAGAAAGTCAAATTTTAGATTGGAAGATACAAAATGGGGATTAATTTAGGGTTTAAGGACTCTTTGGTGGGCTGAAGTTACATTTTTGTGGTCAATTGGGATCTTTTGGGTGTAAATAAACAACAAATTTTAAGAAATATTAATATTTTACTATTTATAATCCTATTTTTAAAATAAAATTTTCAAATTACCTTTTCACTAATTTTTGAATAATTTATCTAAAATTCAACAAAACAAATATATTTATAGTTATTAAAAAATTTTAACCCTACAATTATTTTAAAAATATTCTAAAATAATATTATTGATCAATTAATGTATAATAAAAATAAAAAATTATAATAATTTTACGGTGGCCAAAACACATAAAAACGTATAACAATCGTGGTTGAAACACAAATCAATGCGAGTATATTATGTCTCAGGCACCACTCTTGAAGTGTCGATCATAATTTGGGCGCAACTTGTGAAGTACCGACCATGATAAAGACACCATCTCTTGAAATGTAAATGTTGACCATATAAAGGGCCAACTCGTAAAGTGTCGATATGGCTCAGTTAACATCGTGGGCCTCTTCCTGTCTATCCCAATAAGCGTTCTCCATAAGGAAAGCCTACATTGTGACGGTAAATGAAAATAGTTGGGCCAGATCACAGGCCATTTCCGATGGACCATGGGCAGCCTATTTGGCCCATCAGTCTATATTGTCCGAATTGAGTTAACCAAGCAATCCGTTACTCCGTCATTTCATTTTGGTCTATAATCTTTTTTAAATTATAAATTAAGTCCTTCAATTGATCCTAAATAAAACTTTGGTGAATTTTTCAGCTCCTTAAGGTTCTGATTTTTTTTTTTTCCCCACACAGGGTAGAAAACGAAAAAAGAGAGAGAAGAAAAGATTTCAAAATGGGACTTCATATCTATTATTTCAAGGACCAAAAAGGAAAATTCCTAAAATGAATAAATAACTAAAAGTTATGTGACTAATGAATAAACAATTTAACAAGCAATATCTAATTAAAAGGAAACATTATTTATATTTTTAAGGAATCTCATTAAATCATGTACCTGGTTTGTTATAACACTCTATTCTATGTTTAATAATCAACAAATACGCTTTATTATAAAACCTAGAATTAATCACTTGCAAAACATACTCTAAATTTAGAATCTTTGTTCAATTTCGTCCCTTAATTTTTTTCCCGTCTTTTGTCCTTTAATGTTTTATTTAAGAACAAATTGATAAAATTTAATTAAATTATATAAGTTCTGAATTTGTATTCCTTATGATAACAACATGTTACCTCATACCCCTATCCTCTCCCTCTATAATAGTATATTCGAGTTAGAAACTAATTGAATTTTATTAATTAAAATGTTAAAAATAAAAGGTAAATCATTTTAAATTTTAGCAATGAAATTAAACTATTAATATAAATTAAAAAAACGATTCAAGTAATTAATTCCGGGAAGTATTACATACTCTACCAACAACTTGTACTTAGATAATTATTAATTACCTTACTAAAGAATCACAACTAGTACTTGGTGTATGGACTATATACCTTTCTAGAAGCTCAATATTAAGGCATCATGCTTGGAGATATATAAAGGTCACAACCACAAAAAGACCAAATCCCATATTCAGTCCTCTTTGCTAGACTTTAATCTTCAACCTCAAGATTAATTTCCAGCTGGAGTATATGTGCCTTTCATAATTATCTAATTCGAGTGCACTTTGGGTGTCAATTCTATCGAATCTTTCGAGATCCACCCTATAATTTAGGGTTAAAAAATTAAAATAAGTAATTTTAACCCTTTTTAAGAAGAAAAAGAATTCTGAAATCTCTTAACGCCCATGTCACGTCGAGGTGTTGCAGAAGAAAAAATAATCAAATTCTATTCAATTTATCATAATCGATTAGTTAACATGTTGGTTAATCATATTCTGAAACACGAACGTAATATAAAATTAAAAAAATAGATTTTAAATTAACGAGTTATCATAATAAAATCAGGTCGAATTCCTATCACAAGAAAATAACAAAAATAATGAGTAAGAGAGGAGATGATGTAGAAAAAGTTCTTGTTAGGATGGAAAATTGAGGAGGCTTGACGGAGAGACTTGGAGGGACTCAGAAGCTTTGAAATCAAAACTCAATCTCCAAACATTATGAGAAAACAGTCTTTTGGTTTGGTGACATTTTTAACCACTCCCAGTTGTTCCAGAAACCCCAATTTAAAATAACCTTCCGACTCTCTACTACGTACCAAAAGAGATCTAGATCTCATTTGGTAAGAGCTAATTAATCTAACCCTATTTTATTATTATACTTTTCATATCCTTAAAAAAAAATTCTATTTATTATACCGTTTTAGTCAATAAATGATTTTTTTAGATAATAATAATTCTATTTAATAAATTAAAACAGTAAATGAATTTATTTCGAAGGTTAATACATGCATTATTTACTCATCAATTTCATCTTGCATTTTTTTAAGCCCAACATGTGTGAACGGGGAGAAAATAAAATAAGGGCACAATTTCATATAGGGATTTTTTTTTTTAAATTTTTATTTGTAAGGGTTAGTATCCGATCTTTGGTTTTAAAAAAATTTAATGAATATAACTCTTTTTATGAGATAAAAAAAAAGTTAAAGAACAAATTTCAGAATAAAATACATTTTCTTTATTGCATACATTGATTTTCAAAACCTTTATGAGAGATTCTTGAAATTAATTTACCTCTAACAGGGATGATCATACATATGTGAGAACAAAAATTTGGGGCTATCCCCAAAAAAGGGGAAAAATCACGGCTCAATTTGAAAGGTTGAGGCTGTGCCATGCATGCAAGTGTATATTACCCGGCTCAGTAGTTCATTATTTATCATTTTACAAACTTGACACCATATTTTCTAATTCTAGCCTTTAAAAAAAAAAAAAAAAACTTTAATACGATTTCAAAATAACAGTCTTATATATCAATTTAAAATAAAAATATAACTATTATTTTAAGACGAAAGTAATAATTAATCATAAGGCCAAATAAACATTATTAATTTTTTTTATTGATTAATATAAAGTTTATTAAGGAAAGAAAACGAGTTAAATTTTACCCGCCTCGTGCATTGATTAGTTTAGTAAAATTTGACAATTTCAGTTACTATTGTCCATTTGCTATTAGTTTATAACTATCAGTTGAACAAAACGTTAAATTTCATAATATTCTTTCATTCAGGCACCTACTCGATTGATAAAAATTACTAATTGATGAAAGCAATGTTACTATCTTATTTACTGGAGCTTGTCTGCCTAATCACTCAATTAATTCGTTATAAGTAATTATTAAAGACAGCTAGCTAGTATATATAATTATATTAATGATGGGTCCTTAGGACATAATTAGCAAAAAATCAGACAACAATGGCGATTACATGTCCACGTGCACAAACTCAAAACAAAAATGGATTACTATGAAAATTCCAGGTGGCTGAGAACAAAATTTAATGTAGAATATGAAGAAGATTATGCCCAATTGCAGATTAAAGGAGCCTTGTTCCCATTGGAGAGAAAAGATGAGGTCAGTTAGACTTTTTGGTGGGTAGAAATGGGTGAAGGTGGTTGGCTATGGTGTGGAAGAACATACAATTCTTCTATATCAACTTAAATCAAATGTAACAGTGACTCAACTGTGGAACCCTAATTTAAATATTATTATTTTCAAAAAACAATATTATATCATAAAAATTATTGAAAATTTACCTCCAATTTTATGCATAGCTTGTGGATACTTTGAGGAAATTGTATTTGATTTTGAACAATGCCACACTAATAAAGTTTTAGCTAGGAACAGGCAAGAATTTGGATATTATCAAGAAAGGTCTGCCTAAGAAGATTTTAGTGTCTTCCCTTTGGTACCAACACGTCGATTGGTGCGTTATCACTGCACGTCAATTTTGATTTTACACCGTTAATACTATGTAACTACTTTTTTTTTTTTTTTTTTTTTTTTTTTTTTTTTTTTGCGTGTAGTTTTATGCCAATTCAGTCTTATGCCAGTAGTGTTTTTGTGTAGTGAAAATTTGGTTTGGAAGTGAGGCTCACAATGTAAGGAGTTTTTAGACCTTGAATCTTTTTAATATTTTTAATAAAAGGTAGCCACTCCCACAATTTAAATAAAAAAATCAGAAATTATCAAATACAAATGTATAATATTTATTTCATTTGTGCAATTAATTGATCACAAATCTTTTTAGAGCGAAATCAATTTCAATCACAATTCCAAAATAATATAAATTTTACTAATTATTATCCTAAGTTTTATCATCTACCTCTCTAATTTGGACTAAAATACTCATTTATAATATCTTCTCTCTTCTTCCTCTTTAAAGTAAAAGGACAATTTTGTTAAAATTGAGAGAATAATGCTTAAAACTGAGGCGGTAACTAATAATACCCAAATAGTATCTTTATTTGTACATATATATATTTTGTCAAAGTGAAGTTTGTACACATTATGGGGGAAAATTCTGATTGCAATTAAATTAATTGAGGATAAACAAACAATTTAGCTCACATAAGCCAACTAAAACTGGGGCAGAATAGTAGTGTCACAACAATATAAAATCTATAATCCTGAGGGACTATCTTTGTCAATATGTTAGCTGTAATAATCAGAACTAAAAAAAGACTTGAAAGAAAGAGAGCCCATATTCAATATTAGCCATAGCAGCTTCCTCCATTAATATTAAGCAGCTTCTTCTTGAAGGTGGATGAACATGGAGGCAGGGGGAGGCCACCATTAATATAACCCCCTCACTTTCACACATCCGTACGTACTTGGTTAGGAATTTTTCTCCATTTTTTTGGCCTCACTATTTGGAGAAGAATCAAGGAAGAAGAAAAATGGAGGAAAAACTTCCTCCAGGATTCAGGTTCCATCCGACTGATGAAGAACTCATAACGTTCTATCTTTCGAACAAGGTTTCGGATTTCGGTTTTACGTCGAGGGCGGTTGCAGATGTTGATCTCAACAAGTGTGAACCATGGGATCTCCCAGGTCAGTTGAATTAGCTACTTGTTTTAATTCATTTAAGGTTGTTTTGTTTGATTGATGTTCTTCTGATCAGGTTCTTGTTTTGGAAATTTTCATGAATGAATCTTGTTGCTAGAGTCGATTGAAGAAGACCATGGTTAATTGTTTGTTTTAAATGTATAATTAATAGAGAGTTGTATGGAATTTACAAAAAAAAAAAAAAAAAAAAAAGAGATTAATTCGTAGTTGTTAAATTCAAAGCGATTTAATATTTACTTTATCTAAATTATCTTATTTTTATGTGTAAGTTACTCTGAATTTAACAATTGTATATTATTCAGAGACAAAAATTAAAAAAGGAAAAAAAGGGTTCATTAACGATAATGTATAACTTATTTTGAGTAGTTGTAGAGACTAAGTACGATCCCTAAACCAAGAAATTTAGAATTTCTAATAATAAAATGAAATTATATATGATAAATATAAGACTCTAATTTAAGATAAAATGAGCTTAAAATATGCTATTTTTTTCTTCAAGAAAATATTTTGAAAGGGTTTTTTTTCTTTTAAAATTTTGGATGGATGGAGGGGAGTAGTTATAAAGGTTAAGTGGGTAAAAAACGACGGGAGATTAATTAAAATGAATAAATCTTTCTCTAATGCTCATGTGGTGAAAATCAATTTCTTTTTCTTCTAATTAATTATACTAATTCTGTTTTATTTAATTAATATTGATTTTCCAAATTCAAGGGGGAAAGTTTGACTAGTTACATGATTAAATTTATAGTAGTATGAAGAAAATCAAAACCGACAAACACAAGCTGACAATCTTCATAGTCTTATATGCTCCCTAATAAAGCTTCTGGCATTATTATCATTATTGATTCTGAACATTTTCTCTTAATTAATATGTATATAAATGGCAGCCAAAGCTTCGATGGGAGAAAAAGAATGGTATTTCTTTAGCTTGAGGGACAGAAAGTACCCAACTGGGATGAGGACCAACAGAGCTACAGAAGCTGGATATTGGAAAACCACTGGAAAAGACAAGGAGATATTTCGAGGTGGTGTTTTGGTTGGGATGAAGAAAACCCTTGTTTTCTACAAAGGTAGAGCTCCCAAGGGTGAGAAAACCAATTGGGTCATGCATGAATATAGGCTTGAAACCAAGCAATCTTTCAGAACTTCTAAGGTAAATCATTCAATTCGTTGTCAATTACATTTACCTCTTCTACGTCGAACTATCCATATTTCTTAACATTTTTTATAATTATATTTATCCCTTTTGATGAGAAATCAAACATAAAAAAATATCAAAAGATGTCAATTTCCGGTCAAAATGAATTTAGGTGGCTGTGAGTGTGAAATTTCTCAACGATCTTTTGATTCCATAAAATACTTATATCAGCAACATTGCTCATTTTCTAGTCAATCAGGTTGGTTGTTATGAGTGTGGGTGATTAATAGGAGTAAATGTAATTGTTAGAAAAGTTCAAGGGTATTATTAGTTTTACTGAATGACATGAGAAGTAAATGTAGTTTATCCCAGATTTATATAATTAACTTATATAACACTGTATATTCTTGTTAAGTAATAATAGAATGAGAGAAAATAAATTAAAAAAATTAAATTAGAATTTAGCGAATAACATTACATAAATAGAAATGGTCTATTTTAAATTACAATATTATATGAGATCATTGACTCTTAACGTGTTACATATCGTCATATTCACTTATTATTATTATTTTTTTGGGACCCTTCTGTGGTAAAATTATTTTGTTACCATCCATACTGATTTGTGTGATTGATAACAGGAAGAATGGGTGGTTTGTAGGGTTTTTCAGAAGAGTGCAACAATGAAAAAACTCCAACAAACACCTTCCTCCCCACAATCATTAGGATCACCATGCGACACTAACACCATTGCAAATGAGTTGGGAGACATCGAATATCCAAATTGGAACAATCATCCACCAATCTTCAACAACATTTCTCCACAACATCTTATGATCAACCCTGAAAACTTCAACAACGTTGTCAATTGGAATGCAGCAGTAAGAGAAGCTGCAGCCGCCACCGCTCTCCCGTCTCTATCATCTTGGCCGTCGGCGGCCGCTAGTTTGCTAAGTAGTACTAACCTTGCTATGACCACCCCTCTACTCTTGAGGGCGTTGCAGCTCAGAAACTACCCGCCGAGGGAACCAACAACACCTACGGATTACTCGTTTATGCCACAAGGGGTCATCTCCAATCAATTCGGGCACGATTTTAGCCCGAATCTAGCGGGTTCTTCTTCGTCTAATAGGGTTTTAGAGCAGCCACAGGCAGTACAGGAGCAACCATTTAATTTGGACTCCAACATTTGGTCATGATCCGGAACTAGCTAGCTTGCGTTACGTTGGACAATGGAAAGGCAATCGTTAAAAGGATCAGAAGTGAAATAAGTGGATCCATTAATCAAATTAAACTGTTAATAAAGTACGTATTATGGTAGATTTAGTTTGATTTAGTGTACTTAATTGCATGTACTTAGGTCAAGATCATGTGATTATTAACTTGGGAAACTACTTGTTTATTGCTGTCTATCCTTCACTACTCAAAGTTCAATTAGCATCTTCAATTTCTCTTTTGTAAATCAATTGTTAAGGAACAAAAAAAAAAAGAAAGTCAACGTTCCAAAACTTGTCGACAATGCATTATATTATATGCTATTTTTGTTGTCTTTCTTCTGAGGATTTCTTTTATGCTCGTGAATATATATATATATATATATATATGATATAATAGATTTTATTTCAAGTTACGAAATTATACGATACAGAATTTTATTTTGACCATAAATAATTGGAACTCTTTAAAAATACTCATTCTTCTCAAAAATAAAACTTTTGTTTATAAAATTGTATATACAAAGAAGCTATTGTGGCAAAATCTAGGTTGACAAGCCATTACGATGATAGGGAGCTAATTGAAAGACAATATTTAAAGATTGGGGTATAAGGACTAAATAATTACAAAAGAAACCGCAATGGAAAATGGAAGACCAAAAGGGCCCAAGCGCTACTGGGCTTAGATCAGAAGAGCCCAAATTCCTTCAAAGCCCAACGATACTAATTTTACCGTCTTCATTCACGACGATTTCAGAGAGGAGCCGGAAACAAAATCCCAGCTTCACTCTTGCAAAAAGCTATGGCGGGAAAGCAGGTACCCGGCGACGGCCTATCGGCGAGTCTGGCCGGAATGTCCAAGAGTCAACTTTATGATATCATGTCTCAAATGAAGGTGAAGATATTTCTCCTGCATTCTTTTCCCTCTTTTGCTAACTGAACAAACAGTTAAATTCATTGTTTTTTTTTTTTTTTTTACTATAGAAAGTAAACAATTTCCCGTTTATTTCTTGATAAAACTTTATTTTAATGTTTTTTTTACTATGTGATGATCTTCATTGATGGGTATAATTTTTTGCAGCAATTGATTGAACAGAACCAGCAACAAGCCAGACAAATCCTAATTCAAAATCCTGTTTTGACCAGAGCTCTGTTTCAGGTATTTTGTTAATTACGTTTGCTCAAATTTGATACTTTTAGGGTTTTTTTGAAAGTTGGAATGATGTGATTGTCATCCATGTGCTTTTGGTCTATTCACCTTGCTGACTGCAAGTTAGGGTTCAACTTAATTTTTGTAAAAAAGGTACATATTATAAGGTTCGGAGATGGGTGGTGTAGAATAATTTATTGACATTAGATTGGCTTTTATGATCTAAAATTCCAATCTTTTTGGGGTGATTGCATTTGCAAAATAGTTCTTTTCTTTTTGCATTGGTGATCGCATTTGCATTGGCTTTTGGAATGCATTAATCTAGCTTTCTAGAGGAGTCTACGATGGAAATATGCGTGGAGAAAGACTCTGAGTGAGTATGTAATCCTGTATCTTGCAGACTAATTATGCATAGGTGAACTCATATTAGCCAAAGTGAGAGAAAAAAATGGTAGGGAGACATTCTATCCTCACCGTGAACTAGACTTCCTCCCTTCCCACCACGTCCCCGTCACACACCCCTCCCCGTGCACGCTATCAAGACATCAGGATTTTAAGCTCACATTATATTCTTCTTTATGTTTTCTCGTTCATCTTGTTCTAGTTTATTTTAAGTTAACTCAGCTATTGGCTGAAACTACTATTTTCCTTTACATTGTTTTATTTTGCTTTTCATGTCTAGCTGATCCCTGCTGGATACCATAATATGCATTATTCAAATGGATAGATGTTTTGTTGGCCTATGGTTACATTTGTTATCCAATTGCACTTTAGTCTAAACTCTAAAGTTCTAAAGCCATTTCTCTTGAAAGGTTTTTAGTTGCCATGCCTGACTGACTCTATTCTACGTAAACATTTTGGGATCATTACATTTACAATTTTGAACTTAGCTTTTCTGCCATCAGTACTTCATGCAGTTCAACAGTACATTTCTTGATGCAATGATTTGAACCCAAAATAGCGGTGTTAGGCAACCTTATATCTCTTTGTTGTTTAGTTAAATTGTTTACTTCTTTTCTGTTTAATTTTGGAATGGGCCGTGAAACTTTTCTCTCTAGTTGTTGACGGAGTTTGTTTTTAGGCCCAAATAATGCTTGGGATGGTGCAGCCCCCACAAACGGTATGTCTTGGTTTTTGTAAATTTGGAATTTGGTTGTATTATCTCTCATTTGATGTGTAAGTTAATTGTTTCATCCTTAATAGGTTCCAAATGTCCAGCCTGTTGCATCACAAAATGTACAGCAATCTAGCTCACCGAAACTTCAATCAAATATTCAAAGTGTTTCACCATTGCCAGGTCAAATCAGTGTTCAGGAGCAAACAAGAAAGCAGCAGCAGAACCAGCCTGTGTCTGCTGCATCTTCTGCTTCTGGCCTGCCTTTGAATCTTCAACCTCCATCATATCCATCACATCCCCAGACTGCTCAGCAGCCAAAGGGACATTTGGGAAACCAGCCGGCTCAAATGCCCCTGCCACAAGGCTCACAAACTTCTCAATTTCCCAGTATGCCTCCACTTCCGCATCATGCTACTTCTCAGCCACCTTCTCACCTTCAAACACCAATGCCTGCTGCCTCTAACCCCCTACAGCAGCCAATGCTGTCTACTAGCTTGCATCATCTGCCCCTACAACCCCCACTACATCGCCCTCCAATGCCTAACTTCCCTCATCAAGTCCCCCCACAAATGGGTCTAAATATGGGTTTCCAGCATTCTGGCACATCGCAGTTGCATCATTCGCAACCTATGTATCATGTAAGTTGGGAATTGAACGCAATTATGTTGAAAGAACTTGCCTTTTGAAAGCATTTCTCATCTGATATTTCTAATTTCAGTCAGGTGGAAAACCTCCTGCTGGTTCCGGGCCTTCTTTTCTGCAGGGTCAGCCTCCACATCCAATGGCTGCACTCCAACCACCTTATCAGGTATGTCATAGATTTGAAGTGAGTGCCTTGACTTTTTCTCTGTGTGACATGTAAGCAACCAGATGGATGTACTTTTTGGAACTAGAACACTCTTTCTTTCTCCTATGATTGGCACACAAAACCTTCCGCTTATAGATAATAATGTTAGCTTCAGTTATAATGTCCAGAGGATGGTCATTGAACTCAGTCAAACCAGAAGATGCTCTTTTCTCTCCTCTTTTTGCTTGTGTGTTTGTTTGTTTTGTTTTGTTTGTTTTGTTTTTTTTTTTTTTTTGTATATTGCTTCATGATGTTATTCGTTTTTTTAAAGTGTTTTTGTTCTTTTCCCTTTTCTCCTAGCGTTAGATTATGTTCTTTTGATTATGAGTTAGTTATTGTGTTATAGGTTTGGTATGTTATTGGTATATTACTAGTTATATTTTCATCTTATGTACTTTATTCTTGTGGTTACAGTCCTATGGATAGTTTGACTAAAATTAACAATGTTATTGCCCAGTTTTACCTTTTATGTGCCATATATTTGGATTTCTGTTTTCCAGATTCTGATTGCGGACGTTTGATTTGGTCCTTTTGGTCTTCCATTTATGAACTTTTACATCATAGGTTGGGGGCTCACATTTAGGTCCAGAATTTAATCAAATTGGAAGCTCCAGTCAAGCTGATAGAGGATCTCCTTGGTTACCAGGTCTTCAAGAGGGAAGTAGTGGTGGACAGCTTCCAGGTCCCCCATCATTCTCAGGCCAGATGGGGTCTGGCATTCCGTCTCGACCACCGGTAGTTCACTCATCTTCTTCTGGTCAATGTTTTTATGCAATAGTTTGAAAAGATTCTGTTTTCTGTGTGTACCACAAAGTTACTAATAGAAAATGACCGTTCGTGTAGTTGACGCCGGAGATGGAAAAAGCCCTCCTGCAACAGGTAATGAGCCTCACCGCAGAACAGATTAATCAGCTGCCTCCAGAGCAAAGAACCCAAGTGTTGCAGTTGCAGCAAATGCTACGTCAATGAGAGAGCAAGTCCTTTGGAAGCATAGAATCTTTGATCTTCGTGTTTCCGCTTACATTTGTCCTCTAGAGCAAAAGGCATCCCTAGATGTTCATTAAGTTATTGGTAAAGTTTTGTCAGATATCACAGATACTTCATCATTGTCAACTGTTCTGGATCTTCCATTTCTTAGTGTATAATTCCTTATACCATGTCCTTCATTTCTAGGCTTGTTTGCACGTTCTGTATCCCAAAATTTCATATTTCTGCAACTTTAGAAGGCGGAGCTTCTCTTTTGTTCATTATTTTTCGTGGTACTTCTCTGCAAAAATTACCATAGCTCTGTGCTTATTATTTAGGTTACGCTGAGCTTTCCAATGAATTTGAGAGCCTAAACGTTTAAATTACAACCATAAGGTATGGAGGACTGAACGAAGATCATTCAGTTATGGTAATTTTTTGCCTTGACTCAGTGATGTACTCTTTCAAGTTGCATTCTCAACATAAATAATCAATTTATTCATTAGTAGTTACAATGTAGAAACAGCAAGTTTTTACCAAAAAAACATGAAGAATTCTCCTCTGAAGTTAATTCTAAATATGAGTAATCAATAATGACAAATTGCATCAAGCTAGAATTTACAAGAAGGAACCAGGCAATGATACAGCAATCGAACTCCAGCAATTTGGGGATTTAGGCAATGCTGGATATCAAGAGTTTCATTTCAACCCCCAAAACTCAAATTTGCTTGGGAAGTATTGTTTGAGGTTGAACTTGGGAGGAGAAATTACCAGCAAAACAGGCCCATGATTTGTAGCACTTTTGCAGCAGTTCCAGAACTACCTTCCTGAATTAGCAGCACTTTTTTAACCACAATGTAGTCAGCCATTCTCAGTTGTTGCTTGAGCTATAACCTCTACAAGTGAGCTCTTCTTCCCTGCTAGTTCCTGTCACTTGATGATGCTGGACAAGTTTAAGTTTCACCTCTTTGAGAAAGAATAATCGTAGTCCTCCACTGCAGAACCATCAGAATCATAATCGTCGTCTTCCCATTCAAGACCGCCGTCTTCATCATCTTCAGAAAAATCTGGAGAAGCCTCATCATCATCACTCTGCAAGACAAGATCTCATCATGGTGAACAAGTTGATCTTGATGTACATTCGTGAAAGTATTAAAAAGCACGTAATTGAAAAATCTACAACAGCCCATCACTCTTCTGTTTTCTCAAAAGACATAGGCACATCCTAAATCAAAGAACTAACGAACCTCAGAAAAATCATTGGACAAGTCAAGGTTCTGGATGTTTGAGGCTTCAAGCCTTCCCATGTCTTGGGAATCACCCTATAAACAGAAAGCACATAACATGCAGTCAGAATTTCACATAAAGAGATCATATAAACAATGCAAATATATGATCCCTGATATAACTTTATATTTGAATGTAGGGATTCACACTCACAATTGCTCCTTTTATCTGCTCTATATTTCTTTCCAGTTCCTGAATGTGCTGACTAAGGGCCTACAACAGAACAATGTTGCGCCAAATGTCAGACTAACAAGTCTGTCACAAAAATCCCAATTAAATCTCAGGATATCGGTGCCACGAAGATATTTTAGTGGTAATTATTATAAACCAGAAAGCTGGCCTGGAAAATAAAGGACAGGGAACAGAACCTCATAGCGTTGCAAGGCAACCCTTCGCTTCAATGCTTTTGCCTTTGTGAGAAGATTGCGAGGCCTCATGCTAATGGGTCTTCGATAGTTCTTTCCACGATAAAAGATAAGCACATAACCTTTGGGGACTCTTTCTATTGCTACAAGTATGCCACCACTTTCATATTCTAAAAGTCTTGCTGTTTCTTCAACAAATGCAATTACCTTTTCCTTTGATAACAATTTCACAAGTTCTCTATGCTTCCAGTGTAGATGCATGTTCTCAATCACACCATCAAAAACACCACGAATACCTGAAAGACCAAAAGCGCACCATGAACTTTCCAATTTCATTCAGCACCTCACTGAAATATGGCAAAGAGTATGACAACTCACCGAGGGGCAAGTATGGCTTCATTCTTAACCCAACCTTTCGAAACATAGCCCTTTCCTCATCTGTAATCATTTCCTGGTCATGGTCTGGATCAGCTGGAATCCAGGATGATACTATTTTACCTAACAATTTCTCTGCTTTCAGCTTCTTGCCTTGAGCCTGTACACATATGCAGTAAGCATCATCAATATATGGGAGCATAGATAAGCTTAACCAACAGTACACAAGGAGCTAACATTTGCAACAGGGTACAAACAGGACCTAACAATGTACAACCACCAAACTGAATCAGTTGCTAGTTTCCAAATCCAAAAAACAAAGGAAACAGATGGTACTGATTGAGATTCATGACATTAGAATCAAGAATGGGATCATTAGTAATGCCAACAATGTGTTTTGTCTATTGCATTTAAAAAATTACAGTTGAAAAAAGAAAAGAAAACAAAAACGTGGTAAGGTAAAAAATTTAGTATGATTGGTTCACTGTTTTGTCAATCAATTGAAGGGTGCCATTTCAGATGCAACAAGTTGAGAACTGGTAGAAAAATTTTGAAAGTTCAATAGCACCAAAACTTCATCTATTATTCCTGAAACTTGGAAAGTATTTGTTTATTTGGATCAAACTTCAGTCTGGAAAAGACATCAGCTTTTCCCTTCCTCCTAAAATTTTATCCCAATTTTGTTCGTACCATTAGCCTAAAACAAAATATCCTGAGACTATAATGATTTTTGAAGCTAGAGAGGAACTAGATCATGCTTTAAAAAAAAGGCTTGCCAGATCGAAATGATGAACTTACCAGGGCTAGTTTATGCTCCAGTTTCCTAACAACCCTGGCTGTTTTTTCTCTGGATGCTTCTTGTATCATCTTCTCACGTTCTTCACTTGAAATTTCTCTTCCCCACATCGCTTGCGCCTCATGAAATTCAGCCAAAGTACCAGCAAGTACTTTTCCATCCTCACTCACAGGGGCTGCATCAATTGGTTTGATTCGAAGCTCCTCTTCAATATTTTGGGATTGCTTTGTCATTTCCTGTCTTTCTGTTAAAGCAGCAGCTACACTAGGGGGAAGGAAATCTTTTCCCCTGTACATTATGATAAAATATTTGTTTCTGAGAAGCAACAACCCTCCCGTCAACATCTGCAATGACAGCCATCAGTTAAGGTACATTAAATGTTCATATCAACACTTACAAGTCCTAATTTTCGTGCATTGTTGTCGAATATTCAAGAAGTAATGTTTTACAAGGTAAAAGTAATCCACTGAGAAACAAGTCCACAGTAGCACACACAGCATGAAACTCATAACCAAAGATTAAACTTCTATTCCATGAAATGTGTTCTACAACTTCGAAACTAACTATATGAATTTGTCTTTCTACACATCTAGAACTGATACAGTAGATCAGAACTAAAGAAAAGCAGGCCAAAAGAAAAAAGAAAAAGAAACAATTGAGAAGAACAACTAAGTAGTATAACAGACCTTCAACTCCTCAGACATCAATTTGTTGTTTGTATTTTGGATTCCACGCTTTACAGCAATTTTCACAACTAAACTCTTCTCCCAAAGCTTGACTATAGCTGCTGCCAAACCTTGATGATGCCTATTTCTTCCTAATAAACACAATGGAGACAATTAGTGGCAAAACAAACTTAACAAACCCATACAACAAAAGAATTCTCTGAGGTTTTGTTAACATTACCAAGAGCAAAATGGCAAGGAAGTGATTTAGCAAGCTTTCGTAAGCTAGTCAACTCTGCATTGGTTAATCTCGATCTCATTCCAACTGGAAGAAGTCTGAAAGGTGTTTTATAACCAGGAACTGTCTGGGGAAGTAAATCAGCATCGACAGGAAGCACTCCTGTTCCCCACCAATTTTCAAACCGTGGACCTAAACCATCTAGCATACTGTTGTATTCAAGTTCCTCTTCTGTCATGCTTTCAGCACTAACAGGGACAGGTAAGTTGGTTTTCTTCACAATGGAATTCACATTGCCATCGTTTTTGCCCGATGAATTGGCAGAAGAGGAAACATCCGGGACAAAAACCTTTTCGCCTTCTCCACCGGCTGATTGAGTTCGTGAGAGGGGGCCTTCATAATTAGTCCCTCTGTAAACAACCATCACACTTCCAGACCTCCAAATAATTAGTCCTCCTGTTCGTCGCTGAGATGAAAAAATACCATCAGTAACCAATCATATCTCATTTTCAATAATTTCACCCTCAAACACTCGATAGAGCAGAGCATTGATTGCTAGAAACTATTCAAAAGCTAGCCATATCTGCAAAGCATCAAAATATTTCTGCAGCTTGACAGCTTCAATCAGCTTACAAACAAATTGTTGCCAAATCCGAATTTATTTTAAACAGTTCAAGTAAACCACACAAACCTCAACAATCTCATGAGCAGTCCTCATATCATTGGCCAAAGATTCATGAAACTTCAATCTAACTAGCTCATTCTTCCTCCACTTATCATGAATCTTCTCCAAAATCTCCCCGGTCACCCCTGCCTTGGCCACATTGATCCTTTCCCTCAGGGTCATCCCCATTCTCCTCAACCTCCTCAACTCCTCGTCTTCAATGGTCAATTCTGCTAAAGTAGGCGCCTTTGGGGTCCTCTTCTTCACCCGACTCTCCTCCTCCACCTGAGAGGCCGCTCCCTTACTTCTACCGCCCTCTGCATCCCTTTCCCAAGGCAACAGCATAGAATCCGGGTCCTCCTCATCCTCCACCAACAACGTATCAGGCCTAATCCAATCCCTCTTCAACAAATCCCCCAATTTCTCTTCCCCGTCCGGCCACCCCACGTTTATACCCGACCCGGGTTCCGCTATTTCTTGGTCTTCATCATCATCACTTCCCAACCCAAGGTTCCTCAACCGGAGCACAATCCGCTCAATGGCAGACGTCCGTGGGTGCTCCGAGTCATCATCAACCCGGGTCCCTTCCAATTCGGGCTGGATGGTTTTGGAATTCTTATAATGGACAGGAGGAAGCGGGTTTTCGGAAGGCCACTTGTTAAGCCAAGAAGAGGAGTACTTGGTCGCGGACTGTCCGTTCTCCCGGTAGTTAAGGGGCTTCTTAGGAATTCCACTCGGCCGGAGAGGAGAAGAAGAACAGAAGGGTTTAAGGAAGAAAAGAGATAAAGAGGTTCTACGAGGAGCGGCGGAGTAGGAGGAGAAGAATTGAGGTGGCAGCTGCAGTGGCATTTCTTGCAATTTAGCGATTGACGAGGCCATTAATGGGGAAGCTCCGGCTGCATATTCCAGCTCCTAAAATTGTGAAGCAAATGAGTTTCTGTATCCACTGTGTGGGAAAACCAGAGCGGTTGTAGTAGGAACAAGAAGCCGGCGTCAGTTATCAGTGGTAAGAGTTCCTGTTTGGCTATGGTAATACGCAGCTGATTGAGGATGAGATTTTTATGTTTTTTAGATATTTGGCTGCCCTATGTGGCACTGGCAGATAGTACATGTCAGCTCAGATTTCACTATCAACTTTTCTTTTTCTTGAATGGTAACTTAAAATTGAGTATGGATTAGTAGGTTCCTTAAACTAAACCCTCATCATCAACAACTTTCAACTAATCGAGTTATTAGTTAGTGGAAATCAAATCTCGTGCCTGTACATATAGTTGAGAGTTTTAAATCGAAGAATCTCGTAATTATGTTGCAGCTGATAGTCTAAAAACAAAACCATGCTCATTTCTTTTATTTTTGGAAAACTTAAACTGCATTGATCATATTGGCATTTTTATAGTGGTAAAGCAATAATATACACTTTGACAGCTTGAAATTTCTAATGTGGAACCCTATTCTTAGTGGTAGCTAAAGGTTCAATTTCCCTCATGCTATAGCTAAGTATTACTCCTGCATTGCATGGAGTGGCTTTAAGGAATTGTAGCCCTTCTATATAATCCAGGTGATGAGTTCAAAATTTCCTGCCCTAATTCATTTATCTTGTTCAATAGAAGCATCTGCTCCATCTCAAGCTGAGTTACATATTCTTCTTGAGCATCATGCAGAGTTTCCAGCTCACTCAAAGATGCAGAAACACCTTCTATATTGCCATCTTCAATCAGAGACTGAACCTTGATCATCGTTTGCTTCGTCTGATCAAAAACAAATGAACAAAACAAGTAAGGTCTTCTTCTGCAGCCAAAAAAAGCACCAAGTGCAACTGTGCAAGAGGAGTACCAACAGCAACATTATGCGAAGCAACATACTGCGAAATGTCAGCGTTGCTGATGTTGAATCAGAAATATGGTTTAGGTTAAGTGCAACAATGTTGATCTAACCTGGTTAGTAATCCGTTGGCGTGCTTTGACCGACGATGACTCAGAGTCTGGCGGCTTCTTGTCTAGTTCTGGAACTCTTCTAGTCACTTGAACATGAATCTCTCCCTTTTTCACATTCTGAAGGGGTATCCACTTATCAGACATCTGGTTAGGAGGCAACCTTTTATATTCTACGACGCAATGGCCGATGCTCGAGACAGGTAATAGAGCATTGTGGTCCTTAACATGCAGTTCTAAGGGACTGCCATCATCAGGAAATTCAAAGGTCTGATGCCACTTTGGAGTGAGAGTTTTATACATAACCTGCGAGGCAAGCAAAGTGAATTATTACTGAGAGTTATACACATAATCTACCCATGATTGACACATTTCTAACCTTGGTCCTTCTCTTCAAGCTTCCATAATGTATTCTCACATATGGATCACTTGTCCCTCTGAGATCAGCAGCAACAAGATCTCTTGCCTCGATGAGAACGAGCTCAACCCAACCATTAGCCAAACTTCCATTTAATCCCTGAAAAGAACACATACCAAAAAAGTAAAAAATTTGGAATGCATTACACTGCAACTTCAGACATATACCATAAGCATGGTAACATCATACAAGGTTTACTTTAGCTGAAAACTGTTGTCAAATAGAGGAAATCAAGTTAATGCATCTCTTTTATCAGATTACACAATTACTGTTGAGAAATAACTGTTTAACGCGGCATACCTTTGATTCACAATCTTCAACCATCAGAGTTTCTATTTGAAGATGTAGTTCTCCAGAGTTCACTTTTTCAAGGGGAATCCATACATCCCTTACTGACCCCTCGACGAGGCCTTCCATGTTCAGTCTTGCACTACCAATGCTCTCTTCTCTGAACATTTCTTCAGTATAGCATTTTATTTTTAGATACTCACCATCTTCTATTTCATCAAATTCAAACTTCTGATTCCAAATAGGGTCTGTAGTATGCGAAACACTTTTGGTCCTCTGATTGACCTGAAAAGAAAATTTAGTATCAACAACACTGTCTAAATTTACTACCAACTCCACTCAATGTTAAAACACATGAGCCTCTGTACCGACCACAATTTCTTGCTAAACAGTACAGGCTAGGTGATTTTTCAGATAAACTTGGAGAACAATCTGTTCGTTCAAGAAACTGATGGTGACTCAGAGTTTGAAAATAGTTAAAAGCCCTTTATTAACAAAGAATAGAGGGACTTACCTTCCCATATTGCAATTTAACATAAGGGTTTGATCTCCCAAGTCTGTCTTTCACAAGAAGATTTTTTCCCTCTACAACAGTGACAAATATTTTTCTCCCAGTTGTTAAAAGAATATTGGCTGAACCATTTAGAGCTTGACGAGAACCAAGTCGCATAGAATTTACGCTACGTGAACCATCAGAAAATTGCCATTCTTTCAACACAAACTTCACAGTCAACTGCAAGTTTCAATCCAAACAAAGAAATAGCAGTCAGTCGATGATCTAGTAAGAAAAACATGTGCTCTGATCCAACAAAATCTGGAAATTTGGCAGTGTTTCAGCTGATATATCAGTAACATGACTAAAAGTAAGCGAAAGCATCTTCAAAAATTGTGGGCTTAAATCTACATCCTTTAGTAGCCACTACCTAGAGACAGATAAGCTTAAATCTACATGTTGGTATCTAAGATGCAGCCAAAAAGCATAGAATAAAAATATGCATGTCACGTCTGAAGTTATAACAGTTCATAACTATACCTCTCCAGCATTCTCTCCCTCAAAAGGAACTGTTATCTCGATTTCTTTCCCACACATCTCTGCACGCTTCACTATCACAGCAGAATCAAGACCTGTTGCCCAAAATATAGTTGAATCATCGGCTACATATCTTACCTGTTTGCATAATAGGAGAACAACAGTTCAGACATGGCGAATTATGAATGCTTAACAGCCCATTTAATAAACCATATCTTGAATTTTCTTTTAATTCATAAATGCATAACTAGAAGTTCTTTTCCCTGAAGAATTGAACATGAAAGTATCCTAAACCTTCATTCTTTATCATTGATTAGGATCTATCCAACTAATATGAATGCACAATGCCATTCCTGTTCAGACAAATCAGACAACTGTCATTTGTTGAGCTAAACCCGTGCTGCCACAGTTCATACTAACCAGCTACATGATCCATTTCAAACATGTGAAAGTTTTCAATACTTGGGAAAGCTGAAATAAAATAACTGTACCTTAACTTCACAACTTGTTAGGAAGTCATACTTTACACTGCCTGAATTGCATTCATAAAGATTGAATCTAACAGTTCCTGCATTGTCGTGGAAAACCATATTAAATGGTGAATCCCATTTAGGGCTCGATCCATGTTTCCCACTCGTTCTCCTAGTTAACTCTTCAATTTCAACCTCCACAAATGTCTGCAAATCCTTGTCATCAGGGTGATCCTCTTTGTGTCCATCTACAACTAAGCTCATATGTCCTTTTGAGGGGCTTCCCCTCAAATTTCTCCTAGAAAGTTTACTGGCAGCAATTACAGTAACATGAAGTACACCCCCCACAACCTTCTTATACAAATCTACAGCTGGCAAAGCCAGACAGTTGCGACGAGGTTCAACCATCCTTTTATTTAGTGTATCAGTGACAAGTTTAACCTGTTAGACAAAGCAACATATACTGAGTGTTGGTTTTTGCAGGACTAAGCAGCTGACAAATCACGTGCAATGGAAAATGCTTTAAACATCAGTTGCAAAAGAAAATAAATTTCTGGATGGTGAAAATAAATTTCTGGATGGTGCTAAAACTGGAAACAGGAGAACAGAGTTAATTCATGCGTCTACTTGTCCAGAGGCTAACATTAACTATTGCGTCATGCTTGCATTGAACGACTAGCAATATATCTGTGAATTCCTCGAAAATCATAGTGTTCTGGAATCTAATTTGTAATTGATTTTTTGCTTACAACTTGTTGTAGCCATGCTATATTAATGTACAAATTTTGTTCTCCAAACTTATTAAAGAATTCCTATTTAACAAATGGAAGGAGAACAACAGGTCTTTTCATAGGCTTTTCTTCTTTCTTTAATACTTCATCTACAACACCCAGAGGGCTCATTTCAGTAGCCAACAACACAAAAGGATGTAAAAGGAAACAAATGTTCAAGAAATCTCCACTTCAAGCAGAAATTCATGCATAGTCTTAAAAACAGGTAGCCAATTTCAACAAATGCAGCATCATACCAGCCAAGAAGAGACACCTGGCAGTTCTGTAGCAGGTAGGGATTGGCTTCCCCCACTTCCAAAAGCTACACCAATTCTGACCTCTGGAGTTGACACAAATGAGTACAGAAGTGCTCTTCCATCAAGAACTGGCATCAAAAGGAGCTGTAGAAGTAACATTATAAGACTCTAGAGTCAAAAGGTACAATAATTGGGGACCAAATCCAACATTCAGCAGCAACATATCAAAGACCTATCTAACTGGAGCGGGAAGCTCCACAAATAAGAATATATATGGAACCAACTTCTAGAGTTCCATAGTTTATCAGAGCTGTCACTAAAAGAACCACAATCAAAGAGCATTTGTTCATCTGTTGGACAAAGATCCAAAAATTAAGGTTCTTTAATAAAAAAGTAATTTCATTTTTAGAAAGTAGGCTGAAAAGAGTTTGCTTAAATTTCATAAGCACTTTATCTGGAAGTTCTCTTAGTTTTGGAAAACATTTTTATGAGTCTGGCAGAAGGAAAATTGATTTCACTTTTCTGAAACACTTTTCCATGTGCCATTTCATTCTAAATGGAACCAGAAACAGGTGTTTCTAATAGATTTTCAAATTCCACAAGATCCAGCACACAAGCAAAACTGATGCAAGTAAATGGACATACATCACCCTTTATATGGAGGCTATTTATTACAATCCGAGCAGTTCCCATTAGCGGTTTTGCCAACTTTGCAAACAGCATAATGCTAATGTCATTAGTATCCCAATCGAAACCCAAGCGCATAATTCTCTGTCAAGACAAGAAAGAACATAAGCAAGTAGAAAATATCTACTCTGGGATCAGAAAAACAATTTTAATGCTAGCGAAATGAAAAGATAAGATACACTCTGGAAATGCCAAGAAAAAGCAAAATTGTATCACAACAGTCTTTCTATACATCTTCTTTTATTTTCTTTTCATGCCAGCTAGGATGTTTGATACATCATAAAAGCATAAACATCCATTCAAAGCATATCCCATGTTTCAAGTAAATTGTACCATAATATGTAACATAAAATGACAGAGAATATTCTCAAACTACAAGGAAGCAATATCAGGAACAAAGTGTTAACTAGCTCTCCTGACTTTTCCTGTGATGTGTTTCTCATATGCTTAGCCATCCATGCGATCTAGCTTAAAACATTAAAGATCTTCATGCACCAGTGTAATGCAAATATTTAGTAAGTTTCACAACTCCAAAAAAAAAAAAGAAACTACTTTCTAATAATCAATCAGAAGCAGGAACTCTTACTGCCTAATCAAGAAACTACACTAAAAATGATAGAAGAGAAGAAGAAAATTAAACCTGGTCGCCTGATGTGGACCAACTAGTTCCATGAAGACCCAAGATTGGTGGGTTTTCACCTAGTGAAAATTCTTGTAACTCAATTTTTTCCTGCATGCGTGCAACAAGTTACAGTTTGACTTATTGCGAGCTTTCTGACATTTACATCCCATGTGGAAAATAAAAGAAACTTACAATGAGCTTTGGCTTTCGATGCTTTAGTCGTCTCTGCATATTAACAAGAGAAAACCATCAAAGTAAGTTTTGTAGGACTACGTGAACTTGTAGACGAGACCTTCCGCAAACAAACAGCAGAAGACAGGAGAAGTAAGGCCCCAAAAAACACATCTCATTGCTTATTCGACTACAGTTTATTAGAAATATCCAAATCAAAAGTTCAGAAGGGACATAGCATTCACTAATTTAGAATCCCTACTCTGAAAAACAACTTGATTTACCACATCTTCAACCACAAACAAATAAGATGTCAAAATTCTACAACTCCACAGTCAACTCAAGGTAGTGTGAAGGGAAGGACATATACTAGAAGAAAAAATAGACCACAAATACTATTCCAATGATAAGATCCTAAAGGTAGTATTGCTACTACCTCTGGAAGAAGTACTTGACAACATCTTACTCCATATATTTCAACTTACAGAACCTTGCATCTTGCATAATAGAAAAGAGAAGTTACCTCAACAATAGAAGAAAACCTTAAAGAGAGCTTAGGGCCTATGTATTTGGGCCAGACTTCTGTTAATAGCTTGTTAAGCCATTCACAGTGCTCCAAAGGTGTTGTTGGCTGAAGAGATAAATGATGCATGAGCGTTCAAAAAATGAGGCATTTGCAACTCAGATTCATAAAAGGAAACAAAATAGTTATTACCGATGTCTGTAGTATCACTTGCTTCCACTTTTTATTTAAGTCTTCTGCAAGAATTCGTCGTTGATAGCTCCCATACTGAAATTGGCAAGGTGAATAGCTCATGTTACAGCCATAGCCTTCCTAAAAACATGCCTTTTTTTACTTCTACAACTATGTTGTCATTGATGAACATAATAACACAGGCTGAAGAGCTTGTCCACTGGGGAAATCTTTTGACATCTTTAGTAGCATATTAAGAAAGCTAATATCCAGTTTCACTTACATCATAATCATTCTCTTTCTAATCTAAGATAGGTTCAAGAAGAATATACCATCAAGAAGGACTTTAAAGAAAAAAGAAGAAGGAAGTGAAACAGGAAAAGGGTTTATATGCAGTGTTACAAAGATCACTACAAGGCTAAAACCAATTAACAAACTAAATTGAAACAGGAGAAATTATAGAAGCCCAACAAAGAAAACATTAGTGTGACAGTTGAAAGCAGTATCACTTGTTTCATACTTTCTGTAGCATACGCAGAGTCGAACCAAATGATTCCGTGTCCAGTTAGTTAGTCATTGACAGCTAAAACGGAAGAAAAAGGGGGAAATTTCACAGCACCGAAAATTGTGCCACAGAAAAAAAAGTTTGAAAATTTATCTAAATAGAGAAAATTAATTAGTCAGAATACAATTATGTCCAAAGATCTCGCACATTCAATCACATGTATACCAGAAGTTGCCAAACCTACTTCGATCGAGTAAACAAGAGTAACTTGTTCATTAAAGAACACATCATAAACTAATTTATAAGAAGAACAAGAACAATATTCAAAGATTCAAACTTTGTAACTTTGAAACTGAAATCAAGTAGCTACCTGAATAGTTGCCCATACAGCAACACCAAGAGGAACCCAATTTGAGAGGGAGAAAAACCACTTTTCAATGGCCCAAAAAACTAAAAGAATTGGAATAGTAACAGGCAGCAGAGGCTTATCTACCAGTAATTGGTTCAAGAACTCTGACACTTCTCTAATAGCAGAACTTCTACTCTTTCTTGAACCCATCAAGATTCCCAAAATGCGGTGATCAAAACTATTCAATCACTGCCAAAAAAATTAAATTCACTTTTTTCACCATAACTGAAAAGACTTGGTCTTCCTTGTTGCATCCCTCAACATCAAACTCAACCCAGAATCTTAAAAAGACTTATGTGAACTCAAGAAACAAGAAAAGAAGATCCCAGAACTGAATTACAGAGCTGTCCAGAAAATCTTGAGTGGCAGATGGATTAGAATGATTATCATGGCATAATTAATGAGCACACAAGTGGAATTCAAAGGGACGTAGTGGTATTCCGTTTTGGCAGGTGAGAAAAGAGGGAAAGATGAAAAGTCTTGGTCAACGGAGGAGGCCTCGAAAATTTCAGCACGGTGTTTTTCTGCGTCGTTTCCACTTGGCATGTAATAAGATATAATAAAAATACGGTAACAAAAATGTACTTATAAATTGGAAGATTTCTAAATACTAGAAATCTTTTGTCAGAACACAAACATTCGCAGGATGTGGTAATAATTTTTGGAGGGTCCTAACGTTCCTAATTGTTTGGACTCAAGACCTTTCCTTTTTTTTTTTTTATAATTTTATTGTCTCCTTAAATTATCATTTTAATTTTTTATTTTTTATTAAAATATCTTTATTATCTTTTAAATTAAAAAGAATAAAGATATTTTACTAAAAATATTGGACGATAAATAAAAAAATAACCGTATTTAATACTAATAGAAAGTATCAACCGTCCTTAAATTTATGTCACGTGATATAATTATTTAAAAAAATCTAAACATTGACTCACAAATTTAGTGTTGAAAGTTTTTAATAACAAACTAATATAATTGAGTTGTGCAAAACTTGAACACTAATATAATTAGCATAAGATCATATTGTTAAACAAAAAATATATTTGATCGTCTCATCATAATAATTTTATTTTTTAAATTAAAATAATAAACAAATAAGTTACTATTGGAGAACTAACACAATATTTTAAGTCATTTTCTGTCGAGATGATCATTCATCACCTACCATCAAAAAATTATACCATCCAACTTTAGAAAATTCATCAGAGATTGGCATGGTTGACTAAAGAAAAAAAAAAAAAAAAAACAATGTTCGGGTTAGTGAAAGTCAAAAGTTTAAAAATACTTAGTTGTTAATTTGGGATTTATTTAATTAAATAAATAATTCCTTCTTCAAAATGACCTACTATAAAAAGTTGTTAAACAAACCTTATTTTTGGAATAGTGGATTTAAAAAAATAAAAGTAGAGGAAATATATGTAATTCCAAGTTGCAACTGTACCTACCTTGTTATCCTACAAATTAAAAGGTCAATATTACTAATTCAAACCATCTTCAAAATTGTTAATAAAGGGTTGATTAGGATAACAAGAACAAAAACAGTCGAGAAAATGTACTTTTAGAAAGTTTCGTATAAATTTCTATAAAATAGAGTTATCATATTTATATCGACTATTTAATTAAATATGAGTTTTATTTTTTATTCTTATTTTTATTTAATTTTTTTCAAAACCCTAACTCGAATGGAGGCTTTTACTTTTCTCCTTCTTTTAATTGTTTTGGTCTTACGTTAATTTAAACTCCGATGTCATTTTCTTACTTTTCCCACATTGTCATTTTCAGTAGGGTGCAAGCCTATATGGTAAAGAATAATGCACGACTCACGCAATTATCTATTCCCATTTCTTTCGTTTCTGTGGTGAAATCATCCTCTGAGCTACGGGATATTAATTTGAGAATAGACAAGTTTTAATAATGGATATAAATGTCATTCTTAATTTATAATAATGAATATAAATGTCATTCTTTTATTTTGGTGGGTTGACAAAAATCGACACGATAGTTAATAACATAAGTGTAATTTCTTAATCTCATAAACTAACCTAATAATTTTTAGACTTTTGATTTCACTATTACAATGTTAGTCGAAATTATTAGTATATATAAAATTAAAATTTATATACAAGTGACTCAATTATTACACAAATAATATAGGATGGGATTTCACATACCTCTCATTTGGATTTTTATATTCTCGCAAAACCCAACATATAAACATTTATGACCTAATTAATTACAGAATGAGAGAGGTGACTCATGTGTTTAGCACTTGTCTTTTCAGTCGGCTCAAAAGTGCATAACACTTGTCCAACTTACGGGTTTATAGGTGCGTCCATACATATCACTTAGGGTCTGCTTGGTTTCCACTTGGGAATGGGATTGATGGTATTGTAGAATGATAATGGATTATTTGGTTGGAATGAAAAATGAGTAATGGTGCTTGGTTCGTTCTCTAGAATGCAAAAAAAATTCCTCCTCTTTCTCTATCTCCTTCATTATCGTTCCCTCCTTTCCCTTCCCTGCCATCATCGTCTCCCTAGCTAGGTCACCACCATTTCTTTCTTCCCTTTCCTCCAGTTTTTCGCTTGTTTTTTTTCCTGTCATTCACTCGCCCAACTCCCAAAACCCCAATTGGAAGGAGCAGTTCAGTCCCAATAGCTCATCCTTTAGATTTTTTTTGTAGATTCGGGTAAAGGACGGTGACACTTTTGGTGCTCAAATTATCAGAACAGTGAATATTCCATGTGATAAAATTGCCACCGGGGAGTTAATTTCTGATTTGTTTGAGCAGGTTGGAGGGATGGGTTTTTGCCTTGTTTGGTATCTTTGAAGTGGTTGGTACGGCGACTGAAATCGTTGAGGAACAAGGAATCAGAGAGAAATTGAAAGGGAGAGATAACTGATTTGATGATGAAGCAGATAGAATTTGAAAATTGAAAGGGAGATTTGAAATAGGTGAATATGATAGAGGAAAGAGAATTTTGGAGCATAGGCATCAATACGGGTATACTCAATCTGGCTATTCGTGAGTACCCTCTCCTCCTAATTACTCCTGCAAATATGCTTAGGCTTATGCATATAAAGCCCTACAAGTTCCCATGCCAAATCCTTCAGCCCCGGCCAACGAAACCTCATCGGCCACCGAATCTTCGATAAAACGATAATGTTGAGGAACAAGGAATCAGAGAGAAATGATTTGAAATCGATGAGGATGATGAAGGAGATAGAATTTGAAAATTGAAATGGAGATTTGAACTCGGAGAAGAAGATGAAGGAGAGAGAGTTTGGAAGGGGAAGAAAAAAATTAACGAACGAAGAAGAAGAAGAAGAAACGAGAATGAAAAATCAATCGCTCCAAGTTTGAGTGGAATGATCGATTGCTAACTAGTTGGAATTGAGTTACTGATTTCAAACCCAGAAATATGAACCAAGCATTAAGAATGAGAATGAAATTCATTGAATCAATCTGATACCCCTTAACCAAGCAGACCCTTAGTTTAATGACCATTGTCTGTTTTAATATCATCTGTAATATTCTAACTCGATTTTTATTATTTGTGGAATAGTATAAAAAAGGCATTTTTTGGTTTTAAAATGACATTTTGGTTTAAAAAAGAAATAAAATAGTAATTCAGAGAACCGTAAATAAAAAAAAAAATATTTATGTGTCACTCAAAATTACTAACATAACTATTTTTAACCATTTATTACCATTTTGTTCACTTGGACAACTTTATCATAGAATAATATGGTTATAACGTAGACCTAAGTGGTCATCTTGGACCCTTGAAAATCATCACAAATATGACTAGTCTATTTTTAACAAAAATACTATGTCATCCAGCAAAATTTAGAGGAGAGTGACTCACTTAGACAAAATTAACTTCTTTTCAATACTGACATAAGTGAATAACAAATCGAAAATGGTTCGAATTTTAAATTTGTATAATTTTATTTTTAATATTTTTTTTATTAAGACAGAACGTTTTCAGAAATCTTTACTCGTTGAGCGTTAAACTGCCATGCGTTATTATATTAGCAAGAACATAATAAAGAAATCTAAATCAAGCTTTCTTCTCTTTATTTTGGGAGGGGTGTATAATGTCCTTGATTAAAACGTTTTTTAAGTTACAGAGATGAAACTCAAAAGGTTAATAGGATAGCACTCAAGTTAATAAGGACTTTATTTTATTTTATTTTTTAAAAGGCTTCATTTATTTATTTAATGATGAATCACATTTTTTATTTTTATTTTTTTGGAATTACGTAAGTGGTAATATAATTTTTGTTTTTATCGAACGTGTGGTGGCCCTGGTGAACTATACAAAAATAATAGGTAGCTAATGCCAACAAAACTCTTCAATTGTGGTGCCAACTGTAATTTACAATATTTATAAAGTAGCCCCCATTCCAAAGTATAATACTCTTCTCGCCCATAATTTTTTTTTAAAAAAAAGAATTTATATACACATTCATATTTTCCTCTTAGTAACTCAAATTCAGAACTTATCAATTCCAAGTGAAAAAATGCCAACACCAAGTTAGAACTTATTTGTCACTTTTCTCGTTCCACAATAAAAAAATATTTTAAAAATTTTCAAAATAAAAAGCGTTATAAACTTTTAAGACATATTTCTATTATAATCTCTATTTTTACATTTCTCAATGTATTTATTAGAGAAAAATATTACGAGGGAGGTAATATTTAGATGAATACAATTATAGTTATAATTTGGATCAATTAAGTAATTTTAAAAGGTCAATTAAGAAATTTTAATATGTATAAAATTTTTAAAACATTTTTTATTGTGGAACGAAAGAAGTACTATATTTTTAACTCTAAAGAAAGTTGATTAATAATATCATCAATAATTTTACAAACGTTGTTCGCCTTGACAAACAATTTATTTCATTTTTTACATTTCGTATTTCTGTTCGAATTCAAATTTAACTTATTTTCTACACATTTATCTACAGAAATTTGTCTAAAAGAATTCAATTTTTTTCATGAAATTTACAAACTAATAAGTTTTCTTGTAATAATAATAAAAAAAAAAAGGATAGTTTATTGCTAGAGTGTTATGGAGGGAAGGGACAGAACTGATGAATCTTCTGTGGTCCTAAACGCAGATCAAACGTTGTAGAGTGGACATGGCACGATGTCTCTGTCTTCATATCTCGCAACATTTTGTTATATTTCTTCCAAGCAAATAATATAATCCAATCCTCAAGGGAACTTCCAAGCTAATGCATTTGTCTTGTATTTAGGAATCACATTTAGTCATGACCATCAAATTATGTGGAGGTTAGGGGGACAAACATTTCTTTAAATTATTACTATACTCTATAACGTTCGTAAAATTCTAAATTTTTTTAAATACACATACATATGTTTTTAAAAAAATCAAAAAGCAAACTACCGTCCAACCCTCATCTACGATCATATATTAGATTTTTTTTAATTTTTTTTAACTTTAAGTGGTGGAAGCTAACAAGCGCAAGGCTAAAGCCTGTGGCTAAAAGGACAAAGACAAAAAGCACAAATCCAAACCTCTTCAGTTGGCTCTCTCCGGTGTTGGAGGATTTTCACAAAAATTTCAGAATCATTAGTTTCAAAATAGCTTACACGATCGGGTGCTATTTACATCGGAAGAAGACTTTCAACAGTAGATTAAAAACAAACTGTAATATAATACTAGTATTTTGTGTATCGATTTAATTTTTATTGGTCGTAAATTTATAATGGCTCGTATTCGAATCTTATAAAAATAAAACAATAGGATATAAAGTGTGGGGATGAATAATATAATTTGTATATCTCAATAAGCAAGCATGTTACTTTCATCATCCAATCTTTTACAACGTTGGATCCTATTCCTAGAAGTTGTTTTCCACAATGGTTAATGGTGGACCAGAAAAAGGGAAAAAGAAAAAGAAGAAATGCGTGGAATCCATTCTTGTATGCATTACAATTATTGAAGAATTTAGGGGTTTTTTCGTTAATAAGAAATTATATAAGGGCATGATAGATATTATGTACGGAGTTTAAGTTTTTGAAGATTTAAAAGGTCCCCTTATCACGTATGTATTTACTAATGAGCTATTCCTACTATGTTTTTATTCATATTGCTCTTTTTAGTATGAGAATTTTATGTAATAAAATATAATCTAAATTTATCTTGCATTTTTTTAATAATAGAGTTATTATTCTTGGTTGGCTCAGAAAGCGAAGGATATCCATTTCAGGTATTGGTTGGTGGTAGCTTTTATTATAATTTTAATGTAATTTTTTATTTTTAAATTTTAATTGCCCCTATTTAATAATAAAGTTTTAATATATAGAAGAAAGATTTTTTTAAGAAGAATTATAATAAAAAAAATAAAAGAGTATTATTTTTTTAAAATTACAAAATAATTTATATTTAATTTATATGAAAAACTTTAAATTATATCTTAGCAAGGATATGGATTAAATAGCTTAATGGTCACTCGAGAAATCAGTGTACTTTAGGATTTTTGGGTTATGGACTCATTCCTCATGGGTCGGAGATGATGGGCCATCTTTCGCAGTCATCCGAAGTTGACCCATTTAATGACCCTGATAAAAGCCCATTGATGATGGTGGCTGCAATATTTATTCTCTGAATCAAAACTAGATAAAATATTAGATAGATGGAACAATAATTCACCTTTTAATGGACTCTTGAGGAATATAAGATGATGATGTTTCATATTAGAAACCAGTGTAACAAGTCTATTTTCTAAGCTTTAAGAGGTCATTGGATTGAATGATAGGGTTATTTTGTTTCGAGTCAGAGCGTAAGTTAGTGATGCTTTCGGCTACTGAACTTTCACCATTTAGGGTGCAGCTTTCGGGCTGTTAAAATCAAAATAAAATCAAAAATCAAAAATAAAATAAAATAAAAAATAATAGGGGTGTTAGTCTATAAATTTTGATATTTATTTATTTAATAATTTAATAATTATATTATTTTTTATTATTATTGAAATTATTTATAATTATTTATTATTATTGAAATTATTTATTATTATTTAATATTTACATTTATTTATTTGATATTTATTTATTATTATTTTTATTTATATATATTTTATAAATTTATTTATTATTTATTATTTATATTTATAATTTAATTTATATTGTTTATTATATATTTATTATAACCAAAAAATAACACGAAAGAAAGCACTACGTCATGTACATTCACCCTCTGAAATTTTATTTCTCTGATTTCGAATAAGGATTGTAAGTAAATTATCCGAGAGACTTGTCCAATAGGTCCTACAAAAAATGTTTTGAAACAAGCAGCCTTAGAGTTATAGAGTGACTTTTTCTTAGAACTAGTAGCTCTAGGTAGTAATAAGAAGAAGTCCTATATCCTAGGATCCTCCTAGTCCATTACAAAGAAGGACCATGACAATGAGCAATACCATCATCCACTTAAAACATGAAGTTCCATCTCAAAACATGACATCCCATATTTTTTCCAAAGATAAACTTATTTTTGACTCTTTGATATCCAAATTATTTCTGATAAATTAAAAAATATTAATCATAATAGTTAAATATAAAATATAATAATATATTAAATTACTTAACTATCCTTAATCAATTTACTAACAATACTAAAAAAATTTATTTATAATTTCGCTCATGCTCCTCTATGCTAATCATAATTTTTATAAATTTTTGGTAGATTAATAAATGACTTATAAAATTTTTGATAAATTAATTAAGGACAATTAGTTAATAATATAAGGGACGAAAGATAAACACTAAGGGAACGATAAATAAAAATAAAGGAGTCGATACTCAACAAAATAAATAATTTTTTTTTAAAAAATAAAGCGTTGAATAACAAGAAGGGAGTCGGCATATAAGACTACCCTTTTCTGTATGTCTCTAAATAGAATTTTACTAGTCAGTATTACCGTGTCTATAATATGTACACGGTTTGAAAGTAAATCAAATATGTGAGAATCTAATGTGTACATAATCAAAATAATCAAATATGATTCTTAAATAGACAAAAGTATAAAGTTGTTGGAGATTGTCAACTCTTGTCTAAAGTTAGATACGGTTCAAATTTACATATAATTAACCTAATAAAAAAACATAATCGAGTTAGCAAGAGATTTGCCAGCAACAACAGCAACTAATTAAGCTGGAAACAAGCAACCTCACTCTCTTTCCTACACATCCATAGCCCTCAAACAACTTATTTTTGTAATTTCTTGTTTAAGTTTTCTAATATTCCAATTTTTATTTTACACGGAAATTTTTTTTTTTTTTTTAGAGTAAAAAAGAGTTGAAGGGCTTATTTAGTTATTTATTTATTTTAAACCTAAATAGCTATGTGCTTGACACTACATAACATCTCTCTCTTACTGTCAATTTTTGTTTTTAAAAAGAGAATAATTTCTAAAATTAGAGTTATATTTATGATTGCGAATAGTAACCTTTTTACCAGAAAAAGAGGTTAATTTTTCTAACCGAAAATAACAAAAAGAAGCGTATTTGGCAATGGAAAAAAAAAAAAAAAAAAAAAAAAAAAACAAGAGCAACAACTTAAGGCTTACTGATCCAACTGTTTCTCCTCTAACCACTCCATGCAAATTATTCACACCACAATTTCTTTCAATCTGCCGTTACACCTTATCCTACTTCCCGAAAAATAAAATAACACATGTAATTGAAACCATGCCGATTTACACAATCCCATATTCAGCTCACCATCACTCTTCAATTCACCCCTCCTCTATATTAACCCTCATTTTCTTCTTCTTTTTTCCCTATCATCATCCCACAAAAACCAATAACAAAATCCATTATTATTATTCATCGTTAGAATTTGCTTGCTGTAAATCTCTTCATCCAGCTGCTGATCATGATCCCTGCATCCCAATTCAGCGATCAACAACATGCCAAGAAAGAGCCAGTGACTGCATTATCCTCATCATCGTCGTATAATCCATTGAAGATCAACAGGGATTCTCATCTCATCAAGAAATCATCCTCGTCGCCGCTGTCGTCACCTTCGTCTTCCTCCTCTTCGACTTCTTCCCTCGTCATCAATGTCGGGAATGTGACGAACCACAAATCCATCCAGCAGCAGAAACAGCAGCGCCACCCGGTCATAATCTACACGCATTCTCCCAAGATCATTCATACGCACCCCAAGGATTTCATGGCTTTGGTCCAGAAGCTCACCGGCCTTTCCCGATCCGACGGAAATAATGATAATGACGATCAGAACAACAGTCATCCGGCGGCGGCGTCGTCGAAGATCGACCCGAACAACAATAGCATGAATCTTGACGACTGCATGATTAGCCATCATCATCATCATCATCATCATAATCATCATCATGATCATAAGAAAATGATGATGGAGAAAGGGGCTGCGATGACGACGATGTACGACGACAATGATTCCACGTCGGTGGTGACTGATGAGAATAACAACGGCAGCGGCAGTGGCAGCAGCATTGGTGGTGGTGGTGGTTCGTTAGGGGAGGCTCAGGTGAGCTCGTGTTTCGTACCTCCGCCGATCTTCGAGCATCCGGCGCCGCCGAACCCATGCTTTAATAATATCCCATTTTTCAACCCGACTTCCGGCGAGTCTTTGTGTACCTCTCATAATCATCATCATTCTCATCGTCCTCATCCATTTTATAACTATACAGATGATTCTTCTTTATTTTTTATGCCCTAACAACAACGTTGGAGGGCATGAAAGAAAGTTCCGGATTTTTAAATTTTGGATTCTCAATTTGGAAGAAGAAATTTAAAAAACAAAAAAAATTTCTGGGATATTCTTGATTAGGTAGATTCGACTTATTAATGATCTGAATCAGTTTAGCAAACAGAGATTAATGGAGATTATAGATCATGACTACGTTAATTTGTAGTGGTTTAGATCATGCTTTAATAATATATAATTTGCAGTAATTTAGAGCTCAATTCTCGATTCATTGAAGTAATTTAGAGGTTTTTTTTGCTAATAATATTTAGTTTTTTCTTTTCTTTGGGCTGATCTTCATGACATATGAAGAAACAAAGTTGTTATCATCTGAATTTTTTTTTTTTATCTTCACAGGGTTGATATAAACTCCGTCCCAAAGTATAAACCCTTTTTTTTTTTTTTTTTGCCAATTTTTTTTTTTTTTTTTTGTCAAGAAATTAAGTTTATTTTCATTTCAACAATTGGAATAGTAATCATGGAAACACCACGTTTATGTGAAAGTACGGATTTGCCGGGAGAGATTTTTGGATTAAAATAAATATTAATTTAGCATATTAGAATTAAAAATCGTTAAAATATATAACTCTAATTCTAGTGACAGGCAAATATCACATAGTCATGTTTTTGCTTGAATGCAGACTCTTTATTTACAGCTGAAAAATTAAGAAAGAAAGTGTTAAAATAGGTTTATAAAGTTAGTCACTAAACTTATTCAGTTTTTTTTTTTTTTTTTTTTTAAGAAGAGGGTACTAATATTTACCTTCCTAGATGTGGCATTTTTACAACTTCTTCACCATCTCAGTCATATATTTTTGGGGATTGAATTTTTTTGTTCACTAATCATTCATTAAAATTTCAAATGGAGTAATTGGGAAAACTTCCGTTCAATATTCATCAAAACGACAGTATTATAGAAGGCAAATTATAGTTATACTACAAACTAAAGATGATGAAGGTTGAAATTATGCATGTCTATACGGGTAACTAAATTATTTTATTCTTATTTGAGAAAATTTCTTTTAGTTATATATATATATATATTTTTTGGTACAATGATGATAGAGGTATAACATCTATTGAAACCTATTTATCTAAATTTGGTGTGATCTACTACCTAGATATGATTCGAATTTATAACCGTCATACTCCTAAACGAGGAGGCTTAGCAGTAGCCCTACCACTAGTTATGTTTATTGTGAGATTATAAGTCTAGATTTATTTTTTATTTTTAATTTAAGTATTTATTGGTAATTTATATGGTGGTCCTCCATGCAATTTTATTCCTACTGCTACAGTAGCGCGCTACAGTTGTCTTCCTTTCTTTTGTTATTTTTTGCTATTTTTTTATTTTATTTTTTTACCTTCCTCTTTGAGACTTTTTTTCGTCCATTTTTTTCTAAACAATTCAGTATTTTTTTTAATGTTTTTGAATTTTATAAAAAATTATTTTAAATTATCATTTTATTTGTTTTATAATTAAATAATTTTAGATATTATGATACATATTATGGACGTTTTTGTTGTATGATATGATTTCTTTTTATATTTTTGATCTGATAACTATAGTCTGTTGATTTGATGTCTACTATTTTGTGATCTGATGTCTATATAATCATGATTTGATCTACCTTGTTAAGTATATTTTAGTTCTACTGTATGATTTCTTTTATATTTTTGATCTGATATCTATAGTCTGTTGATCTGATGTCTTGTATTCTCTGATCTGATGTCTATATAATCCTGATGTGATCTCCCTTGTTAAGTATATTTTAGTTCTATTGTATGATTTATTTTATATTCTTGATCTGATATCTATAGTCTGTTGATCTGATTTCTATATAATCCTGATGTGATCTCCCTTATTAAGTATGTTTTAGTTCTATTGTATGATTTCTTTTATATTCTTGATCTGATATCTATAGTCTGTTGATCTGATGTCAAGTATTCGCTGATCTGATGTCTATATAATCCTGATGGGATCTCCCTTGTTAAGTATGTTTTAGTTCTACTGTATGATTTCTTTTAAATTCTTGATCTGATATCTATAGTCTGTTGATCTGATGTCTAGTATTCTCTGATCTGATGTCTATATAATCCTGATGTGATCTCCCTTATTAAGTATGTTTTAGTTCTATTATATGATTTTTTTTTATATTCTTGATTTGATATCTATAGTCTGTTGATCTGATATCTACTGTCTTATTATTTTTTTAAAAAAAGTATTTTTTTAAAAAGGCTGTGCGTAAAAAAAAAAACTGTAGTGCGTTACTGTAGCGCGTTACTGTAGCGCTACAGTAGGAGTAAAATTCACCCTACTCCTATAGCCCCACCGTAAACGGACTCGTATTTATTAAATATCTTGCTTTTATTATTACTGTTAATTATATGGTCGGTAATTATCAGGAACTTTTTATCCGAGGTAACAACTAGGAAAATTACGTATATTCTATGACAAAATTATTTATATGTATTTATTTATTCATAATTTAACAAGAAACAATAGCATTTAATACATATAGTAATTGTTCCCTCCCAATTAAACTATGATAGTTTATCCATGAATCCAAAAAAATATATTGAAAATTCTTAAGAAAAAGGTTTAGTGGTTAAAACTATATACCTTCAATTGAAATATTGAAAATTTAATTCCAATCAACAATAATAAAAATAAAAATAGACAACTAGTTAAGTTGGAGTAATAAATGCTTCAAAAATAAAGTTGGAGTAATAAAAGCAAATAGGTAATCTCGCCGTCGGATCTCATCACCGCCACTGCATCTTCTTCTTCTCTCTATCTCCTGACCGAAATCGTTGTCGATCTCATCATCGCCGCTTCTTCTTCTTCTTCTTCTCCACATCTCCTGATCGGGTGATGAGCGCCCTCAAAATTCCGGTCAAGAGATAGGAAGAAAAAGAAGAAGAAGTAGCGGTGATGAAATTGGCTGCGTAATATCGGTGAAGACAAGAGTTTGGCGACGAAGTTCAGCGGTGATGGCGTAAGGACGAGTGGAGAATAAGGGACGATGAATAAAAAAGTGAAGCGATGAATAAAAAAATAAAGATAATTTTAGAAAGGGTGAGAAAAATAATAAATAAGTAAGCGATAAATAAAAATAAATTTAAAATATAAACAAAAATCACTAATTTTAGAATATACAAATGATTAGAGACCAAGTTTTAATAGAGTTTATAACTAAAGAACCAAAACTAAATTTTGTCCCAAATTAAATGAGTAAACACGTTAAGAAGGCCAGCCACATCGAATAAAGAGCACACCAAGTTAAACAAGCAAACACGTTAAAAAGATCATATACATCAGAAGAAAAAGCAGACGCAAACAAAGACGCAAATGGAGACTAAAATTATCCCTAATTACCATCCTTTACAATGGAAGTGTCAAATTATAACCCATCCCCTACTTCCCTGCCTCGATACCAAAGACAACCACCTCTATAACTTTTAATATCATATCTTTCTAAGCACCACCATCGTGTAACGCCTACTACCTCTATGATATTTATTCTATTTCCGAAGTTTCTGATATAATATATTCCTTTTTTTACTATATGAAATCCACACTTGAACCCATCTCATGGAATTGCCTAACTAAGATAAAAAAAAAATTAAAAAAAAAAAAAAAAAAAAAAAAAGCTATAACTTAATATCTCATGATAGATGTAAATTTTGTTATGTGAGACGACCTACTTAATAGTACTACATCTACAACTATAATTCACAAGATTTACATGTAACAATCCAAAAACAGTCCCTAAAACATCACAAATATGAGATACAATACAAGCAATATGCAAAACTGTACATGAAATTTTTTACATTCACTTTTTCTTTTTTTCTTCTTTATATCTTTCCACAACTAGTACTGGTGCAGGGGGTATGCTAAACCACCACTCCCTAAATCTTCTAGTCCATTTTTCTGTGCTTCCTCTCCGTGGCGGCGAATATCTTGTAAAGGTTTCCAGAAAGGCTAGCAATAGAAGGTATTTACCAGGTAAAAATGCCACTACCAAAGCAATAAAAAGAAAAGCAACTGCCAGTCTCTCACTTGCCTGAAAATTTGGACAGATTTATATACACATTTAGAACAGGAAAATCGCCAAACAAACAAGTTAAATTGCTGAGAAGAGATTTGATAATGGCAAATGAACAATAGGAACTTCAGATCCGAACTTAAGATTAGCATGAATGCACAAATCAGAGAGCGAAATGGTAAACAGAACCTGAGGAAAAATGGCCAAAAGCAGGCCCCGCAGTTTCAGAAGAAAAACATTCCCATCCTGGATTAGCTCTTCTACTTGTGATATTGCATTTTGAACAGCCAAAAGCTGCTCCATTGCATTCTTTGCTGGTGGAGCTATTATCTTCAGTTCATCTACAGACTTGCCTTGGTTAAACCAGCGGGTAAGCACCAAAAATACAGCAAAAAAGATGAATAATAATGCACTGATATAGCCGAGCCATCCCCTGCGAAAAAATAAAAAGAGCAAGTTTCTATAAGACAATGGTATTCACTTTTCTCACAAATAGCAATTCAGTTATGCATTTTGTGTTTTCATAGGAGAATTTCACTCTTGCAGAATCCACTTCCAGCAAAATGATTACTTGAAAACTACACTACCAGAGGAAAAAGAAATTAAATGAGAATGCTAATGCTCATGGAGCAAAAGACATTTGGGCATTGCAAAAGTATCTCTCTGACCTGGCATTGCTAGGAAAAAGACTCAGACTAAGAGCGTACACAAATATGGGCAAAAGACATTTGAAAAGCTTTAACTAATACCTTACTAGGATCATCTATTCTCACGCATAGTATGAAACCAAAAATGCATATAATCATCTCAGAGGAACAAAAAGGTTGTTATAGGCCTGGGAGTCGCAAAACACACTTCTGTACACAGTTCCAACCATCAAAATCGAAGAAAATCACCTCCTCCTTACCTACAGATAATGTAAGAGAATGCCACACAGAATGACATTGATTTCCAAGGGTATTCCCAGTATGCTAGAGATTTCAGCCAATTCCCAACTTCTAACAGAGGAGAAAGCAACTCCTGCATGCATTACACATTGTAAACAACAAAGCTTATAGAACATGAAGAAAAGGGAGGCACACAGGAGAAACAAAAACTGTCTATATGAAGCCAATTTCCAGAAGTATCAATCACAAAATTGATATGAACAATTCATGAATACTAAATTATCCAGAGAGGGATCAAACCCTTCTGAGCGTGCTGGACTAAGCATTCGGAAATAATAAAGATATCAATTTTGTGTAGAAAACGTTACTAGAATCAAAAACATATTAGACATACCGCCATCACAGCCAAGTTGGTGTCAATTCCATCAACTTTGACCCCATCCACGGTAGCTCTTGCATCCACCACTTTCTTATAGCTACTTCTACATTCCATGACTACTTTCTCCAATGGAGTCATTTCACCAACTGCAATTTCACCAACAAGTAGTCCTGCTGAACTAGGACTTCTAGGACTTGAGCCAAACATAAACCCCATTGTAGAGGCCATGGCTGAAGCAGAAACAGAGTGCATCCCGCCTCTAGATCTAATTGAGTTAGTCCGGTCTAACTCCCGCACAGTTGACATTTTAGCGAGTGTTTCAAGTATGCGATCCCCACCAGGAAGTTCATCACATATGTTGAACATAAGAAGAGAATTCAAAGAAAGAGGGATTGTTGAGCAAAGTTCTTTCAAGGCCTGTACTCGCAAAATCCCAAAAATAGCTCTAAGAAGGGCTTCATCCCGCTGAATTCTAGTGATCTCAAACTTGTGGATAAATCTGTGGGCATATAACACTTCTTGTATGATGGCCAGCCAATAATCACGGCGTGAGTGTCCTTTAAGCTCAGGAAGCTCCATGATAACTGGTTCTGGTCTACAATTTAAAGTTTTTAGCAGATTTCAAGAACAAATCCAAAAATACAAGAACTTTATCAGTTGAAAAGAGAAACTGTAAGCATAGTATTTTTTATTATAATTTCTCCCAAATCATCGAGCAGGCTTCATCTTCTTACATGGAAGTTGACTTGTACAAGAACGCCTTGTCAAAAAGTCGGGTTCCCCAGGGTCCTGTCAGTTCAGGTCTAACGAACTGTTTTAAATCATCAGATAGATCATATACTTTTGGCGTATCATAAGAGACAACACGAAGGGCTTCAAAATAGAGAGCATGATCTGTCAGAACTAGTCGACCTGCAAACACAAGTTCAAAAAAAAAAATAATAATAAAAACTGATGACACTGATAAAGTAGTTTCTCCATATAGCATATTCAAAATTACACCAAAGACCATATGCAGTGTATAGACAAAAGTACAAACACTAGAAGATCCATAAGTGAATTACCCACCAGGCCAGGTGGAAATACCAACATGTTCAAGAACTGGTTGGCTGGTCACTGTCCCATCCACTTCCAGTATCCTTTCTCCTCTGGCAGATCGTTGAGTAGAGAGAAGTGAGGACTCAGATTGGGTCTTAAGTTTTCTTATTGCCCTGCAGATAGATAAATTTTAAACTCAGAACCTTGAAGACTGAAATCCTATATATGTCCTCTCATCCACACTTAGCAAGATACTACCATCTATTTTAAACCCAATCATGGTAATCCTCACACCAATTCATATTTACTCTTGAAATACCAACAAGTCATCACGCCATGGTAGTGCAATGAAGAAGTCAACGAAAAACACTCCCAGAGAAAGAGAATACAAGAAGAAGCTACCAGGTTGGTATTCATAACCCATTAAGAAAAGTAACTTTCAGAAAATAAAGCTCATCTTGGGAGGGTTATGTGAACAATTCCAACCTAGAACTTTATGGGCTTATCTAAGTGGCTTTTCAGAGATAAAAATGAGACTAGAACGATGCATACAGTAGTAGTTTAAAAGAAGAAAGAGAAGGGTGTCCCAAGCCGTGAAAATGCTCAGAGAGATGTTGATTTTAATCCTTCTAAATTATATCGAAAAAAATTAGAATAAATGGGAATAATAGAAAAACAAGTTTGCAAGAAACTTTCCATGGTAAGTAGATACAAATGATAGTTACAAGAACATGTACCCCCTCTATCATAGCACAATACAAACAAGGTAAAAATCAATCCTGGAAGTTTATAGTGAATGTAACTATGATGCTATTGGACTATGCTTCTCTTTTATGCATATCATATATGTCAATAGCACTTCTTGTCATTACGTTGATAGAACATTTTTTGGTTTCAAGTAATCTTTTATCAGTATCAAAAAGATTCTTTTCATTGGCAAATCAAGTACAACTACCTTTCCAATGCACCTAGGTACTTATCATAGACTGAAAATTGCAGTCTTCCACCGCTTGATGCAGTAAGCACCTCAAAGAGCTTATGGCAAACAACTACGTCAGCTATGATTGGAACTGCTGGAGCTATTCGACAAAAGGCCTCCAAGGCCACAGAAACATCCTCATCCATCTGCTACAAAACATTAATAGAATCACCAGAGTACATTACCTTCAAATCAACTACTGAGATAGGAAAAACACATATTTGGTTATTAAACAAGATGTCCATTGCAAATGGAGCTAGAAGAGTCAATTCGACAATTCGTTTTGTTTTGTGCTAAGAATGGATGACATCAAAATGGCTCAATTAAATTCCATACTTCTTAATTTTAGTGAAGTTGATGAAAATTGATATATCAAATGACGCAACGTATCTCGGGTCGCTCTACGGAAACAGCCTCTTTGTATAATTACAAGGGTAAGGCTGCGTACATCTGACCCCCCAAACCCCAACTTAGTTGGGAACATTGGGTATGTTGATTGATTGATTGGTTATTAAACATGATACACAGATTCACCCAGAAAAGCAAAGATGTGCGAAATGTTATGAAGAATTTACTCCATGCAACTACCAAACTGTAAAGAGATGATTAAGATAATTAATCTGGTACTCACATTAAGAAGAGGTTGGCTGGAAGCAGCAGCTGGTGATTCCCATGCAACCATCATATCAAATGTAAGGCGTCGAAATCTCTTGTCTTCCAAGTAACCAGTGACTTGGGTGGACAGCGCAAGAGCCCTGAAGCAACAATATTCCAAAAAGTTCCGTGCATACTTAGGTGGATTTTTTAAAGCATCAGAAGCCTCTTCCTCAAAATTATCTCTTAGTTGATCCATAGCGACATCAAGGACTCTGCATCATCAAGAATTTATTGTCTATAAAGGAGACTTACTCACAGACTTTCAATAATAGCTTACGGCAGACAATCATCCAAACAGTGCCCGGAACCTTTATGTGGTAAACTGGATCAACTTCCAGGACTGCGCTTTACCTCTTATTTTACCCTTTTGCTAAAAGAAGCATAACATAGAACCACAGGACAACCTTCTCAATGCAGACAGATATAAAGTGACTATCATAATGAAATTGGAAGCAAAAATCGGAAGTATGAATAATATCCCATCATAAGAAATGGATTAGAAAAACCTACCTTGAGCATCTACGGACCACCACATTTGCTACAGGAGAAAGTTCCGGCAGCCAGTTCTTCCCCGCAGATGGAGATCGTCCCATCTCCTCAATCTCTTCATCATATGCACTACGTGTTCTAGTCAGCCATTTGAAAGATCCCTCCTTCACCAAACCCTCAAGCATATTTCGGGTTTTATTGACCATAGCCATTGAAAAACAAACCACCTCAGAGCATCGACATGTTTGTCCGAAACAACCTACCAGATCAGAACCCTTATCATCTCATATAATTAAATCTACCTCGTAAGTTCGTAAAGGCAAAAAAAACCCATTAATCAACAAGAAAGGACAAATTTTTCCAATTTCCAATTCCGATATACCAAGGATTCTTGACCAAAGCAATCACAAATAAAGCTTTCAAATTAAACTTAATTGATATTACAACACCTCCAGCAAACTCTCCAGGTTACGTCCAGTAATTACAGTTTTCACAGCTTCAAATTAACAAGTAATCATAACCCGTATTTCGAATTTAGAAAATGATGAACGTCTTTCAACCAACATGGAGCATTTGTAAACAAACCGCTCAAAAGATAAAGAAAATAGTCGCAGCTCGCCAGAGAACATACCTGGGAGAATGATCAAGAACAAAAAGGAACCCCTCCCCAATCAAAGGTCATGAAGAATTAAAAGCTGTTTTGTGCAGAGGCCAAGTCGACAAATTTCAGTAAAGTATCAACATCGCTTGGAAATGGACAGTGAAAACCGAAAGATTCTATCGTGTCGAGGCTCCGGAACTTGGAAGAAAAACAGAGGCTTTTCATTTACGAAAATAACTAATAAAAATATATCGTACGGTGTCGTATAAGTGGAAAAATTAAAATAGTAGAGGGAGTCGGCGTGGGATAAGAACGGGAGCAACACTAAGCGGTGAGTCTACAGTCTACGGCGCCAAAGCTTTATCTTAATTATACTAATATTAGTAGGAAGGATTATATATTATACTAAGTATATCTTGTGACTCACACACAAGATTTTCATGCTCAAAAGTATTTTGATTCCATTTATGTCGAATTCAGATATTTTGTTAAAATGGTGAACTATTTCTCTATATTTTTCTTATTGATAATTAAATTTTTAAATAGTTATTGTTGAATGTAGCGATTATGAAGTTTTGAAATTTGATCTTTTAAGTGGGTTGTTATTATCGATATTTTTTGAAATTTACATTTTAAAATTGTTGTATTCTTTTTTTATTCAAATTTATTTGTTATTTTAATTTTTTTATACAATTTGTTATTTTAAGTTAAACATGATAATTAATGATGGATGTGGAGTAATTATTTAAAGAGGTATACCACTTCCCTTTTATATTTTACCTCGCAGAGAATGAGATTAATTAAAAAATAGCATTTGAGATAGTTATAAATTATTGATCGAATTTATGCAAAAAAAAAACTAGTTTCAAAAATAAAACATCTCCTATTATCCAAGGATTAATAATACCTAAATTCGTTTGTAAAAACGAGAACTAGCTTCAAAATTAAGACATCATGCCTAATATTTCTTATGAAACTGACTAATAAGTAATTTTTTTTAATAAGATGATAAGTAAATTTAGATAGAGATCAATACTTTATATTTGAATGTCACACAATTAAAAAAATTAAAAATCACACATTTAAGACTTTTAATTCGGTCTTGATTCAAATCAAACTGACTAATTTTATGAAATAGTAAATATGCATATGAACAAGACTTGTATTCTTTATAATTATATCAAATATTTTTTGATCGGTTCATAATATTTAATAATTTAGTATCGTATGACTATTTCATCAATCACTTTTTAAATATTATTATTTTTTATATAGAAATTAAAACTGGTTGTAAATTTAAAAGAAAAAAAAATTCACAAATTTTACGATATTTTCATTAATAAAAAAATTACAAATACTACCATAAATCGACTTTATTTACTTCCTAAAAAATCGCGATTATACGATTTAGCTTGTTCTAATTTTTTTTGTTTTTTTAAGGGCAAAAATTAGGAAAACTTACGGTGAAATGGGTTAGATTATGATGCCAGCCGAAACCCAATTAATTTATAAGTGGGCTACTTAGAAACGGCCCATAACTTATTCACATAGAATGAAACCATTAAATCTTGAGGCCCATCTTGTAGGTTAGAATTAATAAAATTATTTGAAAGAGAAAATCAACACCCAAACTCATATCTGATTGATGAGTTTAGAAATCAACACTATGATAACCATATTCATCATTTAATATTTAATATATTAAGCACGTATCTAATTAAGTGCATTTGATAATACACTTTACATGTTTGAATTAAATAGACTTATGAATATCTTAATTGAAATTCTTTCTCTAATTAAGCACAAATTATATTATAGTATTAGAAGGCACGTTATAAGGTGCCTTAATACTTTAATAAAAAGAATATTTTGCCATGTGACATTCTAAATGCTCTTAACTAATATTTTCGTGTCATTTATTAAATGACACTTTGCAATAAAATTTAAAATTACTATATAATAACGGTTAATTAAGTGATTTAACTATCACTCAAAATTGAACATTGAATCAATCATTTAGGTTTAAGTAAATTTGTTTAATAAAAAAACCTTCTTTTTTTTTTGTACAATATACATTTAGACTTTTAATATAACTTTTCTATTTTTTAAAATCTTGAATTAATCATATTCAATAATAGAGTTTTAATAGATAAAAAATAAATATTGTTTAGAACTAACTTTTAATAAAAAACGTAACAATAACATGGTTTTTCAAATTAAAAAAGGATCCATTAAAGCCGATTACGGCAACCAAAACCCTAACCAAAAGAACCAATTCCAACCTAGGGTTTACTATTCAGCATAATCAAAAGTAGCTAAAACCTTTGTCATTTGTGACAACAAAACTTTATTTGCCTTCCTTTTTAAAGTTTGATTTAATTAAACTAATCTGGATTTGTTAATTAAGCACGAGATTTTGTCCATTTAGCCCTGGAACTTCCGACAGCAAATGAATTTATTAATTGCCAAAAGTATAAACAAAATCAATTTGTTTAATCCTCGTACAATCAGAATTAAAATTTTAATAAGCGAAATAATTTATAGTCCTAATATTCATATTTGTGTGTTGTCCCTTGAGCCATTAACTTTTCTTTTGGTATTAAATTAGGATAAGATTATTTAACCATAATATGTCGTGTATTAAGCTTCAACAACTGATCTGATAGGTACATACTAGCTATATATATTGTATCGAATTATGCTTCAAATTGCTAAAAGACTACAACTTTGATTCAATCATTGGATCACTTTGTCCCTCCCTTAAGTTGTCTTTTATGCAAATTAAACATACCCCTAAAACTTTTCATTTCTTAAAATAGCCTCACCTCTCTATCGAGTTTTGAGTAGGACGACAGCCGAATCAAATTCAAATTTACATGTCAAAAGTTTAAAAGTTTTATATGGGAATATTAATATTGTTTCTACAAACTAAATTTTAGACATTTTCATTAGTATAATTTATGATTTTTTTGTATCGTAAACATATCAGTTTTATAAATTAAATTCAAATCGTGCATCATGTTGAGTTACAAATTGTCAACTCTAATTTTGAGATTGAGAGTTAATGGGATACTAAATTCGCTCCATACACAATAAAAATTTTATGTGTTCTAACTTTAGTTCTCGTAGGAGAATATACAAATATTTCTCTTCATGGCAACCCTCGACCATTTCTTCACCCATTGCTCTTTTTCACGAGGGTGATATTTTTATAATTTTCAATTAAAAAAAAGTCCATACTAGTCTTATAAGTATGTATAGGAATACCAAAACGGAAGTATCCACAATTCTATCCGCATTCCTCGACATGGAAGAAAGAAGAGAATTGAAGAGAATGAAAGAATTACATAAGATAAAATGATAGGAGATTTTTTTTACTAGATGAATGGAGTGTTTCGATGGGAACTTCTTCCCAAGTTGAAAAACAATTCACTCCTATAAACTTAACAAATAAAGGGAAAGATAACTGAAAATGATTAACGATTAGGGTAAATAAATTTTCAGAATCATCACGTCAAATCTATTTAAATTAATAAAAAATGTAATGTCATGGAGTGTTAATTAACACTGAAAATGCTCGACCCAAAATGGATCGAAAAGGGAAGATTGAGGACATACTAACGACCTTGCAAGATCTTCAAAGGGTTGATGATAAAATCATGTGTCTTTGGGATTGGATCCTTGAACTTGCCCATATTAGTTACTCACTATCTGTCCCAAACCCACCTACTGGCTTAATGTCTGCAAGTGCATGTGTGATCCTCAATCCATATTGGAAATATGACTATATCCATTTTGTTTTTATTTGGGTCCCATCATTTTTCCCGCTTGTACATGCATGATCTCCAAGAAATAGGCAACCTAAAATCAGTCAAAAAGGGGTCAAAGCAAAGGAGAAGATTTTAGGGTTTCCTTTTTCTTGTGGAAGAGAGAAAGCAAGTGTGGCTTTAAAAGGTTCATTCATTCATTATTATAATAATGTAAGCCCCCTTCTCATCATCATAGTACCATTTTACAACAGTTCTATGCGGGCTTATTATTATGTAGTTATGTAGTGTGTTACGATGTTTATGGTTTTACGTATAAAATTTTTTTTTAAATATATTATTTTAAAATTATCAAATTTTATTGAAATAGGATTTTCGTATAATATCAATTAAATATTTGTATTTTGACCCAATTTTAATAAAATATCACTTTAAAACCCACAAATTATATTTAAAGTAAGAATCAAGTTATCAAACCCTCTTATTTCTCCAAGATTTTAATAAAATATACTATAAAAAAATAATCGCTTAGATCGTTTCTGACTTTATATTTTTTATTTATTTTGTTTTCAAAGTTAAAAAATTTTCAATTTCACATTTAACATTTTGACTTAGTTTTGATTATTTCAATTGACAAAATTTGATAAAATCATGCAAGTTTATGACTTATTCTTCAAATTTTCTTGTATGAAACCTCGTACTTATAGAAACATTCTATAAAGATATTACTCGTTTTTTCAAAATAAGAATCAAAGTAATACAACCCCCCTACTTTTTCAAGGTTCTAATAAGATACAACCAAAAAGCTCACAAATTTTACCAAAGTAAGAATCAAAATATCGAACCCTCAATTCATGAAGTGAAACTATTGAGTTAAATTGATTGGCTTCGTTATTATTGGCACCAAATTTTCTTTTTACAACAGTAAGTTAGAGAGAAAACCCACAAATTTTTTGCCCATTGCTCCATATCCTTCTTTTGGGCGTATGCTTTGGCCCATTCAAGCTGTCTTCCTTCTTCTTCCCTCAATACCAAGGATGCATTGAATCTATACGAAAATTCCTTAGTAAATATTTTTATGAGAACCCCACCAATCAAGAAAAGAAATTTATAAAAAAACAAATAAATAAATTTAATAAGCTTCTTGTCATTCCAAAACTTTCTTTTCTCAATCATTCACTCGATGAATTGGCAACATCTTCAGATCTTGTGTATCCATCTATTTTCTGGGTTCCATATTTGCTTGCTTTGGCCGATGTGGATTTGTCAAAAAAAATCTTTTTTTTTCCCCCTTTTTTTCTTACCCAACAACTATGATAAAATCGGTAATCCACTTTCATTATCGGTTGTTATTAAACGATTTTTAGTACTGTCTTATGAATAGGTTATTAAACGTTTATCAATAATACGAGTTAACAAAGTTACAGCTTGATTTTTGAAAAAATAAATAAAATTGTTGTACTTTGAATTGACACTCAAATCGATCAGCATTGAATCAAGACATAATTTTGTAAGTGCTGTGAGAGGGATAGGGCTTTTTTGCTTGATAGCTTTGCAACAACAAACAGGAATTTTCACAAGTTGTTGGTGTTGTTGTTAGTGATTTAGTTGTGATTGGTCCTACTAATAATTTAGCCCCATATTAATTGCAATTTCTTATCTATATTTTCCTGTTCTTCTATAATCACTAATTTCTAGTTTGTCAGTATTCCAATTTCTGATATATATGGACATAATCCATTATTGAGCTTTCATTATCCAGATATTAGGTTTGCATTTGCCGACCTTGATTTGTACCTTTGTTATTGATATTAGGCTTTGTCTTTGAAAATTTCACCAAGGTTTAAAAGATATATTCATATTAAAATATCCTTTCTTACATTTGCATGTTTGTCACAAAGTGATAAATCACGCTCTTTTATCAAACTATGTATGTTATTTATTTAATATAAAATATTAACTTGATACAATATAACGTAGTGTTACGCAGGTGCAAAATTATGGGTTTTAACTTAGGGAAAACATCAAGTTCTTGCTACAATTTGAAAGATATTGGATTTACACCAAAGAATTATTAGTTATGCCACTTTATTATTCATTATTACTCCCTTCATTTTAATATATAGATCATTTTGACCAAAATACAAATATTAAGACTATAATTAATTTTTGAAAAGTTCCATAACTTTTAATAGTTAAACCTGTTATACCTTTATTTAATGTATTTTTTATATTAGTACTATAAACTTGGAATAGTCATGACAAAAATAAGTCTCAATGAAATTGCAAATTAAATAAGGGTAATAGAGTAAAAACAATGGATTGTTTCCTAGAAGTAGACAAATGACTTATATTTTTATCGGTTTCTTAATAGGTGAAAACAATTTATATTTTGAAATGGAGGGAGTATTAAAGAAGGGTTAAAAAAAAAAAAAAAGATGACATGAGTCTAAATCAACCTTATTAGAATCATAATTAGACAAAACATAGGTAGTCTATGTTGTTAGTGGCCAAATCCAAATGGCCAATTAATATGTTATGGGTTGATTACGTGAACAATGTCCCCCCTTAATGGCAGATTATTGAATTCTTTAAGTCAAGATATTCCAGAACATGTTGTTGAGAGTGAGTGTGTGTGTGTGTCTGTGTAGTCCACACTTGTGTTGAGAAGACATGCAAAGTCAAACACTTTTGTTAGTGTTGTGAACCCATTAATTAATCAAGTCATTAGTTGTTTAATCAAAGATTGGATTGTGATGAGGCAAGATTGTTAGACATATTGTTAAGTTGTCGGGGGGCGGGGGGAACGGTAATTTATATGGTGGTCCTATAGGACCACCATGAATTTTACTCCTACCCCGCTACAGTAGCGCGCTACAGTTCCGCGCGCGCGCTACAGTAACGCGCTACAGTTCCGCGCGCTACAGTAAACGCGCTACAGTACCTTCGTTTCTTTTGTTATTTTTGGCTATTATGATACATATTATGGACGTTTTTGTTGTATGATATGATTTCTTTTATATTTTTGATCTGATATCTAAATTCTGTTGATCTGATGTCTGCTATTTTGTGATCTGATGTCTATATAATCATGATTTGATCTACTTTGTTAAGTATATTTTAGTTCTACTGTATGATTTCTTTTATATTTTTGATCTGATATCTATAGTCTGTTGATCTGATGTTAAGTATGAGTTGATCTGATGTCTATATAATCATGATTTGATCTACCTTGTTAAGTATATTTTAGTTCTACTGTATGATTTCTTTTATATTTTTGATCTGATATCTATAGTCTGTTGATCTGATGTTAAGTATGAGTTGATCTGATGTCTATATAATCCTGATCTGATCTCCTTTGTTAAGTATGTTTTAGTTCTGCTGTGTGATTTCTTTTAAAATCTTGATCTGATGTCTATAGTCTGTTGATCTGATGTCAAGTATACGCTGATCTGATGTCTATAGTCTGTTGATCTGATCTCCCTTTTTAAGTATGTTTTAGTTCTACTGTATGATTTCTTTTAAAATCTTGATCTGATGTCTATAGTCTGTTGATCTGATGTCAGTTATGAGTTGATCTGATGTCTATATAATCCTGATCTGATCTCCTTTGTTAAGTATGTTTTAGTTCTGCTGTGTGATTTCTTTTAAAATCTTGATCTGATGTCTATAGTCTGTTGATCTGATGTCAAGTATGAGTTGATCTGATGTCTATATAATCCTGATCTGATCTCCTTTGTTAAGTATGTTTTAGTTCTGCTGTGTGATTTCTTTTAAAATCTTGATCTGATGTCTATAGTCTGTTGATCTGATGTCAAGTATACACTGATCTGATGTCTATAGTCTGTTGATCTGATCTCCCTTTTTAAGTATGTTTTAGTTCTACTGTATGATTTCTTTTATATTCTTGATCTGATATCTATAGTCTGTTGATCTGATGTCAAGTATTCGCTGATCTGATGTCTATATAATCCTGATCTGATCTCTCTTGTTAATTATATTTTAGTTCTACTGTATGATTTCTTTTATATTCTTGATCTGATATCTATAGTCTGTTGATCTGATCTCTTGTATTCTCTCATCTGATGTCTATATAATCCTGATCTGATTTTCCTTGTTAAAAAAAGTATTTTTTTTTAAAAAAAAGAATTTTTTATAAAAAAGGTTTTTTTTTTTAAAAGTTTGTGCGTCAAAAAAAAAAAAAAACTGTAGCGCGTTACTGTAGCGCGAAACTATAGCGCGTCACTGTAGCGCTACTGTAGCGCGCGCGCTTACTGTAGCAAGTAGGAGTAAAATTCATCCTACTCCTATAGTACCACCGTAAACGGACTCGGGGGGAACCCCTCGAATTAGTTTAACAACAAATAAATCAATCCATCCATTCTTGAAAAAGTGTTTTGTTTATTACATTAAAATAAAATAGTAGTTCGAATTTTTTTATAAAAACAAAAATGGTAATAATTAATTAAAGATGGATTGATCAATTGACAACAATAACGTAGATTTTAAATTTTTTGAAGGATAGAATTGTAACGACATGGAGATGATTTCGAAACACGGTCGAAATAACTTTATTAAGGAAAATTATGACTGTTTCGAAAGGCGAATGCCTCCCTCGCCATCATGTAGTTTCGTCAATGTCAATCAATAAACATTATGCAATAAAATATACATGTATTATTATATATATTTGAAAAAATGGGGATCACACAATCACTTTTGTTATTACCTAATTTGCCTATTTGTGAGGGCTAAGGAGGCATGATCATATCATACAAGTATAATTTTTCAAAATCAAATTTTCTCCCTTTTTTTCTTTTTTTTTTTTTTTGGTATAAAATCCACTAAATTAATTAAGTGGGACAATTCCCTCTTTCCTCTTTAGAGCTCTTCTCTCTTGTTGCTAGCTAGAATACAAGTGGGACAAATTTGATTAGGTAAAGTGGTGCAAATGATCATGTGTTGTATGGCAATGGAGGATAGCATCCAAAACTCTGGTCAAATTGTCCAAGTTGAGTGGAGGAAGCAACTCCTCCATCCCATTCTTCCTTCATTAGTTTATGCATCTTCATTGCTTCAAATGCCTTTGCTCTCTGTTTACAGAAAAAAAAAAAAAAAGAAAAAAAAAAAAGAAAACAAAGTCCCATTAAGATTATGGATTCATTAAGCTGAATTATGTTTCAGTTCAGCCTTAATCTTTTCAAAAGTACCTGAATTATGTCAATGGTATCTGTTTCTCCATTGAAGTTGTACAAGTTGCTGGCTGCTGTGAGTTTCATTGACAAGAACTGATCATAGGGAAAAAAAAAACACAGGATCGATCATCAGTTTTGGATTTTTCCATGTATAAAACGAACGGCTTTAATTTGTTTCAAGTTGTTTCTTCCTCACCTCAACCTGATTTTGTAAGGATTGAACATAGTTAATAATCTCGTCCAACATTACTGCCATGCCCATTGTCTGCAAGTTCCAAAAACATTCCATGCTTATCAGTACAAAATCTTCAACAAACGAATGGAGCAATGAGGAAATGTTTAATATGTTTTACCTTTTGGCATCCAGGAACAATGTCTTGCAAACATCTAAGCCTCTCATTAATTTTCCCTCTTCTTACCTGATCCAGGTGAAAGATTTTTATCAGTTTAGGATTGTGAAAAAGAGTACATTCTTGAAGAATAATGAAGTGAAAAAAGGGAGTTTGAATTTGGTTTAAATTTATACCCTTTCTGCTAAACTGTGACTATCAGTGGCTTGGCCTCTTTTAGCTCTAACATGAACCACTTCTTTTGATTTCTCTTCTTCTTTCTCGTTCCTTCTTACCCTTTTCCCTCTTCCTGTACTCTGCAATTATTATAACATAATAAAACTAATCCAATTCATCATCTGAATTAATGAATTCAAACTAAGGTCAAACAAGGTGACATCGCTAGATTAAAGTATTGAGTTCTTGATTTGAAACCTACATTTTTCCTTGTAATTCCGTTTTCAGAAACTGGAGGAGACGAATTCGCAGAACTGCTCTCTGGGGTACTACTATTCTGCATTGATTTCCTCTTCTTCTCGTCCCGATCGACATGATGATCATTTGCAGAGGAGCTGTTGTTGGGCTGTTCGGAAATCGACACGACGTTCTTGAATTCTCCGGCGGCTGGAGCGGCGGTGGAGGGGGAAACCAGATTATTCAGGGGGAAGTTATCTGCCAAAATTCCAGGGAACTGATCATGGAGCTGACTACTGAAAAAGCTTTCCTGGGAGAATCCCAATACACTCTGGATATTGAAGCTGGAGGAGACGTCCACCACAGGGCCTCCATGGTTGAAATCCGGAAAAGGGTTCATCAGAATCTCCATGTTTGGATCAATGATTTCACATAAAGAGAGTAAGGAGGGTTTAATAAGGTTTTGCATATCTGATGAATTGAATTGATGAGCCATCAAAGTTTGAATTTTGAAGTTTTTTTTTTTTTGAGTACAACGTTTGTGTTGGCAGTTGTTTTTGCAGTTAAGGCTGTCAGTCTCTTATATAGAGAGGAAGAATCAATTTTTCACTCTTTTTTTTTTTTTTTTTTCCTTCCCTTTTTTCTTTTTTTTTTCTTTTTAAATAAAAAAAGGGTTTTAATTAATTTTGAAAAATTAGGGGGAAAAAGAAAGAGGAATTTGGAGAGCCACGTGGCAAACTGGGCTTCCACAGTTATGTTCCCCAGGTAGGACCAAGTTCAGGGGATTTACATCCAATTAATATGGGCCCATCATTTTGGTTTGAATGTTCAGACAGCTAAACCTGTGTGAACTCAGTAAGTGTGGGTCAAATGAGCAGTAAATTTTGGAGCTTTTGCATTCTTTTGAACTGAACAAATTATATATATATAATATTTTTAAAATTGTTTTCTTAAAAAAAAATATATTTTTTGTCTCAAAATTTTGTCAATTTTACAAAAGAGATAAGATACAAGAGATGAAAATGTTTGATCACTTCTAAGAGTGAATGCTTCCTTCTCGCCCGTATTTTTTTATTTCAAACCTATTTTATGCTGAAATTACTCCTAACAAATTAAAAAATATCAATCATAATATTTAAATATAAAATAAAATAATATTTTAAATTACTTAATTATTCTTAATTAATTTATCAAAAAATTTTATTAAAAAATTAATTTTTAATTCTTTTCATTTATGCTACTTTAATCATAATTTTTATAAATTTTTAATAAATTAATAAAAAATTTATAAATTTTTTGATAAATTAATTATGAGCCATTAGGTAATAATAGAATGAATAAATATAAAATTAAGGGGACGGTGTTTAAAAAAATTAAGATTTTTTAAAATGGAAATAAATAAGAAAAAAATGGCGAGATATTACACTTCTAAAATTACTTATTTTTTTGACAGTTTTAATCTGATCTGATTTTTTTCAGTAAAATTAAAGTCAAAGCCTCAAAGGTAAAAAGAGTATTTTCTTTTTAATAAAACATAAAGTATCAACGGCACTTCCTTTGAGTTTTCTCTTTTCTTTCATTTTGTTTTTAAAAAATTTTCATTTAGATAGGCTACAATCTCTTTTCAATTAAAAAAAAAAATCTATACTAAAATGTGGGTGACTATTTTAGTAATTAATTCTATTAGAAAATTATCGAACTCATTTAATATAACTTTTCAAAATTCATAGTAATTGGTAAGTGTTAGGTGGTCGGGAATCTCCATTCAACCTATGTATTTGAAGGTATGCTCAAAAATGGAAGGTGTACCGTATATAGTATCAGTTTTATAGATAATTCTCTTTAGAATGTATGGGACAGATGAGTCAAAATAGCCCATTAGGGTTAAAGGACAAAGGTATTACTAGTTGCGTTTCAATTTGAAGTACTATTATTTTAATTTTAATAAAATTATCTTTTTATTTTAAAAGATTACGAAGAGAGAGAGTATTGTAGGGGTGTATTTTAATTCAAATTAAAACGATAAAAATAAAAATTGGGACGATAACTAGTAAAATTTATGACCAAATTTAATCTATTTCGTAAGTGAGAGGTCAAAAGATAATTAAAAATGACTTACTACTAATTTATTATTCAGTATTTACAATCAAATTATTCCTATTGATTAGATCTCCATTCGATACTCAACAATAATCATATTAAAAAAAATTTAAATTGGATTTCATATCTAAATTAAAAAGAAAAAGCCACACTAATATATATTCTCTCACATTTTCATTTCAGCCAAGAAAGTTGTTTCCAAAAATCGAAATATTGAGGAAACTTTTGGTTCACTTTGAGTAGTGAAGGAAAGGGAGACAAACTTTTATGGGTGAAGATAATGAAACAGTAAACTCTATGAATAAAACATCACCATCTGGGAATATCATATGAACTAAAGATTTTAGATTAGAGGTTTCTCATCATTTGATCAAGTGAGTAGATAAATTGTCGGCAATTACGTGGAGAAGGAGAAAGGCAAAGTTAAGGTTAATTATACACTATATTTCTTAAAATAACAGTCCTATTTATAACTATTTTTTAATAAATTGATTATATATTCAAAATAATAGTCATATTTATCATACTATTTAATAAATAGGGTCACTTATATTTAACTCGTATGTGGTTTGTTCAAACAGTCAATACTCCCCATCAGATTCATAAAAGTACATTACTCTCCTTAATAACTCGAACTCATAACAATCAATCCCTTAATTAACAAAAAAAATTAGAGTAAACTTATTGTGTAAACATTTTTATTGAGTTAAAATATCATCGAAAAAGTTCACATTATAATTATCCAAACTAATTTTAATTGAAAATTACCTGATTTTTTTATATTTTCTGATGTTTAATTTCAGTCAAAGGATATATATAATTTCAGAAACTTGAAACGACAGAGAATGCCCTAATGAATAAACAGTAAAATTATATAAAAAATATTATTTATTGTATTATTACCATAAAGATAAATATTATTTTGTGATGGGGATAGTGGCATCTTATCCTAAGGCATAGTATAGAGTTTGGTGGGCAGTTCCTTTTGCTTAATGTTGAAGTTTACCATAAATGTTAGTGTAACTTTTTTGTGTGGAATGGAAATCTTGCGGCCAACTCCAAAAATAGTTGGTTGGTTTTGTGGTGGATGATAAGGTGAAACCAATAATAATGCTTCTTATAATTATTATTACTATATATATTCATTTCATTTGGATTTGAACCATCAACATCGCTCACAGGTTGCATTGCACGTTCAATTTTGAACTATAATTGGCCAAAATTACTCATTCATTTCATCCAATAATTTTGCCATTAATTTGACCATGTTTCATGGCGTAATTAACCAACAGTAAAATCAGACATTTTGTTTTAAAATAAAATATTTGTTTCGTCTCTGAGATTAGTGATTAATTTTTACGTAAGTGGTTTATTATGAAAAGAAAAAGTATGGAGTAGTTAAATTAGTTTATTGTAACTTTATATTTCAAAAAACAAAGTTTATTGCAACTTTAAATTATAAAAGAATGACATATTATTGACATTTACTCTTTTTCTGAGCTACAAAACTTAAAAATATATTTAACAATAAACAAGTTTGTAACTCACGAATTTTGTTTTAAGAGGATTGATTTCTACGGTTTTATACTTGAATTCACACCTCCTTGATTTCAAGTAAGGAGAAATATAATTACTAGATTATAAATTTTATTAAATACTCTTAATTTATTTATTTTCATTGATTTTCTGAAAATTTAGTTAATTTTTTAAATTTTCAAAATAGGTTAATTTTCCTTTTTTTTAATCAAAAAAAAGGTAGCATTTTTATTTTATTTTATTTTAAAAAGATGTTTAGCATTGGTCAATTGACCAGTTGACTCTCCAAATAGCTTAATAACTTCAACATTTAAATGTGAATAGCCCACTTGCAAATTTTAACTTTCACATAATGTTAATACTGATTAAAATATACTTAAATTATTATATGAGTATGAGATTTATAAAATTAGGAAAGATTTTACTTTGTGTATGATCTTGTATAATTCTGAGACAGATCATCTGTTCGACTGATTAGATTACTTCTAATTACATATTTCTACTACTACAAGTAAAATTCGAACTTTCAATTGCGATTTTACACATAATTTTGGACAACTTACTTGTATAATCGAAAAATTATTCACAATCTTTTCCTACGTAGATCTGTTGGACCTTAATTTTCCATTCCATCTTGGAGGAGTTTCACAATTTTTCTTCCAATGTTGCAAAGCTTGTTGCAACTTCTGTCTGAAAAGGTGATGAGATCAATAGCCTCCTTGTTATCCAATTCAAGAACAACCTTTAGATACCCTTTGTGGAGTGCCAAGAGAAGTCCATTATAAACACTCCATAAAATGGGCTAGCCATTTCTATGTTTCATCCAAAGAAAATGGGCTTTGTGAACCACAAAGATATATGGTTTTTAGATAATCTTTATTTTGGGCCTAATTGTCCCAATACTGGCAAGTCATTACAGGTCCAAGTAAAGGTCCAAGTAAACCATGATGCAAAGGTGATGGAAATCTGCGCCACATAAAATTGAAACCAAATTAAAAAAAATCATCTACGTAGATGAGAGTTTGTCAGATTTTCATGGATTGCAATCATATCCACAAGGACCAACACACAGATATATTCTTGATTTCTTTTTTTTCTGTTTTTTTTTTGGATTCATAGTCTAAAAATATAATTATAGCCCTCGTGAAAATTCCTTGAAGAATCGTTTTGCTGCAGAAATGGCAGCTGCAAAGGTGGCTATTTCTTCTGTTCTTGGCACTAAATTTGGATCATCCCACAAGTTCTTCCCTCCAACTTCGCAACCTCACATTTCTTCCTCACGAAAGAGAAGGGACAATTTTCCCAGAATATCTGCAAGATTAGGTTTTTATCCATTCAGCTACAGTTTATCAATTTGATTTTGTTGGGCTTTTTTTTAACATTTTGCTTCTTGGTTGCCCTCTTGGTATCGTGAATTCAGGGGGAGAGGAAGGGGAAGTCAAAGAGAAGAAGAAATTCATCACCAGAGATGAAGAACCAGAACAGTAAGACTGATAACTAAATTTTATGTGAATTTTGGATTATGGGCTGTTGAATTAGATGGAATTATATGAATATTTTGACAAAATTAATGAAGGGTTGTGATGAACTGAAAATATGTGTAGATATTGGCAGACAGCAGGGGAAAGGGAAGGGGAGAATCCAATGAAGACGCCTCTGCCTTACATTATCATATTTGGCATGTCAACACCCTTTGTGATCTTAGCCATTGCTTTTGCTAATGGTTGGATCAAAGTTCCAGTTCGATGAATTTTTGCTGGTGGGAGGGTGCCTGTCCTAAAACAGTCAGAATTTTCTCTAATAAAGTTATTCTAATCGAGTTTGGCTTGATGTCTGCTTTTCATGTCATTATAATTCTACCCCGAAAATTTAAAATCTGCATCCAAATGGCAACAACAAGCCCTTAATTTGAAGCCAATATTTGTCAAATACGCCATTTGAGCTCCGTTTTCTTTGAGTTTTGATATGTAAGAATACATATTTAATATATTCATGTTCTTCTGCTCATTTTCCACTCAGAAAAGAGCTCTGTATTTTAGTATATATGATGGAAAATTTTATACAAGTCTCAGTCGTACTGATTTTTATGCTGCAAGCATTTCTTTATGGCCCAGATGATTTTTTAGTTTTTTTCTTTCCACGAAAGGCAATATATATATTTATATAGATATATAGGTTTGGAAAATTTGATTCATGAAGACAAGTCTTGACAGCTAATAATAAGGAATGAAAGGGAACCATCAAGAAAATTCTGATCAAACCGGCAACAAATGACACTACCTAGTCTGTTCGGGAACATCCAATAAAATTTGAGTCCCTGTGTAAAAATGACACGCACACATTCAGAAATGACACTATTAAAAGTAAGAACAACCTTAACTAACTTCTAAAAGAACTGCTAAGATGTTGAATTTGCTTTGATTTAATACTGTTCGATATCCAAGGCAAAATTCGAACATCTTAACTAGCTTCAAAGAGAATTTCTTTATTCAGGAGGAATTCCTCAGCTCTTTGTTGTAAGGAGTCGCCATAATTGCTGGGTTTGAATTTTCCATGGGACAGACATCGCCGTCTTGATTTTTAGGCAGCTGAAATTTTCCATATTACCGTCAAAGTCTGACATCATCACTTCTGTCACGTGTGATAAATAATTTCTTCATCATCTTATTTCTAACATTTGTTTTTTAACTTTAAGTCGTGACCCAAATAAATAATTTCTTTATTCGTATCCATTGCATTTATGAGTTAGGGTTTTGAAGGAATTGAATCCATATTTTCATAATTTAGGACCAAATATACCACACTCTCATATCATAAATACAAGCATAATTCAATTTCTGGTTTACAGTTCGGTATCAATATATCAGTATTGTGTTTCATACTACAGAACCCAAGGTTGGGATTAGCTAATATTATATGCCTAAACCTTAAGTAAAATTACTTATTAGGGTTTACAATTCTCTGTAACACTTATAGGTGACATTCTCATGACAAATTTCAATTATTTTGAATATATATTATATTTTTAATTAATTTTTATATAATATATAATTATTTGCACTCTTATATTTTGTAACACAATGATTCATTTTATACTTTAATTATGAAAACAGGGAATTGGATTCCTTCAAAGCCCTAGAAAATAAGTCTAGGTCTCATCTTGTATTACCCTAGCAAACTGAATCAGTTGAATTAATTGATATCATGTCTGACTTGATCAACTTTTTCTAGTGTCTCATTCTTCCATTCCAGCATTCTTATCCGAAAGTAAACTACTCTTTAGGTAAAACAAGAAGAAGAAGATGGAAGGAAGTGACCAAAAAAAATAAAATCAAATCCATTGTGGATCTGCACGTTTTGAGAAGAATTTTCTTTGCCTCATGCATGGCTTAATCTGGTTATGGTTCTTCATTGGTCCGATTGTGACAAAATATGACAAATAAAAGTGTGTTATTAATAAGTCGTAATCTAACCGAAGAAATTGGGTATTAAATATCGTATTTTTTATTTATCTATTGTTATCTTTAAAAAATAATAAGAGCATTTTAATAAAAAATAGACAAAATAATAATTTAAGAATCGTAAATAAATAAAAAAGGATGATAGTATTTATGCGTCCACCAAGAAATTTTTGGGTGAAATACATTAACGTCTCACCTGATTTAATCAAACTATTAATTACCTTCAAAATTTCTGACAATTACATTTACAACCGTTGATCAAAGCCAAACATTAAAAAATATCAAAAGATAAAAAATTTAATAATTTTTTTTACTAAAATAAGTTTCGATGATTGTGAGTATAAACTTTTCTAATAATCTTTTCACTTAATAATAATATTTATGTCAATAATTTTACTTTATTCTACGTCCACTAGAGAGCCCATTATTATGAGTATAAGTGATGAAAAAATAAATATAACTGTTAAAAATTTCAAAATAATATCGATAATTAATTAAACCACGTAACCGATGTAATTTGCCGTATACTGTAGGAGGCTGAATTATGCATGCAAATGACTTTTTACGCAAGTGTATTTTTCCACCTTATTCAATATATATTCATCTTTCTTCAATTTAGTTTGAGTGTCCCAATCACGATTGTGGCAATGATCACGCTTCATTATAATATAATTTCCATATTCTTATTTTCGAATAATTTGCAGCGTATGCAAATTATATCATGTACCTACTAGGTATATATACTTATTATTATATTTAAAAATAAAATGATAATAACTTATTAATTTTTAAAATTTAAATTAATTTTATATTAAATTATTATAATTTTATTTTTAAATATAGTTATGTACATTTACCTAGTAATTTGTGGCCGTGGTCTATATATATGGTGCAATAAATGAAACAATATAGAACAATAGTAAATGTTGGAATGTAAGGAGATGTCTTCAATTGAGAATTATGACCCGTTCCTCTGTCAGTTTAAGCAGACAATTCTACAAGGTGAAAAAATGTATCAATTTCTAAGAAGATAATTTAATTTAATTTAATTTACTCCCTCCATTTCTTTTTTATAATAAGAATCGATTATTATTTAATTTAAAAGACCATGTTATTTTTTTAATTATAATTTTTTAAAATATATATCTCTTCTATCTATTAAAACTCTACTATTAAATAATTTATGAATAAAATACCCCGAGTTTTATTAAAAGACCAAAAAATCTTTTAAAATAATTTCTTTACCTTTTCAAGGTGAATTACATTTATCTCCCAGTGATGATTTGGGAAAACTATCAATATCCCCTGAAATTTTAAAAATAACGTATACTTCTTTTGACTATTCAAATTAATAACAACTAGCCCCCTGATCGACAGAAAATGAGCAAAAATGCTTACATAAATATTATTATTATTGTGTTGAAAGATAAATTTACCATCATTTTATAGTCTCATTTGGACAAAATATCGTTAATTTTTTTCATTTTTTGACATTTTTTATATTTAACTTTAGTTAAGATGATATTGATAGTTATCAAAAACTTCAAGGAATAATTGATAGATTAACCAAACTACAAATGAGATAAATGTAATTCATCCAACTTTTTAAACATTTCACCTAAAAAATAGGGATTATATGAGAATCTTAACATACCCAGACTGTTCAATACTATTCTTATTATTAGCAATGAACTTATTAATATAGTGTCACATCAATATTTCTTTGATCTCATTATCTTATAAATATATAATGTCAAAGCTATTCAAAATGTATTCATATATTAATACATAAAATATATTATCCCATTATATATTATCTTATATTGTATCAATGGTATTAGAACTATTTAAAATTTTTGAAGGCCATCCCGCATGTCTTATACTATATTTTTAATGAAATATAATTATTAAACAATACATCAGTTATAATAAATATTACATTAATTATAATTAAAATTTATAACTATAAAATACATTAAATATCACATAAAAATATATCACATTTTAAATACATGAAAATATATAAAATATTATATAAGAATATATCAATTTTCAAAATATGAAAATACATTAAATATATGGTCAAAATACTATAGAATATATTTTCGGTGGGGTATGATATAATTTGCAGGATTCGCTGCCAATGGCCAGGCAAAAAAGAGGGTAATGTGTCCTGTGCAACTTCATGAGTTTAATCTGTACAAGATTCTGACTTTACTTTCATAATAAGAAATGTTGGACTGCTTCGTTCATGTATTAGCATCTCTGACGTTAGGGTTATGTTTTCAGATGACCCAAGTCCATCCCAGAATTCCATTCTGGATCGTTCGAAGCCTTGAAACGATTTTAGGTCAAATATTCGTTATCAATATTCTTTTATTTATCTATTTTTTTTAAGTGTAAGAAATTTAGTGGCTTTGTAATATTCCTTTATATATATTCACAAAATTTAGAGCTTAATTAAATCCCATCTTTAGAAAATGGGTTGAAAACCATGAAAAAAAAAAATCGACCATATTATTACATCCATCCTAAAAAAATATTCATATTTATTTAACTTAAATATTTAAATAAACATATTTTTTTATGGGACGATGAGAGTACAGTAGAGTTGAAAAACATTAGTTTAAAATATAATATTATTCTTACTTCACTTATTTATTACCGTCGTTCTTGTTAAAAAATCTCTATCTTGTATCATATTAAATTTTATTATTAAATAAGAAAAAGTTAAAATTTACATGTAAAAAATTGTATTAAAATTTTCAAATATTTTTAGAAAAACGAATGAGTATATATAATCACATGCAAAAATAAAATAGAATTAAGATTCCTTTTGGAAAAAAAGAGGAGAGTTGAGGAGTCAAAAAAGAATATAAATAAGATTAATAATAAGGTTTAGCAGCCTACACAGAGTTTCGTTTCGTACCTTTCCAGAATTGATGGATTCTAGAAAAAAAAAAATGATACTTTTATAGTAACAAAACGAGGCCACCAAATTAAAAGAAATACCGTGCATGCATGCAACCCATTGTTTCGTATTCAATCGAGTCCATGTTTTAACATTCCAAGCAAAATAAGTTACGGAATTTAGGGTTTTGGATATCTTATGTCACTTTTGGTGCTGTTATGTTTTATTTTAGGGTAGTGTTATATCGCGCCCTCTTTTGGTTATTGGACGTCTATTTTTTTTTTTAAGAAAAACCCTTTAGTTTGTTAAGTATCGCCCTCTTAATTCTTATTTCTCGCCCCTTTAATGTTTATCTTTTCTCCCTCCTATTATTACCTAATTGGCCTTAATTAATTTACGAAAAAATTTATAAGTCTCTTTTTAATCTACCAAAAATTTATAAAAATTATGATTAAAGTAGCATAGATGAGCGAAATTATAAATAATTTTTTTTGATATTTTTAGTAAACTGATTAAGGGTATTTAGGTAATTTAATATATTTTTATATTTAAATATTATATTTAGTATTCCTTAATTTTTCAAGGATAATTTAAGTATAAAAGAGGTATAAAATAACAAAACAGGGGCGCGAAATACGCCTTCACTTTATTTTATCTCTTAGTTAGTGAATATAGATTTTGTATTATTTATTAATATTTATACTGTTAGTACCCTTTTTCATTATAGTTAATTTTAATTGTAAACTTTTTATTTTTTTGCACTAAGAAAATTATATCTTATTTATTGATTTTTTACACTTTAACCCCCAAAAAAATACCCTAAACATAAAAAATAAACCCTTAATATAAAAATTTATTAGAATACAAATAAAAAGTGACCTAGGATTCAAAATCAAATAAGCAACTTCGCCGCCACCTATCAAAAATTTGATTTTATCTCTGGCTTTTTTAAAAAATAAAAACACCGCCAACAACTTCTTTGATCATTTTGTAGACATTTTGAAAAGTATGATAACTAACTCAAAAGTTGTTGATTTGTGAACATTTCACTGGGTAATAAATAGGTGTGTTGAAGTTTCAGATTGATCCGGTCAATTCGATTCGGAGATTGGATTCGTGGATATATTTTATTTTAAATTTTAATTCAACAAATTAAAATTAAAAATTATTCATTTTCGATGGGATTCCATATTTATCTTAAAAAATCGATCGTTAATCCAGATCCGTATATATATGTAATTAATAATAATATCGTTTATATGTATATATATATTAATAATTGATGTTTAGTGTAATTAAAATTTAAAATTAATGTTGTTAAGTTTAATTTTTTGAACGTTTTCTTGGACTGGTTTATGTATGTCTAGCATACTTTGGTATTCTTGATTTTTTTTTTTTTTTGAACTGAAGATGTTTTTGGACTATTTTTCGTTTAATTGTGATATGATTTTTGGACTCTATAATATTGAAAATCTGATTGTTTGATTTTGGGTATTTTGATTTATGGTATATATAGAGAACCAAATGTAGAAAATCTCATTTTACTTTACGACCTAAAACTGAATAATTGTAAGTCCAACTTGTCAATCCGATCAATCCAGACCGTCCAAAGTGGATTGAATACGGAATAAAAATCAGTCAGTTACGGATAAAAAAATTTTAAATTCGTATGTTATGGATTGGTTCCGGATTGATACAAAATTCAGCCAATCCGATCCGTGAACACCCCTAGAAATAAAGTTAATGTCGTATCCTCACTTGTTTTTATTTATTATCTCTCATTTTTATTAAAAATATTTTAATTATTTGATAAAAAAATAGGGCAAAATAGTAAATTTAAAAAGTGATAAATAAAAGAAAGGACAAAAAAGTAATACTCTAATTTATGTCCAAATATGAAATTCGAATACAAAATCTTAATTAAGGATAGATGGATCTTACCATTTAACCAAATTTGAGATTATCTAACGTTCATTTTTTTTTTTTTTTTACTCATGAAACATTATAAATAAATTTACTGACAGAGAAGAAAAAAACTTCGAACCTAGACAAATCCCTAAAATTGAGAAGAGATTTTCTAAAGGGGCCCGGTCCAAATTAATATAAAATTTGGGGGTGTGGACGGAAATATTTAGAATATGAAATGTGTTGACCATTTTTAGCCCTCTCGGATTTGTGAAATCCGAGTCTTTTAATCAATTTGAGATTCAGATTTCACAAATCCGATTTCTTAATCCAAAAATAATTCAGATTTTGAAAATTTGATTTTTGAAAAAAAAAAAAAAAGTAGTACCACATCCAGAACAACTAGCACCACGTCAAAAATAACTAGAACCACGTCCAGAAACGTCTACATCCATGCATATGAATTTAAGCTATTTTTTTACAAAGACAACCCAACACGTCTCAGAACAACTAGCACCACGTCCAAAAATGTCTATATCCATGCATGTGAATTTAAACTAATTTTTTTCACAAAGACATCCCACCACGTCTCATAACACTAGCACCACGACAAAAACAACTAGCACCACTTCCATATACGTCTGCATCCATGTGTGTGAATTTAAATTGATTTTTTTATCCACCACGTCTCAGAACACTAGCACCACGTCTAGAAACGTCTACATTCATGCATGTGAATTTAAGCTAATTTTTTTCACAAAGACAGTTCACCACGTCTTATAACACTAGAACAACGTAAAAAACAACTAGCACCACGTCCATAAACTTCTACATCCATGTGTGTGAATTCAAACTGATTTTTTTCACAAAAACAGTCCACCACGTCTCAGAACACTAGCACCACGTAAAAAACAACTAGCACCACGTCCAGAAACTACATCCATGCATGTGAATTTAAGCTGATTTTTGGTATATGGAATAGGTAGAATTGAGATTTTGAAGTTCATATTTGTGTTTTGATGAGTTATTGATGTTTTGGTATATGAAATAGATATAATTGTGATTTTGAAGTTCATATTTGTGTTTTGATGAGTTATTAATGTTTTGGTATATGGAATAGATAGAATTGTGTTTTGAAGTTCATATTTGTGTTTTGGTGAGTTATTGATGTTTTGATATATGTAATAAATAGAATTGCGTTTTGAAGTTCATATTTGTGTTTTGATGAGTTATTGATGTTTCGGTATATAGAATAAGTAGAATTGTAAATTTGAAGTTCATATTTGTGTTTTGATGAGTTATTGATGTTTCGGTATATGGAATAGGTAGAATAGTGATTTTGAAGTTCATATCTGTGTTTTGATGAGTAATTGATGTTTCGGTATATGGAATAGATATAATTGTGTTTTGAAGTTCATATTTGTGTTTTGATGAGCTATTGATGTTTTGGTATATGGAATAGATAGAATTGTGTTTTGAAGTTCATATATGTGTTTTGATAAGTTATTGATGTTTTGGTATATGGAATAAGTAGAATTGTGATTTTGAAGTTCATATTTGTGTTTTGATGAGTTATTGATGTTTTGATTTATGGAATAGGTATAATTGTGATTTTAAAGTTCATATTTGTGTTTTGATGAGTTATTGATGTTTTGTTATATAGAACTGGTAGAATTGTGATTTTGAAATTCATATTTGTGTTTTGATGAGTTATTGATTGATGTTTTGGCATATGAAATAGGTAGAATTGTGATTTTTTTATTCGTATAATAAAAATCCGAATTAAAATTTAATTCGGATAATAAAATTTCGAATTTAATTAATTCAGGTTTCGTAAATCTGAATTAATTATTTAATTCGGATATCCATCCAATCCAGTCTCGGATTTTGAAAATCTGAAACAGGATTTTTTTTCGTCCAAATCCCGCCAAAATTCGGATTTTGCAAATCCGAATTATAAAACCCCACCCCCCCTTTTTTCTTCTTCTTTCTTCTACCTCGCGAAATTATTCCCTCGCCAGATTTTTATTTTTTCATTGTATGTTTTGAAATTCATATTTTACAAGACGTTTTTGGACGTGGTCCTAATTTAATTTGACGTGGTTCATGTTGTTTTTAACGTGGTGGACTGTCTTTGTGAAAAAAATCAGTTTAAATTCGCACACATGGATGTAGACATTTATGGACGTGGTGTTAGTGTTCTGAGACATGGTGCTAGTGTTCTGAGACATGGTGGACTGTCTTTGTGAAAAAAATAGCTTAAATTCACATGCATGGATATAGACGATTCTGGACGTGGTCCTAGTTTTTTTTGACGTGGTGCATGCTGTTCTGAGAATTGGTGGAATGTCTTTGTTGAAAAAATCAGTTTAAATTCTAATGAATGGATGTAGACATTTCTGGACGTGGTTGTAGTTGTTTTTGACGTGGTGCATGTTATTCTGAGACGTGGTGGACTTTTTTTGTTGAAAAAATCAGTTTAAATTCTAATGAATGGATGTAGACGTTTCTGGACGTGGTCCTAGTTGTTTTTGACGTAGTTCTAGTGTTAATAGACGTGGTGGACTGTCTTTGTGAAAAAAATCAGTTTAAATTCACACACATGGATATAGACGTTTATGGACGTGGTGCTAGTGTTCTGAGACGTGGTTCTAGTGTTTTGAGACGTGGTGGACTGTCTTTGTGAAAAAAATAACTTAAATTCACATGCATGGATGTAGACGTTTCTGGACGTGGTGCTAGTGTTCTGAGACATTGTTCTAGTGTTCTGAGACGTGGTTGACTGTCTTTGTGAAAAAAATAGCTTAAATTCACATGCATGGATGTAGACGTTTCTGAACGTGGTCCTAGTTGTTTTTGACGTGATTCTAGTTGTTCTGAGACGTGGTGAACTTTCTTTGTTGAAAAAATCCGTTCAATAATGTTTTGATTCGGATTTTGAAAATCCGAATTCAATTGATTTCGGATTTTTGATATTCGAATTAAATTAATCTAATTAATCTCCCTTATTAATTTTTAATTTAATTAGGGTTATTGATATTTCGATTTTCAAAATCTAAAAGTTTATAAATTTGAATTTTCAAAATCCGATTTTGTATTATTTCAAATTTTTAAAATCCGATGGGCCTTTTTTAGACCACACATTTTCATTTTTTTATTTTTTTGTTTACAAATTTATTTAGTGGATTAATTTAGTAAAAAATTCTGAATGGACCAGACCACATAAGTATTGACCCCACTTTGATTTTTGACGTTGTAGTTTCATTCTTCTTCCCTTCCAAGTCAACCACGTCTTAAAGTTATCTCTAGAAAGAAAGAAATCGTGGGAAAATTTGAGAAAGCCAGAAAGATTGATCCATGTGTGTTAAAATATTGGTTATTTCAAGAATTATGCTCCCCTCTCCACCCTACAAATTAACTTAATAACTTTTCGATTTATTTATCCAAATTTAAATTATTATTAATTTATAAAGCATAATTTGTATAAAAATTAATTAAGACTAACGATATAATACGAAATTTTATACTATCTGACTCTCCCATTGTCAAAACTATACATTACTATAAATCTTTTGGTCCATATTCTTGCAGTTCATGGGTGATAATGGTGTTATCTTTTTCCACGTAGAAACTATATACTCTCTCCGTCCTAATTTATCTATTGTTTTAGAGATTTCACTGTTATAAATGAAAATTAGTAATTAATGATTTAGTAAAGTAAATTTTTCTTTTTTACCCCAACTTAGAAAAGAAATTATTAATGAAATAGGTAATTAGGTGGTAGAGTTTAATACACTCATAAATTTTGATGAAGGATAAAACAAGAAAAATAAAAAAAATTATTTTGATAATGATAAAGTGTCAATTAATAAGCGATAACTTTTAATAGCTAAAACGACAGATAAATTGGGACGGAAGGAGTATATTACAAGATCCCACTTCACATAAACAAGAACTTGTGGTTTCTGATCCAATTTAAGTTCATAAAACATCCTAAGCCACCACTCAAAATCCAAGAATAAGATGGTTTTCAGTCTGACTTTAATTACTATATTTATATGAAGTTTGAAGAAGTACCACAATTCAAAAATTGTAGCAATCCAAGTTGGCTATTGTTTTACTTATTAAAGGTCCCAATCCTATGTCTTTAAATGCAAAAAAAAAAAAAAAAAGTATGACAAGGTGAAACTATATATAGAACCTAACAAGTAGACAAATTAAGTTGTGGAAAAGAATTACCTATGTTCATAAGTCTTATTAATAGTTTTGTTTATTACTTTTAGTTCATTTTCATCTTATACGGATAATTTTGTTTAAGACAAATTAAGTCTAAGTTGTAAAAAATAATTAGTCATCGCTAGTTCAAAACGGTTAATTCAATTTATTAATAACAATATGGGACGGGATGTCATACTACATAAGTTTTCTTTTTTAGCATGATATTTTTAAAAATATATATAATTTAAAACAATATAAATCAGAATTGTAACACTTATATTATTCTTTATGTTGAGGAGTACAATATATAAGATTTTGTTAATTGAAAGAACAAAATGAGGAGGAAGAAGAAAAGATGAAGAGGACAAAGATGAGGTTGAAGTTGAGAGGAAATGCTGAAGATTTTATTGGTAAATTACTTTTTTTAAAAAAAAATCTTTTGATCAAAATACAAAAATCTCTCTATCATTTTAAAAATTATAAAAATCTATATGTACTAATCAATAATCTAGTTTCGTTATCTAACATCATTCAATTTATTAAGTAAATGGATAATAATACCTTTAATAAATTCGTAAATAAATTTTCAAATCAAAACACCTTCATATTTAAGTATAAACTTACTAAATTAAAATAAATAATTTTAATTTTCACATCCTAAATTACGCTATTTTACTTGATATCTTTAATGGTTTCCTTTTCACATGTGAAGCAAGATATTGTCCCCCTCCCCCTAAGGAAACAAAAAAAAAAAAAAAAAAAAAAACCCAATAAAGCTGAAAAACTCCACCCGTGCTTTGACGATAGCAACTTCACTAAAACGTCCGATTTCGCGGCTACTTCCTTTGAAAAGTAGTATTCCCTAATACAGTGCATGCGTGCATTGGACTCTGCAGTCAAACTCACACCCTATAAACTTCTGATCTCGACTTACCTCGTACCTTATAAATCTTCCCACTCCTTCCATGGCGTCATTGCTTCTTCCTTCAATCAAACTCAAAGAATTTTGAGCTCCATTTTAGTTTAACAATTTTGCCCTGATAAAAAATCAAACATGGAAGAAGGACTCTGCTACCTTTCTAAGAGTACTAGCAGTAGTAGTGCCGCCACCACCACCACCACTTGCAGCGACGATGATGGTGCTCTTGATGATCAGCTCCGAAGAGGGCCATGGACTCCTGAAGAAGATTCTCTTCTCGTTCATTACATTTCTTGCCATGGTGAAGGCCGATGGAATTTGCTCGCCAAACGCTCTGGTATGCTTGGATTTCTTCTTTCTCGAATTTAGAGTCTTATTTAGAGATTTTGAAACAGGGGTTCTTGAATTGGAAACAGAATTCAATTTTGGGACATCGTTAATTGCTGAAATATGTTCTACTATGGTTTGAATTTTGAAGGATTGAAAAGAACTGGCAAGAGTTGCAGGCTGAGATGGCTGAACTACTTGAAACCAGAGGTTAAACGTGGAAACCTTAGTTCCCAAGAACAGCTGCTGATTCTTGAGCTTCATTCCAAATGGGGAAACAGGTAAACATATACTGATTCATGTTCATCCATATGTTCTTTTCTTGATAAGTTCATGTGTTTCTCCTCAAAATTTAAGAGGGCTGAAATCGAATTGAATTAATTGAAGGTGGTCAAAGATTGCCCAATACCTTCCTGGAAGAACAGACAATGAGATCAAGAACTACTGGAGAACCAGAGTGCAAAAACAAGCCAGACATCTGAAGATAGACCCCAACAGCAGAGAGTTTGAAGAACTCATCCGCTCTGTCTGGATACCAATGTTGCTTCAAAAAGTACAATTAGGATCTAACAACCCTTTCCCGGAATCCTCGCCGTCGCCGGGGCCGGCGCCAGCTCCGGAGACAAAAGTTCCACATCAAAACTTTAATACCAGCAGCAGCCCATCAAGCATGTCCTTTTCAGAGTCTACAAAAATCTCATCAACAACATCCTCATCTTCATCATCATCATCATCATCCCTGACTCAAGTTTCCCTGTTTCTGGAGAACCCGATTGATCCGTTTGGTAATAATTTCTACGGTCCTTTTCAAGATGAATGTTACAACGTTGATAGCACTAATATGTATGACGTTGAAACGTTAAACTCAGTAGGCCCTGTTACGAGATTAGGCTGCTCAGTTGTAGCTAATAATAGTACGGAACAAAATAATTGGCTGATGATGAGTGATGATATGGAACAGTACAGTCTATGGAGCAATTTGGATGAGTTTTGGCAAGTGAAGCAACCAAAAGCAAGAAACACATAAATCTAGCCATTGATCAGCTTTGTTTATCTGATAATTTCCTCAAAAAATAGTAATGATGGTCACCCATGAAGGCATTGAAATCTTGAGTTGGGTGTTGCCCATGATCAAATGCAGAGGTGGACGCAAATTTTATATTTTCGGGAGACGAAATTACAACGGTATGAAAGGCGAATATTGACTGGAACTCAGCCAGAATAACCCTGATACTAGGGAAAATTCTGGCCGTTTCGGGAAGTCGGACGCTCTTCCTCGTCATATTTTACACCTGCCCCTGATCAAATCTTAGTTAAGATAGACTTATTGTATTTGTATTATATAAAGGTAATCGTTAGTAGTAGAAGTACATAAGAGATAGATAGATGATTTCTCTCAATATTGTATTTTTTTGTGTGATCGAATAACAATTGTTAATAAAATTGATGATGAACTTAAGAAGAAAAATCATAGGGATATGCTCATAGAAATTTGTCTCTTTAGGACTTGGTAGGGTTAAAGCTAGCATTTCCAACACGCATTAGCAAGATGAGGATGATGACCATTGGATGGTGCAGATTTGCATAGAGAAGTTCTCAATCATTTAGATATTAGTTATTCGTTAATCTCAAAAATTTTAAATTTCATTAATCATAGAAATCCTAAACTTTCATTTTCGTTTTTATTTGAAAGAGATGGCTCAAACTCGTAATTTTTTTTAAATAAGAAAAATATTTTTTTATCATTCTTCATTTCGTAGTTTCAAATTTTCTTTAGTTTGTTATGAAATTCTATATCGTGCGGTACACTTTAGTGGCCAATGGCCATAACGGCAACAGTAAACCAAAATTTTAGTTGATTGTACATGAATTTTTGTTATTTGAACCAATCCCTGTAAGCAAGATTGGAATGATTACAACCTTGGAGAGTTCTATAATCTTTTAGAGTCCACTCCGCCTTTTTTGAATGAGAAAAGCAGACAAAAAAATGATAGGAAATGTGGAAATTCTGGGCAGAGAAAAGCTCCCAAATAGTACCAAAGTCTGCATATTGTCTATGAAGAAAACAAAAAATTAATCTTGATCAAAGTCATTTCAAAGCATTAATTTAATTGATATCATGTTTTTGAAGATAAATATTGGAAGAAGATGAAGTTGAGAAAAGCAAAATGTGGTCAATGTGTGGAGTATAGGAGAAGGCGTTGAAAAAGATGGGTGGCTGCCAGCATTAGTGACGTAGTAGCAAATTCTTGTCTTCCCCATATTTTACACGATTAAGAATCGGGTTCTTCACGTTACAAACGTTCATAAGCTCTATAGGTATCCATACAATACGTTACTTAATTATGGTTTATTGTGAGTTAAAAAGCGGGTAAAATTGTCTCGATCCTATATTAAAAAATTACAACGTTAATGATTAATATAAATAATTAAAATCTCTCTTTCATTATTATTAATTGATTTTGAATCAGATACACTCATGTTGAATTAATTTGTAATAGAAAAATGTAAATGATCAGAATTAAATAATATATAATAATAGTTCGATAGTTATTTCATTGGATGATAGTGATTCAATAGTCATTTTATTTAGTATGACAAGCATTGGGAGGGTTTTTAATGTAAGTAAACAGTGATGAAACTATACATGATAATAGGAATTCGATAATCATTTCATTTTGTTGAAAAAAAATTTTTGAAAATGAAATTTTAATATAATTTTTTATTTCCAAAAACCTTCGTAAAATAAAAAAGAGGGAAGGGTTAAGTGATTAATTTTTCGACTATACGTAAAATCTACCCGAATAAAATTAATATAAACCACAACCGCATAATAATCTCGAAGCCAAATCAAGTCAATAACGTAGCGAAGTTCCACAAGGGGAAATGAAAAGGCAACAATTACTATGTTACAATGATGCCTAAACATTAATTAGATTTTGACAAAATTTTAGTGGGAGTTCTCGAAAATTCAACCGATTCTTTACGGTACCTTAAGAGTTTGTTTGTTTGGAGGCCATGGAAATAGAACAATGGTAAAATAATTTCAATTACTATGTTTTTAAATATGTAAAAAACAATCAAATTTTTTTAATAATTATTACCCAACAAGTCAAAGACAATCAGTTATTTAATGAATGTTATAAAATAAGTCAAAGAGAATCAGATTCTTTTAATGAATGTTACAAAATGCAATCAGATTTCTTTAATAATTACTGGATTATCAAATTTCGATCGCTTCAACGCACCCTAAATTTATTTATTTGTTATAATTATTTTCCTTTAATGATTTTGTTTATTTTAACATACCTTTTGTGTTTGTTGACTTAGTCAATATTAAAGGTATATACATTTATAATAATTTATAAGATAATTACGTGATTGAACATAAAAACTTAGATTATTATTATTATAACAATTTCTTGAAAATTATAACTGTACGCATAGTATTTTTAGACAAAATTTAAAGGAAAAGTGAATGTTTTTCGAATTTCCTAATTTTTTGACTTTATTAATTAGAAAGAAGGAAAACCCTTCAAAATTTCATCACAAATGAAACTACTACAATTAAAAAGGCTGTGTAACCGGGAGGTCCTGAGTTCGAGTCCTATCGAGGCACTTAGGAGAATATCGGTTCTGAGTTCGAGTCACAACAGAAATAGCGGATTACACCGAAATAATTAAGGGTACCGAAATCCTGAGTTCTGAGTTCGAGTAGTAGATGTTAGGCTAATTTACCTCTTACTTAGTATTAGAAAACAATAACTAAATGTAAGAAATTAGACCGGAAAAATAACCTATTAACCCACATCATATATGGGCTGAATGTTTCAGAATATCCGTCAAACAACCGCAGCCCAAAATTCTCAAAACGCGGATTCAAACCCAGCCCAACAACTTCACTTTCTATATCATCCCAAACCCTAGGGTTTTCTTCCACACCTGAGAGCTGCACCGTTAATACAATACTCCCGCCTCACAGATACCCTCTCCACCCTTCTTCTTCACCAACAGGTACTGTTTGGGTTTAATATTTTGCAAAAGATGCTATAGTTGAATTATGTGGTTTGTTTGCAAAGGATACTATAGTTGAAGTGTGTGGTTTGTTTGTTTCTCTGGTTAGTGAAGTGTATAATTACTGGGGAAGAAAAATTATTAGCTTTTTTGATGATTTTATATCTAAAGACCCTTCGTTTTGTTTCTAACTTTTGAATGAAATTTTTTTCTGAATTGGGTTTTATTTTGTAAAGAAAAGTTTCTACTTTTTGTTGTCTACCTAGGAAATGATAATGTGGAGAAATACTGCATTGTTGCATTCTTTATGGGTCTTATCAGGGTTTAACTTTCTTATTCTTTTAGTTCTGGAGGGAAGTGTAGGAAATCGTGCGGCTCCTATATTATTTCGGTTCTATAATGTTTGCTTAGAATTGGTTTGCTGTTCAGAGTTGCGTGAACTTTCTTCTGTCTCTGGCTCAATGCTTTTTTGCAGCTATGTATATAGTCGATAGGATATAGGAGCTTCAATGTACCTTTTATTTTTTCTCTCAATGTTCTTTTTTGGGGTATTTTTAGATGTTGAGGTTAATGGAAACCATTAGAGAATCCTTAAAACTCTTTCAAGAAGCTGCCTTGGATACTGTTGAATGTTTGGGATTGTGTTTTGGGTAGTTTGGGATTTTTTTAAATTCTGGCTAATCTTTTACCTGACTGTTTCAATTTGGAAACAGATCTGTGAAGATGTACACCTCAATGAAAAAAATTTCTAAGGATAAGAATGTTGATCCTACAGAGTTTGAAGAGTCTGTAGCTCAGGTAACTGCTTTTCATTCTTTAAGTTGGAATCAGTTATTTGTGTCTGTTTTAAAATTCATTTGAAACATACATGTCTGATGCAAACTACTGCCTAACAGGCCTTGTTTGACTTGGAAAATACCAACCAAGAGCTCAAAAGTGATTTGAAGGATCTGTATATCAATTCAGCTGTGTAAGCATGACTTCAAATTTCCAGTCACTTGATTTTAGTTGGGCTTTGAATGGTTCCAAAGTTTAATATTGGTATCCTTTTGCAGTCAAGTTGATGTTTCTGGAAACAGGAAGGCTGTTGTTATTCATGTGCCATATAGATTGAGAAAAGCTTTCCGCAAAATTCATGTCAGGCTTATCAGAGAGCTTGAGAAGAAATTCAGTGGAAAGGTATTTAGCAATGCATTTTTGTTTTCCTTGTGCTCTGATGCTATACTCGAATTTGCGTCTAGAATCTGTTTTTGGATTTAAATTTTAAGTTGAAATTCCCTGAGGTAGAACATGATAGGCCACTAAGGTCTTCTGCGGGAGAGCTTATGTTACTGCTCCAGTGCCTTGAGTTTCAGTTTGTGGCTGTTCATTTTCTCACAAAATAGTGCAATACGGCAGTGATGACTAATGTTAATCCCAGCTCTATGAGACCTACATTGGCCAGGGAATTGAACTGATTTAACATATGTTTCTGAGCTTATCTAGTGCCTTCCAGTTTTGGACTTCATTTTGTATTTTTTATTCATTTAAAGAATTGTTTGTTAATTTTGTATGCATGTGTATTTCATATTCTAGATTGCTAGATGGCCTTTATTTCAGTTTGAATGGCCAATATATACGACTATTTGATGAATGCCACATTAAATACAAATTTGTTTTAATAACTGTTGCTGCTCCAAGCACATGAAGTATCTGTGTTCGGACTTTTTTCTCTTTATTATGAGGGGAATGTTAGCTATGATGACCACTGTTAATCCCAGCTCTATGAGACCTATCCAGGTCAGGGAATGGAACTGTTTCAACATGTCTCTGAGCTTTTTGACTGATTTAGACTTGCACTTTTTCATCAGTTTTGTTATCTTAAGGTGATGTGCTGGGCACTAGAAATGTGGGCTATAAATGTATTTTGCCACTTGAAATTTAATGATATATATCGAGTTTTTTGGCATTTAAAAGCTTGTTGGAAATTATCACTGTGCAACTTGATGTTTGCTATTCTGAGCCCACAAAGCAACTGTTCAGAAATCATCCGTTGCTTGTTATCTAGATTGTCACTTCTTTCCTGTGTTTGCATGTGTGGCAATTATACTGTTTTAATGTAAACTTCTAGGATGTGATTCTCATTGCTACCCGAAGGATACTGAGGCCCCCAAAGAAAGGTTCAGCTGTTCAAAGACCCCGTAGCCGAACACTCACTGCTGTGCATGATGCCATGCTAGAGGATGTTGTTGTACCTGCAGAAATTGTTGGGAAGCGTGTTAGGTATCGAATTGACGGATCCAAGATCATGAAGGTATGCCACTAGAAATGTGTTCTTACTGGCATTGTATCTTGTGTGGTGTGTTTATTTTTCAGCTTTTCTTTTTAAAAGTTTATTGGTAGTTAGTTGACAGCTAGCAGCAGTATGTTTTTAACATTTGCCCTTGCCATTTTGTCTGCAGGTTTTCTTGGACCCCAAGGAAAGAAACAATACTGAATACAAACTAGAGACCTTTGCTGCAGTTTATAGGAAACTCTCAGGAAAAGATGTCGTCTTTGAGTACCCTTTGACTGAGGCTTAGATGTACGAGCGGATTTTTCTACTGTAGATTTTCATGATTGCCAATGCACATTTACAAATTAAACGTTTTGGAAATTTTGACATCAATATTTAGTGAACTTCATGATGATGCTTGACAATCAAAATTTTTTAATCTATTTCTTCAATACATAACTGCTGTTGCTAGAATCTGAATCTTTGTTGTTGTGCTATTTGTAATGGATTTTTTCATCTCCATGCTAAGCTTGCTCTGGAAGTGTTGTTCATTTCAACTATGGCGCTCACAAATTGCCACTTACATACAATTGTGTCCCATATTTGCATCTTCCTAGAAAAACAATGCTGCAGACTACTGCTCATTTCTGCTCTTGAATATCATTTAGACCGGGCTCTCGGGTTCTGCGAAAACAGCCTTAAAAAGAAACAAAATTTTGCTACTTCCATCGTCGAAGAAAAGCTTCAAGCTAAAAAGAAACAATTTTGATGAAGAAGAGGCAAAAGTTTGCTAATAACAGCTCCTCCAATAGTAACCAAATCAAAGTTCTATTTCGTGTCAAAATGATTCTGCTTATCAATGGCTGTGGTTGAGTCCACATTCCTTCAAGAATTCATATAAGTGGTTTGACGCCACGTTCCAAAACCCATTCTGCTTCACTGGATTTCTTGCTTGTTCAATGAATCTCCAGGCTTCATCCAGCTCAAATGTGTCATAATGAGAGCCACACCTCAGAAGTCAGGACAGGATCACCATACCCAGGTATGCAGCCGCACCAAGAAACAGCAAAGATATAAATCCCCTGAAAAATGAAGATTTTCCAGTGTCGATGAGTGTAATAAAGTATCTTTGGACCATAATTTTGACAGTGAACTTACCAGATGACACCCCAGCCAACACCATTGCAAGGACAGGGGCACACCTCTGCAAATTTCTCTGCATCACTTGAATTGACTCTGCGAGATATCAAATCGCCGTAAATGTCTGCAAAAATGATGCAGAGTAATCGATCGTTACAATTCTCTAACATCCTTAAAATACATATAAATAATGTGCCAGCCAGCGTCTTTAACTCATACCATATACAGAAAACAAACTGTTCATGACACCTGCATTTTGTTAGGAAAAACAACTGAACGTCAGAGCTCGCTTCAGAAAGGAAGAAATATGTTAGTCTCTGTGTCTTGAGGTATAGGACAAGACATTCTACCATCTTAAGCAAAAGGAATCAAAGAAGAATCATGTACCAATGAACAAAATGATGTACCGAAGAATGCGAATCTTTGTTGTTTCTTGCAGAACCCAGACTAAAACTATGAAGACAATAAATCCTGTTGATTGCAACGGTATACATCAGCAAGATCTGTAATTTGAGCTGTATATTTCAGAAGAAAGAAGATTTCCTAGATATGGAAGGGTATACGCACCAATGCAAAGTCCCCGAAGTGTCCACTGTTCAAGAAAACAAATAGCCATGATTACTGGATGCTGTCGAGAGAATCAAAAGCTCAAAGGAGATAAAAGGACATACAATAACATTAACAACCTAAGTTTGAGCTGTATATTCATTTGCAGATTAAGAACCTATCCCTGATTTCACTTTTGTTTGCTGAAATGTAACTATTTTAGAACATTATTATGAATAAGGTTTGCTTATCTGAGGAAATTAACTACAGCACTAAATGCATCATGCCATGTCCAGAAGTATATTAGGATCATCGGTATCCTAGGAAAGTTTGCGAACTCATCAACTGACTTACATTTTTTGCTACAAAAAGGACAACAAGTAAAGCTACAGCTAAGCAACCAGCAGCAATCCTTGCGCTGAGAAGGTTCGTTGAAGCAAGAATCAACATCATCCCCCAAAACGACGAACCAAGATCTGGATAAGCCATACAAAGCATTATGATTTTATGCAGTCTATATTCTGTGTGCAATCTAGCAAAGAAAGATGTTATCAACGAGATGAAAGAATTACAGCCAGCAGGCAGGATAAACCAGTATACACCCCCACGAGTATGCGTTGCACCGCCCTCATCAGCATGAACCTGTATCCCTTCCACCTGAAAACCAATGCACAAAACTAATTCAACATCAAATACAGCCCATCAGGGAAACCCAAAATCCGAACATGGGAAGTTTACTTACTGATGCGGCCAAAAAGGATCCAAAGTATATAAGGCAATACATTTTCAGAAAGCGATAAACATGCTCTCTAAACCATAGTAAGGTCACTACAATTCTTCCTCATTCACTAAATGGAAAATGCATGAATTTTCATGCATAGATAAACCTGAGAACTATGACAAATATACATTTCAACTGAAGTGAAGCTTATCAAAACTTGGATTCTAATGAATAATTTCCACCAAATAATTATAATTAATCACTTGTCAAAGCAAGCATGCTAGAGTGGACATTCATGTGAACCATTACAGAATCCTAGCTTAAGTGTCAGAGAACAAGAAGCAGTCTTACATGGCCACAAGTAAGTTTACAGGCAATAGCATGGCTTGCCTCATGAATAAAGACTGTTACAAGCTTGAATGGCATCAGCAACACAGTTCTCCACAGCTGCAAGGTATCAGAAGACAGCTAAATACAAGGACAAGATAATTCACCCGAATTGGTATGAACTATTAATGCCTGAATTTTTGAATTGGCACTAATCGTAATACGCTTGCAACCTCACAGAAACTTCTACAATTATTAAACTCTCATCTTTCATAAAGAAACATCTTCCCCCATGTTAATCAAAACTCTGATTTCCAGAGCATAACTAGAATTGCCATTAGGCAGATCGAAAAGTGGCAAATCAATGACAAGAACACTGAATCCTTAAGCCTGAAGGAACTAACTGTTTCTTAAATCATGAAAAGCTACTAAGCTATCGGCCTGGTAATCATAATGTAATATCACCATTGAACAAAATAAAAATAAAAAAATTTAAAAGAGGACTTCTGAGTACCAAATTGCGCCATCATAGCGGCATACTTGTTCTACATCATGAACATTTCATACCAGGCCAAGAAACAATAAAGAGCCCAACAACAAATTTGCAATCCCGCACACAGAAAAACCTAAGAAAAAGAACTAATTAATCAATGAACCACCAAAGTGAAATCTTTAGGAGAAATCAGCCAACTGTATGTCATCGAAAACATGATTAGGCACAAGGGTCATTCTCCAAATTGAACAAAAAGACCTTTTTGGTCGAAACAAGTAAGTTCAGGCATCAAGAACATCCAAAGAACGTATAAATGTAAACAAAAGAAGGATCAAGAAATCTCACAGCAAGGATAACAACGCTACAGACACCGAGGAAGGTGAGGAAGACGATTTGCTCATGGTTGCAGCAATGCTTCAACTCCCAATTCGCCATTATTTTTCTAAAATCTTTTACACAGAAGCAATGAGGACTAGCAGAATCTCAAACAGCATAAACCGAGTCCCCCACCAGAGTGTTGAGCAGCTTTTGGGTTGCACTACAAATTAAGTAGAATGGTTGGAGTTCTTGATTGAAGAGGGCCACTTGATCTATCAAATTAAGCACACTACGGGAGTGTGGCTGCGGGTGTGAATCCGAGGTTTAGTTTGGAGATACGCGCCCGTATTTTTGTAATAACGGGAGATGGGCAGCGGGAATGGGTGAAAGAACTGAGAAGGAACTAGGAGTGAAGCAGCTGTGGGGCAGCAGACCAGTGTCAGTTATACCAGATTACAGCGTCAATTTCTGCCTAATATTTATATGTCTCTCCATATTGTATTATGGCACTATTAAATTCCATTCCCTTCACTTATTTTGATCATTTTTCAACGATATTCCTCCACTATTTCACCAGCGCCTATATTCTGTATACTGTGTACATGTACCTATTATTATATATAATAATTTTTCGCATAACAGGTGTACACTTACTAAATATAGTAAGTTTTGCATATGCGCGCGTTTTTTTTTTTTTTTCGTGCTAAGTGAACAACGTCTCAGAACAACTGCCGCAACGTCCAAAAAATAACTGTCGCAACGTCTACTTCCAAGCATGTCTACAACGTCTCCTAACACTAGCACAACGTCCAGAAACGTCTACATGTGGATGTGAATTTAAACTTATTTTTTCACAAATTCAACTAGAACCACGTCAAAAACAAATAGCACTACGTCCAGAAACGTCCTCATCCATGCGTGTGAATTTAAACTGATTTTTTTCACAAAGACAGTCCACCACGTCTCAGAACAACTAGAACCATGTCAAAAACAACTAGCACCACGTCCATAAACGTCTACATCCTGGCATGTCCACAACGTCTTCTCTGAGTTAACAACGTCTCAGAACAATTACCGCAACGTCCAAAAAACAACTGTCGCAACGTCTACATCCAGGCATGTCCACAACATTTCCTAACAATGCTGCAACGTCCACCTACGTCCAAAAAACAATTGCCGCAACGTCAAAAAATATCTACATCCAGGCATGTGAATTTAAGCTGAATTTTTCACATAACACCTTCCACAACATCTCAGAACAACTAGAATCACGTCAAAAACAACTAGCACCACGTCCAGAAACGTCTACATCCATGCATATGAATTTAAGTTATTTTTTTTTTCACAAATACAACTAGCACCACGTCTCAAAACAACTAGTACCACATCCAGCAACGTCTTCATCCATTCGTGTGAATTTAAACTGATTTTTTTTTTAACAAAGACACTCCACAACGTCTCAGAACAAATAGAACCACATCAAAAACAACTACAATCTCGTCCAGAAATGTCTACATCCATGCGTGTGAATTTCAACTGATTTTTTTCACAAATTGGAGATAATACTTGGAGATATTATTGTACAAATTGAGTTGTGTAAAATTGTAATTATAAAATTTTATTGTCAAATTTGGCAGCTGGAACAACTGGCCACTACCGCACCACGTATACATCCAAACATGTGAATTTTAACTGAATTTTTCACAGAACGTAGTCTATCACGTCTCGCTACGTCCAAAAAAACTAGCACCACGTCCAAATACGTCCAGCTACGTCCCGCAACGTCCAGCAACGTCCAAAAATTCATAGCAGCAACGTCCCACAACGTCCTGTTATGTCCAAAATACAAAGCAGCAACATATTATGCCCCGCAACGTCAAGCAATGTCCGGCAACATCTAGTTACGTCCCATAACACTTTCTACCAAATCCAGCAGCGGGAAAAAATCAGAAGCAACCCATTTCACATGAAAGTGCCAATACCTCACGGAAACCATTTATAAATCATATTTTCGAGAAACAGAGTATTATTTGAATAAGTAAACACGAATATAATATTATTAATACATTACCCAACATCAAATCGCGAAAATAATGTTCCGTAAATCCATCAAATACAGTTCATACTTTATGATGTGGTAATTTTTTAAGAAGAATAAATTATTTTTGAAGAAGAAGAAGAGATTTTTGAAGAAGAAGAGATTTTTGAACATGAAGAAGTGATTTTTTAACAGAAAGAAGTGATTTTTCCGTTGTATTTGGTGTTGTTCGTCGGAAAATACAATCGTCGATCTCTGTTAAATCTGTGTTTGGATGAAAATTTTGATTAAATACTGTTTCGAATGGAGTACGGCGAAGAAGAATAACTGATTTTTGAAGAAGAATAAGTGATTTTTGAAAAAGAAGAAACTATGTTTTTGGAGAAGAAGAATAATAAAAGAGCGTGTATCTCACTCTCTAATAGTGAGAGTGGTGATATATTATTAGGTACATGTACCTAGTGGTAGATGATATAATTTGCGTTATTTGACCATATTTGACGTAACACTAAATATTAAAATATTTAGTGAACAATGAATCATAGTGACAATTCATGGAAAAACCCCTGAAAGTACAACCGTATCCCTGTTTGATGATTTGGCATGGTAAATCCTTAACAACAAAAGTCTCTAGCTTTTACTTCCTGGTTCTAATCTTCTTAATATTAAAAGATTTGCTTTTTGTGGGCATATTGTAATATTATATCTAGATAGTTTAATTAAGCGTGGAAAGATGCAAATGGGCTTTAGGACCGATATCCTTTGACCTTAATCTTGAGTTTGGGTTCAGTTGTTGTTCCCATTTCACAGTGTTTATTTATGCTATTTTCTTGTTCTAGCTGAGTTTTTCTAGTGAAGAATCTTTTTAAGGTTCATAATGGTAAGAAAATTGTAAGCTTCTTGGGTGTAGAACAGCCAAATTGAAAGATCACTTAGGACAGCTAGCAATACTGAAATTATTCTTGCAAAACTGGAAATATATGTCATTGTTTCTGTTAGGATTGCAGGGTTTAATCTCATCTTCAAACAAACTAGACACAAAAAGCCAGCAAATGAGGAAATGAATAGAGAAACTATTAGTATCAGTTTTGTTAGAGGAATATAGAACAGGGAAGGGACAAATACTACCCTGCTGATTTCTGCACATCGCCGGGGGGGGGGAGGGAATGGAATTAAAGAAAAGGCAAGAACTCAAGAATTTATCATCTGCCTTCGTCCATAGAAGAATATGATATCGAATTCCTAGAATATTCCTCAAGCAAAATGCTGCCAGAAGAAGCCTGAGTGGTAATGGTAGCCGAAGTATTTGTTTTGTTGCTGGAGGTAAGACCTGTGGTGGAACCTGTTGTAGACCATCGTCCTCCACGGCCATGAACTGCAGGTTTTCCAGGTTTGGGTAAAGTGAAAGAGTAGCTTGATAGTGTGAGGTTGACGAAATTAATATCGGGCCTGTCTGCAACTGTAGCTTGACAGCATAGCAATCCCAACTGGATGCACATTGCTGCTTCTGCAGGATTATATTCATCGAGCAATGGATCAACTAACTCCAGTGATTTCCCAGCCTGAAAGAGTGTCCAAGCCTGGAAATGAAATTCAGGTCGTTTAAACATCAGATTCCAGAATAATATGAAGCATATGCAAGTTTTCTTGTTTCAGAAATGTAAGCTAACGAGCTTTTCCAGTTAATGAAGATTCATGAACAAAAAATGAATCATTCATGTTAAAGAACACTTACATAGTTTAAGAGGTCTGCCTTTTCAGCGCGCAGACGGTCCTCATGGTTCTTCCTGCCACTGACTATCTCCAAAACCAAAATGCCGAAACTAAAAACGTCTGCCTTCACAGTCAGATATCCATGAATTGCATACTCAGGTGCCATATAGCCACTGATCATTAACAGAGATATTTAGAGTTCTGGAGATGGAATAATGTGATTTGAACATAAAGCAGCAAAAAGTAAGAACTAATTACCGAGTTCCAGATATCTTTAATGTACTTAAATGAGTTCCATCCTCCGGGAAGAGCCTAGCCAGGCCGAAATCTGAAACTTTTGGATTGAGTTTATCATCTAACAATATATTACTAGCTTTGATGTCTCTGTGGATAATCTTTTCTGGGGCTTCCTCGTGTAAATAGAGAAGCCCTCTAGCTATCCCGGTAACTATTCGCATTCTGTTCATCCAATCCAATGATAAAGACTTCCTTTTATCTGTATATTAGTTTAGCACATCAAAACTCCAAAGCAGAAAGACACAGTTCTTGAGTAAATTTGTTTCTAGGAGAAGAGATGTACCAAAGAGGAAATAATCAAGGCTCTTGTTTGGAAGATACTCGTACACCAGCATCTTTTCAGGTCCTTCCACACAGCAACCAAACAATGTGACCAGGTTTTTGTGCTGAATTTTCAGTAACAGTTTCACCTCATTTGTAAACTCTGTAGCTCCCTGTCTAGAATTCACTGCTAGTTTCTTTACAGCAATTTCTTGACCATTTGGCAATAATCCCTGCAGAGGAGGATGATTTTGATGTAATTTCAGAACATTAAAGCAAGCGAGTAAGGGAAGAATGAAATGGGTTCTCGATCAAAGTTTTTCATTTTTACTGTCAGAGAATTGAATTACCTTATAAACGGGGCCGAACCCACCTTCCCCAAGCTTGTTCAAGTCAGAGAAAAAATTGGTGGCAATTTGCAGAGAGTGGAGCTCATAGAACAAATCCGACGACGGTTCTTCTTCGTCCTCAGAGGATGCGCCACCGCATCTCAGCTGGTTTTTTAAGCTAGCAACGACACTTGAGATCAAACCCATTTTTTGAAACGGGAAGGTGAAGAAATTGACAAGAAAAATCGAGAAAATTTGCAATCATTACAAATCAGAGTACAAATAGAAATAGGTCTTCTAGCCCAGATTTTGGGCTAATAAGCAAGACTCCCTACAACAAAAGAAAAACAAAAAGACAAAAACGTCAACCATCAACTTCTTAGGTGGATGAAAATCATGAATTAGTCAGAACCAAGGTCGCACAATCAACATTTAAATTGTTTAATTTAAGGTAAAGTGAAATGCTTTTGGTTTGGAATTCTTAACATTGTGGTGGTGGCCTAGATGAAATTGGGATGAATTTTCTTCCTTCCATTTTTCTTTTTTCCTTTCATGGTTCGTTACACGCGTTTTCTAATGCTTTTCAAGTCTTTTTCCTCTGTTCTTTAGTTTATTTTAATATATTTTGTGCCCTTTTCAGGCATACGTGTAGGGACGACCTGGACTTGGTGGTGCCTCCGCCGTGGTCTTGGTCATGAGTGAGGAGTTGGTCAATCAATGGCAACCAACCACCGTAACTGCAGATGAAAACTGCAGGAAACTAACTTGTCAACGTAAAGATGCAGGTTCAAACATGTCTACAGCTGACAAAATCCAGAATTGGACTGAAACTTCTAGCAGTAAGGGACTGTTTGGTTGGGTGGATTGGAATGGAGGAATGAGATGATTTCAATTCCATGTGTTTGGTTTTCGGTTATCGGAATGAATCAAGGGAATCATCAAACCCAACCCGATCCATCGTTGTTTTTTTCTATTTTTTATTTATTTATTTTCATCTCATACGAAAATTGTCATCACAGTTTGTCACTCACGCTTTCATACAAAATTCGTTTTCTTCTTGTTTTTCTTCATTCTCACTCTCGCTCGTCACTCGTCTTTATTTGTTTTCTATTTGTTAATTGATATATTAATTATAAAAAAAATATTTCTGAATGGTTAACTGACAAAATGCACGATACAAATAATTACGCACTTAAAAAAAATATTTTTGAATTGTTACAGGACCAAAATCGTCATGACAGTTACAAGAAGACAACGGGCAATCAACCCCAACTCAAACCAAACAGTTTGATTGTAATGCTCGTACCAATATTCAGTTTCGTTGCTATCAAACTCATACCTGTAATAATTTCAAACAATTATACCAAACTTATTTAATTGCAAATGTCTCATACTTCTGCTATTGCAAGCCAAGTCAGGGTTTGGACCCAAAAGCTTGCAAATATTATTGCGAAGGGCCGAGTTCAGTTGGCCAGATCCCTATCCTCGGTGCTGTGCTGTGCTGTGCTGTGCTGTGCAGATTAATAGATGTAGTCTATTTATATATAGATAGGCCAATGTCCATTGGCCACATTAAACTTTGAAAATAGAGTTATAAATAGTAAAAAATATGCTATAAATAGTTTAATTAAATTTTTTGTGCAGAAATTTTTCTCAAGGTAGTGTGTTTGTGGTAGAGTTTGAAAAATGAGAAGAAGAAATAAGAAAAAATATTGATTTTTTTTATTAGAGGGGCATTTTGAATAGTAAATTTTAAAAATAGAGCTATAAATAATAAAAAATGGGCTACAAATAGTAATCCAGTTTTTTTTTTATATTTGATTAAATAAAATTTTTGGTCTATTACACTTTAAAATAATTTTTAAATCTCTTACATATAAGATTCAAGTTTATTATTATGCAACAAGAAAAAAATAGTTTAGTGATTAACGTATCTTACTTAAAATTAAAATTAAGGGTCCCAACTTCGAATCATCTGGAGAATTAAAAAAAAAAATTCAATGTTGTCCATTTGAAATCAATTCTTGAATAAATTTATAGAGGCCATAGATGAAGTTGAGAAACTCAAGGAAACCATGTCGCAAGTCATAGAATTAAGTTCAATAATTAATCATTAATTAAGTTTTATGTTTACCCGATATAATCGTGATAAACTTTCTAGTGACCCAATCGTAGTATTAGAGATATTATATTGTCATGTATTTTTTGACAAATGACATAATAATATTAGTTAAGGGACGAAACAATGGGTATTGTATTAAATAATAAAATATTCTTTCTATTCTGTAAATATATGATATAATTTGTCATCGTAACCACCCTACAAAATTAAATAAATTATTAAATGATTGTTTTTATAAAAATAACGGGCAATTCAAAAAACAAAGCAAAGAAAAAAAAAACCAAAATAATGATTAACTTTGCGCGTGCAAATCTAGCAGTCACTGTTCTCATATCTTCTATTCCAAACTCAACTTTCAAAAAATATTTCTTCCCCATTTTCTGATCATGGAAATAAATTTATTGCCCATTTTCATTTTCTTATTTTTAGTTTCGTCATCTAATAAAGGGGGATTATCCCAATTTTTATTTTCTTTTGTCTTTCAGTAGATTCAGATCTTCTGGTAGTGTATTAGTCGCGGCTTTATTGACGATGTTCATTGTTGTGGCAGTAGTTTCGTTTGTGAAGTTCGTTAATTTGGTCCAAGAAAATTCATCATCATATATCTAATTATTAGATTTATGTTTTAGAATTTTTATCAAAAAATTAGTGATGTATCCTTGTTCGGATTAAAATTTTAATATGTGGTATATTCACGGTTTGATAGAGAATATCTAAATTTATTCATAGTAAACATTAGGCAGTAAATTAATATTTATTTTATTTATAAAAAACTTTGCGTGAAAATCTTTATTTCTGGGATTTTTAATGAGTTAAAGTATTATTAGTCCATTAATTAGAGGTAGCTCATACATAATTGCACCGCGTTCTTGTTCTGGCGAATCATTTAAATAATCTTTTTTTGACATGAATAATTTAAATAATTTGATTCGTGTTGTGTGCTTGGCAATATATTCCTAAAACAACATTAATATCCATAAAATTTTTTTTTTTGAGACTTAATATCCATAAAATTAAACAGCCCTTTCAGAATAATAGTTTGCTTGTTAAATTAAATAATATATATTTAAATTTTTTATATAAGTTATTTTAAGAGTTGGGAAAAAATTCTTTTAATAAACTATTTTACCCTTTCAATACAACTTTTAGTATTTAATAAAATATTATTCATACTAAATTGTAGAGTTTTAATACGATAAAAAAAAACCTTTTCGAAAGAAAATTTATAATCTATAATCTATAATAATGTGTTCTTTATTTTTTTTCAAAATTTTAAATATTATTTTAATTATAATTTGAAAGTATTAACTTAACCTTATCAAACCATAAATTTAATTCAACAACCTCTAGTCATCTTATATTCCTGAAAAACTTAATAGAACTATTGTCCTCTTCCATATTTTCATTATTATTATTTTGCATCGTTTCCTGTGTATTTCCATGGATGCAGAAATTTCAATTCTTTTATTAAATTTTACCGTTATGAAACCATTTGTCCTATTTTATATTAAAATATTTTTTATAATAATTATTATACGCCGCATAATCTAGTGTTATAATAAAAGAACAACAAAAATAACATAAATTTTAAATTAATAATAATTAGTCCTTAATTTGTATGATTAATTTTAAATATATTTTTTAAAAAAACATACTATTTTTCTTTGATGAGGGTAACATCAATTAAATATTAATTTTTTTTGGAGAAATTAAATATTAATTATTTGTTCTAATTAAGTTATAATGATATTAGTAGTTTTGTCCAAATAATAATAATAATAATAATAATAATAATGATATTAGTAGTATGATCTGGATTTGGATCCGAATAAACCTGGTCAAAGATTGAAATTACATTAAGTTAATGTTAATCCCACGTACTGAGCACTTTGAATTTTTAATATGTTGTTGAAAAATGAAAATATGCATAATATCCAATTTATTATTATCACAATCTTCATCTTCATCGTCCAACTATCCATCCAGTTGGGAAGCTTCATACTCATTTTTAGCTCCAAAATTATATGGTAATTTTACGGGCATTGAGCATTATATTTATTATGATAAAATATATTTTATATTTTAAAAGATTCTCATATATTAATGTGGTAGAACATAAAATATTATTATTATGATATTAGCCATCTCATGAATATTAAATGAATAATTCTCCATCCATTAATCTTCATTAATGCGTATAATAAATAGGCAGCAGCATTTTAACCTTAATAAAACTCACACAAAACTCGTCAGCATTTGATAATTTGTTCCATCTCTTTCATTGATTCATTGTTTTTAAACATCACAAACTGAATTAATTGCAGAGTATGGCTAATTACAGGGTTTCTGGCTTTCTTCTTTCTCTCTTTCTTTTTTGTCTCTCCTTTTCAACCATCCTCTTCAAGGAAGTCCACGCAGGCCCAGGTGGGTCGTTCGAAGCCATAAACGATGGTTTGAGGAACCTTGTTGGCACTGTAGATTCAGCACTTGGCGCCGAGTCAACTGGAACGGCTGCCGGCGTCGGGAAAGCTCTGACGGATGATACTACTTCCGGTGGTGAGGGTAGAAAACTTTTTGGCATCTTTGATGATTATGTTAATGGCATCGGAAACACAGTTGGCGATATTGTTGGTGGATTGGGGATCAAACCAGGTGCCTAATTTGTAGCAATATGTATATCTGAGGAGGATGATCAGGATTCATGATGCCATTGTTGACCTGATCCTGGACTCTGGGATGTTTCCTATGCATCCCAACAGACTTCCCGCCAATTTCAAAAGTTTGATTTCGTTATTTTGTAATATTTACATGTATTTTCGAAATGGTTATGAAAATTTTATTTCTATTTCTATTTCTATTTTGTAATATCTACTCACTGGATCCATTGCGATGGATCATAAGTAATTGATAAAGTTTGTTGGGTTTGCATTTCTGTTTCTCCCATCATCATTAATATATATTTTTTAATTGTTTTACCGCTCTTTATATTTTAATTATATTTATTAGATTTGTTATTATCTCTTCTGCTAACTCCCTATTAGTTTCAGCAATCACGAATTAGATTTTTTTTCAATTTCCCTTTTTTATCTCATTTGTTACGGCACTAAATATCTATTCTTAATGCTCTCACTGAAATTCCCAACTTGAATTTGGCAAAAAGCAAACGAATCCGTTATTTTTTTTAATATTTGAATATAATATTAATTTTGTAAGAGGAAATGCATTTAATATATTTAAGGATAAAAAAGGAAATAAAAGTAAAAATTAAGGAAATTAATTGATCGATCGATAAACTAGTACTATAACAAAATACAAAAACATTCAACAAAAATTTGATCTAAATGAGAAAACAGATCAACAAGTAGGTGAATGTTGGACTTCTTTTTACATTTTTCTTCTTCGGCCCAAACCAAACGGACATTTCCCCAGTTCCTCACTTCGACAATCGCTTTTCCATCTTTGCCCCTGATAAAAACCTCGAATTACTTCCCCTCTTTCATGCCGCTCCTCCCGTCTCCTCCGATATTATTCCCCTGCCTCTGCCGTATAGACCAAGGCTCACCGTTGACGGCTGTGTGAAGCCGGCTCCAAAATCACCCGAATTTCCAATCCGATCCGATCCAGGATTGAATTTGGCTTCGAAACAAGAAGAAGAACCGGTCAGATATAGAGTAATTGCTGCAGAGGCATGATGACTAAGTCGTCGTCGTTGTCGCCGGCGGCCGCGACAAGGATCGACATCGCCGCCAGTGCTAGGAAAATTGATGTGAATAATCGAATTCCTCTTCGGTTTTACTTTCGCATTGCGGATAATGTTCTCAAGCAGGTGAACTCTATTTATATTGTCCATGGTTATATGCTGTTAATCATTTCTTGTTTATCTTTAGACTATCGATCCTTTCTTTGTTTAAATAATCCGCATATTCATTTTTTTTGAGATCAGTGGTAGAATTTGAATGTTATCGCCCATCCTTGAGCAGTAGAGAGCAGAATTGTGTATGAGTTTGGATTCTTGGATTTGGTTGAAGAAATGGGTGCTGTAGGATTTTTTTGTTCAAGGTTGAAGATCAAATATGACTAGCTCTTATGCTTGTTATGGCAATTTACTGAATTGTAGTTAAAATTCTTATGAACCGAATGGGTGTAGTTTTATTTTTCAGGGATATCCGGAAGAGAGTTTCTATCAAATAAGATGTTTGAGGTTGAAATGTTGAAGTTATAGATTCTGTGTGGCTGTTTAATGAAATTTTGAGGAGCAGGCTTGCTTTAACTTGTAGTTTTTGGTTTTCTTCGATGAAGATAGAGTTAATTGGTGTAAATCTTGAAAAAGTGAATTAAGCTGCTTGGATTTAAATTTGGGGGCATTGTAACCTTTCCCGATCATTCGTTGGAACTTTGCCCTTACTTCATCAAGATATGATATTTTATTAGCTTTGTTTGGAGCAACTATTACTATTCCCCAAACCAAACCTGCTTGCAGTTCATTTTTTATAGGGCGTTTACCTGATGTAGTTATATAAGTGAGTTCGTGCTACCTAATTTTCTCCTTGTACCAGGCTGACATATTCCGGGACGAGGATGATATTATTGATCTGTATGTTATGCTCCTACGGTTTTCAAGGTTAGATTATTATGTACTGATATAAATCAGTTCTTCAACTTTTGTGTATTCTCTATCCCAGTCCAATTTGCATACGGTTATCTCAAAATTTAGTGGGAAACTGAAACCTATTATTTCAAATCCGTGAAATATAGTATGAAGCCACATACATAACTGAGTGTCATCTATTTTCTGTTTCAGTCTGGTCACTGAGACAATACCACGCCATCGTGAATATAGGACAACTATGCACAGTGAAAAGTATGATTTAAAGAAGGTAGCTGCATCACACTTTCCTCTGATTTTCTATTTTGTGAGCTTTTACCTGACCTTCTTGGTTGCTTTTACGCAGAAATTATTAAATGCCCTTTCTGAGCTTGAGGACCTTAAGCCACTTGTTCAAAGACGGATTGAAGAATCTAACAGACAACATCAGCATCAAGTGAATAACTGGGGCTATCAACCTCAAAATAATCATTGGGGCCCATCAAATATATATCCTCCTTCCAAACAACAAATTTCCACAAGTTTTGCTGTTTCTCAGGTACATGGTTTCTAACATTTATAATGCACTTCTGGTTTATTTACATTCTCTTCTTAGAATTAATGTCACAGGATCAGATCCTTAGCACTGCAATAGAAATTTGTTTTTTCTTTTTCCTTTTTGTTTGACAATCATTTATCCTAGTGTTCTTTAATGTAATTTGATGCAGGAATCATATTATAGTTAGGGAAGAGTTTTGAGTAGTTAGAACCCATTTTAGAGTTGGATTTGCTTATATTTCAGTCCTTTTGAGTTATCTATTTTAGAAATGGTTAGGAATTAGAATCTACTTAAATTAGGAAAGACTAGAGCTCCTCTATATATACGAGAGGTCCTGCCACCTATCAATTATCGATTAAATAATTTCAGGTTTCTTTGATTCAAGAAGACTGTGTTTCTATTCCTACAACTAGGATTTCATTATTTCTCGCTCAAGTAGTTCTCTCTGCCTATTTTAACATCGTAGTTGCTGGAGAAGTCTGTGATTTAAGTAATAGCCCCATATACTCGTTTGTTTGATAGATGTCACCTTACATTGGTGGACAACATAACTCTCAAGGGCCAAGGACACAGCAATTCCCTAGTACTAAGCCTTTTGAGGAGCAATTTCGCCAAATGTAAGTCTTTCTAAGAGGAAGCTCTTGATTTCCCTTGCTTCAGCTGAGAAATTTGCTTGATAAAGTTATAATTTTTTTTATTGGCTTATTAAATTCTTTTGTCAGTCTATGTGATAGCTATTTCTGGCTGTTTAAAATGCACATTCCTTCTTTCAAAGTTTTTCACTTATGTAGTGATTCGTGGAGATGAGCAAGTGGTGAAGTTATGATGCTTTTAAAGATTTGAAATTTGTAGTCCTATTTTTTACTTACTTCTCTGCTCATCTTTGTCCGTTTATTGGCTTGTATCTTTATAAGAGATGTCCTTTCGCATTTGTATCTCTTACTTTAATTACAAATGTAGAAGCCTAAATATCCCACGTCCAAGAGAGGAAACTCTGTCTAGACACTCTATTTTCGGCCCGAATGGGCTTCATGGGCAGTGGCAGCCCCCACCTAGTGATAAAGGGGTATGTTTTTCTTCACTCATACTTTTGATTTCATTGGAGCCAACAATTACTTATACATCCCGGTAATCCAGGTGCGTTATCCAAGTAATATTGATTTCTCTGCCATCAATATCCCAAGGTGAGCCTGCTTATGGATGGCTGGTTTTCTAATCTTTTTCTAATCCCACCAGTACACCTCTCTCTGTCTCTCTCCTTCCCTTCTTCCCCACTCCCCCTGCCTTTGTCTCTGTACTTCTGTTATTAATTAAGGATGTATGCTGCTAGTTCAAGAGATAGCAGTGCCCAGAAGCCTGTGGAGGATGGAATTTTGATGGAAAAGGATGACAAGAACTTATCAACAGAATTACTGAAATTGGGACCATTAGAACCAGAAAGCAAGGATAATAATGCTCATAAAGTTGAAGAACCTCCTTCCTTGATTTCTTTTGAGACACCAGAAAGCAAGGATAATAATGCTCATAAAGTTGAAGATCCTGCTTCCTTGATCTCCTTTGAGACAATGGAAAGCCATGTGCAAACTGAAATTATCAGACAGCCTTCTCCTCCTCCAGTTCTGGCAGAAGTACAGGATTTGATTCCATGTACTCCATTTGCTGAGAGAGAATCTGCATTGGACTCTTCTTCGCCCGATGGTCTAATTTGTGCCGAAGCCCCTCTTGAACTGCACATTGTGAGGGTTTTTTATGCATTTTCTCATTCTTTGCCAAATTTCTTTGCTTCGCCATTTCTTATTAATTTTTAATGTGTTCCATGCTCTCTACCATTGATAGTGAGTTATTATTTTAATGCTTCTTATCACAGTCAACTGCATTGATGGACAGTTTTATGAGGATGGCTAAGTCAAATACAGACAAGAATTTGGAGACTTGTGGTGTTCTTGCTGGGTCACTGGTATGAAATTTTGGTGTGAGAGTCATATTTGGTGGCGGAAAACTCTTTGTAGTATTTTAACATATTAATATCTGATGGTGGACTATTTTGTTGCTGCAGAAAAATAGAAAATTTAGTGTTACAGCTCTTATCATCCCAAAGCAGGAATCAACGTCTGATTCGGTTAGTTTATGCGTGTCATTTTACTTCTTTTTAGTTTTGTTTTCTGTATCCTGTTCTCATTACTTATTTCTCTGACCAGTGTCAAACAACAAATGAGGAAGAAATATTTGAGGTGCAGGATAAGCAGTGTCTTTTTCCTTTAGGGTGGATTCATGTAAGTCAACTGTTACTCATCATACTCCATTTTCTGATGTTCTCAATGTACTTATTTCATCAGATTCCCAGAATTATTCTTTCTGAAGTAGATTTTGGTTAATATAATATTTTAAATAGGCTCCTTGGTATTAGCACATTCAGGATATCTAGAGGCGGTTGACATATAAGTGGGTACTAAATAACGACTTTGACACTAGGACTATATGTTTGAGAAGATAATGTGGAGAAGAGAAGGAAACTGTAGTTCCCATTGAGCATAATGGACACGTTTTGTGAAGCCAAGTTTTCTGGATTATGTTCATATTTATCGAATGCCATGTTGAATGGGTTTAATTATTAACTGAATCCAACCTTTGGGATTTGTGAGAAGAAAAGTCTGAGAAATGATCAAAAACCTTTTTGTGAAACATTTTCTATTTTTGATTTTGTGTATAAATTTCATTGCCCATTTTCTCTCTATTTTTTTGGGTAATGAGACAAAAAAATAAAATCATGTCCTGGAAGATCATTGTCTCTATCAGTTTCTTATTGCAGCTTGATAAACTCAAAGCAGCTATTTACATGTAATTATTGTGCTCGCACTGATTGTTTCTTTTTATATGTAATAATTCTCTCGCAGACACATCCTACACAGTCATGTTTCATGTCATCAATTGATGTTCACACGCAATACTCATATCAGGTTTCAGATCCTTAGATTCCTTTCTTGTTTTTAATTCGAGTAATCTTGTTTTTTCCTTTTCACTTTTACATTTTATTGGTTTAATATTCAAAAGCTGGTACCAATACTTCATGTCTAAATCTTCTCTAGTTTCAACCCTTCTTGACCATTCTTTTGGTGTCAAACCTTGTTCTCTAGTAACAAAGGGTTCACTTTCCTTTGTGAAACATGTGCAAAAAGCCATTCTTGAATGCATATTATTCACAGACCTTATTAATTTAATGGATGAGACAGGAGAGTGGGTAAATTCCAAGCTAGAAGCTTGGATGGAGGCTAAATGTTTCACCATAAGTAGAGTCAAAACTGGATATACGGAATGCCACTTTAATAACCATCAAAGTAACACTAAATTAAAGTTAAAGTTTGTGAGCCTGAGCTAAATGCATTTAAAAGTTTTAAATATGTAGGATCTATCATTCAAGAAAATCAGTGAATTGATAAAGGTGTTAGCACATAGAATTGAAGTGGGTTTGAACTAATGAAGAAGTGCTTCATATACTCATAAAGTACTAAAACTGAAAGGAAGATTTGTTAAACAGCCATAAGACTGCTGATGCTTTTTGAAGAAGAGTGGGTGCTACTAAATATGACAAGGAACAAAAAAAATGAGGCTGGCAGAAATAATAATGTTGAGAGGGAATTTTGGGTACACTAGATTAGATAGAATCAATAATGAATTGCATTATAAGAAAGTGGGGTAGCTTCAATATACACTTTGGATATTCTACTGAGGTGTGTATACAGTAACAAGTCATCAGCTCAAATTAAAGGGGAAGAGGGAGACTTAAAAAGAATTGAGAAGATACTCTTAGAAAGGACTTGATTTATTTAATTTAATTCTAAATGAGAATGTGTATCGAACAACGATGGCAACATATGGTGCAATGTAACCAATTGTACATGGTTTTGTTGAAAGAATTCACCTTCAGCCCCCCTCTTTCTTGTTTTTTTACTGACAATTTACCCATATATCACTTGTATAGAGCACTGGGTTTTGATTTTTATTAATCCTTTGCCCCTCCATATTCTCTGCTTATCAAACAGATCATGCTGCCCGAATCTATTGCTATTGTCATGGCTCCGAGAGATAGTTCGAGGTACTAATAACCAAAATTGTTGTTAAGGATGTTCCATATTGTTGGATTTCTTTAACTTGGGGATTTCATGATGCAGGACACATGGCATTTTCAGATTAACAACTCCTGGCGGCATGAATGTCATAAGGCAATGCCCTAAGCGTGGTTTTCATGCTCATGATCCCCCATCAGATGGTAGCCCAATCTACAAACAATGTACAGATGTTTATATGAACAATAAATTGAAGTTTGACATTATTGATCTGAGATGATTATTGTTTCATGGATGCACAATGGTTGGCAAAACGCAATGCACCAATCTGTGCATCAGAAAGATGGTTTGGCTTTAACTGTTTGGTCCATTCGGAAACTTGCATGTGTATTGAGAAATTGCACTTCCTTATTGTCCCTTTGTGCAGAAATAAATTTCCGATTCTGTTATGAGTATTGATTCCAACAGGAAAGTGGATAATGGCATTACTGCACATATAGCTACAATTGTGTATAGATGAAAAGAAGAATTATTTAGGCTAAGATTCTGTGAATAGGTCTTTATGAACAGAGATACCTTTGTCAAGTCACTGCTTTTAGATGTACCTTTTGGTTAATGTTTTCACCCACTTGTGAAGTTGAATTATTTGTACTGCTGTTGGCCACATTTAATGTGGGAAATTGTCTCACTACATAGATGCATACATAGTACTACATTGTGCCATAAAAAGTCTTATTTACAAATATTGATTGAAAGAAAATTTGGTTTATTTATATTGAAAAGTGCTGTCTTTCTTTCAAAGTACTTTGACATCACAAAAGCATCATTGATTGAAGGAAAATTTATTTGGCAGTGGCACGATTGGTAGGGTTTTATGAGTACATTTCAAACGTTAGGAGTTGGTGTTTGCATTTTCTCATCACCAGTTTGATGGGTTGAAGGATTGAATATGAAAAATTAGGCCTTGAATGCAATATGTTTAAGGGGAAAAATTAGGCATTCAATTTAGTTTTAAACGTTTGGCAGTCGATAATAGTGTTTTTTTAGCTTTGTCGATTACAAAAGATAGAATTATAAAGATTATTTCAATAATTTTTTTCCCCATGTCTAATATATATATATATATATATATATTTTTGTCCATTCTACCTTTATAAGGTTCCTTTTTCACAGCTCATAAAAAGATACTTAAAATATTCCATTGCAAATACATAAATCTGAGAATCCAAAACTGCTATTCAGATCCTGACCAAAAAAGGGAAAAATTTTTTTAAAAATAAAGCTGCCACCTGAAAAGTACTATAAAACAGGATTAAAACTGCATATCATTGTCTGGTAGACTATATTCTCTCCTTTTTCTTCCTTTATTTGAACAGTAAAAAAAAAAAGAAAAACCGAGCATTTGTTAAATCTGGTGAGACTCCAACTCGAACTTTGTACTAAAAATCCAAATTCCTTCATTTGAATCTCTAGTGGAAGACAAGATCCACGGATTATATACAGAACAAGTCCTGCTATGATCACAAGAGTTTGTGTTGCTGTTAGGGAGTGATAAAGACTGAAGAGAGGTGTACTCTAAATATGATCTATCCCTTTCCAGATTTGAAGCAACGAATTTTAGCAGGCACAAAAGCATAACCACAGACAAAATACAATCACTCATCCAATCCAAAGTGGTTCGGTTTTCTGGACACAAAGACAACTAATGAATTTTCATGTGCTTTTTTTTTTTTTTTTTTTTTTTCTTTTTCCTTTCAACAATTACTAAATAGAAAAAACCATCCATGGATGGACTTGGATCAGGTCACCAAAAATTTGGGATCATAGGGTTCTTTGATTGGACGTTATCATATTGGTTTTGTTATCATTTTCTTATCTATGATTTGCTTCTTGTGCTTAGCCATTCATAAATAGATAAGTCCCCAAGTTTGGTTTTTCTTTTTGTTCTTTTAAATTTTTAAATCCCTAATGCAATGGGACCTAGGGAAATGGGTGATTTATTGGAAAGATGGGGATAGATGGCTCATTTAGACGAAAACCCTACAAATGGAGTGAGTTTATCATGTTTTTCTTTCGTAGGTGGGATTCTGAAGGAAAGAAGGTTTGTGTTTAATCCACAAATATCTCATATTTAAAAGGTTTTTTCTAACAAATTGAAGAGTTTATCGATCTCTTAGCTTTTCATGTAGTTTCATTTACTGACTGCTATCTACATGATTATTAGAAAAACTTAAATCTTATTGTGAGAAAATAAGAATTGTTTTAAAATTCACAAGTTTACTAAAAGTAATAATCAAAATTTTCATCCCCTTGTTAAAATTATTACGTTCAAAATGTTTGACCAACTATTCAATTATTCTTCAAAGTTATATTTTAATAGAAAATAATACATGTCATGCGTTATAAAACTCTCATTTTAGAGCGAAACTTATGAGCAGAACCTCTAATGAAACATATTTTTCCAACACAAGTCATTTGTCCTAAAACTCTCCTTCTAAAGGGTAATTTATGAAACAAAACATATTTTGAAACATAAATTTCGAAAATAGACCACACTCATCCCCTTAAAGATGCTCAGAGGACAAGACCTCTTTTTTGGTGGGGTAGTAGTTGAAGGTTGTGGCCAGGAGGAGACTTCTTGAGAGTGAAAGAAAAAGAAAAGAAAAATGTAGGAAAAAGAATGAAAAGAAGTGTATGTCTTTCTTGATTATAATTTCTTGTCGAAGGTAGACAGCCTTGCACAATGACAAGTAACAAGTATGGCTCACCTGCCAATACTACTAAACAATGGCTTATGAATTGTGGTGAAATGAGAGCCCATCGTTCTCAATGTGTGTGTCCTACTTCCCCTTTCCTTTCTCTCATGCCCTAATTATCTATTATCAATGATCTTCACTTCTCATGACCAAACCCACAAATTCTATTATGTTCCACGAAGAATATATTTCATTAAGGTAATGTGTATTGTATCAAATTAAATCACATGCTCCACCGTTTGTGTCGTCAATGTACTCTCTAATTATATTTGATGTATTCTCATACTTTAAGAAGTAGTGTATTCTCATATAATATTTGATGTACTTTTTATATTTTGAAAAATGATGTATCCTCTAATTATATTTAATGTAATGTTTGTTATTATATTTACTAAAAGTATGTTTTATGAGGTTAGCAACTATTCTGATCAAATTATTTGGGTATACGTTATCGATGGGATCATGGGTACTTTTAACAAAAGATAGATATATCGAAGGATTAGTGCTGGACTAGTCAAAAATCAAAGTTTATAAGAAGCATGGTCTAAAATTTATGAAAAATTAGCCTTTTATAATTATATTGGAAATATTCTGACAAAAAAGAAATTATTCAAGGGGCGGACTCAATGGATAACGGGATAGGATAGCGGAGGTTTAGCACACCCCATCTTTCTATAAGAATTGGACCAAACCCTAGACTGGTCTCTTCTCCTCCCAAAATCTTTTCCAGGCAAAAAGGAATGGTCGGAGTAGTAGCTCTTAAGTACTATCATTTTCTCAGCAAATTGTCTGGCCTAGTCATTACTTTCAGTACCTCATTCGCAGTTACGGATTAAGGGTTTCAAAATTTTCGTTTTCATAAAGAGATTTTTATTTCTTTTTAATGAAGGATTCCAAAATTAAAAAAAAAAATACTATAATATCATAACAAAATCTCGCAATTGAAGGATTTTTTTTCTTTACATCTTTCTCTCCTCTTCTTCTTGAGAATTATGTGTTCAAAATCATTAGGAAAATTGATGAGATGGTGTACTTTATGTCAAATCAAATCAATGACTTGTTGTTGTTGTTGTTGGTAATAATCATCTATGGATGTTTAAGACTTTAAGTTAAACCCATCCTTGTGATTTTGGTAATCTTTATAAAAAAGACCCTTCAATTATTAAAATTTATATTTCTCTATCCTAAAAATAAGAGTTTTATTTGTAATATTAATATCGGACGAGTTTTTATTTTAAGATAAATATATAAAAAAAGAGTACGGTTTATAATACTAAAAAAAACCATGTCGACGAATGGAGAGAATAAAGAAAAAATTATATTTGTTTCTATGAACATAGGAAAGAGACTGGAAGAAAATAATAATAATAATAATAACCAAGAAACCTTCAACTTGTTTTGGTGATGAAGAAAACAATTGGAGTCGGTGGTTGAGAAGGCAGGCCACCAAAAAATTCCAATAATGAAAAATAAAAGGGGGTTTAACCACGCCCTTCCTTTTTCTTTCAAGATTGAATTTTGGAGCTTTCAATTCTATCTATCTATCTATATATATATATATATATATATGCACGTCATACAATTGTAGATACTATGTTCCAACAATTTTGAGTTTTGGACTTCAAATTTTTCGAAAACGTTAACCTTAATTTTAGTATTACAAAAATTACTTACATTTTTTTTAAAGAAAAACTTTGTATTAAAATTACTAGAAGTTGTGTAGTTACGATTGAATAAAAAAAATCAAACGGTTGAGGTTAATCTTGAAAAGATGTTACATCAGTTTTAACAAAATAAGTAACATTATGAAAAAATATATTTTGAGAGCGAGGTATCCAAAAAATTCGAGAAATCGACACTAAAAATAGAAGATTTTTGCAATTTTTTATGATTGGGAGACAATTATGTGATCCAGTTTCAAGACTTTCGGCTACCAAGATGATAATTGATGAATTCCCAGGGGTGGAGAACTGGTTCGGTTGAAAGCGCTGGACTAGGAGAATTGCTTCCTGTAATACAAGACATTTTGCTATCTCTCAGTCAATAATAGAAAGAATAATTAACCATCGTAATTACAAAAATAATATTAATTTTAAATTATCGAGATAATATAAATTTTGGAGTACAAATTCATTAAAAACAAACACACAAACGCAGATACAATAAGAAAATTGACTTCCCTCATCATGAACTAATTAAATTAATTGGGGAAGGAATAAAAAAATTGGGATTTGTAGCAAACACGATTTGTTGTTCTTGAAATTCGGTGGCATTATTGAATTAGCTCTGCTTCGAACTCAAGTGTACTTGAGTAGTAAATTAATACTAATGTTCAATAATTCTTCTTTTATTTTATGTTCTGCTTGTCTGTCTTCATGAGTTTAGGTTTAGGTTTTAAATTTCTAACAAACGTCATCCTACGCCTCCCATGAATTTAATGTTTGGTAAAATTAAGAAACTTTGTGGATTATTTAATGAGACAATATTCTCGAACTTTACTACTATGGTTCTAATGAATCTCAAGATTATACGATTATCAAACCTCAATAATAATATTTGTTGAATTAAAATGGTATAATAATCATTTCTTTTGTTTTTGTTTCATTTTTTTTTAATTTTGCCCATTAATAGATCATGATTCTTTTGAATGGCATTTGTTATTTATTAAATTATGATTTGCTTACAGTAGTTTATCGTTTACAAATTTATGGTCTATAGTTTAAAATGATAAAAATTATCGATATAGTCAACATTAGAATTATCACCGTTCACAAATTTATGGTCTATAGTTTAAAATGATAAAAAATATCGATATATTCAACATCAGAATCACCAAAACGCTCGTTCGTGATACGTCTACTAAATAATATATATTATCGGTAAATTTGCAAAAGTTATTCACAACAAATATAATTGTAAGTTTATAATAAATAATAAACAATGTTTGTGTTGTTTATCCAACCAACTAATGAGATTTAATATTTTCTTAGAAAAATATATTCATGGGACAAAGAAAGTGTCATTTTTAAGAAACAAGAGTGGAGCACAGTTCCTTGTATGTAGTCATAAGGCTCTAATAACAAAAGTCCCACAAATACATATTGCTCATTTCACATGCATGAATGCAAAATTCTTCAACCTTAAAACTAGTAAAATTCATTGCATCATTTTAAATTTAATTCAAACCTTAACACTAATTTACCCCATTTTCATGCGAGCATTCTTTCCCATGGACATTTATTCTTTTCATTTTGACCGAAATTTCAATTTTGGTATGCCTACCTAACTTGAAAAGCAAAGAATCCAAGAAGTAAATTTTAATTTGGAAGGGAAGAATAACCAAGGCAAGGCATGAGGGATTTGCTCTAAATGGCACGCTAAGTTGACAATTACTTGAAATCTATAATAGAATGTACATTTTTAAAACTAGATATCACATTTGATTTATAATTGTTCATAGTCAAAAAAGCTAAAATAAAAATATAATTTTTTAAATTATTAGACAGATTAAAAAAAAATCTAAAAATTACATCACACCAACTATAGAAATATCGTATTTAGTATGAACGATTTTGACGTTCTTTGAACAAAAAAGAACATTGTTCAAACGATAAGATGCATTTAAAACTATTAAAACACTTATGATATTAGTGTTTTATCGTTTTTTTTTTTTTTTAAGTTGTGATCGGGGGAAACTAAAATATAATTACTTAGAAATGACTCTTCCTTTGAATTGAGCTTGAAAACGCTACATAATTAGTTTTTCTCTGGCGTTGAAAGAAGGAAACTGTGATGGATTCTTTTGTAGTAGTTGTTGTCCAACGCACATTTCTTTCTTTTCTCTTACTTTTTCCTGTTGGCAGAGTTCTCTCCTACTCTTTCTTCTCCTTCTTTCTTAACTATTCATAGTCCATTTCAGTCATACTTCCAAAATTTTTAATGTAGGCAAGTCTTTTGTAGCAGGATTCCACTCTGAATTTCCAAGTTTGAAACTGTCAAACCTTGTTTATTATCTTCTTTTGACTTCTTACTTACTGAACATTAAACAATCCTGTCTGCTTATTGTTCTTCAGAATTGCCATTCTAGGCAGGACTCGTTTAAATCCCAATCCTTTTTCAGTACAAAGATACCATTTTTATCTTCTGGTTCCTCAGAAGTGGCTGGAACTGAAGGCAGAAAAATCAAGAATGGCAATTGATATGAGTACAGAGAACTCAAGCTTGAGTACCAGTCCAAGAATCTCGTTTTCTCATGATCTTTGCCAGGCAGATGAGGCCTCGGGAACAGAGGATAGGCAGTTCCGGAGAGATTCTACACTACTGGATATAGATTCCGACCAGTTTGATTTCAGCAGCAGCAATATTACTGTGGCGGAAATTTCTTCTGCTGAGGAGCTTTTCTCAGGTGGCCTAATTCGTCCTGTTCAAATTCAAGAAAAGTTTGTTCATACTCCTACTATTTCTAAACAAGTTTCAGTCTTTAAACCTCAACCCCAAATCCCTTCTCTTCCACCTCTTCCTTTGGCTCATCCCACCACAAATGGAGGACTAAAGCAAGAACCCTTCTTGGGAAATGGTGATTCTGAGCAGAAGAATCAGTCAAAATCTTTTTGGAGTATCAAGAGAAGTAGCAGTCTTCATTGTGAAAATAGTCATAAGAAGAGTTCATTTTGGTCATTGCCACTGTTATCTAGGAGCAATTCAACTGGTTCTGTGCCAAATCAAAAGCAGGGTTTGAGGGAAAATCATAAGCAAAATGGCTGTCCAAAACAGCAGAGGAATCTTACAGGGGTGGTGTCTGCATCATCTGCTACAAGTGCCCCACTCTATGTGTATCCTTTGTCACAAAAGCCTCCCCTGAGGAAGAACTATTCTGGGGCTAATGCAAATGGAATGAGGATTAGTCCAGTACTTAATATGCCAGTTCCATCTTCTACAATTTCCAAAGGAACTGCTAATCTTCTTGGCCTGGGATCTTTGTTTCGCAATGGCAGAGATAGAAAGATCAAAAAATGACCCCCTAATTTGGTACAAGGGGGCAGACAATGGGACACTTATTCAAGACTTTTTGCTATCTGGGATGTTTCTAAAAATCTACATGAGAAAAGGGATATCATCTACAGATTTATGGCCTTTTTTTGCAGCATATGATTCTCATGTTTACTTGGAAATCATCCATCTTCTTGAAGAAACATCAAGCAGTGAAAGATCGAAAATGGATGAGATTGAAAAGAAGGATAAGAACAGACTATTATTAAACAGAATGGGGATCAAAATATGGGCATTTCAGCTCAGAAATTATGGAGGTTTTAGGAATGTTCATGTTAGAGCATTAAGGCTTGTCACAAGCTTGGGAGACACAGAAACAAAGGTACCTCAAATCAAGGGCTGCAAACCTATCATTTTCTTTTCTTGATCTTCTCAAATGATAAATAATGCTTTCTTTCCAGCGGATTTTTCCCAGGGTCTAACTTTCCGGGCTTACTGTCGGATTAGATGTTTGTTAATCATGTAATTATACAAAATTATAAGTGTTTCAGTCCTTAGATTTGGTCTGTCTTTGCTTTTTGTTTGTTTTTGTGGGATGTGATTTATGCCTTTATGGGCTAGTGGATTTGGATTTTGGAGGACCAAATCAACAGGAGAAATCCGCCATTTTTAAATTCCAGTAAAACTTTCCCTGCTTTCAAACGTTTAAACTTCAAACTTTGCGGGGCCATGTTCTTGCATAGCCTTATTCTCGTCTTCTTTACTGTGAAGTCTTCAGAAGACACTTTCAGGTTTGGCAGTAAAACTTTTTGACCAATTCTGGGATGGACCAATTATGGATGAACACATTCTTATCAGAATTGAAGCTCAATAGCACAGCATCGAGATGTGTTTGTAACACTGAAACAATTTTATAAATTTTATTATTTTTTTTAGAAGTATTTGTAAACAAAATAAGCAGAAAAAGACAAGAAATTTGTAGTCTAGTAGTTGTTACTTTTCATTTAAAACTAATAGGTATTGAGTTCGAATTATTTAGATTTTAATTTATTTCTTTATAAAACGAAAAATAAGCAAAAAAAGGAAGTCTGGGTGAGTAATAATCAAATATAACACAACATCCTATTCAACCAAACCGGATTTGATAAGAATGGTAATAGTTCATATTTGAAGATAACACAAAAGAAGTAAAAAATTACTCACGCTCTAAAATAATAATAATATTTCTAATATTATTTGAAATTGAAAAGATCCATTTTATCGAAACTAGCATTATTACTAACTTACTACAACTTCATTTAGTTTGGAAAGATAATATGTGTAAAATGAAATAAACTTGATACTAAAAATGTTATCATTTTTCTATAATGTGATATGAACAAGGCAGGTAGGAGGTGGTGGAAACCTCCATTTTTCATTCTTGTTGAGACTAACCTTTCAGATAGAATATTTTTGATAGTGATTCTATGGTTAAATGTTATAAGAGACACATCTCTATAATTATCGAGCTTATCTTTCTCTCGAATTACGATTTGGTGTATGTTATCAAACAAATATTGTTTGAATACAGAGATGCGAACCCGACACTTCGTGTCAACCCCTGAAATTGGATTCAAATAGAGTAATTTTTCACGAGTTGACAACCGATCCAACTTACCTTCTCGAACCCACCCATTTTGCTATCTCTATTTAAGCCTATAATGTGTAGCCATCCTAGTCTATGCTATAAACGCTCCCCTACGACTAAAGAGAGCAAAAACACTCAAAAAAGTCGTTCAAGTTGTCGTCCTACGTATGCTTCAACTTGGAAATTAAGCATAGAGTAAAGGCAGTAACCAAACTTGTGAATAAATGTCAAAGAATGATAGTACTTCCATTGTTGCCTACGTTTCTTTTCTCCCACCACCACATGCCGCTAAGTATGAAGCCCAATAATCGAACGGACATAAACCCAAACCTCATCAACTCCGACGTTTTTTGCACATATTCGTAGCTTCCAACAACCTTAATTACCATTCAGTAGTTTCAGCTAGTAGACTTGTGGAAACGGCATTCCACAATTTGTCAAAATTGGCGAACGATTGTTGTGACAATCATGTCATAGTCCCAACATAAATAGCAATAAAAAAAAAATTGAACGTGACATGTTAAAATCAGATATTTTTTTCGTCTCATAATTTAAATCGTATTCATAACATGAAAATAAGATATATCACAAAATTCGTATTTCAAAACGGAGATAATATCACACATTCGGTTATTAGTCGATTCCTACCTTTATGATGCCATCTAACGTTGGAACTGGCATTCAATAGCCGCGGTGGGGTGGGGATATGCAAACTTCCAAATGGATCCTCTTCGATTACTTGTGTTTTCTTGGCTGTCCAACTCATCCAGGACCTTCTATTATTGCTTGAGTTTGTGCCCTTTTCATATCAGGTTTTGTAGTCTATTTATTTCCATTGTTTGCCTGTGGGTTTTTCATTTCACTGTCTGAAGATGATGGCCATTCATACCTTGCATCCAAAATTGAATATATGAATGCAAATTTATAAGATAAATCAGTGTCTTTGGCTCCTCAAAATGGGTCGAATTTCTCAATATTTTTTGGTTGGGTATCAAAAGGAATCCAAAGTACAAAATCAGCCTCTGCGGTAATGAGCAAAATAGATAGAAAGATTGTGGGATGTTCGACAAGAAATAAGAGTATGTACAATCATACACGTGAGAAAAGCCCACATCAATCTGGATGACTTGTCAAATCCTTGTCCTGGGGGGTTTTCTTCTTCATATCAATTCATAGGCCCTTAATTTTTGGGATCATTTTTTAATCCTTTTCTTTTAATAAATAAATAAATATAATACTAGGACTACATCTCCACAAAAATAAATAAATATAATACTTGGACTACTTCTCCTGTCCACAAGTTAAAAAAAAAAAAAGAGCAATAACACATCAAGAAGGTTATTATATATCGCTTTTTTTTTTTTTTTTTAATCAAATGCTTTATTGTTTTTTTAAACACTTTTGAATTCAAAACGTTTGATTAATTCCAATTAATTTTCCTTTTTATTGGAAAAATTGCTCAAATGGGATCCTTTTGATTTTTATATCTAAGAGATATTTACGAAATTGTTGCAATTTATTGATTTGCATCAAGCATAAATTATTGCTCCAAAAAAGGAATTAATATGTTGTATTCGAGCTCCACCGTAGGTTATTTTCATTACCAACCGATGTTGAGTCCCGAGCAATTTACTTACAGTATAGAAATAAAAAATAATAGACAAAAACAGAATCCATAATGGATTAGGCTCTTCAAGTCTCACGTTGCTTTCTATTGCGTCGTTTGAAGCGAAATTTTAGCAACATTCCTTTGAATTTAGAATTTTTTTGAGCACCTTTGAATTTAGAATTGGTATGGAACCAATCCAATTGTGAAATCATGAATTTAAAAAATTAATGACATTTTAGTAAAAAAAAATAAGGCAAAATGGTTATTCATGTGATGGTGAATTCGAAAAATGGAATGATACTTAAGAGTCCACTTAAGAAGGGATTATTAAATACCATCGTCCACAATTGAGTTACTACATTTTATCCATTTCTAGTACATTTTAACCATTTCTACTTAGGGAAAGGATAGGAAAGATGATTTCAATGTATTTACGACCGAAATCAAATCATATCACAAGAATTTTTTTTTTTTTTTTGATCGATAATGATGAACAGACAAATTATCTATCTTTGGGTAGACAAACAATGTCTATGTTAGAAATGAGAAAAGACCACCAGATATGTATTAGAATCTATAAATCTGTCACGATAAAAGTTATAGGATTAAAACAAAATTTAGTATTTCTGTCAAATAATATATAATAATATGTATTTTTATTTTAATCGAAAAGTCATTTTATACATCGGTGGTACCACGTCAGTTCATGTAACTCGAGACCATCAAATTCTAGAAAGGAGGAAATGGAGGGATGGAGTGAATGATGATGAGAGGGTTGTTGATGGATTTAGGTCATAGATGATGTTAATTCTGCAGCTGAAATAAGCAAATAAAAATGGAACCTTAAGAATAAAGGTAAATATCAAATTGATGTGTTTTTTTGCAAGTGACTCTTGGTTTGCCTCAAGAGGAAGACGAGTACAAATCAATCCAACTCTCTCTAGACCTTTGCTTTGCTTTGCTTTGCGTGCGTTGAGATGACTAGTGTTATTATGAATTTTTTCATGGGACGGTAAAACATAATAATTTCACAATGTCTTTTAAATACTCTTTTATTTTTATTTTTTTTAAAAAGAAAGTGTATTATTATGTATTACTTCTACTTTTATATTTGGAAGAAATACATATTTGGTCTATATATGTATAGTTTATTCATTTATTAATTATAGTTTTATCGATTTTTGTTTAGGCAAATTTAATTCAATATGGTTGGATTGATTGTCTGAATAAGAGAATAAGACAATAAGTACGATATCGAACTGAAAAAGAGATAATTATTTAAAAATTAGAATGAAATTAGATAAAAGTAAAAAATCTAGGTAGAAAATAAATAAGAAAGAAATAGAGAATGAAAGGATTAGAGAAAAAAAGAAAGACATAAATATTGTTTACTATAGTTTTTTTTTTTAAAATTTTCGTTAGTAAGAGTTATAGATGGTAAAATGAGGAAGAAAATTACAATGATGATAAAGAGATAAATGTTGTCGTATGGTTTTGCAGATATTTTGCTTTCTAATTTTTTATAACAATATTAAAATATTGATCCAGATGCTTCTTTGAAGCTTTTCTATTAAATTTTCGTATTTAGACTATCACTTGAGCTTAATGTAATATGTATAAAAATACGTTGGACTATATTTATCAATTTAGAAATAAGTACGATAAAATTTAATATGAGTATAAAAAATATTTTCCCTTTTATAGTAAATTATGTGTAAATAACGTATAATCATATTAAATACAATAATAGAAATAAGATAACATATATCAATGGTAAAAATATACTATTTATGATGTCTGAACTAGCATAAAAAATGAGTAATTTTATATATAAGTTTTTGGCTTAAAGTTAAACTTGAATTAACCATTTTGAATTAGACACTTAAGTATAATATGCAAGTGCACATTTAGATTCTCATTTTGAGGCAAATTAATCAATTAGATCACGAATCATCTCTATCAGAATAAATTAAAAACGAAATACAACAGTGATTTAGAGATCGTATCATCATGAATTCTTTATTAAATGAAACTAATTTTTATTTTTGACAGTGATTTAGTTGATCGTATCATAAATTACCTCTATTATAATAAACTAAATACTATGTAAATTAGTGTTTAATGGTCGAGTTATTTCTACTTCTATCGGAATGAGCTTAGTATCATGTGCGGAAACTCTATACCAACTCTTAGCTAAAAAAAATATTTTATAAAGAAAGTTAATTTCATGGGAGTATAGTCTTCGCTTTAAGCACACTTTCTTTCTCACCTCATTTTTTCAGAAACAAAGGACACATTGTAATTACCATATGGTATAATAATTAAATGGACCAGAACCACTGAAAAATTGTACTATATTCGGTGAAATAGTAATTTCACATTATTCATTGTCCATTAATGCCAATTAGGGGTGAAATTGGTTCGGCCGAAACCGCAGGTCTCAAAATATATATAATTACTGTCGGTTTAAAAATTTTCAAACCAATAAATACGGTTCGGCCGACGGTTTCAGTAATAAAATCGGCCACTTCGGCCAGACCGGCCGTTTTTAATTTAATATATAATAAATATATTTAATTAATCAGCGAATACTTGACAAGTGAGATCACATCAGGATTATATAGACATCAGATCAGCGAATACTTGACATCAGATCAACAGACTATAGATATCAGATCAAGAATATAAAAGAAATCATACAGTAGAACTAAAACATACTTAACAAGGGAGATCACATCAGGATTATATAAACATCAGATCAGCGAATACTTGACATCAGATCAACAGACTATAGATATCAGATCAAGAATATAAAAGAAATCATACACTAGAACTAAAACATACTTAACAAGGGAGATCATATCAGGATTATATAGACATCAGATCAGCAAATACTTGGCATCAGATCAACAGACTATAGATATCAGATCAAGAATATAAAAGAAATCATACAATAGAACTAAAACATACTTAACAAGGGAGATCAGATCAGGATTATATAGACATCAGATCAACGAATACTTGACATCAGATCAACAGACTATAGATATCATATCAAGAATATAAAAGAAATCATACACTAGAACTAAAACATACTTAACAAGGGAGATCAGATCAGGATTATATAGACATCAGATCAGCAAATACTTGACATCAGATCAACAGACTATAGATATCAGATCAAGAATATAAAAGAAATCAATTATTTTTGTGAAGTCTTGTTTTGGGTACAAAATGTCACGGGTTCGAATCCTGTCATCCCTAGTCATTACTGCTCAAAGTAGCAGTAATGGGGGATCGCCTGAGATCGATTCAAATTGGATATAATTTTTTATTTTTATGATACGATCCATAAATCCCCTTTTGATAGTCTATATTCGGATATATTTTCATTGACTGGCTGGGTAGTTACCACTTTCAAATGATAGTTTCTATTGATGTTTTACAAAATATAGAAGCTCCAATTATTGTATTTGTGTGTACTTGTTTTTTTGAAATAAAACGTAAATTTGTTTGAAACCGTCCAAACTGGCCGAACCAAACCGTCTAAATATGGTTTGGCCGACTTGGTTTGGCATATTTATTTGGCTAACTTGGTTTGTCAAACCGTAGTTATTGGTTTGGCCGGTACTTTAGCCTTCAAACCGACCAAACCGGCCGATTTACACCCCTAATGCCAATTACTAACTCTCATTTTCTATTAAATAATAATAATAATGATATTCTAGAAAACGGTGGCACGCCTCTTCCTTACCTTTCCCAAAATTTCCGATGACAACACTATTCAAGGTCGTGGTTAAGGTCATTCAGTTTTTTTTTTTTTTTTTTTTTAAATCCCTTTTTGAGTCTCAAAAATTTTTTACTATGATAATGTGTAATTTATAATTTTTTTTTAAAAATAAATAAATAAAAAAAGATAGTAAATTATTTTGTCAACATTTTAAAATTTTTTCTGTATTTAAAAAATAATTTTAATAATTTTGTTTAAGACGTACTCCCTCTATTTCAAAATATAAATCGTTTTCACCTATTAAGAAATCGGTCAAAATATAAGTCACTTGTTTATTTCTAAGAAACAATTTATTGTTTTTACTCTATTAACTTTATTTAATTTTTAATTTTATTAAAACTTGTTTTTGTCATGATTATTCTAAGTTATAGCACTATTATCAAAAATGTATTAAATAGTAGTATAACAGGTTTAATAATTAAAAATTATGAAACTTTTTAAAAATTAATTACATCCTTAATATTTGTGTTTTGGTTAAAACCACAAATGGAGGAGTACATCATAAAAATAGGAGAGAATATATTACATCAATTTATGCTACTTTTAGTAACAAGTGAATTTGAACTTCTCTTTCCCCCCCCCCCCCCCCCCCCCCCCCCCCCCAAAAAAAAAAAAAAAAAGACGGTGGAGATTGCTTAAAATTAGACGGTGAGGATTGCTTTGGCTGATTTATGATTCACATCTTATGTTTTGGTGACAACTTAAGTAGTATAAGCAATCTTGGAAGCACTTATGTTCGGATCGGTCATTAATAATCTCAATAGTCGGAGATGTGGCCAGATTTCCCTCCTTCAACAACCCTCTCATCATTCAATTTAATTTACAGCGTATTTTTTTGAATTTTTGTAAAAAAAAAATTATTTTTGTTGCTATTTTATTTTAATGGACGAGTATTATTACATATGATGAAGTTAAATATGTAAGTATTGACGTAAATAATAATATATATTAACTAATTATATTATATTATGGAGAGTAATTATTAAAAAAGACGTTATAAAAAATCTTGTTGTCACAAACTCGAAATTTTTTAAATAAATTTGGATTAAAACTCTTGAGAAACAAATTGTACAAAATCATTGAGTAAAACAATATTAATGGTTCACTCATTCAATAGAAATTATTGGTGTGCCACAACAATTATATTAATTTAATTACTATAATAATTAGAGAATATGAGCCTTGATTAATTGTGTCCATTAATGGAGTTGGTGGAATTAATTCTACAAATAATAATAATAATAATGGTATTTTGGTAAAAAAAATGAAGCAAAATGATAATTTAAAAAATAGTAAATAAGTAAAAAAAAAAAAAAAAAAGGACCATATTTAGAGGAAGTTGTTGGAGTGTTGTGGATTCAATGGCCTTGAATTACAATGGACTGGCTGAGGTAGGCTTGTCGATGGATGAGGCCCACCAGGAGGCCAGTTACATTTGGTCCGGGCCGAAATGATGATTGTAGAGCTCAATATCCAAATCTGAACTACTATTTTTAGCTATTTTTTATTATTTGTATCCCTATTTTTAAAACAAACTTCCTAAATTATATTTTAGCTCATTTTTAAATAATTCCAAATTTCAAAAAAAATATATATATATTTATAATTATGAATAAATTTTTGGCCTAAAATTATTTTAAAAATATTCTAAAATAATATTCTTTATTAATTTATGTATTGTAAAACTAAAAATTATAATGAGTTCACGATGATTAATGCGAATACACTATGGTTCGAGTGCAACTCGTGAAGTATTAACCATAGTTTGGGCGCAACTCGTGAAGTTCCCACCATGGCTCGGGTGCAACTCGTGAAGTGCTGACCATAAAAAAGACATAACTTGTGAAATATCGACCATGACTAGGGAGTAACTCATACTATTATTTTAAAATATTTTTAAAATAATTATAGGCAAAAAATTTATTCATAATTATACATATTTATTTTGATGAATTTTGGATAAATAATTCAAAAATTATTTTGAAAAATTAGTTTTGAAAATAGGGTTACAAATAGTAACAAATAGACTATAAATAGTAATACATATCCAAATATCCAAATATGTAGTGATATTTTAAGCTGAAAAACAAAAAAAAAACCTAGAACCATTTGGTATTGGACAAATTTTGTTTTAAATGTTGCTATTCACATCTTAACAGTTATGTTACAATTCCGATTCCGTCAATCGCTATATAATTTAACGATTAAATTGCAATTTCAATCAATCTTTATGCCATGGATTCAGAGGAGATGGACAGTAAAATAAGCCAATTCTGAACTCTCCAGGAAGAATTATGAACAAAAAGAAGTAAAAAAGAAAACATAAATTGAAGGAAAACAAGAATGGAAACAAGTATTACACTGAGGACTTCCAATTTGATCATCAAATGGAAGAGTCTCAGGTTTATTTTGCAGGAAAGACTCTAAATATGACTGACCAGAATCTGAAAGGAACACAAGCCACTGAGGACCTCCAAAGTGGATAGTCTCAGGTTTATTTTGCTATAAAGACACGGAGACTAACCAAAATAACTAAGGACGGCTATATTCTTCTCATGTTGCCCCATCGCCGTTCAAACAGAACAACATCCTTCCATTCCTACTTCTCATTTCTCCTGCAATGAATCATAATAAGGAAAACATTAAAACTATGAACATAGAAAAAGCAGGAGTGCAAAAAAGGGGGAAAACTGTAACAAGACCTTTTGTTTTGATTCACGACCCTCAGGAACTTTGTATTTCTCAGCATTGATCTCAGAAAGCCAAGAACCAGGAAACAATCCCTATACCAAATACGACAAACATTAAATCTAAATACTTAATGATTAATAAAAATTAAAATAGAAATAAGACCCTGCTCTTACATCAATTGCCCTTTGAACAGGCTTAGACCTTTTCTTAGGCCTCCTAGGTGCCTTCTGTCCTGTCATGATCAAAAAATCTTCATCGATCTCAGATTTTGTTAGTGAGACCGAGAAGTTGTTCCTGTTCTGCTGACTGTCGCCACTACCTTCCCCCTTGTCCAACGACATCAAGCTCCTATACACCCTGTCACTCCTCCGCGCAGGCCACAAGCCATTCCCACTATCATTTGTGGTCTGACCTGCTGCCCGGCGATTGCGTAAATTCCATGGAAGAGTTTCTTCAACGGGTTTCTTCACCTCTTTTCCCTTTCCTTTCTCTTCAACAAGACCATGTTTCAAGTGCTCATCCACAACAACCTTGAGATCACTCATTAGTTTCTCACGAACAGCTTCAAGTTCACTAGGACCTCTACTAGAGTTCGAAGGGACTGCAGCTTTGTTAATGATGGGGGACGAAACTGGGCTACTAGGGATGGGAGGAGTAACTGGGCTACTGGTGATGGTGGGGGAAACTGGGCTACTGGTGAGGATGGCTGATCGGCGAGAAATGGGGATAAATCTGGACTCTGTGTTAAGATGAGTAGCAGATGTAGCTGGGGCCTTTCGGGATGAGGAGGACTGAGATGATCTGGCACAACGCAACTGTTTCTGATGTCCCCATCTCAAACGAGGAGGCAGGGTAAAGTTATGAAGAGGCCTTGAAGATGAGGTAGCCCTCTCACTCTCTTTCTCAGGAGTACCAGCCATTTCTGAACACTTAAAACAGTAAAGAAGAAGCACAAAACTCAACCTCTGATCAATGTGATTCTCTCTATCTAAAAGGCTTGTATTTTGAGGTGAGGCTTTACCTCTGGTATATAAAGAGAGGGAGATTGAAGGAGGCTCCAGTAATAACGCAAGAAAAGTAAAATAAGACTAACGCTTTTTGGATGTTTGTGATTATTTTCAGTAACTTTCTCTTGGATTTATGACGGTAAGTCTTGGATTTTTTTTTTTGTGAGGGTGTCATCCTCATTATACGTTACTCTAAAGGAGGAAAAAAAGTGTTAAAGGTAATGCGGTGGCAGTAGGATAGAACTCCAGAACATGGATGTGTCGGTTTAAACCAAATGGACAATGGAGGGATGGAGCGATGAAAACAAGAAGAAAATGAATACAAGTAACTCACTATCAAACACTTGTGCACCGGTAACTCAACGCAATCAAAGAAGATCACACCTCCAATTGCATTTCAAAATGACATTACAGCTTTTAATTACGCATCTATTCACTTTCACATCGCAATCCCTCTATTGTGGAACGTATTAAGGGGAATTTAATTGGTTAAATTTCGGAAAGAAATTTATTTCGCTTACATAATTATAGTTTGTTATTATACTACTCAACGTGACTCAAATTTTCTGAAATACTAATCCACACCAGTTCACATAATTGGATAGAGTGGTGGAATGTCACACCCCAATGCAATCTACAACTATAAGCAAAGATGTTAACAAAATAAGGGATGCTTATGCTCCAGCAAAATTCATCCCCACAATAGGCTATCCACTTAATCCAAAAAAAGTTTTGGAAATCCTCACTCCTATTATAGAGACCAAAACTCCTTTAAGTATTAGAACTTTTTGCTATGTATAGATAATTAAATCTTAGACTGCATTTTGGGCTAAGAAAACTTCTTAGTGAACATTTACGAAATTAAATGCGTTCACACCGCTCAATTATCTTACTGAAGAAAAGATTCATCATGATTTCATATCATTATTAAGTAGTTTAAATCTTAAATCTCCATCACTTGATGAGCAACATCGAGAAGAGGGTCATTTACAGTACTCTCAGTAACCAAATGAGCGAAATGTCAATTGTCAAATATTAGCCTATTATACTAGAGCACTTAGTTACTTGCCTCTAAGGTCAAATCATAGAGCAATATATTTAAACTAAAACCTTAAAAGAAGTGAAAAAGTCAATAGTTTCTGGTATTGGATTAACTGAGAATGTATCTTGAATCATAAGCAGATTGAACACATTACTAGATAAATCAATTAGATTATACAATTTTGTAAATTAAAAACACTCCCTGACCTAAAGATACTAATAACAATCACCTTGCTCCTAAAGGTTGCCTAAATTACTTCACAATACAACCAATATTTCAATCTTATAGGTCAAGATTTATAGATTCTGATATGTCAATCTATCACCAAAGATTATTTTGCTCAATGGCGGGAGCAATTTAATTGCTAAATGTATGTCTTCTTTGTAATACTTAAAAAAAGAAAAAGAAAAGGCATACCATAGCACAATTAGCGAAGAAAGGATCTGAATTACCTTTCGAAAATTGAGCGAGGAAGCTTCATTGCGTTATAGCAACACAACCAGATTTTGGGGCCTATTGCTAACTCATAATCGATTTGAAAAGATCTCTTTCTGATATTGCAGAAAAAAGACATTCCTGCCATCTACCAACTTTCGACATCCAAGCACATGATCCTTGTGCATTCATTACCACCTCTGGGACACCCTTGCAAAGGTATTCAAATGTTTTCCATATTCCTCTAGCACCTGATATTCCCTCCTCTTAACAGCGCCACACTATTTAGGATCAATAAGAGACACCTATCTTGGCACTTCATATAACAATAAATAAACTTGAGTTACCAATAATGCGCAAACAAATAATCAATATATATGAGTAAGCAGAAAAAATTAGAACAATAATAGCATAGACGCATTTGGACAAAAAGGGAACCAATAGCTTTTCATTACAGTTTCATGAAAAGTTACAAAGACTAAACATGCACACTTTCTCACATGGCCACGGATTTAACTAGCACAAGGGTTAGGAACACTCAATAGGAACTACACAAAGAGTTGATCCCTACCCGTTCTCATGAAAATCATAGCATCTGTCATATGGGTAAACTAAAATGTCAAACTCAGACGTGACCAAATTGAAGGGTTCGAATAAGAATTTCTCAAAGAACACGATATAATCATAAAAATCATAGTTTGAAACTAAAAGGGTAAAGAGAAAATTTTTCGCGAACCAAAGAACAGAAAACACTAGCGTGTTTCAAGCAAAGCTTTCAGCCAACTACGATCAAGACCCAATTTTGATGAGACCTGCAACCAAGGGGAAAAAAAAGAGGTTTACAAACTATGATCCGGGTCACAAAGACTCCAATTAAAAAATTAAAGTGTACAATACTTTTCTGTTTTAGGGCGGTACGGACTCGCAAAGGGCCTGAGGTAGACCGACCTAGGTCGCCCCCTCTAGCAGCTCCACAAGAGGAGGCGGCAAGTGTCGAAAGGCTTGGCTGCTTCATATTTTTTTCCCTTGAAGATTCTCTAGCTGAAAGATCTCTCCAAATGGATCCAAAAGCCAGACGGAGGAGGAAGACAAGGGACAAGGAACAAGGAACAAGGAACAAGAAACAAGAACGACGCGGAGGAAGAAGGAAACCTACTCAAGTTTCTCTTTACGACATCATTCCACAGATATAATTTTATCGGTCCAATACAATCAACTTGAAAGTGGAATGATAGTAATTTCGGCTGTTTTTTTTTTTTTGGATGAGTAAAAGTATAAAATAATATTTAATACTATGCAATGTAGTTTTTGGATTATCATTTATGGATGAAATAGTTACGAAACATTATCATTTAAATAGATGAGATGAGTTCAAATATCAATAAACTCTATAAAAAATTGATTAATATCAATAGTCAGTTCAATAATTATTTGTGTTTCTTTGGCTGTACCTTTTGTTGTCAATCGTTAATGAACGTTTTCTAGTAAATTAATATATGTCTTTTATTTAAAAAAATATATGATCTCTAGTAGGTCTGTAATCTGCCAACCGATCCATCCAACTTACAAATTCAACTAATTGGGTTGGGTTAAATGAATAATATGTCAAACAAGTCACGAGTTAAATAAATCAATCCTTACATGTAAAAGTGTAAGTTGGCCAATTTGGCCGGTTTGAAGGCAAAAGTACAGTCCAAACTAATAACTACGGTTTAAACGTTTTGCAAACCAAGTAGGCCAGACCATAATTAAGCGGTTTGGTTCGGTCGATTTGACCAGTTTAGATTTATTTAATTTCTTTTTAAAAAATAATAAGTTTACAACACAAAATCCGTCAACTTTTCATCACACAACTTTACAACCACAATCAAATCATAATCATATATGTACATCTTCAATGATTCCTAAAAATTAAAATTAATTTTTTTATTATTGACTATGATGGGTCACGATCCCTATGTAGGCAACAATTAGGGAGGAGGGATGAGGAAAAAGAGCGACATCAAAGAAAATAGAGAGTGAAATAAATTTAAGATGAAAGAAAATTTAAATAAAATAAAATGATTTATTATATTATATTATATAATAAATATATATCCGGCCGGTCCGGTCGAAATGACCAGTTTCAGTATTAAAACCGTCTGTCAAACCAATCTCTCCGGTTTAAAATTTTTCAAACCAATAAAATTTGTATAAAATTTGAAAGCGATCAAACCAGTCAAATTTGGCTATTTTGGCCGATTTTTGTAGTTTTGGTCAAACCACTTACACCCCTACTTATATGGGTTGGGTTGTCATTAACCTGCGGGTGATCAAAATGATTTTCTTTGTAGGTTGAGCAATAATCCTGTAATATCCCCGTGAAAATTATGGGAGTCAAATCGGTAGATGAAGAAAATAAACTAAATTATAAATAAACATAAGTTAAATAAATTAGTTAAGTGAGAGATTAATAACTAACTTGATAAATAGTGCATTGGAATATTAGTTTGGGCCTAATTGAACTAATATGACCCAGTAAAGGGGAAAAAGGATTTAGGATCATAAATTAAAGGACCTAAATGGCAAAACTCTACTATATAAATATTCCCAATTCATAATTTCTGAATTTAAGCAACCCAGAAAGATCCAGCCGATATTATAGCCAAAGCCTTCTTTTCAAGCCTTCAAAAATAGAACTTACTACCCATAATGACCCTCCCTTTCCTCTCATTTATTATTTCTTTTCTGTTCTATTTTTGTTTCAAACTCCACCACAGACACACACCACCCCCACCTTCTATTGCACCTCTCTTCACTTGGCTATCAATGAAGCTCCCCTAATGTTGATTACATCATCCACCGTTTCATCTCCAGAAATTGTGAACGAACAGTGTGAAAGGAACCAAACATGAGAGAAATACCCAGAACAGACTTCAAGTGGGAAGAACGAGGAGGAGGAGGAGTTTGTGATTGATTGAATTGTCGAATATGCTTAATGCTGTTCAGGTTGTGAGAATGGTGACGAGGAACAACAGTAATTTTGTTGGGCCGAAAATAGAATTCGGGACGGTTTGATGGTTTGTGTATGCTGGGATCTCATGTTTTCTGGTGCTATTTGCCGTCGGGCTTGACTTTGGGTTTGATGTCTTTAAGCCTTGTTGATCTTGATATTCTTCAGAGAAGCGGCACCCCTGCAGAGAAAAAGCAAGCTAGTAAAATCCCTTTTGCCGCATTTTTTTGTTGGATTTTTTTATTGATGCAAGAATATATAATGGGAGTCATTAATTTATATTGTTCTTTAAATAAATTATAAAAAATTAAATAAAGGGCAATTTGTGAATTTTACTTTGAAAATAAGGCTACAGATAGTAAAATATGGGCTACAAATAGTAATACCCATTACATAAACAGCTTTTGACTTGATTTTATGGAGTGATTTGGTATGTCTTAATCATAGTAACATTATACTATATCTCTACCTTCATTATTAATGCTTAATTCATTTTTGGTTCCATCATAACATGAGTTATTTTATTTTTTGTCCTCCTTAAGTTTTAGTCATCAATTTTAGTCTCATATAATTTTTTTTTTTTTGATAATTCTAGTTTTTTTTACGAAAATACCATTGACTAACCCTAATTATTCACCCCTTAGTCAAGGGTATTTTCTAAAGAAAATAACTAGAATTGTCAAAAAAATTTAAGTGAAATTAAAATTAGTAACTAAAACTTAAAGAGGACAAAAAATAGAATAAATCATGTCATAAGGGACTAAAAATATATTTAGGCCTATTATTAATTACTAATATTATTGTTGTATGTTTTATAAATATTTCAAAATTTCATTCTTAAATTACACTATTTAATGATAAGATTTTAATAAATTAAAAAAATTTAATTTAAAAATCACAATAAAAATATTATGCATTACATAATATAAGAGTAGTGTTATATGGCACCCTTTTTTTTATTATTGAAAGCTCCACTTTTTTTTTTCAAAAAAAAATCTTTTATTTTGTTGTATCATCCCCTTAATCATTATTTCTCACCCTCTTAGTGTTTATCTTCTGTCCCTCCTATTATTACCTAACTGTCCTTAATCAGTTTACCAAAAATTTTATAAGTCTATTCTTAATCTACCAAAACATTATAAAAATTATGATTAAAATAACATAGATCAACGGAACTATAAATAAATTTGTTTTGATATTTTGTTTGATATTTCTTAATTTATCAGGAATAATTTAAATATAAAAAAGACACGAAATAACAAAATAGGAGACACTTATTATGATAAGAAAAATAAAATAAGGCTCAAAGGATGAAGCCTACCACAACAAAAATGAATATATATTGTAATAAACACATGATATGAGAAGGATCAAAGCTGTACAAAGTTTAGGCACAGCAAAATTTTTGGTAATCTTGTACAGGCACTATTATTTACAACAAATTGAGAACCTTTGAAGCTTATTTCAAGAAGGAGGAACCACCCCACCACCATGGCTGGATGATGCAGGGCAATCAGTATTCTGGGGTGCAGCCTTGATCACCCTAGTGTTGTATGAATCACAGAATTCACACTTATGATACAGCCAATGAAATCGAGCTCTGCCTTTCCTTTCACAATCATTGCAAAGGATGTGCTGCATAAAAATCAAGCCAAAGCTATCATAAGAAAATGATAATCTAGCTCAAGAGAAATGGTGCAATATAATGTAATGAGCAACTTTGGCAGATACAAAGCTAACTCAAGAACCTAAATCGTTCGGTTATATGTTGCAGAACTGTGGTCGGATAATGTAACAGCCACACACTGATAAATTTAACAGCAAATTCAAGGATGCATGAGAAAAGAAAGCCCAGATACCTGGTAACGATTCCTGAACTCTTGAGGAAGAACTTCAGTAGTAAGTAGACCATCAAGCATGCCGAAGTAAATCTGGATCAGAAAGTAATTCAATAAACCACTAGACATTGCAGTTGTAGTTCTTGAATAGGGTTTGTGCAAACTTGTATTTACACTAAGGCCATGCTCTAACTAATGGAGTTTCTTATGGAGCTAAAAGGATAGACAACAAAAACTTGAACTGACTTCGAGGCCACAAAGTATAAGACAAATAGAAGGAAATTGATAACTAAATTGGGATTTCCTTGCAAAACCAATGTCATATTGTCACTGCATTAGCAAGCTTATGCACTACATCAGCCATTCCGGGGTTTGTGGGCCCACTGGCTGGTTGATAGATAGTCATTGAACCCGAGAAACTAAGGATATTGATGAGTGAAAGAAGAAAATGAGAAATCTTACAGACATGTCACCCATGGATTTGCTGCATATAGGACAAATGTAGTTACTGCGAGCATATGCCTGAAAACGTCAATAACATTGTGAGTTGCAATGAATTATTAATAGAACTACATACAAGCAAACAGCTGCAGATATCAGGACATAGAAATGACTGTAGTAACACAGAGACCTGAAAGCAAGCTGAATGGAGGTAGTGACCACAGGGTAGTCCTCTGACCAATGTGTTGGAGGTGAACAAAAATTCACAGCAGATGGGGCAGTTTGTCTCCAGAGCCTTCTCCAGGCACTTATGTTTTTCCAACTTCATTGGCAGACAACAGTTGCAATTCATACAATGATAAAAGTCTGCGCCAAGACCTTTCCCAAGGCGGCATAAATTGCAGTATGGACAATGATATACATCCCTGCAGCAGAAAAATCACAAGCCTGAGTAATCCAAAAACGCGTATTACATTTCTGAGACCCTTAAATATCAAGAGAGGTGATTGAATTCCCCAGCATCAGAAGTTATAAACAGTCATAGAACTTAATCAGTAAGACCTGTTGCATAGTACATGATACGAGACAAATCAAAAACAGAAACACATAAGATAATTTGCATTAAGTAGGTATAAATTTCATTATAATCACTGCCACACTTCCACTCCATTTTATTCCTCCTCGACAGAAGACAATGATGAGGTCCAACTTAGTTCTAAAGCACATATTATGGCAGCTTAGTTTATTACCATAATGTGTAAGAGCATAAGCTTTGTAGAAAAGACATTACTGATGGCATAGAGTGTGGGATTGATATACAGCAAAAAATTTTTAGTCCAACTTAGATGGGTAGCAAATATCATGTTACTCAACAAGTTTCACACAAATATCCATTATTTCAATACAGTGCCTATTCCAATAGGTTTAGGTGTTTCCATTCTCATCATCAACGTTATTTACTTTCTTTGTATAAAGAAAGAACACTTTTTCTCATAAGTACAAGAGATCCATCTACCTCTCATCATCAAAAAATTTGCATATATTGCAATAGTATTTCCCCATGGAAAATCCGTCGCATGAAGGTGTAGAACAAACTGGTCCAATTGGCTGAATCTCCAGGCAGCGCATACACATCATCTCTACTGTTGATTTCCTGGAAAGCATGAACCAAAAAAAAAAAGGTTTATTTACTATGTACAAGTGTAACGAGGAAGTTCTCAATGATATGTTACCTCTCTATGGAGTGATCGCTCACTTCATCATGACAAAATCTGCAAGTGAACAACTTTCCACAACAAGCAGCACGAAGTTTACAGTTTCTCTTGTAGTGTTTACACCCAAAAATTTGTTTATCTGAATCCCGAAATGAAGGTAATAGTCCAACTGTTCCTTCGCTAACAGAATTTTCATCTCCTGACGCTTGTGATTTCTGCTGAGAAGCTATCCAACGACTACAGCAAACAAATATAAAGTGATCATATAATACCCAATGACCGAAAAATAAGTTTATAAACAAATCAAGACAGTACCAAATGAAATTCGAAAGGTAATGATCAATAGCAGCAAATCAAAGGAAGTAGAATTAGGCCAAAATCAAAAGCTACCAAACAAACCTTGTCATAAGGTTTTGAATCAGATAATCTTTTCTCCTTGGGTCAATAGTGGAGTCTCTATGAACCTTTCTAATCTCTGATTCAAGTTCAGTTTGATTCATGCGGAAAATATCTTTCCATCCAGGTTTGAACTTTTGATCACCCTCCAGAATATCAGTACCTACAAAAATGTTGATCATCACTGTGTGATTCCAGCATAACAAGAACCAACAAGAAACAGTTAAATTATTATTTTTTTAATGATAATAAGTTCAGAACTACATAATAACCTTTAGAAGAAGTGTGCTGTGACTCTACAGGTTGCCCAGATAATTCAGGAGTTCTTCGCGAACATTCATTAAGCCACTCACTGAACATTGTGTTTTTTGTTGCCTGTTTCAGTGTGTCCATCAGAGAATTATGTTCATCCTGGGTAAGAGCAGAAGTTACCCAAGGTAGCATTGATTGGAGTACTTCGGCACCAGTAGTGCCAATTATGCGACCAACAATTTTTTCCTGTTCCTCTATAGAAAAGTGTTCATTTAATAGTGGCCAGAGCTCAAGTTCTTCTCGGTATATATGCTGATGCAAGCTGACTCTGATCGATTTGCACATGCCTTGAAGTTTTGTGGCCAGCTCATTGTACTTTCTCATACAAACATCATGACATTCAGTACTATTAGAACCAGTCTTATTAAGAACCTGAACATTACCATTCCCCCTCATGGAACCATGTAGTTTTGACAGATCAGATAGAGAAGAAGATATGGCTTCGAATAATTCTTCCTCCTGCTTGTGGTCGAGTGTGTAAGAGTGACTCACATTGTGGAGGGCCTCTTTCGATTCAAGTTCAGGGAATACTATTTCATCCTCAGCATTGCTATGAGCTCTATATAGACCCCACAATAACCGGAATCTTCCGATGAATTGTTGGAGGACAGTTTCATCACAATCACTAAGTTTACCAGATTCAACATCCAAGTACTCCAAATCTTTCAGTATTGCTTTATGAAACTTAAATATTGTATCGATTGGGTGCACTTTACCGTCAACATAACAAGAGCTATTATCTGTCTCCCAGATAAACAGGCTGGATTTAAGAGAAGGTGCAGAAGAGCAAGGCCGTGGATGATAAGACTTTGAGGGAGAAATAGGACTCAAGCCCAAATTATAACCACTAACTCCCAATCCCGGAACACAGCACGACTGTCCTTTAGCAGAGGTACCAAGAGAAATTTCACCAATGGAGAAGCCAGGTAGGCTGGAACCACAAACTGGGAGAGCTCTCTTAACTGGTCTTTCAGCTGCATCCTCCACATAAAGTGCGCATGGACAGGATCGACGAACATAATTTTCTTCTATATCACGATTTGAGTATTTTTTCACCAGACAGCTACCAGCAAAATCAGAGGACAAACATACATCATCATGACGCCCTTTACATGCCCAACCAGAATATAGAGTTACCAAAGCAGCATCAGGTGCTGGTGCTGTGCCATCAAATACATGTGAGTTAGAAAATAAACATTAAACTTGCATCTAAACTCTCAGAAGATGTTTTTATCAAAAGTTTAACCAGCTAGTTGCATATTTCTAAGGAAGCTCCTGGCTTCATCTTCTGTCAATGTTCCCACCAACCATGGCAAGACCCGCTCAATCAACTTCAGTGGCATAAGACTCAGGCTTTGGTACAGAATTTCTCTTTGCCTTTTGATGCTGAAATGCTTACGAACAAGTGGAAGAACCTGAATGAGCCAAATAGCATAATAGATGACAATCAAGGATTGAAGGATCCTTTGTGACAGAATTATTGGTTTTACAGACAATAATCTAAATCTATCATTCGAAGAAAATGAATGTTGAAATGATGACTGTAATAAGGAGTAGATAAGATGAGCCACACTTAATCTTCAATGAACAGAAAAAAGAACAAGGCTATTTCAATACGTCCAATTCCAGTCACTTCCATTCTAATCTACCAATTTATGAGTGTGACCTTGATTCTAAAGTACACATGAAAAAGATGGCTACCAAAGTTGGAAATACCTCTGCTTCCTCGTTTTCGAAATGCCTATTGATGGTTTCAATTATTAGATCAGCTTGTGAACATAGCTTTGTGAAAAATTCTGCAGCTGAATTTGTATTGGCACCTGACTTCTGAATGCTTTCAATTAAGCACTGTAGCTCTTCGAATTGACTTTCTTCCTCAGCATGCTCCTCAAAAAAGGAGATTTCTACATTGACCGCAGAGAATATCAGTTTGTCCTCAGCCACACTGCAAATGATTGCACAATATACTAGTCAGGTTAAAAACTAAAACCAACATGATTTTCTCATAAGAAATTGAATCCCAGAAGAAGACAAAAATAATTGAGGCTACATGTCTTATTGCAAACAAGCCCAGGCATTGACAAATTGCTTTAGTACCTGTGACAGTTGCAAATCTCAGCAATGAAATGCAATCTTTCATAAAAACCAGCCAGATCAGAAAAATCTCCACAATGCTTAATTTTCTGAGCCTCATCTGCTATGTCTTCTAACCCTCGTCTTATAGCATTGTGCCAATGCAATATTTCATCTATAGGATTGTTTCTATCTAAATCAGTGATATCATTTGCTGACACTAAATGTTTCCTCTTGCCAATCTTTGAAAATGAAAATGCACATGGACACTTGCTTCTTCCAGCATCACCTTCTTTGGTAGCATTACAATAATCATTATGTTGGTCTTCAGAACCAACATTAGAACTTCCAGCACTGTTGGTGGATTCTCCTCTTTTAAGCCATGAGAAAATTACCTTTAACCCAAGAAAGCACGAATCAACCACAGAATCAAAGAAATTGAAATCTCTACCTTCAAAATAAAGGGGGAAATTGGAAGACTAGCACCAATTACGATAGAAGATTGGCACCTGTTGAAGAAGATTTTCCCTTGGAATAATTCTACGCAAACACTTTTGCATCTCCAGGTGCTCATCCGCTGAAATAGAAAATGAAAGCCAGGGGAGAAACTTTCTCAACATATTCACCGGAATGCTACAAAGAAATTGCCATATTAGGGATGCCTGCTCTTCGACTGAGAATTTTTCTATCAGCAGAGGAAAGACCTGAAATCAACGGCATATTCAGTCAAGCACCAATCCACCAGAGTAATACCAAATCTTTAATTATATCCATAGACTGATGCAAACAGTAGATTCACTACGTATTATATACTAACATGAGTGGAATTGAAATATACCCCAAGATGAGTATGGTAAGACCACTGAAACTAGGTCAACATTTTTACCATTTCTGGTTGACCTGGTTACGTGGTCAAGACATACAAGATGTTAAAGTTAAATCCTCAATGATACAAATTTAAGCAACATACAAGACTCAGCAAGCGAACCAAGCTCCAACACATGGTAACAATAATGATGACATGACAAACCGAGTTCCAACACACAGAAACAATAGTGATGACATGATGAATGTATAAGAATGACTCGTGTCCAAAGGAAACATTGACGTTATGTTAGAAGTAAAGGATAAATGCATCCTATAAAAGATTCTCTTAAGAAATGAGAAAAGAGGCCACGGGTTCCTCCCGTATTAATAAAGTGGTCAGGTTAACCATTGAATATAAATTGACCATGATGATTATTGGCAGCCGCAAGTCTAAATCCACAAAAGTTAGCCGAAAAACATAAGATGTGTTTTTTCAATTAAAAAAATGCTTTACAAGCAATAACTATCAAGGGAAATACTGTTATAACAGCTAGTTTACCTGCTCCTCTTCCTTGGACAGGTGCTGGCTGATTGATGTTTGGAGCGCCCCAGTGCAAGATGCTAATTTTCGTGCAAAAGTCTCATCCATTTCTTCAGCAGAATTTAACAGCTCAAACAAGCTCTCGAAAAGGTCGCTTTCCCCAATGTGCTCTAAGGAATATGTCCTCGCTACATTCTTTACACGTATATCAAGAGCTGGAAAAATAACCTGAAATTATAAAATATATAAATAAAACTCTTAGCCATCAACTTCTGAAAAAGCCACTAAATCTAATTTGTCCTAGCAATCTTGAACACCACGGTTGTTTTCTTTCCAAAAAAAAAAAAAAGGAAAGAAAAAATCAGTTAAATGCGATAAATATTTGTAGGAACTGCCACATACGGAACTTGGATTTATTGGATTAGAATCATTATGCATAGGCTTTGACTAGATTATGGCCAGAGATGATTGACGAACAAGTACAAATAGTAATATAGCTATGTGAACTACCACTTAATGCTTACATTAAATTTTCTCAGACAGAGAGCATTTGTAGACAACATTGGTAGTTCAAAAACACATGCATGGTTACTTTGAAGATAAACTCAGATATAGCTATTCTCGGCGCGCAAGGCGCGACAATAGGCACCAGGTGCCACCACATTTCAGTATTCAGGGTGCAAATTTTACAATTTTCCTCTTTCCAAGTGCATTAAAAACTGTCCCAGAAAATAACGGCGCCGCATCAAAGGTGGCAAAGTTGCAAATCAAAGATACAGCTGAGTTTTGAATCACAGATTATCTTAAATGATCCTTACGTAATTACATGAATAAAACATGTCATGTGATGTAAAGAGACAAAAAGTCAAGAACCAGCATTATTTTCAGAACTTTTGTATCAAATAAAAAATGTAATAATAAATTTCCAAAATATTTTTTATTTACTAGACCAATTACTGAAAGCATTTCACTTACGACTTATGGCTAATAGTTCGAGTTCAGATAAATAAGCCGTCAAAAATGTAAGGGCCGGTCTGACAGAGCCGACTATTAACAAAAGCTTTTCCTTACAAGGACATAGTGTTTTATTCAGATTCTTAATCCGAACCTTTTCATATCATCTATAAAAATATTTAGAAAGAAAATTCCTTTGGGGTTATAGGATCACAATCATTAAATTGAAAATGAATAAAAGAAAAAATATTAACCGGCTCAAGAACTCAGTTAAGTCAAACTTCAAAACCTTGCCTTCTCCTCAATCAAAAAGACAAGCGAATGTATTTGTTTCGGATTATTCTTTTAGTGATATTTACAGCTGGTAGAAAAGAAACCTAAGGTGCAGCCGGTGAAAACCAGATAACATGCTTATAGCTTCCAGATAAAGCATTGTAAACAGACACATTCAACTCTTTTTTTTTTTTTTTACCCCACCCCCACGGTGACTCGAACTCATAACCCCCTGGTACTAAGTGAGGAGTGCCAACCACTAGGTAACCTTCTCGAGGAGTGCCAACCACTAGGTAACCTTCTCATCACACATTCTGCTCATTTGATGCAAAAATTTATCTGAACCTTTAAAATCATCATTTTCTTGGATAAAGCTGATGTGCTTATATCAGAGATGACAGATCACTTGATCCAAGCTCAGAGACATGTTATCAACCCTCCTCTTTCCTACTTTATTTTAAGTTCCCAGTAGATATCTTCAGGGATCATGAACCAAGAAGCTAATTCAAAAAAAAAAAAAAAAAAGATTGCACCAAAAATGCTTCTTTAGTGTACTGAGGAAAATTCATTCCTGGATGATGTACTAACCAACAAAACAGAAGATATAACTCGATTAGAATATGGTGAGGAGGTCAAAGTGGGAGAAGAAGAAAAAATGCCCTTACTCTACCAATACCATCTTCTGAAGCATATGCACATCAGGCGGCTTCAAACACATCTCTTATTTTAGTCTTACAAGTTATCTTTAGTACTTAACATCCTGTGAAGAAGATACAATATCCACAATAGGTGATACATTCCGTGCGGGGATAGTAGAATGTATAACCTCCTTACAGTTGGCACACAAATCCTCAATCTCCAATTAAAGCAAATTCACAGAGTTGATCTATGTGATGCTTCCAGCCTACTCTTTTTTCTTTCTTATTTAACATACATAAACATGCATCTTTCAACTGAATAAATCAATGTACTTTCCCCATGAACAAACACAAAGCTAAATCACACTGTAACCTTAACTAGCTTACAACAGAGAACCTTTTATCTCAATTTGATCTTTCATTTCAATCATCACAGTTTGTTCATAAACAACCAACACGATTAAATTAAAACAAATAGTAGAAGCAACAATGGCTTAACAGAATTTGACTCCATCAGCAGAAACAAAAGGGTATTGAACCCCAGAATAATATTCCTACGACCATGACCACTGAAATAGATGCATTAGATAAAGCATAACCTAGCATGAAAACTTATCAAGTGTTCTACAAACACAATAGAGACAAGCAAAAAAGGGAAAGAAGGAGGATCAATAAATAAATTGCCCAAATCTACCGCTCATTGTATGAATACGGGCATTGCTGAATTCAGCATAACAATGAGCGGAAAGGAAACACCTTCGCAGTCTTTCCCATAAATTAGTAAATCAATCAATAAATTCATTTACATATAACTGTGCCACTATAATTCTATACATCCCGAAGTCTACATTAAGCAAGAAATGAAGTGATTCTTTTTTTCTTTTTTTTCCAGAATTAACTATACCTCATCTTCAGCGTTGGAGTGATGCTTGTAAATTAACCAAAAGGAACGGTATTGTTCCACCAGCCGCTGTATATCAGCCTCTTGTCCAGTTGCATAAGCTAAAGCGCGGCGGTGAAGCACGTCAAGCTCCGACCTGATTGCCTTGTGAAAATACATAAAAAACAAAATCGGAGAATTCTTCTGAGAATTATTATCCGAACTTCCTCCAGCTGACGACATTGAATTCAACTCCTTGCCCACCGCTCCGCCACACAACACCGCAACTCCCCCGTCTCCTCCCTGCGCCGCCATTCCTGCGCCCTTATAACACCCTAATTCCACCTCAATTCACACACAACCTGCTCCTCCCACTCTGTTCACAAAAACAGCAACATGTATAAAAAAAAAATTTTGTCTCCTCAATTTTTACACTTCCAGCAATATGTTTTCCTCCAAAACTCACATTACGTATGCAAGAATTACGAAACAACAAAAATAAATAACAGGAACGAGAAATTGTTGAAATTTTACAAGTGTGTGATAATTCTTCATGAACATAATTCAGAGAACTCCGGATTACATTGATTACATTTTATCTCTTTCTCTCTCCCTCTCCAGAAATTTCTTAGTTTTGTATCAATCTGCAGTTTATCATGGATAGATACACGTACACAGAAATTGTATAGAGCTGATATGCAGGCGCTGGCTTTGAATTGATTCAACGGTGAGGAGGATGAGGAGGAAAATGAGAGAGCACCGCAACCCGTGGGCTTGCCTTCAGCTGATTACTCTAGTTGTTATTTTCACTTTCTCCCGCAGTTTGCAATATTTTTTCCGTTTACTATGGGTTTGTAGAGACTGTAGTCGACCTCTTGAGAATTTTCTCCTTTCTTCTTATTAGATTGCAAACTACGTCCCTAAACTATTCATAAATTTTAAAATTACCTTCATATTTTAACTCCTCTAATTAACTATAACTTAAATCACAATTATAAAAATATGTCAACATATTTATTAATTTAAATCGTTTATAATTTTTTAAAATTTCTTTTATATATCTGTTATCATCACTTTCTATTAGAGTTTTCTTCTTATCTTTTAAATGAGGTCAACAATGATTTCTCACTAATCATCTTGATGATTATTATTAAATACTCATTCCGTCCCGATTTATCTGTCACTTTAGCATTTAATTTTTTGCCCTATTTATCTGACGCTTTTAAACAAACGAGGTAAAATTGAGTTAGTATTCATATTTTAACCCTATCAAACTTTAAATCTTTATTGATATTAATAAATTCAAACCAATAGTATTAATTACATGCACTAAAGTATTAATTACGGTCATTGGTAATACTAGTAAACCTATTTAATTAGGGGTAAAAAATATATTTTATAAAATAAACCTATTCATTAAATGTGATTTTTAAGAACTGTAAAAATCCTAAAGTGACAGATAAATCGGGACGGAGAAAGTAATATATACTCATTAAAATGATGTAATGAATTGAAGATTAAATTAAATTATTTAAATATATAAAATTAATAATGACACTAGAATATTTTAATCTTGAAAGCTAAAGTATTGAATACTAAAAAATAAATTTTTAATTGCATGAAACAAATAAAATATTATATTTATTCACCAATTTTTATCAATTATAAATCTCATAAGTTTAAGTTAAAATTGAATAACTTGGGATGGAGGTACTAATTAGAATAGTCGGGTGAGGTTTGGATTGTATTGTAAAAAAAACTAAAATGTTGAGGCATTTTATGCTAAAATCAAAAGATCAAAGGTGCTTTGCATTAAAGAAAGGTGTAGGGGTATATTATGCAAATAGCCCCTTTTGTGACGGTTACTATAAGACTTTCTAGCGGTATTTTATGCTGCGGTGACGGGGGATAAGAGTTGGTCCAAAATGTACAAGCGATTAATGCAGGGGGAACATTGCTTACGACTTTAAGCGGTTGGGGGAGCGGTATATTTAGTAAATTACCCCTACAGGGTGAACATGGCTTACGACTTCACAGTTGAGATTTTCGGTCAGAGTTGACACGTAAGGGTGAAAATGAAGGAGACATGTAGGATCGACGGTATCTAGAGAGGTCTATGTGGCACGTGGTTTGGGCACGTGAGCGACATGCATTGGCATGGATCTCCACGTGTGTGGAGCAGGTTGGGGGAGCTGATGCAGTTGCAGTGCTGAGGCTGAGTTTTTTTTTTTTTTTTTTTAAATAAAGAAAAATTGTGGATAAGTGGGCCTAAGGCCTGGGTCCAGAGACAGAGAATTGGACAAAAGTCGAGTTGGACCAGTACAAAGAAGGAACGGTGGACTGGGTTCTGCACTTCTTTCACAACAAGTCTGGACTTTGGAACCTGTTCGATTCTGTTGAGATCTACTGTTAATTTGTTTGACCGGAATGAAAATAAAAATTGAGTAATATAATATTATTTTGATTTTTATTTTTTATAAGTATCTTTTAAATAGGAGATGATCTAGTGGTTGACACTTTTCACACAAAATTATCTTCCGTAAGTATATTTTAATCCTTAAATTTTTCATTAAAAATTTGGAGGTAATTGTTCTCTAACCAAAACTTAATATTTTAAGTGAATATATAAAACTTCATAAATGGTGTCACATCTATGATATATTGAAGCTGACTTTTCAACAACTATAAATCAATCTGTTGGCCATCCAAAATGTGACTTGAGCTGAATTTAGTATAAACGTATGAAGGTTGACTCAATTGCATGGATGATCCTCGGTTGGAAATTGGAAAAGTCCATTTAAATTTTGGCAAACTTGAATTTTCTTTTTGATAATTCGAATTCAGGACGTAAGATAACAATATTTGATAACTTAAATATTAATTATTTTTTAAATTAATAATTTATTTACGGAATAATTTATAAGTCGTTTTAAAGTATTAATACATTTTTTAAAATTTTATCTTTATTTACTTTCATACTTAATTTTTTGAATTAGGAATACTTGTATTTAAGATGAAAAATGGGTTTTAAAACTAGGGTTTTCAAAAAAAATAGCGTAACAGTTAATTTAGTCATTTACATATAACAATGAATTACTTATTACTTATTGGTCTAAAAGTATTTTCTAAAACAACTTATATTTTAAATCGTGAAGTATTTTTCGATAATTGTTAAATCAAGAGTTAATATATCTTAAATCCATAGTAACATATATATAAAAGAATAAGAAGATTGTGAATAAGTAACGACTAAATTTATTAAATCACTGATTAAAAATAAAAAAAATATTAAATCACTCTAAAATTTTAAAAGTCAACTCTGATATTGGGTTTGACTTCATTGATCCCTTAAAGCTTAATGAATACGTAATAAATGAATCGCTGATTGAGTCTATACATAAATATTTAACAATTAAGCTACAAAATTTAATTGATAAATAAAAAAGATTAAATTATTGGCTTGTCAAAGTTGACCGTGCTGCATATTAACTGACACGTGCAAGAATAAAATAAAAATACGTCAACGTCCAACCTTTCCATTTTAATAAGCTTTTTTTTTGGGTCAAAAAAATAAGCTTTTTTTAAGTTAATCCCATTTCATTATTATGTTTTCTTATTCTTATTTAAAATTTGTTTGACCTACAAAATTCACTGGAAACAATGACACCGATGATTGATGAAAATTTAAGCGACCATTAATTTTTAGTGACTTAAATATATTTTTTGTTCAATTGATAGAGGTTATTTTGATTTTAATTATTTTTTTTATTTTTCACCAATATTAATCTTTTTTTTTGACAATTATAATTATTTTTACAAAAAATAGGATTAAACCAAAATTGAAGCACAGTCTGTCACACATAAATGCAAAGAATAACCCAAGGAATTATGCTAAGTCTGCACAGCACATATAAGTTTTCAAGTGAAGAATCCTCAAAGCTTACATGGCCACTGATTCTGACCCTCTCTTATTACTTACCCCAAAACAACTATGCCTCACTTTCTACAAGAATTTTGGTAACAACACCTAGAGCAATGGTTCTTCCCAATGCTCTAAGTGATACCCTTCCCAAAGCTCTACATTTCGTGTATTCTTCAACACAAACTTCTTCTTCAAGAACCACCTGAATGCATGCAATACACAGGATTAAGTTAAAGATGCAACCTGGGAATGTAACATGCCAACAAAGTCACCAGGATAAAAGTGTCATCGCGAATTTTACGAACCTCAATTACAGCGTTTTGCTTTGATAGCAGACACCTTGGGGACTTCTTTGACACCTTTCCAGTCTTCGGATCTAGCAACGATGGTATTTTAACAACTCTGGCAGCCTCCTTTGCATGATGTACATGTAACTCCAACTGTATATTTGGCGAATCGTATATAAAGAAATAGATATTGAAGAATCAAAAAGCAGGGGAAATGGGCTATAGCTAACCTGGGAACCAATTAGAATAGGCGTTGTGATCTCCAGGACGAGAACCTTCAATTCGAAATGCTTAGAAACTGCGACAGGGAAATCAGGGTGGCACAAGACACCTCCAGCAGAAACTTGGTTTGCATCCACACCTTGTAGACTGACAGTCACATTATCTCCAGCTCTGGCAACATTGCAAACATGGGAGTCCCTTTCCAAAAACTTCACAGTTGCTAATCCTCCAGATGGCATAACCAGAACCTGTGGCCAGAACAAATACATCAGAACTGCTGTAATCAGCATAATCATGCTTTAGTAGGAAGTTAAATTAGATCCACATTTGGCATCTCTAAAGCTTTTTGAATGGACTCATGTATCAAGTAATTCTATTGAAAATGAGTGAAACCAAGCACCCCAGGCTACCTTAGATCCAGACCGAAGTGCTCCAGTCTCTACTTTCCCACTGACAGCCAGCTGTCCTTGTGGCTGCGATTTTATAACATCGCATATTGGCAAAAGTAGAGGCTTTGCGTAGTCCCTTGTCGGAGTTTGGAGGGAATCAATTGCATCCAACAAACAAGGCCCCTGAAACCTGCAAGTACAATAACCTTAACTAAATCACCGCCTGACAGAACATTTATTCATTTTCTGTGTACAATGTCCTTCCCTTTTTCTTTTCCTTTTCGCCAACACCCTATAAGCTAAAGCTATGAGAATTCTTTTTTTAAATGCCAATAATGTAAAACAGAACAGAAAATACTAATAGTTCTATTTGTTATATTATTTTAGTTCAATAAACAAGACTATTATTCTAGAATGAAGGGAGTAACTAACAAAATAATGAAATCATATGGTGGGACTCTTCAAAGTTGAAAATTAACATTTAAAAACCTGATCTTGCAGAACAATTTGACAAAGTTAGAAAAGCAACTAGAACACATGAATATCAACAATAACTAAGCCTTTATCCCACTAGATGGACAGGCTATATGGATCGTATCTAGCCATCATATCCCATCTAAACATATTCTTTCAATTTCAAGTCTTACGTAAATTATGCCTTTCTTTATAATTTATTCTCAAACCATTTTTGGCCTTTTCCTTCCTCTTTAAGTTTGAGCTAAAAATTTTCTACTGTCCACGCACAATATGGTCATCTAAATGTCTCCTAGGAACAAGTAGTTAAGTGTTCGTATCATATTTATTATCTTATCTACTAGGGCTAGTCCCCCTCTCTTTCTACTACATGCATTACTTATTCTATCCAATCTAATATAGTTATTCACACATCCATCTCAGGGGCACTTACAGAGGATGTGTTTCTCCATTGCTCTAACCTAATTGGATTCTTTGTACCATCGTCATTCTCCCATTTTCTTGGGCTATGTTTGGACAGTGTCCTGGAAAAAGGTGCTCGAAAACATGAGATTTTGGAGGGATTTTTTTGGGGGGAGAGAATTTTATTCAAAAATAATGTGAGAAGAAATTTTGGAGGGAAGTAAAATATTTAAAATTTTAATTTAGATGTTGTTCGGATGTTAAGTGTTATTTTCCAAAAACATGTGCAATCATTTTTGGGATACAATCCAAATAGAGTCTTAGTGGATAGATCTTAAGTATTTAAAACTTCAAAATACATCTAATTCATGCCCCCAATTTTCACGCTTGCCCCATTTCCTATCTATGATTAGCAAAGTGACACTACATACGTTTAGTTTAACTCTACTTATTTTAAGAAATTTTTAATTCTAATATCTCCCTCCAAACTTGACTTTTGCTCATTCTCTCGTCTCATCAGTTAAAATTATATTGCTTCAAAATAACATACATCAAGAAAACAAGAATATTAGATGGACAAAAATAGAGGCAGTCAATCAAGATGATAAATGAAAGGACAATATCATAAGATAAGCAGCAACAAATAGCATAATCGTTTTTCTCCAAAGAAGAACAACTATACACACGAACTATGGGTCACCCTTGAAATTGAAAATTATTGCAGAAGTTGCAACAATAGTGCATGCATTACCAGATGCAACACAACAAAACAAAAAGAGAGAGGAGGACCTGGGAGCGGGGGTGAAGAAGAGAACTAACCAGGATAATCGTACATCAGAAGGAGCAACAACCAAATTTTGATTTTCCATCGCACTAACTGGTATCCAGAACATTAATGAGTCTTTGAAACTACACGTGCGAAGAAATGCACCCAACTTCTGCTTGATTGTATCAAATCGTTCCATGGAGTATGCGACAGCATCCATTTTATTAACTGCAACTATAATCTGGTCAGCCCCAAAGCTTCTAATTAGTTGTGCATGCTCCCTTGTTTGCCCCCCATGAGAATCCATTCCTGCTTCAAACGCACCTATGGAGGCATCAACAACAAGAATTGCAGCATCAGCTTGTGTTGCCCCAGCTATCATGTTTGGGACAAAATCCCTGTGGCCAGGGGAATCAAGCAAAACTATGTGGTATTTTTTAGAATCAAAATATGCAACAGCCACTGTCATAGTTATCCCCCTTTCCCTTTCTTCGGCACTCTCATCTAATGCCCATGCATATGCAAAGGACCCTTTTCCCTGAATAAAAAACACACTGGTCATTAGTCTATGTGAGGCAAGCTATCATCATAAAAAAATGAGGAGACACTGGTAAAATACTTGTTGTTTGGCCTCTCTTTCATATTTGTGGAATTCTTTTTGTGAAATGCGCCCTAAAAGATGTAGCAACCTCCCAGAGAGCGTAGACTTTCCAGAATCAACATGACCCACCTATGAATGCAATATACCAAGATGAAATAAAAGAAGATATCTAAACAATGGTAACTCACATGTACAGGCATTACTTATCTTTCAGAATGCAGAAGTGTAATGAGAAGATATACTCACAATTGCAAGATTAAGTTGCTGCATTTTATCTTCCACTTGATCAGGAAGCATCCACTTCTCAGGTTTAAATGGGGCACTTGGTGGAGCTCTTACCCCATTGATATTCTTTGCGATCCCAGACTTGGAAGAGAATGACATTTTCCCCTTATTATTAGAGATGACTTCTGCTTTTTCCTCCATTTCTAAAGAAAAGCTGTTCCCCTTTACATCAGTAGATAGTCCTTTTGAAGTTGATGCAGCAACAGTGTCAGGGCCTTCAATAGTTAATTCTCGTTCAACTTCAACAACACTGTCTTTTGCTTTTGCAGGAACAACTGGTGAGGGAGACTCCTTGAAGTTAACTGCGGGAAATATAAGCATTGTAAGAGAGATGCAACATTCCAAAATTTTTTGGAAATCAATTCAGTCGAACGGGGAATTGTTTCAGTTATGGACTAAATAATATCATAAATATTTTCAGTGGTCAAATTTATCTCAAGTCTTCACAGAAATGAGGAAACACACGTTGCCGTAACTTAAATCAACTGACAGGGTTGGAAATAAGAAAGCCCTCAAAATTGGCGAAAAAGCAGAAAATATTGTTATGTAACTGCCAAGAGCAGATATATTATATGAAATTACCTTTAGAACCCGGCATGGAGGATCGCATTCCATTTGATACTAAATCATCTGGGGATGGAATATCAAATTTGAATGGAGCTGCCACCAGTAACAGCTTAAGTTAGAAGAAAGAGTAAAAAGATGCTATACTGTTACATGACTCCAAGTATGGCCAACAAAACAGAGGAATATAGGAGGGGAACACAATGTATGAAAAAGTAATTCCAGAATGAGAGAAGAACACAAGATGGAAATGCCTATATCTATTCATTCAGTTCCTGTTTCAGAGCATGTCCACACCTATATTAAACGTGTAAGTCTTTTGAGAGCTAAAAGCCCTATGAAAATCATGAAATTCCCCACGTATATTGCCAGGTTGACCGGAAATAGAAGCATCATTCTTTGCTTCAAAGATTACAGCCTTTTTGGGCTTGCGATTCGGCAATGATGCAAAAAGAGACTTGGCCATTATGGATGCTCCAGAGTCTTTCCATACGTCACCAACTGCATGGAAACGATCTCCTCTATGAAAAAGCTAGAAATTATAAAACTGAAAGCAGACAGAGACTAGTCTCCTTGACCCTATGACACGCCATCTATCTGAAACCACTCTATCGTCATTCCAAAAACAGCATACAAGATGCAGATCCATCCCCGAGTTTGAAAACAAAATTGGAGATTCACAACACATGAAAAAAAAAAGTTTGGGACCTAATTACAGAAATTCATAGCTCCAAATCGGCTAATAGTTCTCACAGCTACTGCTTTACGATAATCTAATTAATTAATATCAATATGGTTAACAAAATCACACAGAAAACACAAGTAATACATAAAAGTATAAGTTGCCAACCTGAGGAAGAATCACTCTTGCTAGAACGTTTGACCAAGGGATTACGAAGGACCCCACAGATGTCACATGCAGACATATCATCGTCATTATCAAATGTGCAGATGGGACAGCGCCAAACTCCAGCCTTGGTTGCTTCTTGGGTATCCTTTGTCTCAGTAGTTACTGCAGCATCAAATGATCAGCAAGAACATAATTATTTGGGTAAATTGATTGGTTCATTAAAATCAGAATCAAATTAAGTAGCATTTATATACAGTTTTTTTGTCAATAAGTTGAATTCTCCAAAATCCAAAAAGATTTCTAGTAAAACAATTACTAACATATTACGTGGAATAGATTACCTAGAAAATTTGTCTGCTGAAATGATACATTGCAAAAGGAAATCTAGAACACATACAAGAACTGCAGCCTAACCGCATAATCATTCATTGGTGTTTTTTATTCTCTATGCAATCTCCTACTACTAGATTTGTTATCTAGATTCTTTAAATGCATTAGGATGCAACATGACACAGATGAACTACCTCTAAGAAGAAGAAGTGACTACGAATAAGTCGATACCAAATTCTTCATAACCAAAGTCTAAAAATTTCAAAACAGGACTTTGCATTCCTCCCAACCCAAATAGGAGCTGTCCAATATCCACTCTATCCTTCAAATCAAACCTCATACAGAATCTAACCTCTATACCAAATATTCGTGCCATAGAAAAACAGTGCTTAGCACTTTTGCACTGAAATCAAGGACGAGAGGATAACACATTGTTACTTTTAAACTATGAAGAACAAAGGTTCAAAGTATATCAAGAAAAATGAACTGAGAATGTTGTTTACCATTTTGGTTGACCGCGTAACTGTAATCATCGTCACCATAGTAATCATAATCTTCATATGCATCATAGTCATCATCGTCATAATCAATCCTATAACTTCCCTTACGAGGCATCTTGCTAGTTTCTTCTGCCACATGTCAAAAGGAAGGATCTTCATATACGATGCTCAAGTCCATGCATTCACAGGGATATACGCCAAATAAGAGTGACAAAACTACTGAAAATGCTAGAGAGGCGTACCTAATAATAGTATTTGTGTAACAAAAATGTTAGGATATAAGCATCATCATAGGAAGCTGATGAAAATAGGAATGCAGAATAATTTCAGACTACTTTATTCAACAAGCATTCCATTCATTAAGTTGTTCAAGTCTTCATGCTACCAAGACACAACTAGGTGAAACTCTTCAGTACATATGTTGCTCTTGAAGGAAAGTTTTGAAGTCCTCAACAACTTGGTTAGCTGCATGGAAACATCACAGTGAAACCTCCGCATGTTGGAAAGTAATAGCAAAGGAATGTGCGAATTAAGAATCATGTATATTGTATTTCGACTAAATATGTTACCCTAGAGGCAAAAGTATTTGAACAACCCCATATGCTTCCCTCACCAAGTTACAAGTACTCTTGTTTCAAGGAAAAAAGTGCATACTTTTTCATCTAAAAAAACCATATAGTGAACTTGAATGCATAGTTTATAAGTGACCATGTTGCCCCAAAATTTTCGGACACATGAACAACATTGCACATGAACGAAAAGGTTAAATCTGGTGTCACTTCCATATTTAACTGTCTTCCATAGCAATCAAGCAATACAAATGTGGCAATTTGCAATGATAGATATCATTCCATTGAAAGACCTAAAGTATACACATTTAAAACCCTTGAAAAGTTATACACTAAGTATTGATTATATCATGTGCTTCTTCGGGAATTCATTACAAGTGCAGTCGTAACACTGTCCACTATACAAACAAAATATCAAGATATCTCACATATTAATGTAATCACCCTTAGGTTCTTTATATCTTGTGTTCAGTCAAAATAATCTACGAGCACGTAGTTAAGCCATTCACAGAGAGAAAGCATCAACTACTTAAATTACAAGAAATTCAAACTAGCATTAATCTATCAGCCATTCACTGCCAAACAGTGTAAAACAATGGCAATTAGTCTTATCTTCCATCGTATAGAATCATGCAAAACACATCTCTAACCACTTAAAATGAAGGTAATTCTGAAACTGAAAGCACAAGAGAATCATTAAAATATGACCAAAACCAAGCCTTTGAAAAGCAGAATTTAACAAAATTAGCAGCTGCATCCCCAGTTGTATTTTTTAAAACAATCTTGATGGTAACCTAAGTTAAAATGTACTCATCCCTCTTAATTAGTAATATTCTTTGCCTGCACTATCCTACTAAAAGAGATTCAAAACTAGAGTAACTTAAATTCTTATCCACAGGTAGAACAGACACCAAAATCCAGGGGAAAGAATCTGCAAATGTTGTGGATAGTACATAACAATGTAACAAGGCGAAACCAACAAAATGCAGAATCCAAACTCCAGGGTTATCTTGGAAAATCATCAAAATTCAAACAAACTAAGCAAAACTAGTGCAAAAGAACCCAATGAACACAACTGACATTCAGCTGCAAACATGACACGCGGCGAACAATTAAACGAAACAGGAAAGAAATTTAGACCCAGAATCAAAATCACCACCTTGTTCAAAGATATAAAGAACCAGTTCTATACAGGTCATGGAAGTGATTTCGCCATGTTATTGCGGTTAAATACTCATAAAAAAAAATGCCGGAAATCAGACGGGGCTTATAGATACGGTAGTGAAGGGGCAGTGAGGGGGACGTGTATACCAGGGTTTGGATGAAACCATGAAGATCAGGAGGAGTAGTTGGATTATCTATCAATCGCTAACTTGCCGGCAATGACATCTCCGGTGAGGCGACGGTGGAACGGGGCTGATTCTTCCTTGCTTCTGAGTACTTACTTTAGGACTAGCCGGTGTCAAGTCATTCATCGGTCGTCTTCAATTTGTTCCGATTAATTTCCATTTTCAGATCGTAATTAAAAGGTAACCTAAAAATATATAAAAAACATTTTGCTTATTCAATTAAAAATAATTCGTTATTTATTAATGTTCTTTCTATGCAATATCTTGCATTATTTTTATATCATTATTTAATAAATTAAAATTTTATTGCTAAAAAAAATTAAAAATTAAAAATATATGTGTTATGAATCGAAAAAATGAGAGTTAAATATAATAATAATTCACACAAAATTTATTATAATAATTTTTAATGCATTATTTTTTTGACTCTCATTTTTAATGATATAATGATATAATGATTGTGCTGTAAACTTTGCTAGTTGAATAATGCATTGAAAATTTATATTTTTTGAATTATTCAACTAGCAAAGTTTACAGCACAATCATTATATCATTATTAATTCATAATCTTTTTATTCGTAATTTTTTTAAATATTTTTTAGTGGAGTTATAATAAAAAATAATAAATGTGATATTATCTTTTAAATAAGGCAATAGTTAATTCTTATATAAAAATATTTTTGCCTAGTGACACTCCTCCCTCAATATTGAAAATCTATTAGCTAACTGTGTAGAGTTGTAATGTATAAACCATTATTCTGACATAAAAGTCTCATTGTTGTACTACATAATCATAAGATAATAAACCTCAATCTCACAAAACCTCACACAATGTAAAAGTCTTTCTTATTCAACAATGACTTGACAGTCTTGATTACATCAACAAGGACAAAACCACACTACTCGTAAAATACCACATTCACCTGAAACGAGAACCATATCAACGAAGGGATCTTTTGTACCTACGGTAGAATCTAGATAGAATCCATTTATCTATAAAATAAGACAATACTCTGCGATAATATGGGCTAACATACAAGGTGAGGGTCAGAGTTCCTATCGTAGTGACAAATGATACAGAGAAACTCCAAAAAAAATCTACCATATCAAGCCAATTATCATCATTTTCTTCTTTAACACCACCAACAGGATGCAAGATATCAGCCGTGTTTGTGTCACAATGTCTACTGAGGAGTGGTCCACAAAGATTTGGGTTCCCTCTGTAATTGTCCTCATCAAAGTTTGCAAACTGCCCATTTTTGGGTGTCCTGCCAGACAAATTATTATATGATACATTGAAGATGGACAAGAAGTGTAGATTTGTGAGTTCATAAGGTATTTGGCCACTGAAATTATTGTAAGAAAGGTCCAAACTCTCTATGTTGCTCAACATGGAGAGTTTTGATGGAATAGATCCTTGCAAGTAATTGTGGGATAAGTTCAATGCCCGAATTTCAGACAGATCACCCAAATCTGATGGTATTTCTCCTGTTAATTGGTTGCATGACAAATTCAGTCCAGACATATAATTCAATATGTTTCCTTCATATGGGTTGACTCTGCCTTTAGTCGTAAACTCTACTTTTTCTCGTACATCCATTCTGTAAGCATACAGTAAGTATTCAGAAGTATATTCCCCTAATAGGGAGTAAAAAGAAGTGTCATTACTTGACATCACATATAAGCCTGAAAAAGTGGTCTCTGTCCATTCCAACTCCCACAGCGAAGTATTAATGCTAAATGCCCATTCATAATCCTCCCTCAAAACACTAGAATCCTTAGGGTTTACTCCAAAAGAGATATAATTTTGGCAGGAAGGAATTTGACCTGAAAACTTATTTTGAGAAAAATCTAAAAGTCTCAGGTTTCTCAGCTGGCATATGTACCTAGGGATATGGCCTTGAAAATTGTTTCCACCCAAAAGGAGAACTCTAAGATTCTCAAGTGTTGTAATATCATGTGGAAAGTTACCGGACAAATAATTATGCCTGAAATCAATAGTTGTGAGATTCCTTGAATTCAACAGTCCATTAGGTATTGAACCCGTGATTTGATTTACTTGTAGGTGGATGAATCTCAATGAATTAAGACTATGGCATGCTGGTAAAGATCCATGGAGCTGGTTTTCTGAGAGGTCCAAGAAGACAAGAGAAGTTAACTTGCATATATCATATGGTATGGTACCTTTTAGTTGGTTCTGTGATATGTCAAGAATCTCCAACGATGAGAGGTTTCCAATCCAACTTGGAATTTCTCCTTCAAACTCATTGTTCGACATATCTAACAGCTCTAGACCAAGAGGAAGCCCTAGACCAAGAGGAGAAGATAATTCTCCTAAAATGATTCCAGCAAAACGATTGTTGTCCATGAAAAGTACTTCAAGGTTGTTTAAGTTCATCAAACTTGAAGGGAAATAACCTCTCAAATTGTTATTAGACAAATACAAGGAATGGAGAAAGGCACATCCAGTTCCAATTCGATCTGGCATTTCTCCAGAAAAATTATTGTGGGACAGATCAATAGTTAATACTGTTTCCAAGTAGCCAAGGGATTCAGGTATGCTTCCTTGGAAATAATTTCTTGACAAATTCAAGTATGTCAAATTTGAGAACAAGAAACCAATATTCCAAGGAACTTCACTACCTATTTCATTGTTTGAGATGTCTAATACCTGGAGATCTTGTAGTTTGGATGGCAGAAAAGGTCCCGTTAATAAATTATTCCTCAATACAACAACTTTCAAGTGGGTGTTGTTTTTCAGCAGCCAATTTGGAATTTCCCCAACCAAATTATTGGAAGAAAGATCAAGAATTCTAAGTTCTTTCTGATTCATCAAAAAAGTAGGAATATGCCTAGTCTTATTGTTGAAGATGCATCCAGCCAAAATGAGAACTCTTAACTGAAAAGGAGGTGGTATAGCAAGACTTTCAAGATCAACATATAATCCATCATTGAAAGGTCCGATTGCCAATACTTGAAGCTTTGAATGGTTGGAGAAATGACTTAGTGAAAATGATCCTTCAAAACGGCTAGAATAAAGAGACAAGTATTCAAGCTGAATGAGTCTAGTGATGAGACAAGGGGGTATGCTTCCACTAAAATCATTCCCCCCCATGTCCAGAGCCTTGAGAGATGTCAAGTTGCTCAAACATATTGGAATGCTACCATTCAAATTATTAAATTCCAAATAGAGTCCAATGAGATTCTTCAAACTGCAAATTCCTGTCACCAAACAAACTGAATGAATTAAGAGCAAGAAAAGGTAAGTGAATACAACATGGAATTAGATTATCACTCAAGAGATTACTGCTCCATGCAATTAAAATCAAGCGAAATTACCTTGGAGGAATAGTGCATCTGAAATTTTATTGTGACTCAAGTCAAGATGTTGTAATTGCTTCAAGAGACTAAGTTCTACATAAAATAACAATGTTATAATTAGAAAGAATTTGGGTGGAGTGGTAGAAGAATAATTAATTAATCTACAAATTTAGGGTAAAGAGAATTTTCAAAACCAAATAATTCATAATCTTAAATAGTAGGAAAATCATAAAAGAAAGATTAAGTTGCCATCCATTAATTCTCCTGCACACTAAAGAGGAAAATAAAGAAAGAAAGAAAGAAAAGGATGATGAATAATTTACCTTGTAAAGGAAATGATCCAACTAACTCATTCCAAGCAAGTGATAGTCTTTTGAGGGAAGAGATTGGACTTATACAATGAAGTATGTCATCTCTGAGGAAATTGTGATCCAAAATTAAGGATTGGAGACTTTTTAAATTAGTCATTCCTTCACAATCTGATGAGACCCAAAATTATAGACCAAAGATAGATGCAGTTAGTTGACCACGGTACATTCTTGCATATTTAATTTTTTTAAATAAAAAAATGATCACGTAAAACATATACATAATAATAATTTTATTTGTTGAATTAAAATAATATAACAAATCAATCATATTATTATTATTATTATGGACACAAGGTAGAATATAGTGTACCACACACCTAGTCTATCAATTCGCAAACCATCCCAACGCAAGTCCAAAGTTTGGAGATTCTTGAGAGGTAGCAAAGCAGTGAAGTTCAGAAACCGGTAGGGAATAAGATCTTCAACAAGCAAAGTACCAGGCTGGAGTTGAACAATTCTTCCGGTGATATTACTACAGGTGACCCATCCCCAATTGCAACAGTCATCATCCTGTCCTAGATGATCATGATGCCTGCCTCGATGATGATGATGAATATTAATCCAGGAGGGAAGGAGGAGATCAGGACGTTTCGTCTCATTTAGGGAAGCTTTGAAGTCAAAGAGAGCCACCTTTTCCTCCAAAATGCAGCTCTCCACATTAATGTTTGACTGTATTATGAATACAGCCCAGAAGACACTACTCATTAGTGTCATCAGAAGATATTTACTCAGCATCTTCCCTGCTTCTAGATCCTCTCTCTGTCTGTATATCATAAACTATAACAGAATTTTGATGAACTCTGAAGGAAGGAGTAGATAGGAAACTGGAATTTATAATAATGCTGAACAAAGAGGCTACCTAATTAGTTCAGCATATAATAATTAGGTTTTGAGAAAAAATGAATTTCCATGACGTCCCTTTTGGGGAAGAAGACTACTTTTAAGTCTATACGGAGGAGAAAGATGAGCTCATGATTTACGGTACGTACCGAGGGTCAAAGTAACCATCATAGTAACAAGATAAGTTCCACAAAAATGGCAATATATCAAGCCCACTATCACTTTCTTCTCCTCCACCATCACCACCAAGAGGATGCAACGTATCAGTTGGGTTTGTATCATAGTATTTATTGAAAAATAGTCCACAAAAATTTGGATTCTCTCTATGGTTGTTCTCATTAATCTGCAAATTGTGGACTCTGTGGTGTTTTTTTCCAACAAATTATGATATGAAATTTTGAAAATGGATAAGAGGTGCAACTTTGTGAGTTGATAAACTATTTCACCAATGAAATTATTGTGGAACACTATAACAAAAAATAGCTTCTAAAATATTTGAAAATGTTATAATATATTAAATTTCATCACATTTTATCTATGGTGCACGAACCTTTTTGTGTGGTCTAAATAAGTGTGGTCAAAGGGGTATTTGATAACACGACACGTTTTTTTAATGTGAATATACATATAAAAAATATGGAGTTATAATATATATGAAAATACAAGTATATGTCATGATAAATAATCTATTATGACATGGTTGTTAGCTATATAGTGTTATATATGTCATTATTTTTTTAATTAATTTTCTTTATTTTTTTGATGAATTACATTTTACCCCCTAAACTTTAGTCAAAATATGAAAACATCTCTAAAATTTTAAAAATTACAAAAATCCCCATGCGCCACCTGCTTCCCAGAGTCAATAAGCGGAGGAAATTGAAAAGACCAAACGACCCTCCCTGAGTTCGTATGTTTAAGCATTAAAAATTGGTAAGTTGCATTTTATTCCCTAAACTTTGGTCTAAATAAGAAAAACCCCCTAAAATTTTAAAAATTATAAAAAGAACTCCCTACGCCACCCGATCGCCGAAGTCAACTGGAAGATGAGACTAAAAAGACCAAAAAACCTCAATGAGATTGTAGAATTAATAATTAAAAGGGGGAGAATAGTTTGTAAAAGTACGAATTTACCTTGTAAACTAAACATAAAGAAAAATGTTTAGATTATTCTCCCATAAACTTGAATTCAGGTTTATATGTTGCTACTATTATTGAGTATCGAAAAATATATGTTTGGTAATATGAGTTTCTATTTATGAATAAAAAACTTAGCACATGAATGAAGATAGGAAGAAATTAAAAGGTTGCTTGAGGATAGAGAAAAACCAAATGGCTATGCGCTATGCTTGGATTATGATTTTGTGGAATTCTACTGTATAAGGCATGAATAAGTCACTAAAAGAAATTTAGCGATCAATCTAACAATGCTGTCAAGATTTAGTTTGTAAAATGATGTCGTTCATTTTAGTTCATAATGAATTTTTTATTAGGGTTTAATTGGTCCATTGGAGACTATGTTAGCTTTTGGCGATGAGTGTAGGATTGTGTTGTTGTCTATCATGTGATACTTTCTTTTTATTTGTCACCCGACCATGGAAGGTGAGGGGTAGGGATGAGTTATTTGGTTTGGATTCAAATTGGTAGAACAGATTTTGGGGTAGAATTGATGCTGGAAGTTGGAGATGGTGCGTGTAGGTGGTGCTAGTTTTGAAAGAGAAGAAGGAGAGACATTTTACTCTCTACATTTTTTGAGAAATTTCACTAGTGGTGTTATAGCCAATTTACTGATTAAATTGGATGACGTCATTATTTTCTATTGATGTCGGTCAGATGTGAATAAGTTGGGTGGTATAAGGAGTTTTTTGTAATTTTTTAAATTTTAGGGAGTTTGTATTTGGACTAAAGTTTAATTCACCCAAAAAGAAAAAGAGAGCAGTAGTTGACATCATCATTTTCCGTTGATAGGGGGATCGGCGATGAACATATTGGGTGGTATTGGAGGGTTTTTATAATTTTTAAAATTTTAGAAAGAATTTCGTATTTAGACTAAAATTTGTGGTGTAAAATGTAATTTACCTTTTTTTTTTTTTTTTTTTTCAATAGGGTGTATTACTTACCATTCCTTTTTTTTTTTTTTATTCTCCTCCCCTTTATACCCAAATTGTCCATAATTTTTATCCAAATACCTTTACCCTCCTCCTTCTCTTTGCCGTCTCCCTCATTAAAAATTTATAACAGATGCAGTAAAATTGAAAATATAGAGGGTGGAAATGGCTACACATTATAAGGCAAATATTATTCCAAAATGCAAGCAACTCCCTGAAAACCTAATGAAGGTTTGCAAGAATGATGAGAAAAGACCGAAGGCATTCAGCTTCTCATTCTCGATTGCTGTATTATTTTTATTGGATGAACCATATGTAGAACGTATTTATTATGTTTCCAACAAATGCTCCTCACATATTTAAAAAATCACTGCATAGAACTAAATAAAAGCGGACTGGATTAGCAAAAAGAGGTTGACATCACACACCTCCAAGTGAACAAAACATCTGATAAGCTTCCATTTGAAGGTTCAAAACTTGATGATATCGAACAACAAAGATGATTTCTCATAAAGATCTTGGGGAGGGGGGAGAGAGAGATCTGAAGGGAGATTAGGGATGAGTGTTAATCGGTAGTGGTGATGAGTGGCGGCGATCGCAGAAGGCAGAGCGGGCGAAGAATAATAGGGTGGGTGAATAAAAAAAGTGCAAGAATTCTAGGGTTTCTAGGGTCTAGTACTACATGTTGCAGTCTTGAAGTCGAAGGAACTGAATCTTGAAGAAAGATGAATTGAGACAGTTTTGTGAAATTAGAAAATGAATTGAATTGATTGAATTGAAATCTGCATCTCTAATCTCCAAATTTATACAAAAACTACAACTTAACTAACACAGGGAAAACTTAACTCAACACTACTGTGAGCTAAGATCAAGCTATTTCTACTGCCCTTCAACCGATTCCTCATCACCAAGCTGTGATCTCAGCACTTTTCCTGTAACCGCTTACCTTATAATTGATCTGCTGCTTCACCACACGTGTTACGAATAGCAAAATTTAGCAATCAATTTGTTAATTATTAAACGTTTAAAACTAAATTTGTCAATAGACCATACTATAGGACTATTTTTACATTTTTTCCAAAAATTTATTACAAGATTAGTAAAGAAATTAATAGTTAATTAACTTGCTAAATAAAGCCTCCCCCCCCCCCCCCCCCCTTGAGGGATGGACAAAGCTGAACTCCGATGGAACGAGTGTGGCATCTGCCGAGATCTCGTCAATGAGTGGGCTAGTACAGAATGAGTAGGGGACATGGTTGGGGGTTTTATGCGGAGAATGAGAAGTTGCGATGTAGGTGGCAATGAAATATGGGGACTGCTAGACGGGTTGGAGCTATGTTGGAGATTGAGACTTAGGCAGATCGAGGCTGAAGTTGATAATACTACGGTGGTGAAAATGGTGGCGAATTCACTGTTGGTGGAAGGTATCTATAGTAACCTTACACAACAAGTTCAGGCTCTTTAAGAAGGAATATGATGTCACATTCATCGAAAAAGTAATTTTATGACAGATTGCATGACTAAATTAGCTTTCACAAAAACATGAAAAAAGTTATGATGTGCTCGATCCCTCGGGGAAAATTAGAAGATGGCTCGCTCATGACATCTGGGGGGGAGTGCTGTCCTCGAAATATTGGCCTGAATTATGTCCTTAGACTAGGCCCTGTCTTCGCACCAAAAAAGTAAAAAAAAAAAAAAAAAAAGTTCCGCTTCCTTGTAGGATTTAATTCTAAAATCGTTGAGCATCTACCGTTATCTATCTGTATGTAATATGTTTAAACAATAAAGCCAACGTTTTCACTTCGTGAACTTCGTCTTCCCCCTCCCTGTTCCAAAATTTCCCTCAATCATGAACTCCTAAAAGGAAAACTCAGTCTCACGCTCCATCTCAAAATCATCAAACACGAACGGTTAATTTTTCTATATCTAGAGTTTTCAATTTACGAAATTAAGATTCGATGGCGGGGCCTTCGTTGATGGATTCCCTCTTCCAACGTTCATTGGAAGATTTAATCAAAGGCATCCGTCTCCACGGCGGTGCCGGCGCCGGCGAATCCTCCACCTTCATCTCCAAATGCATCGACGAGATCCGCCGCGAGATCAAAGCAACCGACCAACAAACCAAAACCACCGCACTTCAAAAACTCACCTATCTTCACTCCCTCTATGGCATCGACATGTCCTGGGCAGCTTTCCATTCAATCGAGCTCTCCTCCTCTACGAATTTCCACTCCAAACGCGTCGCTTATCTCGCCGCTTCACTCTCCTTCAACCCCTCCACTGAAGTCATCCTTCTCCTCACTCACCAGCTCAGAAAGGACTTGTCTTCTGCCAACCCACATGAGGTGAGCCTCGCCCTTCAAACGCTTTCTTCAATCTGTACTCCCGATTTAGCCCGTGATTTAACTCCCGAATTATTTACTTTGCTCAATAGTAGTAAGGGTTTTATAAAAAGGAAAGCTATTGCCACTGTATTGAAGGTTTTTGCACTGTACCCGGATTCTGTTAGGGTCTGTTTCAAGAGATTAGTTGAGAACTTAGAAAGTTCTGATGTGGGTGTTGTTTCTGCGGTCATTGGAGTGTTCTGTGAGCTGGCTGTAAAAGAACCCAGATCGTATTTGCCTTTGGCCCCTGAATTTTATAGGATTTTGTTGGATTCTAAGAATAATTGGGTGCTGATTAAGGTTTTAAAAATTTTCGCTAAGTTGGCCCCTTTAGAGCCTAGATTGGGTAAAAGGGTTGTGGATCCAATTTGTGACCATTTGAAGCGAACTGAGGCGAAGTCATTGGCATTTGAGTGTATTAGGACAATAGTGACCGGTTTGAGCCAGTACGAGACGGCTGTGAAGCTTGCAGTAGTGAAGATTCGTGAGTTATTGATAGAAGATGATCCTAATTTGAAGTATCTTGGATTGCAAGCACTTTCGATTGTTGCACCTAACTGTTTGGATGCAGTTTTGGAGAATAAGGAGATGGTGATTAAGTCCTTGAGTGATGATGATGTGAATATTAAGCTTGAGGCCCTAAGGCTTGTGATGGCGATGGTGTCTGAGGACAACGTTGCAGAAATTTGTAGAGTTTTGATAAATTATGCTGTCAAGTCTGACCCTGATTTCTGTAATGAGACTCTGGGGTCCATCTTGTTAACTTGTTCAAGAAATTATTATGAGATCATTATTGATTTTGATTGGTATGTTTCACTTCTGGGGGAAATGTCGAGGGTTACACACTGTCAAAAGGGTGAGGAAATTGAGAATCAGCTTGTGGATATTGGCATGAGGGTTAGGGATGTTAGACCTGAGCTTGTTCGTGTGGGGCGGGATCTCTTAATTGATCCTGCATTACTTGGCAATCCCTCCATCCACCGAATTTTAGCAGCTGCTGCTTGGGTTTCTGGGGAGTATGTTGAGTTTTCAAAAAATCCTTTCGAGCTCATGGAAGCACTGATACAGCCACGCACCAATCTTTTGCCACCATCAATACGGGCTGTATACATTCAGTCCTCACTTAAAGTGTTGACATATTGTGCATATTTTTATTTCTTCCCTAATGAAGGTGTTATTCCATCAACTCGTGGATTGGCTGATTCAGTGGACAATGGTGGTTTTTCTGAAAGCTCTGATTACATAAGTGGTGTAGCTGTTGCTGATACTGAACCAGATCAGAGCTTCAATCCAGAAATGCGACATGAACAACAAAGGGATGATCCTATTGACAAGGGTAAGGATGTGATCACTGACGGAGAAAAGGTGCCTGCATCCCTGAAGACGGATCATTTTTCCCAAGATTCGTTAGGTCAGATGGTAAATCTTTTGGAAACAGCATTTGTTCCAGTGCTAGGTTGTCATGAAGTTGAAATACAGGATAGAGTGAAAAATGTCCTTGGCTTGATTCAGCTGATTCGACATGAAGTACATGGCTGTTATGCTCAGAAGGAAGTAGATATTCCGAGGGAAGAACTCAAAGCTGCTGAAATTATCAGTCTGATGCATAAGGCCTTTTCTGAAGAGCTTGGTCCAGTTTCATTGACTGCTCAAGAGAGGGTACCTCTTCCTGATGGATTAGAGCTCAAGGAAAATTTAAGTGACATGGACCTAATATGTGGTGATTTTACAGCAACAACTTCAAGTTCTTTCACCTTGGAAAGGCCTTGGTCCCTGGAGAAGGACGCCATCACCTCTTCTGACCATCAGAATAAGGAAGACCTCGAGCCATTGCATGATTCATTGTCTGTACTGACTGAGCACCGCAAGCGGCATGTATTATATTATCTTCCATCAGAGAAGGAGAAAGTGCCAAATGATTACCCACCTGCTAATGACCCTAGCGTGCAAGGTAAAGTCGATGATCAGACAGAGGATCTTGTTAAGCTTACAGAGCAATCACTCGTTCCTAAGAAAAAGCAAATCGCGAAACCTAGGCCTGTGGTTGTGAAATTGGATGATGGAAATGGTACACATTTTGTGGAAAAGAAAGCTGAGGTGAAAGAGGATATAATTTCTGATGCAGTGAGAGATGTGCTCCTGGGAAATGAAGCCGTGGCATCATCATCATATTGTACAACCAAGTCCAACAAATCGTCAAGTAGGCGAAACGGGAAGGACACGGTAAGCCCCCTGGAGCCAATTGTCAATGTGGCCGAGAATTCTGAAATTGGGAGCAAGAATTCAAGAAGGCATAAACAACACCGTAGCCATGTTAAAGAGAAGAGCCATAGAAGTTCAAGTAAGGTAGCTGGCGATCCTGATCAAAAGGTTAAGCCAAAGAGTAATCATACTCATGGCAGGCATAAGTCACGGCAACGACCCGATACAGCCGCTGTACAAGTTCAAACACCAGTGATTCCTGATTTTCTTTTATAGCCCTGAGGAGGGAGGATTGGCCTGGTTTATCTGTCACCAACCGTGAGATTCCCTACAGCTACAGTGAAAATTCTTTTTTCTTCAAAATTTTTGAGGCAAGTCAATACCCTCTTGTATAAAACTTTTTGCTGGAAATTATGATTGTCCTGACTTTATATTCATTTGTTGAATTGTTTCTTTGTGTATAGAAGATCACGAACTTTAGTCAAATACAGAATCATGTTTGTTTTAGCATTTCCCTGATCTTGATGCTCCTGAGATGAATGCTTCTGTTCTGCCATTGAATTTGTCTTCGTTCTCTCATTTGCTTCCTTGTTTGGATACTCATCATCGTTCCCCATACCTCAAATTTATGTAATTTTAACTATAACTAAAAACACTTCCTTCTGGGCTTACAAGTACAACTTCTCTCCGCTTTCCAACAACGGTAGAAATCAGCGGCGGAACCCTAAAGCTTCATGTAGAGCTGCCACTGAGAATGAACTTAGGAGAAATTGTAAGGAAATGAAGTGAAAGTCACGCTCTAAGATGTAGCATTTTGGGTTGAGAAATGAAGCCGGTTTTTTCATTTGAAAAGAAGACCAACCGACGACAACAAGGCGTCAAGTTTTACAGTCTGGAATCAACCCAGGAAAGCTCCAAGCGCTGACGACAATCCACCGTGAATGGTGGCGCTGGTTTCGCCACGAGGATGGATCCATGCACAAACTCATAAATGGGAGCAAATTGGCAATGGCGGAATGAATACTCTCGCATTAAGTCCGTGTTTGTCCATAGAAGCATCTGAAGTTGAACATGTTACAAACATTATTCTCCAATTGAGGAAATATTTTCCTAAATATCACGAGTTAAATTTATTTATAAACTAGAAATCCATATCATTTTTCTAAATTTTGACGAAATAACAAAACGATTTTTCTTTTGCATTTTATTGACCTCAATTAAAAGGAATGCGAATTTTTTTCTATTATTTTAATAAAATTTAAAAGAATATCAATAATTTCATCAAATTATAAAAAATAAATGTAATTGGTGCAAATATTTTTTGATGCATAAGCGAGAAATAGTGCTAGGATTACGGCCGACAAAATTTGCTAGGGAGAGAATATTTTTCTGAAGAAAAAAGGTCTATTTAACATTGACCATCAAAATATAAATCCCCCACCATAACTTGAGGAGCTAATGTATACACACCGAGTTTTTCCAACAAAAATCCCGCATTTTATCCAACCCAGATCTCCCTCAACAATCCACACTCAGAGGCAAACATGTTCTTGTTCCTTTATTCGTAAGATCTCTCTCGATCGATCGATCGATCGATCCCTGTTTTATATATTTTCTGAAAATAATTTTTGATAGAGTTAAGGAAACAAGCTAGCTTAGCTGCTTATCTGGTACAGGTAAGTGTTTCTTCTGTCTTCAGAAGAATTGTTTATTTATCCATTCATTAATTATCTTTAATTAAGCAAGAGGGCCAAAGTCTGGAAGAATTTGAATGCTTCGTGTCTGTGATTCTTGTTTTGTCAAGCTTCCAACCACCGGCCACCCCAATTATAATAAGCATCTTCTCTCTGTGTGTGTTTTGTGCGTGTAAATTTCATAGCCAGCCAACGGAAAAAGCTACTGATTCAAGAAACAATAGTGTAGAAGATTATACTTTTCCTTTCTTCAATCTTCCTTCAAAAGAGACGGGAAGCTAGGAGCCCTGAAACGGCCTTACTGTGAGTGTGAATCCCTTTTCTGCTCTTTTCTTTTATAAATACATTATTGTTCCAAAATGATTCCTATAGCGAACAAGGGAAAACACGCAGAAAAACACAGTGGGTTGATGAAGGATGACCAAGATCAGCATCTCAGATTAGCAAATTTTTTTAGCTTCCAGAAATATTTCCACAGCCTGATTCTTTATTTCATGTTTTTTGGGTCTGGTTTGGTAATTGGAATTACTTTGAGCTTTTATGTCACTGAAAGAACTATGAACTTGCAAGCCAAATCATTAATCAACCCACCACCAACTCCAACACCGCCACCGCCGCCGCCGCCGCCCACTCCAATTCCTCCTCCTCCGCCCCAACCAACAACTTGTCCGCCGCCGCCCGAACCAACAATTTGTCCAGCGCCGCCCAAATGCCCTGAAATCGATCCTAATCCCACGATCCTGCCCCCTGCTCAACCGGCCTCCGTTCTCTCACTGAATGATTTCATCACCCCACCGGCTACGATGCATGACATGAACGATGATGAGCTGTTCTGGAGGGCTTCAATGGTCCCCCGGGTCGGTGCGTACCCTTTCCGGCGGACTCCGAAGGTTGCATTCATGTTTCTCGTGCGAGGGGAGTTGCCATTGGCTCCTCTTTGGGACCTGTTTTTCAAAGGGCATGAAGGGCTTTACTCCATTTATGTGCATGCTTTGCCGACATTCAACGGAACCTTGCCGGAAAACTCAGTGTTTCATGGCCGAAGAGTCCCCAGTCAGGTAAGTCCGATCGATCTCCTCCTACACTATACGATGCGATATTGTAGCTTCTGCACTAAGGGTTGTTCTTTTTCCATTTGATATTGAAACTTTTTTTGTTGTTTCTAATATTTCATCTCTTTTTCTTTTTGTTTTCGAATTTTAAATTTTATAAAAAAATTAAAGAATTTTTTTTAAAAAATTACTTTTTATACTCTGTGATGATGAATTATCGCTCATTTTCCATATAAAAATAAAGAGAAAAATGTCCGTTTGATAAAAGTTGATTTGAGGGCTAAATAATGAACTCTTAAGTGACTGAATCCAAAAATACTTAAATATGAATGACTGAGCGTGTTAAACGTTCAGTTTTAAGTGATAAGAGAATAACTCAATTAAAAATAGTAAATTTAAATTAAACCATTTAAATGACTTATTTAATTTAAACATGACAATATGACTTATTAAACACACGTATTTAGATAAGTACTTAATTTTTTTATCAAACAGACCTTAATTTTGTTACGTAAAAATAAATATTTCAAAATAAAAATTATCATTCAAAATTTCAAAAGACTATCGTATATTAATTCTCCCTTTTAAAAAAAATAAAATTAGATTAGCCATTGAAATAAAACTAAAATTAAATTTGAAATGTTATGATTGTGTAAACTTTTGAAATTTGTCAAAAAGTAGGTTAACCAAAAAAAAAAAAAAAAAAAAAGAGGTAGGTTAACGACCTTATTATATAAATGGACTTAACAAACAGCGACCTCCCCGATGTTTAAATTTGAAACGGGCCCGGCAAAGTTCTCTTTTTTTGACAAATTAGTTGGGCCGAGAAAACACAATTATAACAAACAAGGCCTTTCTATTTCGGCCTTTTACCATTAACCTGCCATGATCATCCTCATCTTGCATGCAAGGAAGCTTTTTTTAATTGTTATCGTGTTTTTAAATGATAATTCGTTGAATCGTCACAAAAGAACTCCTAGTGAGTTTTTTTTTTTTTTTTGAATAATAAATTTAGGATTTTTTTTTTAAAAATAATTAATTATAATTATGTATTTTGTGCTTATTTTTAAATTTACATAATGTTAAGTCATTATTGTATGTTGAGATTATGAATTTTGTATTAAAAACTTAAGTCTCAAAACTTTGTGATATCTAATTTTTCTTGGGATATTTAATTTGTGAATTTCTTCATTCAAATGAATTTATTTCAATGAAAATATTTGGTTATTATTTGGAGGTTGTAAATTAGTTGTTACAAAATTAAGAAAATTGTAATCTACTGATTAATCCTTTGCACTCCTTTACTTATATCAATAGGTTTAGTGGTTGCGACGTCACACTCCTTACTTCATACTAATAAATTTTGAATTCGAATAACGTAAAAAAAAATATCTGCCATAAATTTTGGGAGATAATTTAATATATTTTATCATTGATTTTGTCGCAGGAAGCGGAGTGGGGAAAAAGCAACATGGTTGAAGCAGAAAGGCGTTTGTTAGCCAACGCATTGCTCGACTATTCCAACGAGCGATTCGTGCTCCTCTCCGAAGCATGCATACCTTTGTTCAACTTCCAAACAATCTACGACTACCTCATTTTCTCCTCAAAAACCTTCGTCGAATGTATCGATTTGCCCGGCCCGGTTGGCCGGGGCCGGTACAGCCACAAAATGAAGCCCCGGATCACGTTGAAACATTGGCGGAAGGGTGCCCAATGGTTCGAAATCAACCGGGAACTCGCCGTCAAGGTTGTTTCCGACAGGATCTACTTCCCGGTGTTCAACAAGTATTGCGAGCCACCTTGTTACTCCGACGAACATTATTTGCCTACCTTTGTTCTTATGAAATACGGGAAGAATAATTCGAACCGGACATTACATTGGGTCGACTGGTCCAAGGGCGGCCCGCACCCGTCCAAATTTGGTAGGTTGGATATAAGCGCCGAGTTCTTGGAGCAAATGAGGAGTGGCCAAACTTGCATCTATAATGGGGTGGAGACTAGAGTTTGCCATTTGTTTGCGAGGAAATTTGCGCCTCTTTCTTTGGAAAGGCTATTGAGGTTTGCTCCAAAGATAATGCAATTTTAACACCATTCCCTCACCATTGATTCTTTATCTACAAATATATATATTTTCTTAATTTCCCCCTTCTTTTTACCCACTCAAAGATTGAGGGTTAGAACAATAGGGTTGTAACTCAATGATTGTCACTCTCTACTTAAAATTAATAGGTTTAGATTCGAATTATCTAGATTTTTATTTCTTTCTTTGTACAAAAAAAAATATTGAAGATTGAATAGATTGAGTAGGAGGCGTTTACGTGTACTATGTTTTGAAGGCTCGGATGGACGATATCCGTTAAAGAGTTAACATAGAGCAAGTAAGAGGTATGATCCATTGAGGAAAGTCAAATAGAGCAAGTAAGAGGCATGCATATGTGAAAATCTTTGAGTGAATTATAAATTTGATCTATTTCGATAAAATTTAGGTTTTCTTAACAGCAAGCTTCGTATGGTATTCTTAACAGGGACCTTGGGGACAGGGTGAGGGTTACCTGTAAGCCCTTTTTACAATTTTCAGCCTTGTGGCCAATATTTCGACACTCCTTACAATAATCTAGAAAATATTCATACTTAAACGGCTGAACAAATGTATCCTTGTCAACCACAATTCGAATTCCCTTTGGATGTTCTTTGAGTAAGTCTACTTCAACGCAAAATCGTGCACCGAGGGTCTTAATAGATTCATCGTTGGGGTATCAATTTGCAGTGGCTTTCCGATAGCAGAAGCTACTGAAAAAATTGTTCCGAGGCGTAATATACTCTAAAGGTAACCCATTCACAAAAATCCAAATTGGTGCCACTGGGGGTCTTCCTCAAACTTGAATTGAGAAATCCACTTCAAAATATGCACATGAAACCCTGCTACAAGCCATGTTGACTTCGTCCAGCAACATTGATAATCTGCTTCCAACTGAAATCGAATCAAGATATGACTTGGGTTCATCAAACCCAATTCATAACCACCTATAAACCCAATCTTTGCAAATTCACGTCGCAAATTATTCATGTTTGGACGGCCAAAAGAAAACTTGCCCACCAAGGAAAAGCTGTAGGAGCAATCAGTCGAGCCTGTTCCTCGGGCGTAAAAATCAGCTCTGCCATACCATTGAAAACCCTGATTGGCTTTGGTTTCATAAGGGCCGCAGTCAAACCCTTTGGCGGATTGATGAAGAGGCTTGAGAATGTGCGGGGAGGCGGTCGAGAAATAGCAGGTTCATCGGCGGTATTACATGGGGAGAGGTCCGTGCCCGGAGCCAACATTTCGTCCGGCAGCATGGCCGGATAGAGAGCAGGGCGGCAACTAGGGTTTCACGAAACTTGGAGTGGAAGTTTCAAATTGTTCAATTTTTTATTTGTACAAAAAATATTTTTTAAAAATCTCAAATACTTAAATTCCATGGTGGGGTTTCAAAAGTTCGTGACATCGTGATCAAATTCTCAAAATTGCCCACATTTCACTCAAAAATAAAAGAATATTATCTCTAAATATTTAATTTTCCTGCCCAATAAAATTGCTCCAAAAAATAAAATTTTCAAACATAAACTCGAAGAGTCATTGTGAACCTATTATTAACTACTCGGATTTAATCCGTTGCTGAGTCATCATCTACTCGTATTTGACTCGGATCACAGTGATGCTGATAATTATTTACAAATAGCCAAAAAGATTATGTGACACTGAGTTAGTAACGTCATATCCACAAACGGTCGCAAAAATTATGTAAAAAATTTTACTAGTTATTGCCCCACTTCTATCGTTTTACTTAAGATTAAAATACCCCTCTATAATACTCTCTCCCTTCCATTTTAAATAAAAAGGTAATTTTATCAAAATTTATACACTACCGCACCCACTTATGTAAAATACTTGTGTTGTAAAAACACTGAATTATGTATCGTTCCACTTACAATAGTGCATCTAAAACTGAATTATGTATTGTCCAATTTGTAACGTAAGTTTCGATTATAGCAAGTCTCCCTTTTTCGATGATATAAAATTTACATTTAGACCATTAAAATTTAAGTAAATACTTCTGCAAGATTAAAGTCTATTAAATAACTTTAATAACTTAATTAGGATTTAATTAATTTACGTAAAAATTATAAATTTTTTTTATAATACTCCATTTGGCAAAGGGGAAAAAACAAATGAGGTGAAAATGAAACCATTGTTAGGGATTAGAAACCGTGTGTACAAGTGGCTCAAATTTCATAAGTATAGGAGCTTTCGTGGGTCTTCTTATTGGAGACCCGGAAAATATGGCGTTGCTTCTTCTGACAATAATAACTTCAACTCTTACTACCAAAATTTATTACAACATAAATAAATACTGATAATATAAATAATACTCCAAATTCATCTTCTTTGAAGCTCAAGAACAGCGTGTATAAAAGCTACTACCGCTGTACATGGGATTGTCATTGTTTTTGGCTCAGATAGTCAAATTGATGTTACTAAACTTGTCCAACTAAACTGCCATAATTTATTCCAGATTAGGTAAAAGAGAGAGGTTGTTAATAGATTTGGAGATGGAGATATATAAGCTTTTTTTTTTTTTTTTAATTTTTTAATTTCTTGTCTTCTTAATATTACCGGTCATCTTCTGAATTATTACAACATAGGTCCTACAATAGGGAAACTTTGTTCCAAGTTCGTACGTTTTTTATGGTGAATATTCAAATTTTGATGGGGATTTCTTTTGAACCATCAACCAAAAGGTTAGTTACCTTGCATGTGTATAGCTCTTTTCCCTTGTCATTATTCGTCATACAAAGGGATTTCATGACATTTTAATTAAAGAGAGGTCTTAAAAAATTGATATTCAACTCTTTTAAATTGATGGTTTTAAATTTTAATTTGAACCGAAAAAGATAATCGTTGAATGGTGATTTAATTATTTTAATGGTACAAAAATGAAGACAAATACCTAAATCAAACAACCTTGTTTCTTGGATAGAATTTTGGGAATATTAATGTGTAATAGAAGTATTGTCAAATTTATAGGTCCAAGACCACAAATTTAAGCTTAAAACAGCCAATATGAGGACGTAGGGATTGCCCCCAAATCGTGATTATTGAACCCAAAGTTGACAAGACAAACTTTAATATTATAAACACTAAAAAACAAAATGGCAAATCAATTTTAAATATGGTTAAAAATTAAAGTTTTGAAAAGAATTGAGTGATGACCCGAGGAAGCTATACAAATACCAGTGACTGATTAAGACTGTTTAAGCATCATAACTCTGATAGTACGCGGCCCGCGGGGAGAAGCCATGGGAACGCGGATACGTGTGGTGAGTGATGAATTTTTTTTTTCCACAACTTTTTTTTTGTTTATAATTGATTCACTCCTTCCTTCGTCATCAATGAAATACTAGTCTTCTTTATATATAAATTATATATATGTATATATAATATATATTTTTAATATAAAGAAAAAGATCAAAATTTAAATAATTTAAATTCAAAACATATTAATTTTAATAAAAGAGGGTCAACTAATGGACTATAACTCACTTATTTATATATATATATATATATTCATTCATTGGTTGAATCAAATTAAATAGTTTTGGTTGTAAAATAGAAGTTAGAAATATCTATTTACTAGTGTTTAAGAACTCGTTAACTCCTAATCATTTAAAATACCTACAAAATGGGAGTGGATCTCCCACAAACACCATGAACACGGAATTAGTTTTTACATCTTAGAGTATTAATCGAAGTGTATGCATGCCTTTTAGATAATGTAATTACTAAAAGTAAAAAAATGGTGGAATACCAATAATATGATTTAGTGTCAAATTTAGTTTTAGATATTTAGTAGTTATCAATTTAGTCTTAAATTTTAATATTCACAACATATTTAATTATAATAATATTTTTTTTAATATTTAAAAGTTGAATTATAATTATGTCAATCCATACGACATAAAGATGCCACGTGAATGACAAATTGTATACCACATGTAAATATTTCACATATATATTTTTACCTAAATTAAACGATTAATTTGATTAAGAAAATATATGTGGAGCCCACAATAGCGTGTTAATTTATGTGGTATAATTTTGCCAAACTCACATGCTGTCACGTGACGTAGACATTGACAGAATTATAATTCAACCGTTAAATATTTAAAAAAAATTATTATTATAACTAAATTTATTGTGAATAATAAAATTTAAAATTAAAATTTTTAACTATTAAATATTTATGACTAAATTTGACATTAAATTATACTATAAATACTATTTTTACTTTTTTTCTTACTAAAATTAAAGCTATGTTTGTTTATAGGGTGTTTTGTAAGAAAGTCAACCAAAGTATATATGGCATTCTTAAAAGGTTTATTAGATATTGGACCATGTGACATCACAAATTTGGAAGTAAATGAAATTATTCTTCTTTCTAAACAAAAGCCAAAAATAAATTAATCCAATTTGTGGTAGTACCAAACACTTTTTGATTTTAACTGTTTTTTAATTAATTCATGAAAGAAACGATTTCAGTATGTAATAAAAGGACACATTCTTTTGTTTTTGTTGATGGACTTCCATGTGAGAAAAGAAAGAAGTAAACGGTTCAAGAACCAAGACTTACAAATATATATATATATATATAAATATTGTTGGACAAATAATGTACGGTTTTTCTTTAATCGGTGGAAGAGTCTTGAAGAGATTCTCTGGCCCAAAAAAAAAAAAAAAAAATCACTTCTAACTACTTGAATTTAAAAATAAAGACTACAGTTTGAATACTTGTGTGCTTAAATATCATTTATTTTTTATTTATATTCTTTTGAATTACGATTTTATCTCATATTTTGTATAAAAAGTATGTAAAAGAAAATGATATTTAATAACCTTAAAATATATTAGGTGAATCTATGAAATAAAATGTTATACATATAATCTAGAGTGTCGATTTTCATTGGTTTACTTGCGTTATTTCAAAGTAAAACTTTGTTAAAAAATTTAGCCGTATGATTAATTTTATATTATTTTAGTTTTAAGACAAGGTTTGTAATAGAAAAAGTAAAAATAATGATCGTATTTTTAATCAAACAATAATTAATTATTAATTTATGTAAATAAGTCTAAACATTTGGAGAAAAACCGAAAGGAGTAATCCGGAAACCAAATTTGTTCAAAGTTGCAAAAGGAAATGAAGGAAATAACCAGAATTAGTCCAATCAACTTCCAAGAAACTACCAAAATAAATAGTTATATGACTACTACTTTCGTGACAATTTACCATAAACATATTCTTTTACTTGTCGTTATAATAACTCCGGACAAGGGTTTATATTTTGTTGAAATTTAAACCTGCGGTTAGAGAATGCATTTCGCTGTTGACATCTAACGACCATCAAAAAGTCCCAGAAAAGTTCCCGCCATTTCTGTCTCAACACTCACTCGAGTGTGTGACTGCGTGTTTGTTTGGACATACGTGACCTTTCCTTAAACCGAGTAGAGGTTAATTATAGTCCCAAACGAAAAGTTTTAATAAAAACATATATTTTTTCGATACCGACCTAAGATATTTACGGGTAATAATAGAAACTCGAACACAAAAATTTGTCACATAAAAAATCAAAGAATTATGGGGTTTGTTAATAGAGAATAATAAAATTAAGGGTGAAATAATTTGGGAACATAGATAATAAGAGTGGAAATTTATAATCATAGGTTACTTGTTTTCGTATTTTTTTCAGTTAGGTTTGTTAGCTAAATTAGGGAAAGAGAAGGGAAAGAGAGAGGGAGAGAGAGAGTTTTATTATTTGTGAACAATTGTTCGTCCCTTGGACCCAAGCTAGTTAACATGTGCATGTTTCTACGCGTTTTATGCCCATTCTTTAATTTACAGCGGAAATCATTTATACTTGTATTTGTTTTTTCCACTTTTTTTCTTTTTTTTAAAATTTTTTTCTCTTTTTTTTTTTCGATAGTCAAAAGATGGACTAATCAATGAATGTTCAATTAATTTATAAAAATTAAATATAATGATTATATAATTTTTTTTCTCTCGCATAAAGTAAATCAATTTACGTATTATTACTTATATACCTATTAGGAAATGTACTGGACTTCTAAAGTTTCGTTAAGGAATAAAAGAAAAATTCAATAATCAATCATTATAAAAGTCATATTCTTCATTCCCTGAAATGAAGTTGACTCCCAAATTGTTGAATTCAAAGTTGATATTTTAAATTCAGTATAATATACACTTAAAGATTTTAGAAAGATTAAGAATAAAATAAAAATTAAATTGGTCTAGATTTAAGAAATTAGTTCTGAATTTAACAGTTGACGGACCTCTTAAAATATTTGTTATGTTACAATAATATAATCCCAATTCTTATACTGTACTCTTAATAGAATATATTTTTAATATATACAATAACAAATATTACATCAAATATAATTAAAAAATACCTCAATCATATTATAAAAATACAGTACTTTCTAAAACATGAAAATATATAAAATATAACTAAAAAATATATAAAGTATAATATGATAATAGTATGCTTCCAGTGAAGCATAATATGATTATTTTTAATATATTTCTAATATTATTTTTAATATATTTCTAATATTATTTTTAATATAAAAAAATATGATTTTTTTAAAAAGTAATAATAATAGAATTTTGATGAGTTATAAAGTATGTATAATACACAAAAGAAACTATCTATCCATCCATCACCATATTCTTATTATAATTAAAGTCAAGTTTATAATACTATGCATTCGAGAAGTACTATTTATACCATCGAGAACCTCACTCAACAAATAAAATAAATTTTACTAGTTATCGTTTTAATTTTTATCATCTACTACTTTAATTTAAACTAAAAATTCTTCTTTCTTTGCTTATTTTTTTCTTTTTTTTGAAGTAAACAAACAATTTTATCAAAATTATGACAATAATACTTAAAATTAAGACATAATCGGTAATACCCAAAGAAAATTTCACAAAATAGGGCTCTTATTTTGATTGCGTAAATTCTTGACTAGAAGTGCCAATAAAGAAAGAAAGTAATACACTAAAATCTCATTCAATTGAATACAGTCAAATTTTCATCACTAATTTTAATCATTATGTATCATTTAACCCTACCCACATATATATGAAAATAGTTTTTCCACTTAAAAATAAATAGCCTATAATACATATAGAAATTGAAGCAACTATCTAAAAAATCTTTTACTCTGACGTTCGACCGCAAAAAGTTTTAGAGTTTAGAATTTAAGGATCCATTAGTTATATTAATATTGTTAGTTAGTGTGTGGAGTTGTTACTACTACATGTTATAGTGTGTGGGGGTGTGTGTTGGCGAGAGGATTAATGAAGATTAACAAAGTAATCAGAGGAATAAAACCAGTTGACGTCAACGACGTTACATCATAAACCTTCGGTCACCCTCATCACAACCCTTCCTAGGCTCCTGCCAAGATGGTTCTTCCATCATTCCAGGAAACTTCTTTAACCCCTTTTCTTTTTTTTTTTTCTTTTTAATTATTACCTAATTATCTCAGAACCCCTTTTCCCCAGCTTTCTCTCCCGTCAAGATTAGATATTTTGTCTTTAAATATTGATATAACTTTCCCAAAAATCTCCCGTCTCTTCACTCATCATCCCCCTTCCACAGTGGTTTCTGTTATTATATATCATTTTTCTATATTGGGAAAACATGGCAGCTAAACGGTTATTTGATGATTCCGACAATGATCCTGATCTGCCCAACCAGAAGCGCCTCAAATCTAACAAACCCACTTTAGCTTCGTACGTTAATTATAATCCCACCTTGTCTGTTCTTTCAGCTCACAAAAACAAGGGCATTTTTTTGGTTTTACTTTTGGTGGTTTTCTGATGATCAGGAGCTGATTTTTTTTTTTTTTTTTGGGTAATCTGTGATGATTTTGATGCGATTATCAGTGTGATCAAAGAAGTGCTGACTATGAATCTGTTGGAGAACTTCTGCACTGCTTTAGAGCCAATGATTCGAAGAGTGGTATGCTTTCTTTTTTTCCCTGAATTTCTTCGAAGAATACTATGTTTACTTTAATTTCTAAAGTTAATTTCCGTCTTTGAAGTGGCAACAGCCTATGTTTTAGTTATGGTCAAATTTATAAGCTGATGATCTTGTTGAAGCATTCATGATCTCGAAGGGTTTAGAATCAATCAATAGCTTTTTCTCTAAGTTTCTTCAAAGCTAATTCTATGAACTGTCCTTGAATATTGACCCTTTCAAACTCATTGCGTAAATTACACATTAGAATCAACACATGCATGTTTAGTAGCTAGTCTTCCTAGTTCTTCTTGATACCAAAAACAATTACAACGAACGGTGTTGTCCAAGTTGCTAATTTTATAGGACACAAAGGTTACATTATACTAAGAAATAGATGAAATTTTAGGTGCATGAAGAGGTAGAGAATGGGCTGAAGCGGAATCTTCGATCTTTAACTTGGGCTCCTTCAATGAGAATGCCAGCCATTGATGAACAGCCAAGCCTTCAACTCATAATCAGTAAGAAGCTCTCGCTCCCAATATTCACCGGAACTAAGATAACCGACGCCGACAACAACCACCTTCAGATCCTCCTCGTTGAGTACACAAGGGGAACTTCCGACAATGATGATGCCAAGGTAAACGTCCCGGTATCTCTTCCTTATCCGATCAAAATCGAAATCGTTGTCCTGGACGGAGACTTCCCGTCGGGCGGGGACCTTGACCGGTGGAGCTGCCAAGAATTCGACAAGAATGTTTTGAAGGAGAGGACTGGGAGGAGGCCACTGTTGGCTGGTGAACTGTGTGTTACTATGAGGGATGGTGTTTGCTCGTTTGGAGAGATTGAATTTACTGATAACTCGAGCTGGATTCGGAGCCGGCGGTTCCGTCTCGGAGCAAGAGTGGTTCAGGCCGGAAGTAGCAGTAATGGAGGTGGTGACCGGGGTGTCAGAATTCGCCCCGCCATGACTGAATCTTTTGTCGTCAAAGATCATAGGGGTGAATGTGAGTTTCTCTTTCCTTTGTTTTTTTTTTTCCTTTTTTAGGTTAAATTAATATTCATAAAATATTAATTGGTAGGTCAAAATGGATACTCTAACAACTTTCTTTTGGAAAATAAACTACTTTTTCTTGGTTTATAATATTATAAATATGATTATTTTTTCTTAAATAAAAATAATATGATTGATTAGGAAAATTGATATATATTTTTGTGTTCTTGATGAGTTTAGGAGAAGGGTTTTACTCATTTCTTGCTTTAGATTTCAACAATGGAGAAAGCGAGTGGAACATATATGTCCTTTTAAAAAAATAAAAAATAAAAAATAAAAGCGTAAAATGAAAATATAGAAAATTGACCAGAAACTAATTTTGAATTTGATTTCTTTAAACTTTTCGATTTGTACATAGAATATAAGTGTTTGTGCTTATTATTTAATGTTTCATTCAATCAAAGTCATAGTGGAACCAAGGAATAGAGAGGATTGTTTAAAATTTTCTTTTGCAAATGGACAAAATAAACTAACAATTGAAAGAATATAATGAAAGGTGCTTTATTGTTTTATATATATACATCAATTTTGTAATATTCTAAAACCTATGTGTGACGAGACAAAAATAATTTGTTTCATCAGCTTCTGCCTGTCTTAATTTGCAGTTTTTAATTAATCCTCATACAATAATAACTCTGATATATATAAAAAAAAGGTTTTTAAAAACACTAAAAATTATATTTATAATACTGAAAACTATATTATAAATATAACTATTTTTTTTTAAAATGGGCATGTGTCAAATTCTGAGTACTTCTCCATATCTCATTGTTTTCTTTGTTTATTACAACATAATTAATGAATCATATAAATTTTTTTTTTGATGTCTGAAAATTAGTGTACAAGAAGCATTATCCACCATCACTGGTGGATGAGGTGTGGCGACTGGAGAAAATAGGGAAAGATGGAGCTTTTCATAAGAAACTGTCCAAAGAGGGTATCAACTCTGTCCAAAAATTCTTACAACTCAGTGTCGTTGACCCGCTCAAACTCAAGAAGGTAACTCAAGAACTCCCAATGGCAATATATATGTATTTTTTGGAAAAATTAATGATTATATAAACACGATTAATTAACGATGAATTTAATTAATTTCATAGGTTCTGGGAATTGGGATGTCGGAGAGAATGTGGGATGTGACACTGAGGCATGCATGGACGTGTGAGAAAGGGACCAAGCTATACATGTACAAGGGATCCAACTTTGTTTTGATTCTTAACCCTGTTTGTCAAGTCATTAGGGCTATGATTAATGGCCAAGTTTATGGTACTCGCGACTTTGCAATCATGCATAAGGTACAATATAAGAAAAAGAAAAAAAATCCTATTTATCTTTTTAAAATAGTCATGTTTATAATAAATAATTACCATTATTTTTGTATACCATTAATTTTTTTGGTATTCTTGTGCAGAGTTACATTGATAAGTTGGTAAAAGATGCCTATGCAAATTGGTCAAATTTGGTAGAAGTGGACGGCCAAGTGAATGAGACTGCGTTGCTTACCATGGGTACGTACTCTGTACTTCTGCTCCCTTAGAATAAGTCATCAATTTCCTCTTTATTTTTCAACCACTTCTTCTCCATTTTCATTTTTAAATAATAACTGTTTCTCAATGCAATTAATTATTTCTATCGCCATTAATTGCCATAACTATATAGTACTTAATTTCTAGTTTTGTCACTTAAAAAATATGAATTTGTGATATGAACAGGTGATCAATACATGGGTCAATATCCAATTGAACAACAACAGCAGCATGAACCACTTTTGACTGATGGATCGAGCGGTTCAGTCCCAAACAACAATGAACAAGTTCAGTACAACATTAATGACCAGTGGAACGTCAGCTACCTTTGTAGCCCCATGCCGAACGCCGGTCACTATTACTCTGAATCTTCCCCGGAGCCTGACCTGCGCTAATTAAGCCGGCAGCGTCCACGATGACGAAGAAGAAGAAAGTGTAAATAAGCTCTGTATTAAGCGATTAGAGTAGCCCACTTGTACATTAATATATTTCTGCCGCCCCTTTCCTAAGATGCTGTGGTTTGGCCTTTAGGGTTTATGATCTTTTCTTTTTTTTAAAAAAAAAATTTAACTGAAATTAATTATGATGTCTTCATTTTGCTGTATTCTTGATGTTGATGAATCGGAATTAGAAAATTTTGAGCATTCAACCTATAAAATCAACTTGCCATGATTTTGAGAGGATGGTTTTTATTAGATTTTTTTTTTTGGAAAAAAGAAAAGTTTATTAACTTTATTGATTTTGGCAACATAATAAGAAGGAGATATAATCGAGAAATATAATGTATATGCTTCAAAAAAACAAATATAATGTATAAGTGATATTAAATTATAATCTATAAATTACATTTTCTTTTGAAGCATAAATTAGATAGTTATATCCAGTGGTGGAATCAGAAAATTTGATATGAGGTGCTAATTCTGGTGGTAAAAAGAGGAAGAAAAAGTATAGTAAAAGAGACTAAGAAGGTCGGCTTGAAAGAAAAGAGACGAAGAAGACTCTGTTACTGATTGAAAGGGAGAAAGATTATAATTCACAACAAATTTTTTTTTTTTTTTTTTGGTCACTTACTGAAAGGTGACTTTTTTATTTTTTATTTTTGAAATATCATCTTGTTTCAGTAAGCAACCATTTAAAAAAAAAGAAAAACAGAGCCAAGTGGCTCTACACTCACGGCAACAGCCATGGAAGAGCTCCATGGCTGCTCTACTGCCAAAACAATAGCAAATTCCATCCTAATAACAGTATTTTCGGCGGCATGAAGGTACTACAATACCGTTCAGCCCTTAACTAGTTCTACCTCTGGTTATATCTATTAATTATAGATAAACAAAATTTACATATGTTTAGTAAAACACATAAAAAAATGATAAATATATCATGTATTAAAGTATAAATTTCATCATATATATAATTATTATTTTTTATAAATATTTAAAACTAACTATTGGTGTATGACATCATCAGTATTAGTACTACATGAAATGTCATTTTTGACAAATAGATGTGGAACATTAATTAGGGACAAACGATGCAAGTTTAAGAAGTTACTTCATTAAATTAATAATTCTTATTAGATTAACATTATTAAAAGTACATACTACTATTATAATATAATTTGCCATAACATCTTATGGAATACTTGCTCGTATATAAAAAAACTTTTAAATATTATATAACACATTACTCTATATTTCTATCATAATAATTTGTGAGAATTTTTTAAAATATAAAAATTATTTTATCATAATAAATATATTATATTAATTGTAAACATTAAAGAATAATAAAAAATTATTATTATTATTTGAAACAGTTTCCATACCTCAGCAGGCAAGGTTAAAGTAGAATTGATTATCCTATTATTTATATTCGATAAAATACTTTAAGAATTGACATTGGGCAATGTCAAGGCTAGTATTAAAATTAATTAATTATAATTGTTAAAATTATTATATAATAAAATATTAGGCTCCTTTCATGGCACTCAAGGCCGAAATGACTTAAAAAGCCCAAACTAGACTCGAAAAAGAAAAGGCCGAAAGAGCGAAACAGTCCAAGAAGAAACAGAACGGCCCAGAGAAGTATAGAGAATAGAAAACAGTGGATCAGCTCTCTAATTAACGATTCTTTGGTTAATCTTATTTTGTGGATTGTGTGGCTGACGCCAACTTACTGCAAAATTGTGCTGAATAGTTCTGTGCTCACTCCCAACTCTTCCTTCATACAGACCGTTATAATCATTTTGAGGGCGTTAGGGCGAAAGAACAATGGCCCTTTTAATATTATTCGAAATAAAAGGGGTTAAATTCTAAAAGAATTATAGTAATTAATAGATTGTGTGATGAATTTAAAGAAATGTTGAGAATTAAGAGATTATTAATGAGATTAAAATTGGTTCAATGACTATTTATAAGAATGAAAAGTATAAAAATATGATTGTTGTTGAATTAAAATTATGAATAGAAAAACTCTTAAATTTTCTTTACACATTCAAATTTAATTCAAATTTGATCATCTTTGTAATTTTTTTGACCTTTCGGTCTTTTCAACTCCCAATTTGACCAATTTTTTTATTTTTATTTTTAAAAAATACTATAAAAAGATCCTATTTTATATGATTTTTTAATTATATATTAATATTAATATTATTTAAAAAATACGAGCCACTAAAATTTTTGACAGTCCCTCCTACCCTACACTATGAGCCGGCCATGATTACAGGTATTTTCTTCTTTTTCCCCCTTCCACTTTCAAATTTCTAATCATACGTGGCACACCGACATTTCAACTTACATATATATTAGGGTGTAACTAGTTATCGCCTCACTGTTTGGGACAGTAGTTCATATATTTTGACAAAAGTGTTCTTTTACATAGATAAGGAAGAGATAGGATATTATAAGGGAGATATTTTAATCTAAATTAGGACGATAAGGGAAAAGTCCTGAAACCGTAACTAGTAATTCCTTATATATTATTTGGATTCCCAAGTTTCCTCCATGGACAAACACCTTAGGAATTTTTCCAATTAGAAATGTTGAAAAAAAGATACTAGTTATTGTGACCTTGTTACTTTGAGAATTGAGCTAAAATCAGTACGGATGCATGTAATTGGTTTAAGTAATTAAATCTCTCATCTTCAAGTCTTAAAAATATAATTTTCGCTTTGTGGTTTTACCTATTTTGAATCAAAATTGGTTCAAATATTAAGATGTAAACAAGAAAATTAAGCAAATATTACAGTTTTTGGGAATTTAACCTCAAAAGCTAGTTGTTGAGATGGAAGAAGTAAAGGTTATATAAATCCCACATTGGAATCTCATTTTGCCAATGGGATTCAAGTCAATCATGACGAATTGTCATGTTTCCATTCTTACATCTCAATGCCTAATACATTAGTAGTTTCACTTTGGCATGGATAGTTCTTTTACCCGGATGATTTCATTTTGACATAGATAGGCATTTTCTAGGTCATGAGAAGTTTTATTTTGACATGCATAATATTTTTATGGGACAATTTTTGTTTGATATAGAAACCTTTGTCCACAATAGCTCATAATCTACATTATTATAAGTAGTCCTAATTATAAGTAGCCTTTTTGTTTGAGCCAACACAAACATCATGATCATTGGCTCGAAGATCATTATCATGACTCTTGAAGAAATTTAACCTAAGAAACTAATTGTGGAGGTGGAAGGAAGGAGTCGCATAAAAAACTAATATTCAAATCTCATATTTTTCAATATGAGATGCAAGTAAACCAGTCAACCCAAAAATTTTCCCTTCAAAGCCTTCCTTTTCCTCAATTTCCCACGAAAATTCTTTCTCCTTTCTTTGTCAAACCCTCTTAAGGTAAATGGCCAAGTTTACTAGTCCACTTTTCTGATAGGTGTTTGGTAAGCATCTCTGCTATTAGAATCATTTTCCTTCATTTGGTATCATCAAACACTCTCTTCCCTTCAAATTTCATAACTAATCTTTCCTTTTTCCAATTTTTCATGTAGTGTTTCAACAACAAATCCAAGCCCTAAAGTCCTCCTCCCCTTCTTTCCTTTGCGTTTCCTTCTTCATCATCGTTTCTTCCCCAACATCCTTTTCTCTGGAAGATGAATATTTGTTACTTTTCCGCAACTGCAGTTCTCACTTCAGCTGTGGCGAAAGCTTTCCCGACATCAGCTACCCTTTTTGGGGAGGCAATAAGTCTCCAGACTGCGGCCTGGAGGGATTCCATCTAACCTGCCAGCAAGATGATATTCTGACAATAGATATCGCTGGACAGAGTTTTCGGGTTCTTAGCATAAGCTACAGAAGTTATGCGCTCAGGATTGCAAGAAATGATCTCTGGGATGATATTTGTCCTGAAAATTACGAAAACATGGCCCTTGATGCATCCCCTTTCCACCCCGGACAAGAAGTCAGAAATCTTACACTATTTTATGGTTGTCCGGTTCCTTATGCAGACAATAACCCCAGAATCCCATTTTCTTGCAAAAACGTTAGTGGTGATAACAGTGCAAGAAATGTAAAAAGCTTGCAAATCAAACATTACTGTCCTGGCTCTTGACACTGAATTTCAGGAGTTCAGTCGGAATGCATCAGTCACTTTACTGGAATTGCTGTATCAGGGTTTCAATGTGGAGGTAGTCGGTTTAGATGGTTTAGAAATATTTCAAATGTCATGCATAATACAAGTGCATACACGTTTACTCATAGTACATACTAATGCCCCAAGATAGATTCTCGAGATAAGATAATCTGATAAGATCTATCTCTATCTATAAGACTCAGTCAATTAGTTGTTACAAGACTAAATCAAATAATTGTTACAACAGAATATCTGCAGAATATTCTACACACCCCCTCAAGCCGGATCCAGCAAATTGATGGAGCCAAACTTGCCAAGTAATCGATGAAACTGCGTAGCGGAAAGAGATTTAGTAAACAAATCTGTCAACTAATCTGAGCTCTGAATATAGCTAGGAATGAGAACTTTGGATTGAACCAAATCTCGAATAAAGTGACAGTCCACCTCAATGTGTTTAGTTCTCTCATAGAAGACCGGATTTGCTGCAATATGCATTGCTGCTTGATTGTCACAAAACAAAGTAATTAGCGTCGGAACTGAACAAACAAGATTTTTCAAGAGTAATTTGAGCCAAATAAGTTCAAAAGTAGCTGCAGCCATAGCCCGATATTCTGTTTCGGCGCGTGAGCGAGCAACAGCATGCTGCTTCTTACTCTTCCAAGACACCATGTTCCCACCAACGAAAAAACAATTCCCGGTAGTAGATCGATGATCCAATACATTTCCAGCCCAATCTGAGTCTGTGTATCCCACAATATTAGTGTGATCATACTTAGCCATTAACAAACCGCGACCAATCGTTTCCCTTCAAATACCGCAGAATTCGTTTGACCAACTGCATGTGGTATTCTGTGGGAGCGTGCATAAACTAACTAACCACACTCACAGCATATGTAATGTCAGACCTTGTAATCGTCAAATAGATCAATCTGCCAACAAGTCGTTGATACACATAAGGCGAAGACAACATTCGACTTGCAGCTTGTAGCCTTAGCTTACTATCTATTGGTGTGGACACCGGTTTAGCAGAAATCAAGTCAGCATCCTGAAGTAAGTCAAGAATGTACTTACGTTGGTTCAAGAACAACCTTTTTGAAGACTTCGCCATTTTGATTCCGAGAAAATATTTTAAGGCACCCAGATCCTTGATAGGAAATCTAGCTCGAAGCTGTTTTTTCAAAGTCGAGATTGACTGTGAATGACTACCAGTAATAATTAGATCATCAACATAAATTAGAACGACTAATATCTCCTGCTCGTGCCGACGAATATATAATGATGAATCAACTGCACTCCAAGCAAAACCAAGACTTTCAAGTGCAGGACTCAGCTGCGCATGCCAGGCACGAGGACTCTGCTTCAAGCCGTAAATCGACTTATGCAATCTGCACACAAGATCAGAATCATGAGCCTGAGGATGACCTGGTGAAAGCCGCATATACACTTATTCGTCAAGAGTGCCATGCAGAAACGCATTCTTGACGTCCAACTTAGACAATTCCCAATCGTAATTAATGGCAATAGACAACAACACACGAACCGTCGTCATTTTGGCAACAGGCGCAAATGTTTCTTTGTAGTCAACACCAAACTGCTGAGTAAACCCCCGAGCCACAAATCTGGTTTTATATCTCTCAACTGAACCATCTGCATTAAATTTTGTTTTGAAAACCCACCGACTACCAACCACATGCTTCCCAGGAGGCAAATGAACAACTGTCCAAGTTTTGTTCTCGGCCAGAGCTAACAATTCCTCGTCCATAGCTTTCCGCCATTCAGGATGGTTGATGGCCTCACGAAAACTGGGTGGTTCTGTGACAGCAGAAATAGCAGACAGAAAACGTTGGTGTAAAGCAGAAAATCCCTTAAACGTGTCATTAGTGAGCAGCGAGTAGTGTGTAAAATTAACCGCATTTGCCACGTAATCATTATACCGTATAGGTCGATGTTGAGATCGTTCGGGATTATGATGAGCAACCACGAGTGCCGAATGAGTAGAGTCCTCCTGCTCAGGATTGGAGTTCGCCGTCGGCTCCGGGATGGCTGAGAGATCAGAAGAACCTGAATCATTAGGTTCCAGAGGCACTGGTAATGGCATCAAAACTGGAGAATCATCTGTAGACAATGTGTCAAAAAAGGAAACCAATTCATTAAAAACAACATCCCTGTAACATGTAAGCGCTTGGCAGAAAGATCGTAACACTTATATCCCTTCTGAGTTACCGAATAACCCAAGAACACGCACTTAACTGCGCCGAGAATCGAGTTTGTCCCGATGAGTTTCAGGAATATGAACAAAACACCCGCACCCGAAAATCTTCAAATTGGACAAATTGGGCTTCACCTTTTGCAAAACTTCATCGGACTTTTAAAATTCAGAACCCGACTACCAACCAAATTGATTTGACAAAATTTAATGCAGATGGTTCAGATGGTCGACTACTTGGCAAGCTCGTATCTATTAATTTGCTGGATCTCGCTTGAGGGGTGTGTGGTTATTTGTATATATCTTATTGTTGTAACAGTCGAGATCATATGGATTAGTTTTATCTGATAAGTTTATCCTAGGAGCCTATCTAGATAACTACAGCATGTATTATAAAATTAAGTCGGATGTACATGATTATTCACGAGTTTACAATATATCAAAACCGTTTGTTCCAGGACCGGAGACGTAGTACATTCTTCACTAGACGTAGTCCGCTCTTTACGTGACGTTGTACGTCCTACTTTACTAGACGTAATCCATGCTTTACTAGACGTAGTTCATTCTTCAGAAATACATCCATGTTAAGAAGAATTTCATGAGCTGCAATCAACTGGGAATGGCTGAACTTTATCAAATATCACTTGGGATTGCTCGAGGATTGGAATACTTGCATCGAGGGTGCAATACTCGAATCCTGCATTTTTACATAAAACCTCACAACATTCTCCTGGATGAAAATTTTTGTCCGAAGATATCAGATTTTGGGCTGGCAAGGCAATGCACAAAGGATGAGAGTATTGTATCAATTCTAGGAGCAAGAGGGACAATCGGGTATATAGCCCCAGAACTAGTTTGCAGAAGCTTTGGAGGAGTTTCGTACAAATCCTATGTTCACAGCTACGGAATGTTGATTCTTGAAATTGTGGGAGGAAGAAAGAATGTGAGTTTGGAAACCAGCCATACAAGTGAGGTATATTTTCCATACTGGGCATATCAGCATCTAGTTATCAAGGGAGATTTGAGATTGAAGGGAGTGGTGACCCCTGAAAAAGATGAAATTGGTAAGAAGATCGTACTGGTGGGATTATGGTGCATACAAAACGATCCATCACAACGACCAACAATGAGCAAGGTAATAGAAATGCTGGAAGGTAACTGAGATGCCATTGCAATTCCTCCAAAGGCATTCTTCTTCGGTTCTCCTTCAACAACACCACAACCATCTTCCATTACCTCAAGTGTGGTGTCAGAGTCAAATACTCTTACCTATCACACATAAAATCTGCAAAATGTATATAGGACATAAGAACCACCTGTGATGGTAGTTTCTTTTAATGGGAATATATGATCGATCACAGTGCGACTTACAGTACATTAGTGATCATATTTCAGTACATGGCTAGTGTAGGTGACAAACTTTGAAGCTTATAATATGTGACTTGAGAATCTAAAGCCAGTTAGTGGTTTACGTTTTGGACACATTCAGGGAACCAAATAGTAGTTTCAGGGTTTTAAAAAACTTCAATTTCCACAAACAGGGAAGAAACAGCGCCACGAGGTTCAAAAACTAACATTTTTAGACAGAAAGAAGCTGTAAAATCTGCTAAAGAAAACAGCCTGGGAATGGATTACAGTCCCGGGAGTAATTACCAATTACAGAATTAAAGAGCTGGATGAGGAAATCTGAAAGCAAATTAGATGAAGTCAATAGTGAGTCCGAAGTCAAGTCCACGCCGTGTGGGTCTTAGCTGAGGAAAATAGGAGCGCCAAATCCTTTTCTTTCTAGTCGCATTGGAGAAACCAGCTGTGGAAGACTGGACTCTGTAAGACGTCTGATAAAGGCATTTTCTATGAGAATAATTTTAGGAAAAATTGAAATATATTTGATTTGTTAGGTGATTGTTTGGATCAATTATATTTTATATTTAAGAAAATGAGTTAAGAAATGGAAATTATTATTCTATTTTGTAAATGGTGGAGGAGGTTGGAAGATTTGATTAGAGCCCCATATCATGGTTCTTCTTCTTCGTCCCCGCAGCATCTTCCCTTTGATCATCTGCTTCATTTTTGTGTTAAAATCCAATGCAAAAAATGAAACCTCTGAATACTGTGGCGCCGTATCCAAATGCGGTAATCAGGAGGTCAAATATCCATTTTGGATTAAATCCCTAGATACTTCTACCAAATATTGTGGCTACAAAAGCTTCGGCCTTGACTGTCCCCAACCTCCAACTCCCCAGGATGATCCTAATGATCTGTATCTGTTCCTTCCATATCCCAACAATAATTTCAGGGTCAAAGAGATAAATTATGGAGATCATACGGTAACCCTCATTGAAAATGTTGTCCAAATCAAACCAAATTGTTTCAGGCCGCGGCAGAACCTGAGTTTGGGAGACTTACCTCTGAATTATAATTTGGGCCGAGATATTCTCCTCACTTTTTACTTCAATTGCACTAGTCTTCCTCCTCATTTAAACAAAACTCAATCTTACTCTGCTGCTGATTGTTTAAGCTATGGTGCGAAAGAGTCATATGTTTCTTGGGAGCCAACAAATGAAGAATACTCCCAAGGGTTTGGGACTTGTGAGGAGAAAGTGGTGACAGCTGTGATTAATAAGGGAGAGGGACCAATTGGTTGGGTAAGCTCACTCATGGAAGCTATGGGCAGTGATGGATTTGTGATGAATTGGGGAGCTGAAACTGATGACTGTGTTTCCTGTGAACATTCTGGGGGACTTTGTGGGCATGCGCATCAGCCGCAGCAGAAAGAAAAGGAGGACCAGTTCTTATGTTTTTGCAAAGACGGCTCCATTAAATCTCCTCATTGCAAAGGTAATGGCATCCAAAGATTTTTTTTGTCCATCTTATTTTGTGGATTGTGCGCCTAACATACTTCATAATTGTGTTCAACTTCCAACTCTTCCCCACACCATTTTCAATACATACTCATTTTTTATACACTAGTATAATTAAGCATTGGAAAAAAAAAAAAAATGAAGAAAATTTCTATTGAGGATTTAGGAAGACACAAAATTATTAAAAAGGGCCTAACTTATATGTATTTATTAAAAAGTGTATTCAAATACATTAATATGATGGTGACAAAAGGGTTGTAACTCAGTGATAAGAACCCATAATTTAAAATAATAGCTATTAAGTTCGAATTTCGTTAGATCAAATGGAGTTGAATTAGAACTATCGAATCAATGAACAATTCAATAATAACAGGAGAGTCAATCTGCACCTGTTCAAACAATCAGCTTTCAAGGCATTCATACAAACTCTTTTTTTAGTTCTGCTGTGTGCACTTTCGGTTTCTAGTCATATTGAAAATAATTATAAATTATAATTTTACAATTAATTGGCTTTAAGTTATAAAAATAATTAAGCAAGTTAAAACGTCTGATGAGATTGATTGCTTTTTTACTATTAAGTAAAATAAAATATAAAAATTCAATTTGGTTGAAAAGTCTAAAGTTTAAAAAAATAAAAAAAAAAATCCAAGCACTTACTATATTTGGTTTGCATTAGTTGCTGCTAATTTTGAGTAGAATAAGGATTCCATTATTCTTCTTTTTTATAACACGTAACTCGAAATTAAAATCTGTTATCTTAAACGTTATCACTGAATTATATAATTCTTAAATTAGATAAATAATTAAATATATTTTAATATACTTAATAATTATTACATGTAAAATATTTTAGTAGGAGAAATTTATTTATATAAAATATTTCATAATTTAATGCCATGTTTAATTTTGTAATTATGAATTATCCTTATCTAATAATGAAATTTTAATTTAATAAAAAAGATAAATTTTTAAAAAAATTATTATAAAGAAGCAAAGAACACCGTTGTTTTTAAATTAATAACAATGAATTATTAATTGAAATAAAAAATCTTAAATATTTTATATTAAAATATCATTTTTACTTACACCCTTGATAAGAGTTTCCCCCTCCCCACCCAAAAAATATCAGTCAACGACATATTTTTGGGTAATTTATATGGTGGTCCTATAGGATCACCATGCAATTTTACTCTTACCCGCTACAGTAGCGCGCTACAGAACGCGTTACAGTACGCGCTACAGTAACCCGCTACAGTACCTTCATTTCTTTTATTATTTTTTGCTATTTTTTTATTTTATTTTTTTGTCTTCCTCCTTGAGACTTTTTTCCGTCCATTTTTTTCTAAACAATTCAGTATTTTTTTTAATGTTTTTGAATTTTATAAAAAAAATATTTTTAAATTATCATTTTATTTGTTTTATAATTAAATAATTTTAGATATTATGATACATATTATGGACGTTTTTGTTGTACTGTTGATATGATGTCAAGTATTCGCTGATCTGATGTCTATATAATCCTGATCTGATCTCACTTATTAAGTATGTTTTAGTTCTATTGTATGATTTTTTTTTATATTCTTGATATGATATCTATAGTCTGTTGATCTGATGTCAAGTATTTGCTGATCTGATGTCTATATAATCCTGATCTGATCTCCCTTGTTAAGTATGTTTTAGTTCTACTGTATGATTTTTTTTTTATTCTTGATCTGATATCTATAGTCTGTTGATCTGATGTCTAGTATTCCCTGATCTGATGTCTATATAATTCTGATCTGATCTCCCTTGTTAAGTATGTTTTAGTTCTATTGTATGATTTCTTTTATATTCTTGATCTGATATCTATAGTCTGTTGATCTGATGTCAAGTATTCTCTGATCTGATGTTTATATAATGCTGATCTGATCTCCCTTGGTAAGTATGTTTTAGTTCTAGTATATGATTTCTTTTATATTCTTGATCTGATATATATAGTCTATTGATCTGATGTCAAGTATTCGCTGATCTGATGTCTATATCATCCTGATCTGATCTCCCTTGTTAAGTATTTTTTTTAAAAAAATATTTTTTTTAAAAAAATATATTTTTTAAAAAGGCTGTGCGTCAAAAACAAAAAAAAAAAACTATAGCGCGCAACTGTAGCGCGTTACTGTAGCGCTACAAGTAGGTAGGAGTAAAATTCATCCTACTCCTATAGCCCTACCGTAAACGGACTCATATTTTTGCACAAAAGTCAATGATGAAGTATCAAATAATGTTGACATAATATATATATATATATATTTCAAACCGTGACATATAATATATTATTTAATAATACACTAAGGTTGAATATTAATTTGCTTCAAAAAAAGGTTGAATATTAATTAATTTGCTTTCATCCAGTTTGCAGTTTGCAATTAAAATCTCTGCTCAAAGTCGAAGTCAAGTTTGCGTTTACTAACAATTTTATAAACTTAATCTTCCACATTCCTTCATTTTGAATACTTTCGAAATATGTGAAACTGAAAATAATTTCATTTATTTATTTTAAAAAATATTCATGTTATCATGAATCAATTAATATTAGAGTTGACAAGAAGGATGTAACCCTATAGCGGCACTCCCCTTTTAAAATGATAGGTTTTGAATTCGAATCATCCTTGTATAAAAAAATTAATATTAGAGTTTATGTTTTAAAAAAAACTAATATTAAATTTTAAAATTATATTGAAGAGATAATTCATGACTAATGACACAAAATACAATATATATATATATATATTTTAGTTTATAATCTTAAAATTCGAACTAAAATTTGAAAGTTACAAACTTTCAACTTTAACCCCATGTTCTAAGATTTGTCCTGCCCTCCAATTCAGTTGAATTGTTCACCTTTCTGCTTTCAACTTTCTAAGTATATATGCCCCAACGACATTATAACTTACATAATGATAGAGAAAAGATAGTTGTAACGAATTTATATCTAAGATTGTTACTTTAAAAATTGAGATAAAATTGTTACGAATGCATGTAGTTGATTTACGTAATTAAATATCTAAAGGTTATATAAATTCACATTAAAATCTCATTTTGCTAATATGAATTTTAGTAAATCAGAACAAATTGTCATGCTTTATTCTTACATCTGGATTATTATTTTAGACCGGTTTACTTGACACATATATTTTTTAGAGTGCTTTACTTTGACATATGTAACTCTTTTGACGGGATGATTTCACTTCGACACAAATAGTCATTAACCTTTTCTGTGAACCAACACAAACTTAATGATCATGGTCTCTTAAAGATATTTAACATTAAAAACTAACAAGCTGTTTAGTTTGGGGGTATTTCGAATGGGGAATGGGTATGAAACCCACCTCATTCCCCGTGTTTGATTGAAAAAACTAGAAATGAGGGAATATAAACAAAATCCATGAGAATGGGTTTGAACAAACCTGGCTGGAGGTGGGTTTCAAATCTCATTCCCGTAGTTTTGGCACTTTCTTTTGTTTTCTTCCAGCTACTCTCGATTCAATAGAGAAGAACAGAGCTGGCGATGGTCAGGGGGCAACTGGTGAAGGTGGTCGGGTAGAGAGAAGGGAAGGGGGAAGAAGAGGTGCTATGGAGAGAGAAGGGAAGGGGGTGGCGCGAGGGAAAGAGAAGGGAAGGGGATGAGAAGCGGGTGGTAGGGTTTGAAAAATTAATGAAAAGTTATTTTTTAAAATTTTTACCTAAAACCAAGTAATTTTACAAGATTCTAAATCATACAAATATCAAACTTACTTTATAAATCAAATAAATTTTATTATATCCATTCAAATTATCAAAATTTATACACATTCATACTTCAACTAAACCAATACCGATTCCGTTTAAGGTGAGTTGAACCAAACAACCCTAATTGTTGAGGTGGAAGAAGTACATAAAACTCATATTTTGAAGGTGAGATGCAAGTAAACCAGTCAAAGCACAAAATATATACGCAATTCCAATCCAAACAACCCAAAATTTTCCGTCCAAAGTCTTCCCCCATTATAGTGCCAGACCTGTCTTCCTTTTCCTCAATTTCCCACGAAAATTCTTTCTCCTTTCTTTGTCAAACACTCAAGGCAAATGGCCAAGTTTACTAGTCCACATATCTATGGAGTTTGGTAAGCAGCTCTGCTATTAGAATCATTTTCCGTCATTTGGTATTGGTATCATCAAACACTCCCTTCCCTTTTCAAATTTCATAACTAATCTTTCCTTTTTCCAAATTTTCATGTAGTGTTTCAACAACAAATGCAAACCCTAAACTCCTCCTCCCTTTCTTTCCTTTCCATTTCCTCCTTCATCTTCATCTTCATCATCGTTTCTTCCCCAACATCCTTTTCTGAGGAAGATGTATATTTGTCACTTTTCCGCAACTGCAGTTCTCACTTCAGCTGTGGCAAAAGCTTTCCCAACATCAGATACCCCTTTTGGGGGGGCAATAAGTCTCCAGACTGCGGCCTGGACGGATTCCATCTAACCTGCCAGCAAGGTGACATTCTGACAATAGATATCGCTGGCCAGATTTTTCGGGTTCTTAGCATAAGCACCACAAGTTATGCCCTCAGGATTGCACGAAATGATCTCTGGGATGATATTTGTCCTGAAAATTACGAAAACAGGGCTTTTGATGCATCCCCTTTCCACCCCGGACATGAAGTCAGAAACATTACACTATTTTATGCTTGTCCGGCGGATCTTTCTGCAGCCAGAATCCCATTTTCTTGCAAAAACGTTAGTGATAACAGTGTAAGAAATGTTTTTTACGCCAACGATAACAGTGTAAGAAATGTTTTTTACGCCAACGATCCTGGTTGTGAATCGAACATTACCTTCCTGGCTCTTGAGAGTGAAGTTGAGGAGTTCAGTGGGAATCCATCAGTCGATTTACTGGAATTGCTGCATCAGGGGTTCGATGTAGAGTACAATTTAAATAGGAGCGCTTGTTTTCCTTGTGAGCTTTCGGGCGGGTTGTGTTGGTCTGGCACAAATTCAACAGAGCATGGGTGCCTTTGCTCTGATGGAGTTCAGGACAATCGTTGTCTCACTGCAGATCGAGGTCTGTCGTAATTATATCCTTCTCAACCACAGTTCTCGATTGATTTCAATCGGTATATAGATCTGTTCTCTAGGCCTTGGCTTTTTAGTGGACTATTGAATTAAACTTGGTGATATTAGTATGTAGTTTCTTGCATTGACCATTAGGATCCCAAGCAGCCATGCTTGAGTTAACAAGAAGAGTAAAAGCTTATAGCTTGAACTTGAATTGCAAACGCAAATAATTAGATAAAATGTGAATTTTTGCGTGGATCATTTCGAGCCAATTAGGTTGAAGTAGCTGTTTGAATCTACAAAATACTCTCTTCCTCCTAATATTAGAGCCATGTTCTTAGTAGCTGTATTTGTTTTCACCTCTACCAAAGTTTGCTTCAAAATTTACCTCATTGTTTCTGTATCAAAATTATATGCACCTAAAGAATAATTCAGTGCCATTTGCTATGCACTGGTAAGATCATTTTACTTATGTCATTCAGAACTGAATTCTTCAAATTATACACTAACATATTATTTATTACATTTGCAAATCTGCAGGCATCAATGTGAAAAAGAGGATTCGGATTGGTAATTTAACTCCTAGATAGAGTTTGCTTCGTTATTTCTGATTCTATGCCTTCATTATAGCTTATAGCACACAACTGTACATTTTCTTTTCGCAGGTGTTATTGGTGCAGGCTCAGTAGGATGTGCCCTTGTCATCATAATCTTTATTTGTTGTCTGTACCACAACAGCCTATCTGAATTAATCTTGAGAAAGAAACGAAAAGAAAGGCTAAAGCTTGAAGCCTTCATCAGGCAGTATGAATCATTGGCACCAAAGAGGTATACCTATTCTGAGATTAAGAAAATGACAAAGTCATTCAAAGGTGAGCTCGGTCAAGGAGGCTATGGAACTGTTTACAAAGGAAAACTCTCGGATGGGCGTCTTGTTGCCGTTAAAATCCTTAAGGTAGCAAAAGGAGATGGTGAGGAATTCGTCAATGAAGTCTTGAGTATCGGTAGGACTTCCCATGTGAATGTTGTCACATTGTTGGGATTCTGCCTGGAGGGAGAAAAGAGGGCCCTGGTGTATGAATACATGCCCAATGGTTCTCTGGAGAAATACATCCATGTTAAGAAGAATTCCATGAGTTGCAATCAACTGGGAATGGCTGAACTTTGTCAAATATCACTTGGGATTGCTCGAGGATTGGAATACTTGCATCGAGGGTGCAATACTCGAATCCTGCATTTTGACATAAAACCTCACAACATTCTCCTGGATGAAAATTTTTGTCCGAAGATATCAGATTTTGGGCTGGCAAGGCAATGCACAAAGGATGAGAGTATTGTATCAATTCTAGGAGCAAGAGGGACTATCGGGTATATAGCCCCAGAATTAGTTTGCAGAAGCTTTGGAGGAGTTTCATACAAATCCGATGTTTACAGCTACGGAATGTTGATTATTGAAATTGTGGGAGGAAGAAAGAATGTGAGTTTGGAAACAAGCCATACAAGTGAGGTATATTTTCCATACTGGGCGTATCAGCATTTGGTTGTCGAGGGAGATTTGAGACTGAAGGGAGTGGTGACTCCTGAAGAAGATGAAATTGGTAAGAAGATCCTACTGGTGGGATTGTGGTGCATACAAAATGATCCATCACAACGACCAACAATGAGCAAGGTGATCGAAATGTTGGAAGGTAACTCACAAGCCATTGCAATTCCTCCAAAGGCATTCTTTGGTTTTCCTTCAACAACACCACAACCATCTTCCATTACCTCAATTGTGGTGTCAGAGTAAAATACTCCTTACTTATCACACATAAAATCTGCTAAATGTTTATAGGACATAAGAACTACCTCTGATGATAGTTTCTTTTCATGGAATATATGGTCATCTCAATATATTGATCACAGTTCCATTTACAGCACATTAGAGTTATCATTTCAGTATATAATGTGTAGGATAAACTTGCTAGCTTATGTATGTGACTTGAGAATCTAAAGCCAGTGCCTTATCTTTTTCACTGCAGTTGACAAGAAATCACATTCGCCTGATACATCTTCTTAGAATTATAGTCTTGTTTGTCGTATTAAAAATATTACTAGAATTAGGACTCTTATTTTGGATCAGAGGAAGTAGTTTTCAGACAAGGAACAATCTGATGAGGTTCAAAAATGAATTTTGTCTAGAAAGAAAGAAGCTGTGAAATCGGGTTATGGAAACATCTTAAATGGGTTACAGTCCCATCCCAAGTGTAATTATGAAATACTGGAACTTGTGGTCATTTTTGCTTGAAACAAAAGAAGATAGAAATGCTCAATTGAGTCTCAAAACATGCTTAAAAGGTAAATGGAGGTCTGCTGTTCTCCCATTTACTGGAAACTGAAAAGAGTTGCAAGCTTTGAATCTTTAGGTAAATTTTGTAAAAAAGAATTGGTCAAAAGACATGAAAGTTGCAAAGTCATGATCAACAGCTTGACACTCAATTCTTTAATTTTAAGCAAGTTAAGTCAAGACCATGCTTAACAGGCAAATTAATGCAGGTTTGTTCTTCTCCCATTTACTGTAAACGTCAAAAAAGTGACATTTTTCGGGACGGGGTACTACTAGTCAAGCAGTCGTGTGAACTGTGAACTGGGAAGTAATTTCCACGAAGATAAAGTGGCCCAACATACTGGATAGCTGAAGCCAAGATGGGAAGGACTAATGAGGGAGTAGTTGCCAGCATTATAGAATAACTGGTGGGAGACGGGCGGGCAGGCAGAGGGCACAAAACTAACGAGTATTGCTAGCTCCAGCATCCATGTCGGTACATTCTTTAATCAGCATCTTTCTTCTCTTATTGTTAGCATACCTTCTGCCAGGGCTCTGCCGTGCTCGTGATGATGATGATGAACAATATACCCTATGCAGTCAGCCTTACCAGTGTGGCAATTTATCAGGGTTAGGATATCCGTTCTGGGGAGATTACCGGCCATGGTACTGTGGTCGAAGAGATTTCTCCCTTACATGTAAGGAGAACCAGTCTATCATTGATATCAACTCTACATCGTACTTTGTTCTTGATGTATCACCACCAAACAAGTTGACTGTCTCACGGTTTGATCTCTGGGATAATTTTTGTTTTAGTCAAGTCCAAGACTCTCTGTTCCCTTTTTTCAACATGTTTCTACCCCATTTTTCTTTCGATGGCGCGGATGGAAAACTTCAAATATTCCATGGTTGCAGCTTCAAGAACAAATCATCCTACCCGGTGGGGCTAGTTTCAACTAATATTAAATGTTCAATACCCCCAGGAGGAGCGACATATAACATTTTCTATTCTTTTGGGAATCCCAGTCATGTGGATGAATGCATAAACAGTACAAAAGTTCATGTTCATATCTCTGCTTATTATCAACTCTCGAACAAAAGTATTACACTGCAGGAAGCAGTCAACCAGGGATTTGATATCATGTATGGAGGAGCTTCTCAAGATGAATGCGAAGTTTGTAATGCTTCGGGGGGAAGATGCGGCTCTGATGCTCATGACAATTTCATCTGTTTATGCCCTGATCAACCCTATCTAAAGGCCTGCCCGGCTCAGAGTATGTTTCCATCTTAATTTTTACTGATTAACTTCAATTTTGAGGTTATTTTGGTCTCCTTCTTGGCAACCGCCCACCAGATTTGAACGTTTATTCAGATTCCTCTGTTCACTCTACTTGATGTGTTTTCTTTTAACAGCTACATTTAACAAATTGCAGGCCGCAGATTAAATTTTCGGCAGAAGATTGGTGTTGGTAATGCGCCTCCCAGTCCTGGAACAAAGCTTTTCTTATTTCTGAATCTATACATTTATGAAAGCTTAATTATATCTACCTTACCTCTTCCCACAATTTGTTTCTGCAGGCTTTGGTGCAGCTGCATTGACTGTCCTTATTATGTACCTTGTATTTTTTATTTACCGAACCGAATCATTTGGTGCCTCTCTTCAAATGTTGAGAAGGAAAACCAAAGAAGATCGAAATCTTGAAGCATTTATCAAACAATATGGATCGTTGGCGCCAAAAAGATACTCCTATAGAGACATTAAGAAAATGACCAAGTCATTCAAAGGTGAGCTCGGTCGAGGAGGTTATGGAACAGTCTACAAAGGAAAACTCTCAGGTGGCCGTCTTGTTGCTGTAAAAATCCTTAATGTAGCAAAGAGTAATGGGCAGGAATTTATCAACGAAGTTTTAAGCATCAGTAGAACTTCGCATGTGAATGTTGTCACATTGTTGGGATTCTGCCTGGATGGACAAAAGAGAGCCCTGGTGTATGAGTACATGCGGAATGGTTCTCTAGAGAAATACATCCACAGAAATAAAAACTCCATGAGCTGCAATCAACTCGCGATCAATGAACTTTACCGAATTGCACTTGGGGTTGCTCGAGGACTGGAATACTTACATCTAGGATGCAATACTCGAATTCTGCATTTTGACATAAAACCTCACAACATTCTCCTGGACAGAAACTTTTGTCCTAAGATATCTGATTTCGGGCTGGCAAAGCAATGCACTGCGGATGAAACTACTGTATCCATCCTAGGAGCAAGAGGGACAATCGGGTATATAGCCCCAGAACTAGTTTGCAGAAGCTTCGGAGGAGTTTCGTACAAGTCCGATGTTTATAGCTACGGAATGTTGATTCTGGAAATCGTTGGATGCAGAAAAAATGTCAGTCTGGAAACAAGCCATACAAGTGAGGTATATTTTCCATACTGGGCTTATCAGCATCTGGTCGTCCACAAAGATTTGAGACTGAAGGGAGTGGTGAGTCCTGAAGAAGATGAAATTGCTAGGAAGATCATAATGGTGGGATTGTGGTGCATACAAAATGATCCATCACAAAGACCAACAATGAGCAAGGTGATAGAAATGCTGGAAGGTAACTCAGATGCCATTGCAATTCCTCCAAAGGCATTCTTCGGTTCGCCTTCCACAACACCACAACCATCTGATGGTAGTTCCTTCTCATGGAATATATGTCATCTTAATATGTTGATCTCAATTCCATTTACAGTACATTAGGGCCCATATTTCAGTATGTAATGTATAGGAAAAATCTGATGAGGTTCAAAAATGAATTTTGTCTAGAAAGAAAGAACCTGTAAAATCAGATTTTGGAAACATCTTAAATGGGTTACAGTCCCAAGAGTAATTTATGAAATACTGGAACTTGTCGTCGTTTTTCCTTGAAACAAAAGAAGATAGAAAGGCTCAATTGAGTCTCAAAGCATGCTTAAAAGGCAAATGAAGGTCTGCTCTTCTTCCATTTACTGGAAACTGAAAAGAAATGCAAGCTTTGAATCTTTTGATAAATTTTGTAAAAAAGAATTGGTCAAAAGACATGAAAGTTGCAAAGTCGTCATGAAACAAAATCTTGACACTCAATTCTTTAATTTTACGCAAGTTAAAGTCAAAACCGTGTGAGACCAGAAAGGGACACTAAAGTTTGAACGAAACACTAACAGTTGACAGTTCCAAGAACTGTCAACCATGTATTTCATTCCTGATAATGTTTCAGGATAGCAAAATTTTTGTTTTTCTTTAATCTTCTTCATTCAGGGTCCATGACTAATCTACAGTTGATCACAATCATTCCCTGTCTTTTGCATATCATCATCTCATTCTGTTGCAATGCGAAGGCTGATGAATTCAGAAACTGTAGTGTTCTTTATAGCTGTGGAAGCTTGAAGGGCTTAGGCTACCCTTTCTTTGGCGCTGATCGCCCAAATTATTGTGGTCGCCCAGGTTATGGACTCTTTTGTGTAGAAGATCAGTATTCCATTATTCGGATTCATAGGGTGTCCTACCGTATACTGGAAATTGATATATCAATTCCCAAGATGAAAATAGCGCGACAAGATCTTTGGAATGATATATGTCCTGGTTCTTGGTCTTTCTTTAATTATTATAAGAGTTCTGGGTTCAATCTGAATGGCCCTGCAGATGAGGTGAGAAATCTCCGCGTTTTCTATGGTTGTTCCTCTGAGGTAATCTCCAAAGTAAAAGTTCAAAGTAATATTACATGTTCTATTGATGGAGCTGTAAACAGTGGTGTGTTTTTTGCACATGAGTTTGTTTCTGATGTTGCCGGATGCATGGAGAACTTGGTAGTTCCGATTCAGTTGGCAGCTTATAATGACCTCTGGGATAGAAAAATAACATTGGCAGAAGCCCTGAAACTGGGATATGATGTTCAGTATACTGCAGACCTTGGTTCCTGTTCATCGTGTGAAACTTCAGGAGGCCGATGTGGCTCTGATTCGAATGATCACTTTATTTGCATCTGCCCAAACAAGTCCCATGGACTGATCTGTACTGATCATGGTATGTTTCCTCTTCGATTTGTTTACTTATGTTGCCATTTTTCAAGAAAACTTTGGAAATTGCCAACAATGAAAGGAAATAAAGAACAACTTATAACTAAACCAATCTTTCTTTGTCTTCTGCTCTGACATATGAAACATTTTGGAGTCCTGCAGGAAAGAGGCGTTTGGTGAAGCTGGCAATCTGTATGGAAACTTTACTTGAATTGAATTTTTGGCTATTTGACTGCGTAAATATCCAATGATATGAATTCTGAAGTGTGATTTCTATGGCTGCAGGTGCTGCAGTTACTGTAGTGGGAGTTTTATCCTGTTTAGTTGTCTCCTACTTTTGTTGTAAGAAATGTTGGACTAAGTTGTTCGTGTTCCAAACAAAAACAGGAGATGATAAGGAACTGGAGGCCTTCATCAAACAAAATGACTCCCTCAAACCAAGAAGATACAGCTACAATGACATCAAGAAAATGACTAATAACTTCAAAGAGAAAATTGGTCAGGGTGGATTTGGTGAGGTCTACAAAGGGAATCTTCCCGACAAGCGTCCAGTTGCTGTAAAGATTCTTAATTCAACCAAAGAGAATGGAGATGAATTCATCAATGAGATTTCAAGCATTAGCAAAACATCCCATGTGAATGTCGTCACTCTTCTGGGATACTGCCTTGATGGTTTCAAAAGAGCTCTTGTTTATGAATTCATGTCCAATGGATCGCTCGAAAAGTATATCCACCCGGGATCAGGTTCTTACTTGGGATTGGAGAGGTTGTATGGAATCGCAATTGGTATAGGTAAAGGACTTGATTACTTGCATGGAGGATGCAACACGCGCATTCTCCATTTCGACATCAAACCTCACAATATACTTCTTGATGAAGATTTCTGTCCAAAGATATCTGACTTCGGGCTGGCAAAACTCTGCGCTCCAAAAGAGAGCATTGTGTCGATGTTTGGTGCCAGGGGAACCATTGGTTACATTGCCCCTGAAGTTTTCAGTAGAAACTTTGGAAAGGTCTCCAACAAATCTGATGTCTACAGTTATGGTATGATGGTTGTGGAAATGGTTGTAGGGAGAACTGCAATAACACAAATAAGTGAAGCCAGTGAGACCTATTTTCCTGATTATCTGTATGATCACATCCTGATTGATGAAGAAATAAATCGGAGTCATCAGATTGGTTTGACAAGAGAAGAAAATGATATTGCAAGGAAGATGATATTAGTGGGACTCTGGTGCATTCAGATTAATCCACTGCAAAGGCCAACCATGAACAAGGTCATAGATATGCTTGAAGGTGACTTGAAATCCTTGGAAGTGCCCCCTAAACCCTACTTATGTTCTCCTTCAAGATCAGAATCAGCAAATCTGGGGATGTCAGTTCTGCCTCCTATAAGCAGTTCTTTTTCTAGATCAGACAGCTATTCTTAATACCATATCTACATGAAATTCTCTGTGAGAACAAAGTCGATAACGCCTTTCTTTCGTGTTTCTTGCAACACGTGCATTAGTGATTTATGTTGTTGATGTTTGAGTTCAACAACCTTAAATGTACAAAGGTTTCTGTCATACAGAATCACATGAGAAACCATTGACTAGTGTTGTCATAAAATCTAACCCTAATGGAAAAGAGGTGCATTATGGTTCCCTGATTTCAATAGCTCCTGTTAAAATCAAACTCAATCTATGAGAACTTTTAAGAATTTGGTAACAACAATTGGAAAATGACCTTCACATATGAATCTTTAAGTATGAGTTTCAGACAACATCTGTGCATAAATTCTGGGGAATCTAGCATATTTCATGTCATCATAGATGTAGAAAGAAGTAAACAATCTATGGATCTTACTTAATGAGATAAAAAAATGAAAGAATGATATCAGTATAACCAAGATAGCTACACCTTTATATTTACATTACCTTACAAAACTTTCGAATGTGAAAGTAGCGAAATCGGATATGACAGAAGGCATACATTTAGACTGATTGCAAGCATTCCCAAAAATAAAAACCCCACCCCAACGAAAAACAAGGAAAATACAAGGGCATTACACAGGAATGCTCAGTTACTGGTGTTGGAGGTGGCTGTACTGCTCGTGCTAGCCCATCCTTCAATGTCAGAATTTGGTGAACTCGTGAGCTGATGAGGTCTTAGCAATCCAACATCATCAGCCTGAATATCAATCTCTCTTGCATTCCCCCCAGCACTGTAATCATTGCTCTGGATCTGCAGTAGAATCTCCACAACCTGCTTCATAGATGGTCTCACTTCCCTGTCGTCTTGCAAAGATTGATACGCCAACTCGGCTACATCTGTAATCATCATCCTCACATTGTAATCTGATTCATATCCAAGATTAGGATCCACAAGCTCATGCAGTGATCTGTTATGAATCTTGTTAATAGCCATGGTGGACAAATTTATCTCATGTCTGTGCCTGCTGATGTCTACTGCTGGCAATGATGATATGAGCTCGATCAATACAACACCAAAGCTGAAGACATCACTTTTATTGGTAAGATGATAACAATGGTGATACTCAGGATCCACATATCCAGGAGTGCCTTGAGGAGCAGTTGAAATATGTGTAGCATTAATTGGAAAGAGTCGAGATAGGCCAAAGTCTGCTACTTTGACACAGAAATTTTTATCCAGGAGGATGTTATTAGTCTTAACATCTCGATGGATGATTTTCGAGGCGTGTAGATACGACAATGCATTGGCAGTTTCTATAGCAATCTTCAGTCTAGTACTCCATGGAAGTGATCCAGGCCTGGCTAGTTCACCATGAAGATGATCAGCCACTGTGCCATTAGGAACATATTCATATACAAGCAAGAGCTCGCGAGCGTGGCGCGAGGTGCATCCGTACAAGGTAACCAGATTCTGATGGCGTAAGCCTGTGAGAATGACAACTTCATTCTGGAAATGCTCAACTCTCTTGAAGTTGCTTTCATACAATCTTTTAACAGCAACATCGCGCCCATCTTTGAGTTTACCTATCCAAGATGTACAGATGAATGCAGTGCACTTCAATCAGGTCATGCATTTGCCCCAAAATATCAGTTTTTTGGTTGCAATATTCATGTGTACTTACCTTTATAAACTGTGCCAAAGCCACCATCTCCAAGCTCTCTCTCAGAATCAAAGTTATTAGTAGCTTCTTCTAGTTCACTGTAATCAAAGATGTGTACTCCATTGCTGCCAATGCCCATTTCAGGATCAGTAACTGAAGAGGGATCGGAAGAAATATCTCGGGTAAGCAATTTTGGACTGGGATTCCTCTTTTTCTGCCTGCGAATATGTATGAAGAAAACAAGGCACATAATAAGGGCACCCCCTACCCCTGCACCAACACCTGCCAAAACAAAATGTAGAGTTGTGTGGTATAAGCTATAATGAAGGGATAGAATCAGAAATGACCAAGGAAACTCTATGTTGGAGTTACATTACCAATCCCAATCTTCATTCTCACATTTTTGCCTGCAGATTTGCAAATGTAATAAAGAATAAGTTAGTGTATAATTTGAAGAAATCAGTTGTGAATGACAAAAGATAAATGATCTTGCTGCTTAGCATAAAAAATGGCACTAAATTTTGGTTTAGGTGCATATAATTTTGATACAGAAACAATGAGGTAAATTTTGAAGCAAACTTTGATAGAGGTGAAAACAAATACAGCTGCTAAGAACATTTAGGTTCAGTTAAAATGCTAATTATTCTAAAACTATTGGTAATGACTAAAGAGAACACATTTATCATCTATGATAAAGGATCAAGGTGAAATGAATTTTGTTTCCCCTGAGTAGAATGTTTCAAATTTACCCTTACTACAGGCTTTTGGATTGATATGATCATGGCAGAAGCAGCTGAAACCATCAAAACTAGAACCATCAACACTAGAACCACACTGCCCTCCGCTCCTTTTGCAGTTCCCACAATCACCTCCATCCCACTGCAGCACAAATCCTCTCTTTAAAATTTGCCTATAAGTCATATTCATCAATCTGTCTATGGAATCAGTTGTTATTGGTGCTTTAACCGGAGCCTGACACGACCGTAGGGAATAGTTCCGGTGTTTCAGGATTTCAAGATGAACAACAGCAAAAGCATGATGACCTGAATTACTTGCACAATCCACAGGAAAAGTGTCTCCATAATAAGGTACAGTGCAATTGTACAAGAAGAAGATATCATCTGTTTCGGGACCATAGCTGAATGGAGTTTCCTCAATGCTAAAATTATGTTTAGGAATAGGACACCTATCATCACCATCATCTAACTCAGCTTGAGACAAGAGGAAGGAATTATTTGCATAAGATATATTCCTGATGATATAATCATCACCAGAGATCCTCAGGACAGGATTCTTGTTCTTGCAAGTGACACTGAATCCAGGTGAACCACAATATCGTTTTTGCCTGTCCTGAATCCAAAACGGATACTCTAGGTTCGGTCCATTACCACAGTTTTGAGGGGCACAATCTGAATAAAAGCACAGAACTCCATCCACCAAGAAAGTGAATAGAATGATGGTGATTTCAAATTGATGATAGTTGTTGTTGAAGATTGTATGATCCATTTGGCATGGAAACAAGAAATCAGAAGATGGACAAGCGAAGAATGGAAGTTGCAAATGAGGAAGGAAACATTTGGACGAAAATTCAAAAGGTAGAAGTAGTTGCTTTGTTCAAGCAAGAATTCCAGATAATGATTAGAGTTGAAACAATTATTCTTGGAAGCAAGAAAAGAAAGACAAATTTTACTTCAAAGAATTGTGTTTGTTTCCTTATATAGTGGAGGTAGGTGAGTAAAAGAACACTAAACAGCCAACACATTTGACTTAACTGACCACTGTGCAAAGAAACTTTCTTGTTCTGGTAATAATGTGGAATACATATCCCCTACATTTATACTCCTGTACAAATTTCCCAAAATTTTCTGAGTAGATGGTAAGAACTTCTTTGAAAGACAAGAGAAACAAAAGATTTAACCCCCCACTAACTATCACTCCGAAATTAATTACACCGTACTTAATACACTTCTAACTTCTGCAATATCATGGACACGATAAGTTACTTCGGTCTTTCTAATTATTTCGGTAATATTCATGATCAACTATTCTTCTAAATACGCATTTTCTCCACACGGTTTGAAGAATTAGATGGGCTAAACAAGAATAGCATGGCTCTATCTAGCCATGAGGGAGGATTAAAATGAGTGAGAAAGGGAGAACCCTTTTGGACAAAGACTTTGACGAGGTAGTCAATTGATAATGAGGGAAAAATACAAAGTTAAGATGGTGATAGAAGGAAAAGAATGGACTAAACTGCAAGACTTTGACATAGACTTCGTCTTTTGATTGAGATAGAAAGTAATAGAATGTGAAAAAGAGCCATTTAAGTCACCATTTCACATGGAATAATATGATATGATAATGACCATTGCAAAAACAAAGAACGCACCCACAAAATTCTTCTGAACATCGTATTGTGTTAAAGATAAATTATTGTTTAATTTTAAAAATAGTATTATTTTATAAATTTTGTGTAAAATATTGTAAAACGGAGTAATATGATTTATCAAATCACTAATGATATGACTTCTGAACGTCTATATTTTCTCCTCCGACCAATCTAATCCGATCATTTGTTGATGGAGTACATCTACAGATTGCATAAATAAAAGACGTTGTAATAACCTTTTTACTAACCAACGAAAGATAAAGGAAACTTGGAAACCGAAAGTGTGAGGAAACGAGGTTTGGTGAATGATTAACTTGAAAGGCATGTCTCACAAGTCAATGAGAATTCCGCCCAGGCCCACTACAATTACAAGCCCTCGTAATTCTCAGCGCTTTAATACACTTCTACATCTCCATCACACCTAACCCACTTCCATCTTGTTGATGGGCCCTAATAATCCCCACGGCCTAAAATTTTTGATTGGGCTAAACTCAAAAATATCACTACAGCCCAAAGATACATCAATGAGAAAACTTTGGGCTAATTGAAAATGATTCTTTCAAGTTCAATTTACATCCCTACATCCACAGGCCCACAGCCTAGCTTACATGGCCTATAAGGGAAGATCATTAAGGTATGTCTCCAAGTTGTTATGCAGAGAAAATGAATTTGAGATATTATCATTTCATTGTCTATTCCATTTAATGATCATTATTAATTGGGCCCTAGCACCTAACTCTAGACTCATAACACACCCCAACACAGATATAAAACCTATTAACTCATTCCCGATATGACTCGAATTCATCCTAAGTAAGGAATGTCAATCACTATGCTATCTTCTTCTTGTCTATCAAATAACACTTTAAAATCATATAATTATTCAGATATGTAAAAAAAAAAAAAAAAAGAAGGTAAACCTAACACAAATAATGAAATTTTACATTGACAAAACATGGAAAGTTAAAATGCACATGGAGTAGTTAGTAGGAAGTTGAATTAGTTGGTAAGGGACAGAAAAGTAAATGCAATAGTTTGCTAATACTATTTCTAACTGGATTGACAGTGTCTATAGTGGAATCTAATTGTAGAATGAGTGATATATATATATATATGACTATCTTAAATAAAATTACCAATTACATTTTTAAAAAAGTGCAATGTAATTTTTTAAATTAAAAACACTATCCTCGTTATAGTATTTTGTTAAAATATTGTCTTAAATTATAAATTCATTAAATTAAAAATAAGCTTATAAATAAGCATGCATACTCATTATTAATTCATTTTGAACAGATTATTTAATTATTACTCCCTCTATTTAAAAGCAATTGTTTCAAACAAACAGAGTATTAAACCAAGTTTCAAATAGATATGATTACCCGCTTCAAAATTTCTATACCCATTTTTGCCCATGTGTGTATAGAAACGAAGTGGGTATTTCCGACCCGCCCGACCCGACCCTGAGCTTAAGGTATACCCAACGTCTTCAAAGATCACAATCCAGGAAGATATCCCATACCTGCTCCTCCAAGAAAATTCTACTTCGTGAACATAAATCATGGACTACTGCCCACCCCATATATGCATGCTCGTCCAGTTATGGAAAAACTAGTCCCAGAAAACGCGCAGAGTCATTCACCCGTAGAGGAAAATTCTATCAACAGTTTCCAGATTTGGGTCGACCCAGCAGTCCCAGAACATGGCTCTAATTTTAGGACGAACAGAGTGTTTTGTGGATTCAAACAGCTACTTCAACCTAATTGGCTCGAAATGATCCTTGCAAAAATTCACGTTTTATCTAATCCTATGTTGTTTGCGTCTGCAATTCAAGTTCTAAGCTATATGCTTTTACTCTTGTTGTTAATTCAAGCATGGCTCCTTGGGAGCCTAATGTTCAATGGAAGAAACTGGCACACTAATAGCACCAAGTTTAATTCTATACTCCACTAAGAAGACAAGGCCTAGAGAACAGATTTATATACCAATTGAAATCAATCAAGAACTGTGGTTGAGAAGGATATAATTAAGACAAACCTCGATCTGCAGTGAGACAACGATTGTCCTGAACTCCATCAGAGCAAAGGCACCTATGCTCTGTTGAATTTGTGCCAGACCAACACAACCCGCCCGAAATCTCACAAGGAAAACAAGCGCTCCCATTTAAATTGTACTCCACATCGAACCCCTGATGCAGCAATTCCAGTAAATCGACTGATGGATTCCCACTGAACTCCTCAACTTCACTCTCAAGAGCCAGGAAGGTAATGTTCGATTCACAACCAGGATTGTTGGCGTAAAAAACATCTCTTACACTGTTATCACTAACGTTTTTGCAAGAAAATGGGATTCTGGCTGCAGAAAGATCCGCCGGACAAGCATAAAATAGTGTAATGTTTCTGACTTCATGTCCGGGGTGGAAAGGGGATGCATCAAAAGCCCTGTTTTCGTAATTTTCAGGACAAATATCATCCCAGAGATCATTTCGTGCAATCCTGAGGGCATAACTTGTGGTGCTTATGCTAAGAACCCGAAAAATCTGGCCAGCGATATCTATTGTCAGAATATCACCTTGCTGGCAGGTTAGATTGAATCCGTCCAGGCCGCAGTCTGGAGACTTATTGCCCCCCCAAAAGGGGTAGCCGATGATGGGAAAGCTTTTGCCACAGCTGAATTGAGAACTGCAGTTGCGGAAAAGTGACAAATATACATCTTCCTCAGAAAAGGATGTTGGGGAAGAAACGATGATGAAGATGAAGATGAAGGAGGAAATGGAAAGGAAAGAAAGGGAGGAGGAGTTTAGGGTTTGCATTTGTTGTTGAAACACTACATGAAAATTTGGAAAAAGGAAAGATTAGTTATGAAATTTGAAAAGGGAAGGGAGTGTTTGATGATACCAAATGGCGGAAAATGATTCTAATAGCAGAGCTGCTTACCAAACTCCATAGATATGTGGACTAGTAAACTTGGCATTTGCCTTGAGTGTTTGACAAAGAAAGGAGAAAGAATTTTCGTGGGAAATTGAGGAAAAGGAAGACAGGTCTGGCACTATAATGGGGGAAGACTTTGGACGGAAAATTTTGGGTTGTTTGGATTGGACTGCGTATATATTTTGTGCTTTGACTGGTTTACTTGCATCTCACCTTCAAAATATGAGTTTTATGTACTGCTTCCACCTCAACAATTAGGGTTGTTTGGTTTAACTCACCTTAATCGGAATCGGTATTGGTTTAGTTGAAGTATGAATGTATATAAATTTTGATAATTTGAATGGATATAATAAAATTTGTTTGATTTGTAAAGTAAGTTTGATATTAGTAGGGTTTAGAATCTTGTAAAATTACTTAATTTTAGGTAAAAATTTTAAAAAATAACTTTTCATCAATTTCTCAAACCTTACCACCCGTCTTCCATCCCCTCCCCTTCTCTTTCCCTCGCGCCACCCCCTTCCCTTCTCTCTCCATAGCGCCTCCTCTTCCCCCTTCCCTTCTCTCTACCCGACCACCTTCACCAGTTGTCCCCTGACCATCGCCAGCTCTGTTCTTCTCTGTTGAACCGAGAGTAGCTGGAAGAAAACAAAAGAAAGGGCCAAAACTACGGGAATGAGATTTGAAACCCACCTCCAGCCAGGTTTGTTCAAACCCATTCTCATGGATTTTGTTTATATTCCCTCATTTCCAGTTTTTTCAATCAAACACGGGGAATGAGGTGGGTTTCATACCCATTCCCCATTCCAAATACCCCCAAACTAAACAGCTTGTTAGTTTTTAATGTTAAATATCTTCAAGAGGTCATGATCATTAAGTTTGTGTTGGTTCACACAAAAGGTTAATGACTATTTGTGTCGAAGTGAAATCATCCAGTCAAAAGATTTACATATGTCAAAGTAAAGCACCCTAAAAAATATATGTGTCGAGTAAAACGATCTAAAATAATCATCCAGATGTAAGAATAAAGCATGACAATTTGTTCTGATTTACTAAAATTCATATTAGCAAAATGAGATTTTATTGTGGATTTATATAACCTTTAAATATTTAATTACTTAAATCAACTACATGCATCCGTAACAATTTTTTCCCAATTTTTAAAGTAACAATCTTAAATATATATTCATTACAACTCTCTTTTCTCTATCACTATGTAAGTTATAATGTCGTTGGGCCACGTATAATTAGAAAGTTGAAAGCAGAAAGGTGTGCTGTTGAACAATTCAACTGAATTGGTGGGCAGGACAAAACTTAGAACATGGGGTTAAAGTTGAAAGTTTGTAACTTTCAAATTTTAGTTCGAATTTTAAGATTATAAACTAAAAAAAAAAAGATATTGTATTTTGTGACATTAGTCATGAATTATCTCTTCAATATAATCTTAAAATTTAATATTAGTTTTTTTTAAAGCATAAACTATAATATTAATTTTTTTTATAAAGGTGACTCAAATTCAAAACTTATCGTTTTAAGCGGGAAGTGCTGTCACTGGGTTACATCCCTCTCCCTCTTGTCAACTCTAATATTAATTGATCCATGATAACATGAATATTTTTTAAAATAAATAAATGAAATTATTTTCAGTTTCACATATTTCGAAAGTATTTAAAATGAAGGAATGTGGAAGATTTAGTTTAGAAAATTGTTAGTAAACTCAAACTTGACTTAGACTTTGAGCGGAGATTTTAATTGCAAACTGCAAACTGGATGAAAGCAAATTAATTAATATTCAACCTTAGTGTATTATTAAATAATATATTATATGTCACGGTTTGAAATATATATATATATATATATTATGTCAACATTATTATTATTATTATTTTTTGAACATTATGTCAACATTATTTGATACTTCATCATTGACTTTTGTGCAAAAAAAATATGCCGTTGACTGACTTTTTTTGGGTGGGGAGGGGGAACCTTTTATCAAGGGTGTAAGTAAAAATGATATTTTAATATAAAATATTTAAGATTTTTTATTTCAATTAATAATTAATTTTTATTAATTTAAAAACAACGGTGTTCTTTGCTTCTTTATAATATTTTTTTTAAAAATTATCTTTTTTATTAAATTAAAATTTCATTATTAGATAAGGATAATTCATAATTACAAAATTAAACATGGCATTAAATTATGAAATATTTTATATAAATAAATTTCTCCTACTAAAATATTTTACATGTAATAATTATTAAGGATATTAAAATATATTTAATTGTTTCTCTAATTAAAGAATCATCGAATCCTTATTCTACTCAAAATTAGCAGCAACTAATGCAAACCAAATATAGTAAGTGCTTGGATTTTTTTTTTATTTTTTTAAACTTTGGACTTTTCAACCAAATTGAATTTTTATATTTTTTATTTTACTTAATAGTAAAAAAGCAATCAATCTCATCAGACGTTTTAACTTGCTTAATTATTTGTATAACTTAAAGCCAATTAATTGTAAAATTATAATTTATAATTATTTTCAATATGACTAGAAACCGAAAGTGCACACAGCAGAACTAAAAAAAGAGTTTGTATGAATGCCTTGAAAGCTGATTGTTTGAACAGGTGCAGATTGACTCTCATGTTATTATTGAATTGTTCATTGATTCGATAGTTCTAATTCAACTCCATTTGATCTAACGAAATTCGAACTCAATAGTTATTATTTTAAATTATAGGTTCTTATCACTGAGTTACAACCTTCTTGTCACCATCATATTAATGTATTTGAATACATTTTTTAATAAATACATATAAGTTAGGCCCATTTTAATAATTTTGTGTCTTCCTAAATCCTCAATAGAAATTTTCTTCAATTTTTTTTATTTTTTTCCAATGCTTAATTATACTAGTGTATAAAAAATGAGTATGTATTGAAAATGGTGTGGGGAAGAGTTGGAAGTTGAACACAATTATGAAGTATGTTAGGCGCACAATCCACAAAATAAGATGGACAAAAAAAATCTTTGGATGCCATTACCTTTGCAATGAGGAGATTTAATGGAGCCGTCTTTGCAAAAACATAAGAACTGGTCCTCCTTTTCTTTCTGCTGCGGCTGATGCGCATGCCCACAAAGTCCCCCAGAATGTTCACAGGAAACACAGTCATCAGTTTCAGCTCTCCAATTCATCACAAATCCATCACTGCCCATAGCTTCCATGAGTGAGCTTACCCCACCAATTGGTTCCTCTCCCTTATTAATCACAGCTGCCACCACTTTCCAATCACAAGTCCCAAACCCTTGGGAGTATTCTTCATTTGTTGGCTCCCAAGAAACATACGACTCTTTCGCACCATAGCTTAAACAATCAACAGCAGAGTAAGATTGAGTTTTGTTCAAATGAGGAGGAAGACTAGTGCAATTGAAGTAAAAAGTGAGGAGAATATCTCGGCCGAAATTATAATTCAGAGGTAAGTCTCCCAAACTCAGGTTCTGCCGCGGCCTGGGACATTTTGGTTTGATTTCCACAGCACTTTCAACGAGGATCACCGTGTGATCTGTATAATTTATCTCTTTGACCCGGAAATTATTGTTGGGAGATGGAAGGAAGAGATGGCGATCATTAGGATCATCCTGGGGAGTTGGAGGTTGGGGACAGTCAAGGCCGAAGCTTTTGTAGCCACAATATTTGGTAGAAGTATCTAGGGATTTAATCCAAAATGGATATTTGACCTCCTGATTACCGCATTTGGATACGGCGCCACAGTATTCAGAGGTTTCATTTTTTGCATTGGATTTTAACACAAAAATGAAGCAGATGATCAAAGGGAAGATGCTGCGGGGACGAAGAAGAAGAAGCATGGTGCTCAAATTTTCCAACCTCAAGATATAGAAAATGGAATAATATTCTCCAGTTATTCACGACTACTAAGTTATAGTCTTATTTATTTACTTCTTTAGAAAAGTCTTTTTCCATTTCATACAGTATTTTTTCCATGGAAACTACATGGAAGAAGCAAAACAGAGCTCTTCAGTCCATCAATATAAACTACTAGTGTAATAACACTGCCAATAGTCCACAAACGTCTACATTCATGCAAATGAATTTAAGCTATTTTTTTTCACAAAGACAACTCACCACGTCTCAGAACAACTAGCACCACGTCTATAAACGTCTTCATCTAAACATGTGAATTTTAGCTGAATTTTTCACAGAACATAGTCTACCACGTCTCGCTACGTCCAAAACAACTAGCACCACGTCCAGCTACGTCTGCATCCATGCATGTGAATTTAAACTATTTTTTTCACAAAGACAACCCACCACGTCTCAGAACAACTAGCACCACGTAAAAAATAACTAGCACCATGTCCAGAAACGTCTGCATCCATGTGTGTGAATTTAAACTAATTTTTTTTCACAAAGACAGTCTACAACGTCTCAGAACAACTAGCACCACGTCAAAAACAACTAGCACCACGTCCAAAAATGTATGCATCCAAACATGTGAATTTTAGCTGAATTTTTCACAGAACATAGTCTACCACGACTCGCTACGTCCAAAACAACTAGCACCACGTCCAGCTACGTCCAGCTACGTCCCGCTACGTATATTTACGACTCATAACACCTTCTACCACGTCCAGCAGCGGGGAGGAATCAGAAGCAATCCATTTCACATGAAAGTGTCAATACCTTACGGAAAACATTTATGTATCATATTTCGGAGTAATAGAACATTATTTGAATAAGAAAATACGAATATAACATCATTAATACATTACCCAACATCAAATCGTAAAAATAAGGTTCCGTAAATTCATCAAATGCAGTTCATACTTTATGATGTAGTGATAGGATTATCCCTTGCCCTGAAATTCTTCAGCTTTTGAGATGGCTATTCTAACTAAATGCTTCTTCTTTCGTTCTTCTTGATATTGTGTTTTATAAATCTATGATGATAATCATGCCATGGGTTTTTATTTTTTTTGCAATAAACGAAGTCCCACAATGGTTCCAGGGATTAGGTTTTGATTTTTTTTGCTATAAACGATGTCCCACAATGGTTCCAGGGATTTTGTTGGATTCAAAATGGTTTTGGTCGAGTTTCTGCCGGAGATTTCTTGGGATTTTTTGTTTTTGTTTTGCTTCCACTATAAAAACGAGGCTCACCGGGGTAAAATAATTTCAGTGGGAGAGAATGAGGAGGAGGGCAGAGGCGGCGGGAGGAGGAGGAGGACAGAGGGGAGGGAGATCGGCGGCAACGAGAAGGGTTGGGGTGACGGCGAGAAAGATAGGTAAAGGAAAATCGGTGGTGGTGCTGCGTTTTTCGGCTGGGGAGGTGGGGCGGTGCAGGGTGAAGGGCAGAGGGGAGAGAGAGGAGAGGAGAAAGGAGAGAGTAGAGGGAGGAGGGAGGAGAGAGGAGAGAGGAGAGAGAGGGGAAGGGAAGGGAAGAGAGAATAAAAATATATTTTTTAATATTTTATAATTTTTAATTGTTAAAATTATTGAGATTGGGTAGTAAAATTTTTTTGAATATTTTATTAATTTCAGTCGGTTAAAAGAAAAATATTTTTTTATTAAGATCAAAATGCCTCTAGTGAAGACAGATAAAAGTGAGTTTTGGACCAAAATTTTTAAAAAATATAATGTAGTGTACTAAAAAAATAGTTTTTTTTTTGTTTTAGACCAAAATGATATTTTCGCTATATGTAATTGACCATTTTAAGAGTTTAGTATTTTATCTTGAATTAAAGAATCTATTTTAATATAATAATAGAGTTATGTCAAATTTTTTTTATAAACGAATTTCATCACTATAATAATGTAGATATCGTACAAGAAAAAGTATTAAATCATCATTTATCTCAAATCAATTATTTAAATTAATCTAGATTAATATACGAGTCAAATTTTAATATATTCCATGACGATGAATATTTCACTCGTTTTCAATTCATTTTACTTTCTGCTGGCATGATGGGTGGCATATATGAAGATGGAATTTGTGTAGTGGAATGTTGGATTATGGAAATTAGGGTTTGTGGAAAATAAAAACACTTGTACCTACCTACGGCATACCATGATGACATGAACCGTTCAACGTTTGATTTTAGTACATTACGTACTTAATGCGCCTAAAATTGAAAAGAAGACAATTAAGTTGACTTGGTCTTTCCGTACTCTTCCCGTTTCTTAATTAACTGACGTATTCCTCCCGTCCCTTTCTCATTTTTTATTTTTCCCATTCTTTTTTTGTTCTCCATTTTTTTTTTATTTCACGTATATTTTAAGAAAAATTATATTCAGTTAATTAGTTAACAATAGTTAATCGTAATTTTATTAATATGTGTAAAAAAAAATTACATTTATTAGAATATGATAGAAATAGTATTTCATTTCATTTCATAATGACTTGATAGTGGAGAGTTTAAATGGATAATAAAAATAACTTTTGAAAGAAAAATATAAATAATATTATCTTTTTATATTAAAACCATTAATTTACATGAACAACTCTAAACAATTTATATAAAAACAAAAATAGTACAACATATTTAAGATTCATACACATAATTTAAAGATGAATTATCATTTAATTTGAAGCCGAGATCACCATTTATATATTTTGGATTAATTGTACTCAAAAATACAAAGGTTTCCAAAAAAAAAAAAAAAAAAGGCACAGAAATACAACAAATGGGAAAAAAGAAAAGTTCACATGTACTCTCTAAATCAACGTTAACTTTAACATAGGCAGGAAGAGCACTTTCACCAGTTTATTCATTCACATGGCTGCAAGAAAAGAAAAAGAAAAGAAAAGAAAGAATCAAAGAATGAACACACTTGAACGAACCCCTTTCTGATCCCTGCTGCTGAAAGGGGATCACAGAATGGAGCTGAAGCTTTCCACAGGATCAGAATCTTCAAGCATAGATGCTGCCTGGAAACAGTCTACGGCGTCAGCGATCCGACCATCGTCTCTATGAACTAGGCCCAAGTGGTACCACGCCAAGCGATTCGTCGGTTCGATCCTCAATGCATCCGAGAGAAGAGTTCGCGCTACCGGCAACATTTTTGGACCACTGGTACATAGCAAAGCTCCAACCAAGATCTTGCAAGGCACATAACTAGGTTCTAGTAAAAGCGCATTTGTATAAGCGCTTAAAGCTTCCTGAAATTCGCCGCGTTTTTCATGCATCTTACCTGCAATGGTAAACAGGAACACAAACACATAACAGAAGATTCTCCAGGATGTGTAAAAGAGTCGTACAGAGGAATACAAAATACAATGCAAACTGGCTTTCCTGGATTACACACTGAAGTTAAGTGTCTTCCATAGATTATAATCTGCTCAACCATTTCTGTGGTCAGACTTGTAACATCAGTTAGCTATTTCAACTTCCAACCATCAATCATTCACTATGACATCAAATTATTAAGAAAATATGTGCAATTTCATTAATCTCATTGATGCATATTTCGCAAATCTCACTAGTGATCATTGGGGTATGTTCCTAGTTCAGGTTTCTAAATGTAGGTGAACCTCAGTGACAATCAGATATGATAATACAACATACATAAAGGATTTCAAGTCTGCAAAATCAAAGATGTAAAGCTAAGAAATCAAATAGTGGTCAGAATCATATAAACTTGCAGTAAACCCATTGAATAGGAAAATAACATTTTTATGAAAATCCAAAACTTGCCCTCTGTATGCAGTGTCTCTGCCGAATACTGTATGAGAGCTCTAGCTTTCCCCAGGCATATCTCCGCATCCTTCCAGTGTGAAAGGCTAGAGTACAAGTTTGCCAGACCATGCCAAACTTCATATTCGCTAACTTTATCATCGTCAACCTACAATGGGAGATAGAGGAAACCTGAATCAGAATGCAATGTTGTCACCAATCACATTTCAAAAGTTAGAATAGCTACATGCATGCACAGTTTTTTTGAAAATCTGAAGCTTAAAACTTAAATAAGACCCTGAAGCATGAAATCTAATAATAAAAGTTTTAAATCATATAGTGCAGCATGAAGTTATTATTCCAACCAGAAACAAGATCAAACGGCCCTTTCCCATAATATGTTGAGAAACACTGTCAGACTTGTACAGTTGAAAGACTACAACAAATTGTCACAACTACAGGGAAAATGGATGCAACCTGATTAGCAACTCTGAGAGGTCCATAAGATTTTCTTTGGGCTTGGACTAATGCAAGAAGGTAACGGTAAGTTTCAATGGCATCTGTGTGCAGGGACAGGGATATTTGCAGCTTTGCCTTCATCCTAAGCAGTGGCCCTTGATCCCACTTAGCTGTCTCATCTAAAGCAGCATCAATAACCACTATTGCCTCTGGATAACGTTGTTGAGCAGATAAAACCAATGCAAGCAGTCTCCAACCTTTTAGTACAGATCCTCCAGTTGCATCAATATACTGCTTGGCATAACGCAAAGCTGCATTCAGATTTCGTTGCTCAGCATGCTGGATGCCTAGCTCAAGAATCAGATCAGTGTTTTCTTTCTCTAAAGCCATAGCAGCATCTAATGATTTCAATGCTTCTGATTGAAGCCGAGATCTCTCAAAATCTGAAGAAGACACTTCTGCTTGTTTTCCCAAACAAAGACCTAGCATGCGGAGACCTACACCTTTTAGATGTTCGTTTGGTCCATGGGAATTAGAGATTGCCCTCTGTGCATATTCCACACCCTCGGCAGCAAGGAATCTATCTTCACTACAAATTTTGGCAGCCAACAATAAGGACAAAATATCATCTGGATCTTCATGTTTGTGTAGGGATTTCCTCAGGAGATTAAGGGCAGTAACATTCTGCCCGGCTCCACTATGACCAAGTGCCAACGTTCTCCATCGCTCAATACGGTGAATTACTCCTGGCATGACCTCCTCAAGCTGCTTTGCCAAAACAGAAGTTTGGCCACATAAAGATAGTGCAAAGGTGAGGTTCTCTAAAATAGATGGATCCCACTTGATCTTACCAAGATAGAACTTTCTCATGAGAATCATAAGAAGTAAAATTGATTCTTCAAGATTGTTCTTGGGGACATAGGATCCCTCTATTTGTACAGCTAAACTGGGAGGTCCAACTTCTACACCGCTGTAAAGCAGAAATAAAGCAAATGCCTTTTGAATCCTTGCGCAGCAATCATTATCAAGATTCCACTGACTGAGGAGAGCACGTCGATAAGCGGCCATTGCTTCAGCAAAGTTACCAGATTGCTTCCACAGTTCTGGAAGAAGCTCAACTGCGTGGCTAACTGTTTCTTGCAGCTTATTGTCAACTAATGAATCAGGTATGCCATCAAGGAATATCTTCTCGACGGCATCGAGTACACTTTTACACTCCTGAGCAGCTTCTACAAAATCCCAGCAAATGAAGCTCTGTAAATAAACAAATCAAACAAATACAAATGAATAGATTTGTGTAATTAATTGATCATTCAATTGGCTTTTTGCATACAACTGGGCAACTGGATAAACTATATACAAAGTGAACTTTATCATAACTCAGGAACCAGCATTAAGTAGCCATCTACCATTTACTCGCCCAAGCTTTTGAAGAGACTTTGCTTTCAAATATACAGCCTCAAGCACAAGATTGGCAGCATGTTGTGAGCCAACAACACTAACAGACTCAGATCTAGTTCTGCCCTTCTTTGCTGTAGGTTGCTTTTCAGCAGCAGGTTGCATACGCTGTATGGCAGCCTGAAGATCAATACCATCAAACACCCGAAGAGCACCTTCCAGATTTCCTCTTTGATATTCCAATCTTCCAAGAAGAGCTCGGGCTTCCTGCAACACAATGACTAATCCATAATTTCAAGCATGGAAAGATAATTTTTCCAGAGATAGGTGTGATCAGCACGAGTAATGACAATGCAACAAAAAGAAAATAATAACAATAGAAGCCAACTGGAGAAGGTTTAGATGTGAGTGCCATATCTCTATATTGGAACACTGACAATAAATTGTTAGGGCCAGATTGCAATTCAAACAACTTTGTCTGCTGATTAATAACTTTAACCAAAAGCACGCACTAAAGATCCCCTACAGGGTACAAGTTCAAATATGCAACTGCGCAACTACTAGCGCTCCCAACTTGAGTTTTCTTGTATTCCAACGGACATTGGTATCTATTTAAATGTGAATCCAGAAAATGTAGTTGTGATTATCTTTTGAACCATCTTATCATATAACACTTTGATACGAATTTCATTCTTCATATTAAAGAGACATTATTGATTAGATAAATTTATCCATTACAACACAACTAATATCCCAATGACTAGCGAAATTCAGATTCCCACCTCAAAATTGAGTGATAAACCTTCGCGAAGTGCAGATTCAGCCTCCTGGATATTTCCTTCATCTAGCTTGGCTTCTACTTCATTTGTGTGCATGCATATCCCATTTGCACATACTTGCCGAGCATTAGGGTCATTATTTTCGGGCTCGACTAATTCTTGGGATTCACCTTCCGACATCTCAGCCCCCTCTCTTTGCTCTATATATTTAACAAAAACAGCAATGTCCCATCAATCTTCAGTCCGTCCTCCACTTGGTACCTTAATCAAACAAAAGACTTATCAGTTGAACTCCAATTCTACCTCATTAAAGAACAAGGAAAACTAAGGCAAAACTGCTTGCTTGCCATATGTGTATACCTACATACAAAACATAAGAACACATATATTCAATTGCAGCATACAAGGGTAAACTTTGGTGTCGGTGTAATGCAGGAAAATCAAATAACGCCAATCTCATTTCTTGTTTCAACTAATCTTACAAAATGGGCAATCATCAAATGATTAAAACAAGGAATTAAACTCGGCATAACACAATTACATTGATGCTTATGAATCCACATATGGTAAACTACATTTCTCAATCAATAAAGATTTAAAAAAATAACAAATATCAAATCATTCACCCAAATATTACAGATTTCGGAAACAAAAGAAATTGACAAAACAATGAAAAACAAAGGGGGTGCCTGCAAAAAGAGATCTTTTTTATGTCTTCCTCCTTTATTTTACCTCAGAGCTTGCCGCCTCTAAGCAATTGTCGCCGCATCAAGATTACAATGAACTAGAAAACAGAGGGACTTGCACATGAAAGGAGAAAAGGGATTCAGAAAAGGGATGGGGAGGAAGAATTTGCAACCCCGGATCAGAATCTGAGAGATTCAAAGGGATTAATAAACGGAAATGTTTTTTATTCTTTTTTACCCAAAAAAAAAAAATTCTTTTCGGAACTTTGACTTGTGACACGAATTTCAACAATGGCCAATAAAGAAATGTGTCAGGCTAGTTTTAGTGCAACGGTCTACCTCTGGACGTTCTTCATTTTCCCATCTGTTTTTGGGAAATTGGATTATTCCAAAAATGTTTACGCTTCGATGATGCCGACCGAGCCGGCTCCTATTTTATTTTCGTTGTCTTTATTTTTAGGCCGGTTCAGTATGCAAATTATATCTAGGAAGTATTATTTTGATGTTATAAGGAAGTATTATTTAATTATATATTTTAAAAAATAATGTTTTTTTTATGTGATATTTGATACATTTTATATTATAAATGATATATTCTCTAATTATATTTAATGTAATATTATTATACATAAAAAAAATTTTAAGTGAATATATTTAATTAGGATTATGATATAAGATTGGTTTTAGTTTTTTTTTTTGGTTTTTTTCTGAATCTCCTTGGATAAAGGTTTGATGTGATTTTATATATTATACCCTCTCAAAATAATATTACAACAGATAATAGTTACCTTTTAAAAAGTAGTGATAATATTTATAATTAAGACATTATTATTTTTCACCCTCATTTCCCTTCCTCTTTCGACCATTTTATTCTTTAATAGATATTAATTTATTTAAAATTTTTAAATATAAAATCTTCTCCCCATAGACGGAGGGGACGACCTCTAATCGTCTATGGAGGAAGGCCTCCAAAGTTTGGAGGCTGTCCTATAGACCAAACAAAAATGGCAGCCGAGCTGTCATTTTTATTTTATTTTTTTTTTTTTTGGTGCATCGGTGGAGGATGACCACCTCCTCTAGATCTGGAGGAGGTGATTGTCCATACAGGATAATATCCAATTATGAATTAAAAATGTATAAAATTTTAAATGTAATAAATATTTTTAGGATGTTTAAATATGTTAGATTAAAAAATAAAATTGCGAAACATATTAGATCAAAATTACATTTTTTTTTTTCATTGATATAATGAGTAGAAGTTTCATATCCAAATGATAATTGTTCATTCTAAATGTTTAGAGTTGAATCCAAGTTGTCCAACCTATTAATACATAGTACTCAACCAAATGGTGCCTTTCCAAATGTAAAATATCAAAATGTCTAGTGATATGACGATAGTGTTTTACGTGTTTATATTAAAAATTATAAGTGTAAATGTAAATTTTTACAAATATATGATAGTCTAACTATTGCCCTCTTTCTAATAAATAAAGAAGTGATTGCTTAAACATAGGTGAACCTAGAAACTTATTATAGCCAACTTTCAATTCAAATGATGATTCTAGGAACTCTGTGTGAGGATTAAATTCAAAGTTTAAAAAAATAAAGGGCCAAAATTATATATTGTGTAGAGTTAGGGGACCTCGATGCAAATTTCATCCTTCCTTTTCGTCGGAAATGGAATTTAATATCCACTGTGTAAAACCCGTTGTTGAGAGAACAAGGATGCGGCGATATTTTGACGAAACGGACGAGAAATTAACTAGCCGTTGGCAGTCAAAATTCAAAATCCAATTATCCGTCCTCTTCTCTCACTTTCGCAACACAAGGGGTGCTTTTTCTAGCCTTTCCATTTCTGTGTCTCTCTCCCTCTGAGATTTGCTCTGCTTGATTGGCTCTATTATCAGACCATTCTGCTCCATTCTGAAGGTAAGTTTCTGCCTATTTGGTCCTCCATTTGCTTAACTCTTTTTCAGGTGAAATTTTGATGGCTAGAAAGTAAAGTTTACTTTTGGGATGGAGTATAGTTTCATTCACAATTTGCTGTTGCGTTTTTGGATTGAGTGAAAATGAATAGGAGGGATTACATTGAACAGATTTGGATTTTCCTTTTTAGGGTTGATCTTCAAACAAGTTTTCATTTTTAAGTTATTTTATAGGACGTTGTAATCTCCATTGAAGTTAAACTCTGAATCCATTTAGGTACAGAGGTCAGCCCACCAATTCAAGGAATGATCTTTTGATTTCAGTGAATATTTAGTACGGGCCAGAGAGTAAAATGTCGGTTTGGAACCGAAATTGTCCATTCTCCAGTTACTAAGAAACTAAAATGAGAATAGCCAACTGATGAAGCTTTTTAAAATATAGTGGAAAGTGCTTTATTTGTTGCCCATTTGGAGAAATCCAAGAAACAGATACTACATTGCAACTGAACTGGAATTTCTCTTATTTAATTGGTCAGTTCCACTTACTTTCCCTTCCTTATCCTAAGATTAGATCACAAGCAAAAAGGGGTATCTTGATTTTGGTTAAATTTTTTCCTTTTCTGATTGTCACCTGAGAAATTCGTACTGATTTGATAGAATTGCCTCTAATCTTCAATTCATTTTCACTGAAGCTATTTGATTGTGGACTTCACAAATTAACAGTGGCAAGTCCAATTTGTTCCCTTAACTCTCTTCAGTAGCTATTGGTGAATCATCTGTCAAGATGACAGTAATTAGAACTCCAGGCACACCTGCTACCAAAATGGATAGGACACCTGGGACCCCCCATCATGGGGGTCACAGAGGAGCAAAAGAAGAGAAAATTGTTGTAACAGTAAGGTTAAGGCCACTGAATAAAAGAGAACAATCTGCAAAAGATCATGTTGCGTGGCAATGTCTTGATGATCACACCATAGTCTACAAACCTACACCCCAGGAACGTGCAGCTCAACCGGCCTCATTTACATTTGGTAAGTGATTATAGTAATTCTTCATTGCTAGTCTTCTCATATCACCTATATTTTTGTGAATTTTCTGATAATTCAAGAAAGTTACTGAGGTAGATCCCTTGGAATCATTGCAGATAAAGTCTTTGGTCCTGAGAGCTTAACGGAAGGAGTATATGAAGACGGAGTAAAAAATGTTGCTTTGTCTGCTTTAATGGGAATCAATGGTAACTAGTATTACCCTTTTTGTTTCCTTATGTTCATGATTACATTTCTAGTAATCGGTGGTTAAAGTTATCTGCAATGTTGTACTGTAGCAACAATATTTGCATATGGGCAAACTAGCAGTGGGAAAACTTACACAATGCGAGGAATCACAGAGAAAGCAGTTAATGATATCTACATGCATATTTTGAATGTAAGCTTTATCACTAGACTTTTACTTTTTTGTGCATTATCCTTTGAGGCTTGTTTGTAAATAACATCAGTGCGTGCTTTAGTTTCTTATCTGCGTATCCAAAGACTTTGTGATGAGATAAATGCTAATTATTTGCAGACCCCAGAAAGAGAATTCAGGATAAGAATATCTGGATTGGAGATATATAATGAAAATGTCCGAGATTTGTTGAATTCAGAATCTGGCCGGAACCTTAAGCTTTTAGATGATCCAGAGGTAAAAACTAAAGTTTCATTCTTTTGTCACAATCAATAGTTTTTTCAATTTTCCTTCAGTTGATGGATGTTATGGTACCTTTTGCAAACAGAAAGGAACAGTAGTCGAGAAATTGGTAGAAGAATCAGTGAGTGATGATCAGCATCTAAGAAAATTAATCAGCATCTGTGAGGGTAAGTGTGAATGATTCAGCTAAGTGCCATTTATCATATTGCTTAGATTATATTGGTACTGAAATGTTTATTGTTACAGCTCAAAGGCAGGTTGGTGAGACTGCCTTAAATGATACCAGCTCAAGATCTCACCAGATAATCAGGCTGGTATGTTTATTGGCTTGATATGTTTGTTTCTGTTGGCATTGGTAGATGGAGTGACTTGACTGACTTTTTTACTCACTGATACAAATTGCTTGGATCTGTATAATTCATGCAGACTATAGAAAGTACGCTTCGTGAGAGTGCAGATTGTGTGCGGTCATATGTTGCAAGCTTGGTGAGAGATTTAAACCTTGTGTGGGTTTTGTGCCTTTGCTTGAAACCACCATCTTTGGTGTAACTTTTGGTAAATATTTCTGCAGAACTTTGTTGACTTGGCTGGAAGTGAAAGAGCCTCACAGACAAATGCAGATGGTGCTAGGCTCAGAGAAGGCTGCCATATCAACCTTAGCTTGATGACTCTTACCACAGTGATCAGGAAGCTCAGGTCCTTAACTCTCCTGTATATTTATAATATTGTAATATTTTACTTGAAATCCGTCGTGCTAAAAGGAAATTTAATCGCAATTGCTGAATTTTTTAGCATTCTCTTTTAGCTTTGTGCAATCAACTAACTAGACTGTTACAGATTGGACTAAATGTTGAAACTTTATTGTTTCTATGATCTTATTTGCAGTGTGGGAAAAAGAAGTGGCCACATTCCCTATAGAGATTCAAAGCTGACTCGCATATTGCAGCATTCTCTCGGAGGAAATGCTCGCACTGCCATCATATGCACTTTGAGTCCAGCATCTAGTCATGTAGAACAAACCCGAAACACTCTCCTTTTTGCTACGCGTGCCAAAGAAGTGACTAATAGTGCACAAGTGAACATGGTACGTTATAGAATATATTACCTGTATTTTGAGTACTACTGTCTAGAATGTCGTCTTTTGCTCTTCTTTCTGGAACTACACTCTTGAGCTTTTTTGAGTTTCTTTCAGGTGGTTTCAGAAAAACAGCTAGTGAAGCATTTACAAAAGGAAGTAGCTAGACTTGAAGCTGAGCTACGTACTCCTGATCCATCTAATGAGAAAGACTTAAAAATTCGTCAGGTTTAAATATTATCTTAGTCTGGATTGATATTTGTTCATTCTTCTTTTGCTCTCTGTATTTTCATTCTTATAGTGTTCTTTCTGTGTATAGATGGAGATGGAGATTGAAGAATTGAGGCGCCAAAGGGATCTTGCACAGACAGAAGTTGATGATTTGCGCCGAAAATTACAGGATGATCAGGTCTGTCTACATAGCAACATGTGCCTCATACATGATTTATTGTGTATTCAATGATTTGCCATCCAACCATGATTTATTTCCTGAGTTTATCTATTGCCTATGACCTTCTTCAGAGGTTGCCATCTGACTCATCAAGCCCTGTAGCAAAGAAATGCCTCTCATTTTCTGCAATAATATCACCAAACCTCGAGGGAAAGGAGCCCGGCCGTTGGGATAGAACCAGAAATACTATGGGAAGACAGACAATGAGGCAATCATCAACTGCTCCTTTCACATTAATGCATGAAATTAGGAAGCTAGAACACCTTCAGGAGCAGCTCGGAGACGAAGCAAATCGAGCATTAGAAATATTACAGAAAGAGGTAGCTTGCCACAGGCTAGGTAACCAAGATGCTGCAGAGACAATTGCTAAGCTGCAAGCTGAGATAAGGGAGATTCGTTCAGTTCGACCAGCTCCCAAGGAAGTTGAAGTCAGTGGTGTTGTTGCTGTTAATAAGAGTGTTAGTGCAAACCTCAAGGATGAGATAACCAGACTTCACTCTCAAGGAAGCACAATTGCTGATCTTGAGGAGCAGCTTGAAAATGTTCAGAAGTCAATTGACAAATTAGTCATGTCACTTCCAAACAATGCTGATCATGAAGCCGACACAGAGGAATCACCTCTCAAGTCCAAAAATCAAGCAAAAAGGAAAAAGTTACTTCCACTTGCTTCAAGCAATGCTCTAAACAGGCAGACCTTCCTAAGGTCACCTTGTTCTCCACTGTCAGCAACTCAAGATGTTGTGGACAACAATGACATCGAAAACCGAGCCCCTCAATTCGATGATGTTGTGTCCACTGAAACTCAGTCAGTGACAGAGAAAGAGACTCCTACAAAGAGTGAAGAAGGTGGAGATGTTTCATCAAAGGAAGGAACTCCCTATCGACGTTCAAGTTCTGTAAACATGAGGAAGATGCAGAAGATGTTTCAGAATGCAGCAGAAGAAAACGTGAGAAGCATAAAAGCATATGTCACCGAACTTAAAGAGCGCGTCGCCAAGCTCCAATACCAAAAGCAGCTCCTTGTGTGTCAGGTATGTTCCTTTTAAAGTGAATATATCTTCCAAATCAGTATGAGGATTAATCATTTCAGATTCATCAGATTATATAATTAGGATCTAAATTCGGTTTCAGGTGCTTGAGCTGGAAGCAAATGAAGCAGCTGGATATGATATTGAAAATGATGAGGACATTCTTCCAGCCCAGCAGGAATCCCCAGCATCTTGGCATACAATTTTCAGAGAGCAAAGACAGCAAATTATTGAATTGTGGCATGCTTGCCATGTCTCCATTATTCACAGGACACAATTTTATCTCCTATTCAAAGGTGATCCAGCTGACCAGATATACATGGAAGTGGAACTCAGGCGTTTGACTTGGTTGCAACAACACCAAGCAGAACTGGGAAATGCAAGCCCCGCTCGGGTTGGAAATGAGCCCCCCACAGTCTCTTTGTCATCCAGGTTAGATTGGCTTTCCTTTTAACTCATTGAATTAAGCTTTCTTTCTATAAATATTCAGTCTGATTGCAGCTTGAACATTTTTTAACATGCAGCATTAGAGCATTGAAGAGGGAAAGGGAGTTCCTTGCAAAGAGATTGAAACGTTTGTCAGAGGAAGAAAGGGATGCTTTGTACATAAAATGGGATGTTCCTCTGGAAGGACAGCAGAGGAGGATTCAGTTCATTAACAAGCTATGGAGAAATCCACATGATGAAAAACATGTGCAAGAGAGCGCCGAGATAGTTGCTAGGCTCGTGGGATTCTGCGAAAGCGGAAACATGTCGAAAGAGATGTTTGAACTCAACTTTGTGCTTCCATCTGACAAGAGGCCATGGATGATGGGATGGAACCAAATCTCAGATCTCCTTCATCTATGAGAAACTCATTATTCATTCTTTTTGTAATTAAATTATGCTCTACTGAATTAATTATCTTCTTCATATACATGATGGATGTGTACATGAATTTGAATTTGGAGACTCCCAAATTTGAAAGTCTCTCTATGATAAAATTCATCTGTTTCTTGAACTATACATTTGCAGTATTACATGTGAAGCATTTTCCTTTTCCTGTCAGCAAGATCATTTGGGTATTCTTTCTGGAAACAGAATATGAACATATATCAAGAACGTTACATGTATATAAATAGTTGAGAGACAGTGTACATTGATCATTCCATGATAAAGACATCCAGGATACACAACAACAATTGACTTCTTGGATGTACTCATGTATGAAGAAGAGAGAATTCAGTACCCATCATCATCATTATTATCAACTCTACCTAAAGCAGAGCTAACTAGAACATCATAAGTATATATTCCCAGAAGAGGAAGACTGGGATCATATGGGTTTTCTTCAACAATTGGGTATGGTAATATTACAATCATTAGCAAATTTTTTGACAATCCCAGAGTTGAACAAATTCTTGAAAAGAGGGTTCTTGGCATAGATGCAAATGCAATGCAGTTGGGACTTGATCCTGGAGCAGCACAATGGAGTGGCCCTGGATTCGGCTGGTGCCTGTAAAACGGACCTGCATGGCTCAAGCTCACGGATGTTGCATGGCTGGGCTGCTGTAGTAAACTTAAGGGGGTGATGATGCAACAGAAACAGAATTAGCAGAGCATAAATGGCAATGGCGATATGTGATCCCTTCTCCATCTTCCTTTTTGGGGAATCTGTTGGTTTGGTTTAAAATGGGAGTTTCCTTTGCCATGATTTTCACTTCTATTTATAGATCAAATTTCATCGATTAGTGTTATATCGCGCTCCCATTTTTAGTTATTCAACGTCGCTCTTTTTTGAAAAAGTCCTCCATTATTGCCCCTTAACTTTTATTTCTCGCTCCTTTAATGCTTATCTTCCGTTCCTCATATTATTACCTAACTGGCCTTAATTAATTTATTAAAAATTTTATAAGTCTCTTCTTAATCTATCAAAAATTTATTAAAATTATGATTAAAGTAGCATAGATGAGCGGAACTATAAATGAATTTTTTTTTGTATTTTTAGTAAATTGATTATGGTAGTTGGGTAACATAATATATTGTTATATATTATATTTAAATATTATAGTTGGTATTTCCTAATTTGTTAGAGATAATTTGCGTATAAAAAAAGCACAAAATAACAAAATAGAGGACGAAAAATAGACTTTCACAATTTCAACTGCCATATCAACCAAGTTAATTTTGATAAAAAAAAATGGGGTAAATTAGTAATTTAGTATTTCATATGTTAGCTAAAAATTAATAATTGATAGGTAGGCGGCCATTTAATACTAGGGTTCTAATATTTTTGCATTATATTTATTGTACATGAGACTATTTTATGGCTAATTTGTTTAGGTCGAATAAAATTAATTTGATATGATATAATTTAAAGTTTATATGGTCTACTCGCCAATTTTCTTGAGTTCTTTTTTGTTTTGTTTTAAAGGTATAGTTGGAAGAACTAAGGACCAAACTAGATTCAGCCAATTTAGGTGAAATATAATTGACATAAATTTACACAACTGGTCCTTTTGTCAAATTATAGACCAGCCAGCCACCACTAGTACTTGAATTTTTTTAATATATTACATAAAAATCAACGAAAAATATAATATATATACACAATAATTAGAGTTTGTAACAAAAAGTATCATTCGTAAATATTACAAAGAATTCTAAACCATGAATTATAATAAATATGAAAGTTGTGGTCAATAAAATAGAGCTCCTCAAAATACCAAACCATCTAATCTAAAAATGGTTTTCAGTTTTTGTTATTTAGCTGCAAAATCATTTGAAAATGAAAGGAAATTTATACAATAATTTTTTTTTGGCAATATTAGTTATTATGTTATTTATATGGTATATTTTGAATATCATACACAAAATGTATCTTATTTGTGTAAATCGTTGCGAAATTGCCTTTCTCATAAATATAGTAATATAATTTATATGCCTTATTTATGTATACACAAATAGGATCATTAAATATGGTCTCTTTTTTTATTTACCACTCTCTACATTATTATTTTACCTTTTTTTTTTTATCAAAAGGCTTCTTTTAATTTAAAAATAATAAAAATATTTTGATAAAAAAAGGACAATAAATTTAAAAAAAAAAAAGGTGGTATTTAATAACACATACACAAATGTGAAGGCATCCAAATCAATAATCCAACATTACTTCATTTATCACATCATCAAGAAAAACCCATTATTCTCATCATTAATAATACATATAGAGCGGCCATTAACATACATATGTAAATATGAATTTGGCCCATAATTTGGATACGAAACTTGCATAATACTTTTAATCGTATGTTTGTAATACTGAAAATAGTATCACAAACATGAAGCAACAAGAAGTTTGATTGAAGCATGCAATTAGAGCAAGGAAATGCCCCCATGGATTAACACTTGGGGAAAGGAACCCCACAACTTTGAGCAACTTTTTTGCCATTTGGGGAGTTGACTAACTGGCCAAAGGTAGGGTTCTTGACGTACTGGCAAAGGCATGGCTTCTGCTGTTTGATGTTGGTGCAGCAGTCCGCGCTTGGTTGCGCTCCTGTTGTGATTGCCGGTAAACAAGGGGATAGCCCAGATGGGTTGCATGTTGCGGCTTCTGAGACGTTGGCTTTAGCCGCCAAAACTAGCATTATAGCTGCTGCACAAATTGCCACATAGTTTGCCTTCATTTTGTTCTTTTGGTTTTTTTTCTGCTAAAATTCTGGCAGGAATTACCAATTTCAGATTTTGAATTGTTTGGGATTTTGCCTATTCTAATTGCTGTATTTATAGGTGAATGACCATCCTCTGTTGGGAAAAAAAAAAAAGTGGACAGTGGGTTCGTTTATTTAATAGCCGTAGTTTCTTGTTTCTCCTCAGTCCTACGGAGGTTGGCAGACTGAGGTGGGCACGCACACATGTTTAGTCCAAACCGGATAAATCGGTTAAATTTGATCGATTTTGTCAATTTCAAATTATATATATTTTTTTAGTTTAAAATTTTTTAAATTAAAAAGTTTGGTACGATTGACGATTTGAATGACGCAACTAGTCATTTTGGTTGGATCGACTTATATATGTAATAGATAATTAATATAAAAGTTTTAGACGAAGGCTCTCATGATTAGGGCTGACGATTGCTGATACGACACGATAATTCGACACGAACACGACACGAAAAAAAGGGGTTAGGGTTGAGATTTTTGACACGTATAATAAATGGGTCGGGTTTGTGTCGACACGACGGGTTGGCGGGTTGACACGTGAACTAGTTAAGAAATTATTTTTTAAAAAATTAAATATTATAACCTTAATAATTGAGGAAACTTCCAAATTCCCAAATCAAAAATTCAACACGACTTCCTATGGTGGTATTTTGTTATTTAAATTTTCTAATTGTAATTACCTTTGCATTTTATTTATTTTAGTTGGATTGAATTGGATTTTGGTTGTATTAGGAAGAATTTCAATTGATGAAATTTATGTTGATGTCATGTATAAAAATATTATGGTTAAATTTAAATTGATGGATTTAAATTTGATAGATTCAAATTTTAGATGGTGTTATTATAAATAAACATTTATGTTTTAGTCTCCTTGACAAATTCAGTCACTTTTTTCTGTGGCGAAAACTTGGACAGAAAAATCACCTATCAACAACTAAACGGGTTACGCGGGTTAGGTTCGGGTCAACACGATTATAAACAGGTTGAGTTAGGATTGGAGTTTTCGACACGATTAATTAAATGGGTTGGATTTTGGTTGGGGGTTTCTCGACAAGCCAACACGCTAATCCGAACACGATAACACGAACACGACACGAATTGCCAGCCCTACTCATGACCATTTGCGATCAAGAGCCCGAGGTTCCGAGGCAATAAACGTTTAAAAAAAAAAAAAAACTTGCATGTTACTGATACATTTTTTTCCCTTTTGTTTCATTGATGATTTAGCTTTATGATATGATTAATGAATCTTGTGAAAATTATTTACATAGTTTTGTGAGATTGGAAGTATTCAGTGTTTTGAATTTGTTATTTTATAAAAGAACGTAAAATAATTTTAAATCGATCAAATTAAATAATTTAAATGTAATTTAAATGTTATATCATATTTATTTTTTTATTGAACTCTTCCGTTTTTTATAAACAAAGACTTTTATTTTGTTAAATATCGCCCCCTTAATTCTTATTTCTCGCTCCTTTAACATTTATCTTCCGACTCTCCTATTATTACCTAACTATCCTTAATTAATTTACCAAAAAATTTATAAGCCCTTCTTAATTTGTCAAAAATTTATAAAAATTATGATTAAAGTAGTACACATGAGTGAAACCATAATTGAATTTTTTTGTATTTTTAATAAATTAATTAAAAATAATTAAATAATTTAATATATTACTAATATTTAAATATTTTTTATAATATTTAAATATTATAATTTAATATATTACTAATATTATAACTTAGTTCAAATTTTTATTTGACCACTTAATTAGAAAATTTTTGTAATCGTAATTATTTATTCCAACGGTACTGACACCAAAAGGCGAACATGGCAATGCAAAAAGTTGGGCAGGGTATTAAGAAAAAACACGCATGTCCATAAACTGGACGTCAATTTCTTGAAGCGTCTCTCATGAGCTCCATGACCATCAGTACTTCTAGAAGGTTAGATTCTTTTATTACCAATAAAAATATAAATCTTCGCTTAATGAGATCGTGTTACAATTAAAATTATACATTTTAAATTTTGCATATTAATCGAATTTTATTAATAAAATAACATAATTTTATCTTTTAATTATAAAACACATCATGTATACTTAGAATTGTAAAAATCCTGAGTTCGAATCCAATCGGGATAGATCACACCTATGACACTTAAGAGTATGATGGTCCTGAGTTCGAGTCCAATCGGAAGTAGATCACACCCATGACACTTAAGAGCATAACGATTTCGAGTCACATCCAGAGTAATTAATAAGTTTTCTGCAGCATAACTGTAGGATTTGTGAAGGGGGTAGATCTGAAATTGATGGTGATGTACCAAAATTAATTTGGAGGAGCCTGCAGATCCATCCCACACATGTATTTGTCGATATGTCAATTTCAAGACTTAAAACACCGATTTTTTTGGAACCCACTGAAAAACCATAATTTTTTCCACTTTCGTATAACAAAGTGTTCATCTTTCACGATATGATATTCATATCATATCGAAGGAAAGATATTCATCAAGAAGGAAAGGTGATTCATACTTGATACTTGATACCAGAAGAATTCTTCACTGAAACAAACATGAGTGAGAGAATACTGAAGAAGAAACAAATGAGTCAATTCGTGCAGAGAGAATTGGGAATTCTCAAGCACAAGTTGCTGCTCATGTCCAAAACGCTTGCTCAGTGATCTGCAATGAAGGGGAAATATAGAAAGGGGACAAGCAAAGCAACTCCTTATAAATCTGATAAAAGGCTGCACTTGCACTGGTTTCTAGATTCACCAGTTTCTGCACTTTGGGAGAGAAGAGAGTGAGCAGAGAACACTTCAAATTCTGTAGAAAAACCAAGAAATGATCAGTTGAAGTTAGATGAGTTTTAACATCATCAACTGTATAGATAATTAGGCGATAATCTCTTCTGTTAAAGAGTGCAAAAGAAAGAACTAACTAAATGTGACAGCAAGTTGAGGAGGATGTATAATATAGCTAATCAAACACATTCATTCTCATTCTTAAACCAAGAAATAAACCTCAAGTCTGCAGGTTTTTCAGTTGGATAAAACTAAAGTACTTTAAGCATTTTCTCTTCTTACTCTTGTTCAATCCTTCATCTTGCTACTTATGTACAAGGTTTGTGTTGAAGCAGAACTTTCAGGTTGAAATCTGCACATCCCTTGGTTTATCACTGTTTCTGCTGTAATCTACATCTAAGTCATCAATGCATCGACCAATTTCAGGTTCAACATTACACGATAAAGCTGTGTAATCACTGCTTGCTCCTGAATTATGGTTTTCAAGTTTAAAGGATCAAATTTGCAAACCTGACAGAGGTAACATGGTTACACTACACTAGATTTTTCCTCGTTAACCTAAGAATGATTGGGCGAGGCCCAGGTACTGGACTGGCCAACCTGAATGAATCATCATTGCCTATCAGAAATAAATTCCACAATAGGCTATCAACAATAATCAGGCATACTAGTCTGCCTATAATACATGTCCAATTTCAAATCCGCAACTAATTTGATTGACAATCGATGTCGTGCACGAGAAATTGCTTGCTTTCAGAAATTACAAAACACAAACTTACCAGGCAAAATTATTCCAGTGAAGGAAAGCCCCATGGCCTCTAGCACTTGAAAACTTATAATTTGGTCCAGAAGCTGTCATGCAACCAGTCAAGAGCCAATATATTGTTAGAAAAGAATGTGAATTCCAAACAAAATCAATGAATAGTGCCAAGGATGAACCAGGGAGAACTTTAAAGTGTTTGTAGTATACCTTCATAACCCTGAAGAACTGGATCCTCAGCCAGTAGAAGAGGTGTGTCCAAGTCAATGAATCTGCATCAAGAAGAAAAACAAAATCATATGTAAAGTCACGCTGTGCTTGTTGGAAACTTCTTACCAGATATGGAAAGACTATTATAAAATCTTTAAAAACAGATGCGAGATTAGATTTCCCTGCTCTAGACATTGTAGTGACACCATTGACGTGCCAAATGAATAAGGGGTTGAGACAATGAATATACATTGTGGTGACACCAAGTTCATAACAGAACTTGATCCAATGTATATTGTTTTGATGCTTACTTGAAACAACCTAGGCCAGCAGCAAGATGCCCAGCAAAGCCCATTGCAAGTCTAGTCTCCACCATGCCACCAATCATCAGATCCAACCCTGATTCTCTAGCCAAATCAATAATTTCAATGGCTCCAATCACTCCAACTTTGGCAAGCTTAATATTGACCACATCTGCAAGCTTTTCTTTTGCTATCTTCTTGACATCAGCCGAACTACGACAGCTTTCATCAGCAGCAACAGACACCCCATACTTGTCTCTAGCAATTGCAGTTACCTGACCTAGACCTTTCCAATCATCTCTGTGAACTGGTTGTTCAAAAAGGATGGGAGTCACACCCATTTCTGCAAGGAAACAGCCATATCAGACCATTTTCTTTCTCAGACAATATATGTCGTTTAATGTTCAAAAAAACATTAAGAAACAAGCATACTTGCATGCACCAAAAGACAAACTCAGAGATTTAGTTCAGTAATTTTCCATATCTTGCTTCACAAAAAATTGAGAAGCCGGTATTACTTTCCTTCAACATACCATGTAATTTCTCCAGAACTTCAACAGCCTCCTTGGATGTGTAACCTTCATTTGCATCCAAGATGAATGAGCAATCAGGATGGGACATGCGTATGGCTTGAAGTACTTCAATGTCTCCGTGGAGATTTTTACCCACCTTCAGCTTTAATGTCTTAAATCCTTGTTTACGATACTTTGAAGCCAGCTCAGCAGCTTCAGCAGCAGAAACTATTGGAATCTACATAAGATGAGCAAAATTAAGTTTAGGGCTTGTGCCGTTCCCCAAGAAGTTCTCCCCATTGAATCTCTCTTTGTGGCCACAGTTACATAATTTTACATGCACCCTATTTTATTTGTATATTTATTTGATATAATCATACAAACATTATGTGATTATGTGGTTTAGATGGAACAGAAAAGAAACTTAACTGTTATGTCAGTGGTGATTGCATTTGAAGCACCACCAAAGAGTCTCCACAAAGGTATTCCAACGCTGGCTGCAGCTGCATCAATCAGTGCCATCTCAACCCCAGCTCTGACCTTTAATAATCCAGGCAATCAAGTTAATCCTACCCTTAAAAACTCCCAAAGGTACAAAGAGAACTTGTGCCCCCAAATACATTGAATTTATCAAAAGCAAGCCTAACAGATTCTTAGCAAGACTAGAGCTGTAGGACATAAATTTCTTTAAGGTCCTCTGTAAAATGGACTGGTGTACTAGTTCATGACATCCCGGGTTCATCAGGAGAATATTTCAGAGCAGATTGTGGGATTAATAGTTTTGGGAAAACATTGATCCGACCACTGAGAAATTGTCAACTTCATGTGTATAAGTGCTTCTTCCTTGCAAACAATTACTGACTAAACATATTTAAATGCAACTCAAAAATGCAATAATAGTTCTTACAAACTTAAAAAGAAAGTTATTTACTAAACGAAAGGGAAGAAATTCATTTTACAACAAAAAGAAAAAAGGGAACCATAAAAAAATATCCCGGAAGACACAATCAGTCGGCACATGGTGCTTGTTCACGTTGGTAATCACCAAACTAGAGCATAGAACTACGAAATTAGGGAAAAGGAAACCAAAATAACCAATCTCAGGTTCAAAACTTAAACAAGCTATATACATCAATGTCTCATAAAATATGTATTAGTTGTAATAATAAAATGGCTAGGCTTGTATTTATACCAAAAACATGAATACAAAAGGGGGAACCCTCCAACACTAACACTGGCTTGTCTAGTCATGATTACTTCCAAACAGCGCGGTTATTATTAGACAGAATCTTCATGATTGAAGGACTTGATTTTGCAAGAATTAGCCTATTCAGACAACTAAAATAAAATCAATTTGAATACTAGGACAAAAAAAAAAAAATCAAAGAAAAAGAATTGTGGCAAACTCACAGAAGCAAATTGATGTCCAGGAAGAAGTTGACCTATCTCCTCTAAAACCGAGCACAAACTCTTCTGGGGACTCTGCCTCAGAAACTCACAAGCCTCTGCCACTTTAGCCAATGCTGTGGGTTGATCCTCTGCAGTTACAAACGGAAGAATCGGGGCCTCACCCCATCCCACACTCCCATTTCTCAATTCAACTCTGATCGCTACATTCTCCACTTTATCAAGCCTTGATGTAGCAATTGTGAAAGGGGAAATTAACGGCACATTCAGGGGTCTTCCCTCCGCTCTCTGGACATCAATCGTAACCGTCGCCATCAAATTCTTGAACCCAAAGGTTGTTCCTTTATCCTTCTGTACAGTCTCCATGCAAGAGGCTGTGATCTTGAGGTTTCCATTCTTGAAATTGGGTCTAAAATATGGGACTCTTTTAATTTCCCTATTCAGTGGAGAACTGAGGAAAGGAGATTGAGATGTGGAGTATAGAGAAATCCCACTTGGACCCATTTCCTTTCGAGGCTGTGGGTGTTGATTTTTGGGTGATTAGGCGCAGGTTGTGGGTGATTAGGCGCAGGTTGATTGGATTCGAAAAATAAGGGTGATTTTGAAGCCGCCATTGTTAATTAGTATAGTCACTGTACACCTCTTGGTGATCAGAAATAGTTGCGAAGTGGAAACCTTATTTTAATTCAAAAGTTGTGTTTTTTATGACATAGAAAAGTACAGACATTTCTTTGTTGCATGTTCTGTTCTTCTTCCTTTGTCGTATTGCAACTTGCGAACGAGCTGAACTTTTCTCTGATCACCATTCGTGTCTAAGCAAGCACTGACTAGTGCGCTGATTTTAGCAATCGTTTGCTTTGAGGAGTGCTATAAGAAACAAATCCTTACTTCTTGTGCATATTTGGAAATTGAAAGACCAACAATACATTGACACAAAAACAAAAATTATTTTGTTAATATTTAGATTAGTTCTGAATTTATCCAGTTCAAATACAAATTAATCAATTGAATGTGGGTTCAATTAAAGCAAATGATAGAAGAATGCTATGCCAAACCCATTATATGATATTGTCTCCATTAGATTAATGTCAGTAAAGAATTGAATTATTTAATTTAACAGCTCTAAAATATGCAGATAAAATTGCAAAGGGTTGAGAATGACACCTGAAAGAAAGCATTTTTTATTTCAACAAAGTATATGTTATTCGTGGCTTCATCATTTAGGATTATTTTTAGGTGCCCTTAGGTGTTTTAAGGTTATTAGAATTAGACCATTGGAATTTATTTTGGAAACTCTTCTCAAACTATTCTTTGCAATCCATGCATGCAGAGGTATTAAGGAAAGAAGTATTGGGAAAGCAAAGAAAGCGGAGGGCAAAGTTAGGAATAAGTCTGAATTGAAATTTCTCAATTTACAATTTTAGTCCAAAATAATACCATAGAAGAAAGTTTGAGTTTTGACAAGCATTTCTGATCAAGAAAGGTAGATAAAGAATGGCAATGCAAAAAAGAACGTTATCTTTTTGGGAGAATCCAAAATAATTAAACCAATTTCTGAAATGGTTGATGAATGAAGTTAGAGAAGTCATGATAAAGAAATCCCTTTCTTCCTGCATCGTCATTTCCTTGGTTACCAAGCTTGGGATCAGCCAATTTATATATAACTGATCTGACATTCATCATTCTTCTCAGCTGAATTTTCACGTTGAATTGACTGTTAAGATATCAATATGTCTTCTTATTCATCTGACTACAACAATGGGGCATACACAAGGTTGAAACTTTTCGGCCGTGGCCAAAAATCAGTACATGCTGCTCTAGGAGGAGGAAGAGGTACATTAACGTTATTCAAGATCAACCCTGCTAGCCAATTGCAAGAAAAAGCTGTGAATTTTATGCCTTTATATCTGATACTGTTTCTTTCTGTTTATATTGTTGATGAAATGTTGATGATAAAATGCATGTTTCAGCGGCTGATTTGCTGCTGTGGAGAAACAAGAGAGTTTCGGGCGCTGTCCTCTCTGGAGTCGCTATCGTATGGTTCCTGTTTGAGGTTGTTCAGTATAATTTCATTACTCTTCTCTGCCACATCTTCATCACTACAATGTTATTCTTGTTCATTTGGTCTATGGGAGCTGAGATTTTCAGATGGTAAACTTTTTCTACTCTTAAATGTTCTTTCAGTTATAAAATTTCATCTTTTGGAACATGAACAACTTCCTTTAACTGAATTTGGAGGATGAAAAGAGTTCCAGAAATGAACTTTATCTTCCTTCATATATTGATTTGTAACTTTCCTTCAAATCCCTTCTTCAGGACTCCTCCAAATATTCCAAAGATAATCTTGAAAGACTCCACATTCAGAGAAGTTGCTTCAATTGTCCATACAAGATTCAACAGGTTTCTGTCAATATTTCTCTATGTGGCCTGTGGAAATGATGCAAAGCTGTTCTTTCTGGTAAGACTGATGAACCATTCTGATGCTTTGTTTAGCATAACATAACAATTAAGGCTTTTTTCTCACACAACTGATTATATGTTTCAGGGACTAACTTCTCTATGGATATTAGGCCAAATAGGGAACTATATAAACACCTTAAACCTCCTGTTTTTCGGTAAGGACATATACAATATCAAGATATCTTTCTTGTCTACTATCAGTGATCAATTTGGTGACCTTCCTCCTTTCTTCTGATGTATGCATCCAGGGCTGCTTTGCATCGAAACCCTACCATTCCTTTACGACCGATACGAGGAAGAAATCGATGATCTTGCTGGGAAAGTGTACAAACAGATGAGGAGAACTTACATGAAAGTAGAAGCTGATGTTCTTGAAAAGATACCAAGAGGACCAGTTAAACATAAGTAGGAGACCTAATATGAGTTCTCCTGCTACTAACTACTCTCCTATTGTACATATTAAACATAAAGCTATGCAAATGTAACAAAGAGATTATTTGCTGAGAAAGGCCAATAAATTATATTACAAAGAAATACAAATGGGCGTGCCAAAACAAAAAACTGTGACTATGGAAAATGTTAAAACAGCACAGGATACAAGTGGTGGATATCTACTTTTTTAGATCTTTATAGTGCACCAACATAAAAAGGGCTTACCATTTCCCAAAAGGTGGAAAATGCAGACAAGAATTCCCTCAGTGTTGGATATTAATTTAAGGATTTAGAGAGGTAATGTCTACTTACAAAGAGTTAAACAAAATCTACTTTAGCATAATGCCCTTTTTTGCATATCATATCTACAATCAAGAAAAGGCAAAACATGCCTAGCCCAGAAGACAGTTTTATGTTTAAACCATTCATTTAGGTTCTGAACATCAAACAAACTCGGCCGATTGTTTCTAGCAAGGCATTCATCAAGAAACAATCTGTCTCCAGGATTCTTTGAATTTGCACATTTTTGTTTGTTGAATCAGTAGTGTGATAAGATAATGCAAGTGTGATATGATAAGACCTTCAATAGATCTCTATAATTCAAGGTCATTTTCTGTCCCAACTTTCTTGACATATTTTATCTTATCTTAAGTTGGTTGTTGATATGACTACTGCAAGAGATCTTTCAAGGCTTTCAAGCCTCCATAACTGCTGAACTGAACCCTCTTAAGCCACCTGTAAACATTTTTCTTGTACTGCGAAACTTTCTCTGATTAGCGCCATGATGATGGCTGCAAGAGAACCTAGTCCACTGAATCTAATGAATATTGGTTTTGAGGAAAGTTACCTATTATAGATCAGGACTAATACCAACCAAACAGTTGTGTATCAAAAGTTTCAGAAAAGAGACAAAAAGTGCAACTTTTATAAGAAGAAAAGTTTCAGTTAAAGCAAATCACACATTTCTCTCAAGACCGTGATCAATACTCAACTTTCATTATGTAAAAGCGTTTAGAACCATCCTAGATTTGCTGCTTTTGTCACGCATTATTATTAAACACAGTGACAAATTAAGAAGCGTGGATGTGCCAACGAAGAAGGTATATAACTTTTGGGCTGATGCTGTTCAGCATATGCATAACGCAAACAAAAAATCAAGAACCACAAAGAAAAGTAGAGAGAAAGAAAGGCATTTATAGGGGGAGACAGAAAAGGTCATTTTGAGTGAATTAATAGGCCTCCAGAATCAAAAAAGGTCAGTTAGGTGAATTAATTGACCCTTGAAGCAACTAGAGGGTTTCTATATATACATATATGTGTGTATATTCTTGTGGGCTCTCCTTAAAACAGAGAGAACTACTTCAAGTCTTCAAATCTATCATCCTTCCTCATATTCTTATATGTTCAGAGCAGGAAATGGCAAGGGATCAATGGAAAGAGTGGATGCAAACATCAGTTTCTTCAGGTGGGAATGCATTTGTGCTGTTCTGGTTAGTTGTAGTGACATTCTGTGTCCTGTCAGCCATACTATTCTCTTGTGCTGATGGTGCTGTACCAAGAACTAAAAGTGATGTTACAGAATCCAGTGGCTATGCTGGTACTAGCACTGCATGTGCTGCTGCCTGTGGAGCTGGCTGCGGCGCTTGATCGATATCTCGCCTTCATTCGTCATCCATTCTGCAGATCCTAACTAGATGGAGAGGTTAATCAGAGTAGATTGGAACTTCAGATATTGCTCGGAGTGGAAACTTGGGACGATAAGATCATGTTAAAGCCGGTTTTGTATGCAATGTTTACCTCTATCCCAAAAAATAGTCGGAGTTGTAATACTATTTTTCTAGGACTAGGGGTGTAGCTCTTTTATACTTTGTTGCCTTATTTGCTTCCTTGAAGATGTATAATCCTCATGTCCATGGCACTGAAAAGAGTATGATCAGGGGAAATAGTAATGGAACTATGATCAAAGGATGACAAAATTTCAAGTGCTTCATAATCCATAGTTTCTGAAACCATAATTGTGTAACTCCATACTTGAATATTTGTCTTACAAAAAATTAAATGTTCAAAGATCATCACAAATTGTCAAGATGGCCGAGTTGGTCTAAGGCGCCAGTTTCAGGTACTGGTCCGAAAGGGCATGGGTTCGAATCCCATTCTTGACAAAATTAAATATATTTTGGGTTTTTTTTTTTTTTGTTATAAACTATCTTGAGGACTCATTAAATATTTTTTTTGGGTTCTGTTTGTAACTTTTACAAACGTAGAATATGTTTTTCTAAACAATTATTAACGAACCATCTTGAGACTCCTAAATTAGGTGCATTCACTAAACACAATTAGGTATAGTAGCAAACTTAGAAATCTATTATAGAACCATCGCAAGACTCCTAAATTAGCATTCACTACACATAATTAGGTTTAGGATCAAACTTAAAATTAGAACAGGAATCTAATTTGAATAACTCTACATGATATATTTCTGTGGTATAAGTGATTGAGTTCATTAGTGGTAAAAATGATTGAGTTCATTAGTTTTTCGTACAAAATTATTAACTCTAAAGATATAGTAACCTAAAAACACAATTATTTCAAACATTTAATAAGCCTAAAATATCATTTTTTTTTTTTTTAAAAGAGAGGACAGATTTTTCGCATTTTATTTGATGGTGGAGACAAAATTGAAAGCTATTACTCGCTATGTTTTATCATGATTTTGATGAGAATATCATTATTCTTCTGAGAATTGATACTGACATTCAATCCTTGTTCTCCAATTTTTTCTATATAATCAAAATTTGTGGCCAGCTCAAGTATTTGTCCATAAGCCAACAAAACTGAAAATTGGCACATTTTCAAGAACCTCATGTCAAATCAACCACAATTTGGATATCATTTCACACAACAACTCCTATTATTTTTTTCAGCATAATTTATCTTCATCAGATGTCAATTCTGAATCGGACTCACCATCAGATTCATCTCCTTCTTCTGGAATCTCAGGCAATTCATTCACGAACTCCTCATCTAGTTTGTCACTCTTCCCTGATAACTTCCTCTTCAGTATTGTTTCAAACACTGATGCAAACGCATCCGCATCGCCATCATACATCTTCTTTATCTGCTTCTTCAGTTCTGCAAGAGAATGAAGAAACACCATAATGGTGAGAATGAGTAACCAAAACTGATTCCCATAAACAAGTTTTTCCAAGTAATCTCAAGATAGCCAACAAGACAATGCCAATCACAGTTTACATATCTCTTCATCAAGCAAAGGTGTTAAAGTATCCAACACAAAGAATGCTGTTTCCCAGCTTTAATTAACCCAAAAATTCTTCAGTTGCTTGAAAAAGATTAATCAATACGACAAGGGGTTACAAAATTGGACGATTCTACAGTGTCCTCAAATTTATGAAAGACCCTTAACATAAAAATCTAATCTTGGTTTACTTGTCAACGAAATTTCAATTACAGAACTATTAAACTTCGATTGTTCTTCGAATAACACCTCCAATTTTCAATTAGTCTCTCTCCGTTCAAATCCATTAAACAATCAAAAGAATAAAAAAACCCATTGCATAAAAAAAGAAAAGACACCGCATTTTTCATCAAATTATCTTACCAAAACGATGAAATTTACAAATACTCCAAACCAAACCCAAAAAAATAGGAAGAACAAAAGGGTTATTCACTGATGCGGAAATGAAGTCATGCTTATTATAAACACACTCAAACTTTAAGAAAAAACAGGGAAGATCATATTGATTTTAGCTCCTGCAAAACAAACACTTGCCTTCGTTGCTGAGATTGTCTTCTGCGTCAACAAGATTCGGGGATTGACCCAAATTTGATTCGGATGGTTTCGAAATTTCGTCGGAGAAAAATCTGGGGAAGTTTAAGGAAGATAAAGGGATTCTCAAAGGTGATATGTGATGAGGGTTGGGCTTGGAAGTTGAAAGAAGTGGCGTAAGTTTGCCGGCGCAGAAGGAGATGCTTCTTGCAAGAGAAAGTTTCATGGCTCCGACCTCCGATCAAGTCCTCCTCCTCCTCCTCTTCCTCTCTGTTTTCCTATTCTTTTTCCGAGGGTTTTGGAAGGGGTTTTCTCTTGCACGCACTTCTTCGCGTGGTTGTACGTTATGCTTGCCTGATTTATTGAATTAATTCTTGGTCAATTTCATGATTTTCTTTTTCTTTTTTTTAATGACGGAATGAGTTGTTTTAATTTTTTTTTGTCCAAATGATAATAATATTCACAGTAAAGATTGTTTTATATACTTCTTTGTCCAAAATAATATGTCATTTAAATTATTGACATATTAAAAAATTAATTAATGTATTACTTTGCATTCATCTTTTTATCTTTTATTAATATATTAAATAATAATTACTAAATTAATAAAAGATAAAATATTATCAAAGTTCTAAAAAAATTATTAATAAAAAAATTTAGACAAAAAGGAATTGCGGTAGCCTCCTTACTTGATCTTGAGTCACGTCAAAAATTAGTAAATATAATTTTTATTTGTTATTTTTTTACCTAGCCCAATTTTTCATTATAATTGCAGACCATGCGCATTTAATGCACCGGGATCCCACTTTCAACCAAAAACTCCACTCACGCGTCCATTTAATATATTTTCCCACGCTTCCTTCCTCTCTCTTTCACTTTCGTTCTCTCTCTCCTCATTTTGTTTAATGTATGTCATTGACATTTTACATCATTTTTCATTTAATATCATTTCTCTCACCCTCTCTCTCTCCCCCCCCCCCCCCCAACCCAACCATTTTGCTTCATGTAAAATGTCATTTTACATCAATTTTTCATGTAAAATGACATTTTTATATTATTTTTTTGCTTTGATGTAAAATGCCATTATAATGAATTCTGATATGTCATTTCGATTAATTTTATGTAGTTCGGTGGTATGTTGGTTTTACATCAAATGATGCATGTATACAAAGAACTCGAAACTGCAAAAAAGGATATTTATTTATTGATAGAACGAATGTTTTACATCAAAACTACATTTTGCATCACAGCATTTTACATCACGATTTTCCTCTGCGAATTCCGACTAAAGTAGTACGCTGCGGCTCATTCACAGAGGGTTGGATCCGGCTCTCTCCGAGCTAAAGCATCTGGACATCAACAAATAACATTTTACATCAGTACAAGAATTTTACATCAACAAATAGCATTTTACATAAGTACGAGCATTTTACATCAATAAACAGTAATTGACATCAGTATGACCATTTTGCATCAAAAAAACATCATTTGACATAAATATATATATATATATATATCATTTTACATCAGTACGAGCATTTTACATCAACAATCAACAAACAGCATTTTACATCAATATCATCATTTTACATCAACAATCAAGATTTTACATCAGTACCAGCTTTTTACATTAAAAAAATAGCAATTTACATCAAGACGACCATTTTGCATCAAAAAAACATCATTTGACATCAGTACGAGCATTTGACATAAAAAAAAAAACATCATTTTATACCAACAATTTTACATTAGTATGAGCATTTTACACCAACAAACGACATTTGACATCAGTACGAGTATTTTACACCAACAAACTGTATTTTATACTAACAAATAGCATTTTACATCAGTACGAGCATTTTATAATAACAAACAGCATTTTACATCAATACAAACCAGCATCTGACATCCATACAGCCAGATCATGCAAAAAATACCTTTTGTTCGTTGTTTATCTACTTGCATACCTTCTGTGAACCACCATTTGACATCAAAAAAAGTATTTAATATCAATAGCACTATTTCACATGAAAAAAATAGCAAAAATATACGATTTTACGTAAAAAAAAATACATTTTTTCTCAAACCTAGTTTTTCTTTCATCTTCGTGGACTGCAAACACAACCAAACAAATCCCCTACCTCAGATCTATAAACCTCTAGTTTTTCTTTCATCTTCGTAGCTGATTTATTATTCTCTCAAACCCAAGAAACGACAAAAATAGTGAAAAAGAGTATGAGTTTTAAAACTTGAGAGGTGGAGAGTATTTTGGTTGTGAGATATCTTTAAAAATCTGCCCGAAATCGCATCAATGAGTGGCGGGGAAGAAAGGGGTTCGGGAGAGAGAAAAGAGAGACAACCGCTAAAGTGAGAAAGAAAATTAAGGTTTAAGAAAATAATAAGCTGATGATGGATTACATATAAGAGGCGCGTGTAGCCCACATGTTCATATTAGCTCCCTTTTTTGCTTTTGTTTGAACGAGGTGTACGGGCTTCCTATTTACTCTTACCCTAAGAACTGTTTGAAATTCCTGTGAACCTGGGCAGAAATTATAAAAGCTACTCTGAGTCGTAAAGCCCGTTAAAGGAAAGCCCTTATTTTTTATAGTATGTACTCGCTGGGCCCATCGTTACACAACTCGGTGACTCAATTGTATTTTGTAAAAGCCCATAAGAGTTGCGTATCTATCATGGCTAGTACTAAATATTTCCATTATTTTCTTATTTATTAAAATACTTTAGGAAAAAATAAGAAACAAAATAATAATTCAAAAAATGATAAATAAAAAAATAACGATATTTATTTATCATCGAGGCCTTAATTCGATTGGAAGGCATTGAATTTCCAAGGACTTTGGAAAGAAAGCAATTCTTATTTACAATATCAACAAATAATCAAGAAATACACAATTTCGTTTTATAATAGTTTCGTCCTTTTCAGATTACGATAATTCTTAAATAATATTTTTTTAATCATAAATTTCACCTACTATTAAATTTTTGGCCCTCTTCATTAGGTGGTCTATGAAAATAAAATTAAAATTAAAAATAGAAACACATGAAATATTCACGACCAATACCTTAACGAATCAAGTACGTGCAGTTAGAAGACAGTAGCGTAAAGAGTTAGTGAAATGTCTTTTCACGCCTTAGAAGCTTGGTAGAGTTGTTCGCTTGCTTTTTTGTCCATTGATAAATAGTATTTAACACATATACGCGTGGTATTAAATACTGCCTCTCCTCTCTTACAAAAAAAAATAATAATAATAAATAAATAGTACACAATTAATCTTATATAATGATCATGTTACATAATTAATTTTATACGTTAAAAAATTTAATCATAAAATTCAAATTTAAAAAATTATTGAACACGTTGAAATATTAAATAAATGCTATAATTTTACGTAAACATAACCATCGAGAATCCAATGGATCCAAGTTTTAAAATCATAACTTAGTAACAAAATCTCCCACAATCATATCGCAACTAAAAATTTTTAAAAAGGTTTAACATAGAATAAATGGAAAGATAAATTGGGAAAAAAGTATGAATATATAAAAATATTTGAGAACATTTTTGGCTGGAAACTGTCATATATAGGAAGATTTCCGACATTCAAGGGACATTTTCATTATCTATTGTGAAAGTTGATCCATTCATAAACAAATTGCAAAACAAGGTCAAACAATTATATCATACCAAGGCCTGAAATTTTGGTTATATCATATATATATATATATATCAAATGGCTACGGGTAATGCTGATATTGACATCATTTTGAGGCCTTTATTCCGGATGATAAGTTTATTGCCGACAAGCATCAGCACATCTTTAGCAGCAGTCCCTCATCCCATCCACAATTTGTACCTAAATATAATTACAAACGGTTTATTCGGCATATAAAAACATGTAATATTAATGTTTCCACATAAAAAATTCTTAAGTTTCGATCATTATAATATATATAATGATATCTCTAATTGAAACCACGACTCTTCGTTAGTTCATTTGATGATGGGGTGGCTTCATTTTCATTTGTCTATATAAAATCAAGGAAACAATAGTCTCTATAGTATAATTTATGTTAAATTTAGTCATAAATATTTGATAATGGATAAATTTAATCTTGAATTTTATTATTCATAACATATTTAGTCATAATAACAATTTTTTTTGGATGTTTAATAGTTGAATTGTAATTATATCAACCTTAATATCATGTGAACACTACATAGATAGACAAATTTGATTTTACGTGAACTAATACGTCATAGTGAGCCTATATATATATATATATATTACCTAATTAAATGTTTAATTTGGACAAAAAAAGTTTGGATAAAATATGTAGGTGAGACCCACGCTGATATGACATAAAATTTGTGACATGAAAATTAATATATGTAATGTTCACCTTGTATATGAATTGATTGAATAACAATTTAACATTAAGGCTCCGTTTGATAAAACTTAATTTGAGGTCTGAAGTCTGAAGTCTGAATCCATTAAGTTAGCTTTGTTTGATAAAATTAGAAAATATATCTGAATCTGAAGTCTGAAATCTAAAGTCTGAATCTGAAGTATAAATTATGAAGTCTGAATTACTGAAATTCTACTAATAAAAATATTTTAAAAAATATTAATAATAAATTAGAATGTTATTATTATTTTAAAACTAAAATATTAATTAAATAAATATCACATATTAATTAAAATTATAAAAAAATAAAAATCCATGTCATAAATATATTTTTTATTTATTTAAATGATAAAATATTTTTTTAAAAAAATATTTAATAAATACAAATTATTTAAAGAACAAATTAAAAAGAATAATAAATATTGAAAATAAGAAAAAATTTGCAACCAATTCAGTTCAGCAATAAGTGATTCGCCAATCACTTATTTTTAAGCTAACAATTATACTTGCAATTCAGACTCACTTAATCTCTTAAGACTTTGAATTATAGTTATCAAACGCACTTAATTATTAAGTACTTAATTAAAAAAGTTCTTAATTCATTAAGTCAGAAACAAGTTGAGTTATCAAACGTTCTTAATCAATTAAGTACTTAATCTATTTAGAATAAGTACTGAATTAGTTTATCAAACAGACCCTAAGTGTTAAAAAACTTATTAATATGATTAAATATGTTAGGGATGATATAAATTATTAAATATTTATGACTAAATTTGATATTCTATCATATTATATAAATTATTTTAAAATTTTTTTATTAATTGTCGAGGGTAAAAGATTAATGGGTTGGGGTTTAAATGGAAGAAGTATTTGAATTGGGAAAAAAAAGAAGCATGTTTTGGGAAAAGTGCGAAAATATGATTGAGAAGTCCAAAAAAACGAAAGAAAGAATGCTAGTAGTCAAAAAGTAACAATCAGCTTGTTTACCAAGGCAGGCAAGGCAGCCTTGTTTACCCAACGAAAAGGACCAATCAGCTTCTCTTCTTTTTGTAGTTTCACATTTGTCAAGAAAATCACTTTCTTCTCAACTCTTTTTTGGTAAATTTTCTTTTCAAAAGCTGCACAAAAAGTAGGGTTTTCAACCAATCAATCGGCTGTTTTACCAAAAAAAAAAAAAAAAAAACTTAAATTCATTTTTGGTCCCTCATAACATGAATTATTTTAATTTTAGTCTATTATATATTTTAATCATCAATTTTAATCTCACTTAATTTTTTTTGATAATTTTAGTCATTTTTAACGGAAAAGTTTAGAAGATAACGGATCAATTTTAATCTCACTTAAATTTTTTTGATAATTTTAATCATTTTTAACGGAAAAGTTTAGAAGATAACGGATTAACTCATTTGATCGCTAGTCAAATTTGATTTTTTTCTTCAAAATGATTTGTTATGTAATGTTTTAACCAATTTTATAATTCGGATCCACATGAATATTCAACCCATTTAGGGTTTCGACTGTAATTTTTTGATTGTGAGTCAATCTAAATGGGTTGAACATCAATGAGAAACCGAGTCATAAAATGGATTGAAAACATCATGGTATAACTTATTTTAAAAAAATTAGGTTTGACTAGCGATCAAATGAGTTAATCCGTTATCTTCTAAATTTTTTCTTTAAAAGGGACTAGAATTGGTAAAAAAAAATTTAAGTGGAACTAAAACTGGTGACTAAAATATATAGGAAAGCAAAACTGGAATAACTCATGTTACGAGGGACAAAAAATTGATTTAAACAAAAAAAAAAAAAAAAAGGGAGTTTTGTTTTGGAGTTTACTCAACAATGTTGGTACAATATTTCTAAGAATAGAACGCCGCTGATTTGTAGTCTCAACAACGTTTCAGAGATGTCTTTGTAGTAATTCATTTATTTTCAAATGTTTTGTTTGAAATGGAAGATATGTTCAGATAGGAAATTTGTATGCAGAATGTTATTAAATTTTGTTAACTATATCGATTAAAATTAAAATCAAATTGATAGGAGATTGTAGTTTAACGGTTGACACTCCCAATTAAGTCTCGAATTCAAGTCATTCAGATTTTGGCCACCAATATAAAAAAACTTTAAATATGTTCACTTTTAGTATTTCTTTTTTTTTTTTTAAATGTAACATTTGTAAATTACATTTAGATTATCGGTCAGACAAACGTGAATTTTACTTTGCTGACTATTCAGGCGTAATTCATGGATGTCTAAACCGTCAAATATTTCTTTTAAAGAAAAAAAAATGTAACGTTCGACTGACAAACGTGAATTTTGCTTGGCCGACTATTCAGGCGTAGTTCACGGATGCCTAGATCGTCAAGTATTTCTTTTAAAGAAAAAAATATAACATTTGTAAATTACACTTAGATTGTCGATTGGACAAACATGAATTTTGTTTGGCCTACTATTTAGGCGTGATGCATTGACCGTCAAGTATTTCTTTTTAAACAAAAAAAAAACTTGTAACGTTCGTAAATTACGCTTAAATTTTTGGTCGGACAAACGTGAATTTTGTTTGGCCGACTATTCAGGCGTAATTCACGGATGTCTAGACCGTCAAGTATTTCTTTTTAAAAAAAACGTGTAACATTCGTAAATTATGTTTAGATTGTCGGTTGGACAAACGTGAATTTTGCTTGGCCGACTATTTAGACGTAATTCACGGATGCCTAGACCGTCAAATATTTCTTTAAAAAAAAAAGAACTTGTAAATTATGCTTAGATTGTCGGTCGTACAAACGTGAATTTTGCTTGGCCGACTATTTAGGCGCAATTCACGGATGTCTAGACCGTTTAAAAAAAAAAAACGTGTAACGTTCGTAAATTACGCTTAAATTGTAAGTCGGAAAAACGTGAATTTTGCTTGGCCGACTATTTAGGCGTAATTCACGGATGCCTAGACCGTCAAATATTTCATTTAAAGAAAAAAAACGTGTAAAGTTCGTAAATTACGCTTAGATTGTCGGTCGGACAAACGTGACTTCTGCTTGGCTGACTATTTAGGCGTATTTCACGGTTGCTTAGACTGTCAAGCGGGCAGAATACGTGTTTGTTTGACCCAACAGTCAAAACGTAATTCACGGAATGCAATTCTAAGGGATATATTTGTATTTTGAAAGTGTTTAAAGGATGAACTGATAGTACGAAAATATTTAGTACTTCAGTAAAAAAAATTCAACCCCCCCCCCCCCCCCCCCCCCCCAAAAACCCGCACGACACACGCACACGGCCGCACCAATAAAAGAGGTAATACTTGAATCCTTCTTACACAACCATATTATGTGCAAGAAATTATTATTTTAAGTAATATTTTAAAATAAATTAATATTAAATATCGTTCTCTCGATATTTTGCCTTTCACTTTTAGTATTTCTTAAAAAAAAAAAAAGTGTAACATTCTTTAGTTACACTTAGATTGTCGGTCAAACAAACGTGAACTTTGCTTGACCAACTATTTAGGCGTAATTCATGGATGTCTACACCGTCAAATATTTCTTTTAAAGAAAAAAAAAGTGTAATATTCGTAAAATAAGGTTAGATTGTCTGTTGGACATACGTGAATTTTGCTTGGCCGACTATTCAGGCGTAATTCACGGATGCCTAGATCGTCAAGTATTTTTTTAGAAAAAAAAAACGTATAACGTTCGTAAATTACGCTTAGATTGTCGGTCGGACAAACGTGAATTTTACTTGACCGACTATTCAGGCATATTTCACGGATGCTTAGACCGTCAAGAGGGCGAAACACGTGTTTGTTTGACCCGACAGTCGAAACATAATTTACAGAACACAATTCAAGGGGTATATTTGTATTTTGCAGGTGTTTAAAGGATGAATTGGTAAAAATAAATAGTAAGCAATAATAGTAGGACAATATTTAGTACTTCAGTAAAAAAAAATCCACCCCCCCCCCCCCCCCCCCCCCTCTCGACACTCGCACACACACCAATAAAAGAGGTAATACTTGAATCCTTCTTACACAACCATATTATATGCAAGAAAGCATTATTTCAAGTAACATTTTAAAAGAAATTAATATTAAATATTGTTCTCTCACGTGTTCTTTCAATTTTAATTTTTCTAAGTGTAATATTTGTAAATTACGTTTAGATTGTCAATCGGACGAACGTAAATTTTGCTTGGCTGACTATTCAGGCATATTTTACGAATGTCTAGACCATCAAAGGAGGTGGAACACGTGTTTGTTTGGCCTGACAGTTGAAGCATAATTCATGGAACGCAATTCAAGGGGTATATATGTATTTTGAAGGTGTTTAAAGGATAAACTGGTAAAAATAAATAGTAAGCAATAATAGTAGGACAATATTTATTACAGGTAATACTTGAATCCTTCTTACACAAATATATTATGTGCAAAAAAATATTATTTTAAATAATATTAAATATTATTCTCTCGATATTTTACCCTACACTTTTATTATTTCTTTTAAAGAAAACCAAACGTGTAATGTTCGTAAATTACACTTAGATTGTTGATCAAACAAACGTGAATTTTGCTTGGCCGACTATTTAGGCGTATCTCACGAATGCCTAGACCGTCAAGCGGGCGGAACAAGTATTTATTTGGCTCGAAAGTCAAATTGTAATCTTGGGAAAGCAATTGAAGGGATACATATATAGCTCAGTAAAAAAATAATAATAAAAATTCCCCCCCAATAAAAGAGGTAATACTTGAATCCTTCTTACACAACCATAGGCAATGCCAACCCACATTTTGGAGGCCCTGAAACGAAAGCTCTGCATCCATTCAACCGGCGACCGTTACTCAGGGCAGCATAACCAGAAACTAAGAAGGAAGCTCGCTTTTTTCTTATAAACCGATGCCGGAATTCGTGGATATCGTCTACCTTTGGTCAGAGTTGATTTTTATTCAGTCGACTGGCCTTTTTTTTAATATCCCACTCGATGAATATGATAATAATATTAGCATAATGTACTATAAAATATAAATAATGTCGAGGTAGAATCTGTCAAGGATATGACTGATTCAGGAATCAATTAAGAGTACAATAACGTATTTTTTTTTTTCTATTCTATAATAATAATTTAGTTTGGTTAAAATACAATTTATATATTTAATTTTTTTGAAAGTAAAATAATATATATTGATGGTATAATTATAGAAAAATGGAGTATTTGGGAAGGAGAGAGTATTGTGTGCCTTGTGAAATGTACCTACTCTTTCATATTAAAAAGGTATTATACATAAACTAAAATTAATAAGTGATATAGAGAATTTTAGAAATTTTATATTTTTTAACGTAGAATGAGGACTTAGACTCATTATATTCATTTTATGATTACTCTTTTCGTTTTTTTAACTGTTAAATTATTTAAAGATTAATTCTAAAAACTAAGTTTACATACATGAAAATTTAGACGGTTAAAAAAAGAGAGTAGTAAAAGGTGTAAAGACTAATCATTGCCGAATTGGTGTTTTGGTCCCTTATAAATAGGAGTGTTGTCGTTTTGGTCCCCGATAAAACTACGATTGTCGTTTTAGTCCCTTATCTATTTTTTATTAGCGATTTACATCCTTTTGGATGGAAAAATGGGTCTGCTAAAGGATTGACCATTTTGTGAAACTTTGACCGTCAAAAAATGTTAACTATAGTTAGTTTACACATTTTACCAATAAAACCCACCATCCCTACCAAAAAGAAGCATTTACATTCTCTCAACTTCATAAACAAAAGGAATGTCGAGGAAGAACTTCATCTACCGAACAATCCACAGGAATTGACGAGCTGATCTAACCCACGAACATTTTGGGATCTTTAGGGTTTATTCTTCCAGATCTGAACACGCATTCAGGGGGAGAGGTTTGTGCCTTGATTAATAAGGTTAGTTTAATTCATTCTTCTACCCATTCTCAAAACGCAATCAGGGGAAAGTATTGCATCGTCGATTCTGATGTATTTGGGTTTTCGCCGTTCCTGATGCAATTGCAGCATGGAAATAATTTTCTTAAGAAATTATTAATTTTGTTCTGGGCGGTGGTTGTCGTGATGAACAATGACGATGAAGAAGATGGATTGGTGATGTAATTGAACAACCACGATGGAGGAAAAGTTTTGATAAAGTTTGATGTGATATTGATGAAGAATTAAGAAGAAGAAATTGAAGATGAGGGTTACGGGTATTGCTGAACATTCAAGCTAATGGGAACCAAACCAACCCTCATCTTCAGCAATACCCGTAACCCTCATCTTCAATTTCTTCTTCTTAATTCTTCTTCAATATCACATCAAACTTTATCAAAACTTTTTCTCCATCGTGGTTGTTCAATTACATCACCAATCCATCTTCTTCATCGTCATTGTTCATCACGACAACCACCGCCCAGAACAAAATTAATAATTTCTTAAGAAAATTATTTTCATGCGGCAATTGCATCAGGAACGGCGAAAATCCAAATACATCAGAATCGACGATGCAATACTTTCCCCCGATTGCGTTTTGAGAATGGGTAGAAGAATGAATTAAACTAACCTTATTAATCAAGGTACAAACCTCTCCCCCTGAATGCGTGTTCAGATCTGGATGAATAAACCCTAAAGATCCCAAAATGTTCGTGGGTTAGATCAGCTCGTCAATTCCTGTGGATTGTTCGGTAGATGAAGTTCTTCCTCGACATTCCTTTTGTTTATGAAGTTGAGAGAATGTAAATGCTTCTTTTTGGTAGGGATGATGAGTTTTATTAGTAAAATGTGTAAACTAACCATAGTTAGCATTTTTTGACGGTCAAAGTTTCACAAAATGGTCAATCCGTTAGCAGACCCATTTTTTCATCCAAAAGGATGTAAATTGCTAATAAAAAATAGATAAGAGACTAAAACAACAATCGTAGTTTTATCTGGGACCAAAACGACAACACCCCTATTTATAAGGGACCAAAACACCAATTCGGCTTTTTATATTCTGATATAATTATTTTTCCCAAAATTAGTAAGTTTAGGATGAGGAAGATTACCTGTCAAATATTTATTGTCAATAATGAACATAGTCATAATTATAGGACTAAAATAACAATTAAATGGTCATATCATAGCAATATGATTTTAAAAATATGGAAATGGCAAAGGCATGAAGGAGAAAAAACAAATGAGGCATAAACATGTGGCAAAAAAACCCCTCATTACTATCATTTAATGTTCTCTAAGGCAGCAACAAATTCCCCAATTTGAAGAAAAATTGATTCTTAATTAGTAGTTGCATGCACAAAGTAAATTAAACACAATAAAAAGGACCAAAAGAAAAATAAAATAACCTCAGAAAGTTAATTGCAGATGAGCCATAGTCTCCCCTAAAATTGGACAGCCCCTTTTGTAGTTTATTCTTAAAATTTCTCACCAGAATTATTAATTACCATCTATTTTTTTATTTGTTGTTATTAAATTAAAAAATAATAAAGGCATTTTAATAAAAAATAGTCGATAAAAAAAATTATTTAGCCACCACTCCCTCACAAAGTTTGATGCTTTCCATTGAAGACATCCCCCAAAGTCAAATAAGACTTCCCTTTCAAGATATAATAAAATGTTCATTTGCCTAACAAAATGTTCTCACCATGGCATGATGGAGAATTAAGTACATTGGTTCATGATTGTTGACCTTGTTTTTCTTGTGGTTTTTCCCAATGGAAAACCACTCCAAAATGTCAATTTTCAAACTTTGCCCAACTCCATTCTCATATTCTTCTTGTTTATTATTATTTTGATCCGAAAAAATACTTTACGATAAATTATCATTAATAAAAGTAGCGAATTGATAATTTTTACAAATATTATAATAAAAGTATAAATTTAAGCAATATCAAACTCATTACAAAGATAGATTTTTTCCCCATCGACTAAGATCTTATATTACCTCATAAATTACACATTGAAAATTCATAGTTTTAATTGATATACAAATATCCTCTCGTGGGTTAATGCCATTTCGGACAGTTTTAATTAATCACATCTTCCATTACTAAGACTCATTATTGCTTTTAAGATTTTTATTCAGATGAAATTCAACACAATCTTAGATTCATGATATGTTTACCTGTTATGCATTCCTGATTTTTTGTGTTGAATATTTATGATCTTTTGTCGATTACCCATATTTAGAACATTTATAATATTAGAATTAAAAATTCAATTTGACCCAAAAGAAACTTTATAAGTATTTTCTTTGATTTCAAGATAAAGATTATAAGTTCCTTAAAAGAAAAAAAGTTAAAGCCCAAATTTGGATTTAAGTATCATTTTGTTGACTTTTTTCCTTTGATTATGTCAATAGCTGTCATAAAATGAACCAAAAGTTAAAAAAAAAAAAAAAAAAACTATTACTGCAATGTGGACATTCCACCCCAAATTGACCAAAACAGAGGAAAACCATTTGACAAAGTATTATTACACCACAAATCCCAGTACTACATGAATGAAAATGAAACCCAAACAAGATACAAAAACTACTAGACAAGGCTGGACACAGACCTCTAGCTGTTTTCTTTTGTCCAAAAAATACTAGCAGTACATTTTTTAAGATTTTTCTTCTCTGGACTGGAGTTATAAGAAGAGGGGTTCTGCATTTTTTTAAAGCTTTAATTTTGAAAAATGTAATCATCATCATCATCTTCCACCATTGAATTAGTATAGTAGTGAAGGCTGTTGGCTTGTAGCCCTTTTGGATTTGCAGCATTAACAGTACTTTAATGGGGAAAGCTAGAACTTTAAGCAAAAAAGAAACATTTTTTTTTTTTTTGGTGAATTTAGGTAATCGAATCCCAGGAATTCAGACCTCAGGAATTGCAGGCTTCCTCCAGCTAGCTAGATTTGGGGATGTTCTAAATTAAGTCTGTTGAGTCACGCAGAAACACTACCATAGCAACAAGAAGACAAAAGGGTGCCCACCTATGAGGCCTTACCCACCAAATTCAATAAAGAAAAAGTAACAAAAATGTGCCCTCAATCTTTCCTTTCCTTTCCTTTCCTTCTTCAACGCTAATCAAATAAAGGGGACACAGAGAACAGCCATTATGGTAACTTCTTCAAAACCCTTTTCCCTTATTTCCTCCTTGTTCTAAAATTCCCATTCCTCTGGGGTATTCAATTTTCAGCTTTTATAGCTCACAGGCTTGTTTCTTTGTAGTTTGTACAGCATCCTATTCCTTCTTTAGAGTTTGCATTCATTATTCAAGACCTGGGCTTTTCTTGTTCTGAGTTAGATACTGTTTTCTATTCTTCAAAACTAATCAAGGATGGCCCTCTGAGTTGTTCTCCTTCCTCTGTCTTCTTCTGGTTTTGGAGATTGTTTTCAGTTAATGTCTTCTGTTTCTTTTCCTTATCTCCAATTGTGTGAATTTTAATTTTTATTGTTCATTCAATCAGCTATGCCTCTGGTGATCCCGGAAAACTCATTGTTTGGGGAAGGCAGTAGGTATAGAAGATCAAGAAACCTTAACCACAGCCAGAATCAGAGAGAATCCATTTCAGAAACAGATCCAATCCCTCCGATTCTGAACTCAAAATCAACCATTTCCTCATTGCTTTTCCCCTCGAGTGAAAATCCCACAACCCAAAATAAAAAAAAGAACTTTCCGTCTGGAACATTCAGAGGGTTGGGTTGTACCGCATCATCACAAGTCTCGGTTCCTGCTGTTATAAGAACCTCTGCTGATTGGGAAACCAAGAAAGTCAAGAAGAAAAAGCAGAACAGTAAGAAAAACCAGGGTCCCGGTGCGGCAACAGCTGTGGCAATGGGTGGCCTTACAACATCTTCTTCTTCAACAACGACGTCTGTGACTAATGCTAATAATAGCAGCATTAACCCTTTTTCATTATCATTAACTTCCAGTTGTGTGGCTGTGCCTGATGTTTGGTGTGGTCCTGGAATGGGGTTAACAACAGATGCTGCCTCTGTTGATTGTGTTGTTTCAAGAAGGCCTCTATCTGGGAGGGGGAAAGTCGATGGTGAAAAGATGAGCCACAGAGAGGTATTCTTTGATTTTCGTGACCATGGCCTTAACTCTTCTTGTCATTTTCATATAAAACCGTTCATCCCAAGATTGTCCCTTTTCTTTTGCTCTGGCCACTGGGAGATTGGATCGCACATCTTGGTTCAGTTAGCTGTTTTTATTTCTGTTAATATTGGTTTTGATTATATTAAGATTTCAAGATTTCGTATTTCGTCCCCTTGCGTGTCTCTGGTGATAATGAAGCCTTGAATTCCTGACAGACACTTCTTCGTCAAGTTTAATAGCTACAAAAACCTTAATTCGCTGAAAGAAACTAGTGTTGTTTGCGATGATATTTTGATCACTTGCTGAAAACCTTTTTCACCTTAAGGCTGATTAACGTTTTCCACTTCGAGATGTGTCATGGGTGGATGATACAATTTCTTCAATCTATTTCTCCTTATGTTAAAGGAGTGGTTTTCAACCACTTGAATTTTGGTGGACTGACCTTTATTTCTAATTTGTGATAAATACTTTCTGCCCAGATTGCGTAAAATTTTGTTTGCTTTTGGCAAATCATACTTACCATTTGGCCTAACTTCCCATACTCCTAGTCCAGTTATCCACTATTTTATAGAGTTTGGTATACCATTCATTGAATTACACTGTGGATGTGTTCATATTCGATACTGACATTTGTTTTCACTTACTGTTTCTTTGTCTAATTTCATGGGTGTTTCACTTTTTCCTCAAGATGAATTCTTCCCTTTTTTTACTGTCTGATCTTTGGATTCCTTGTCGGTGCTTTGAACCTTTATTTTCCTTCTTGTGGGACCTTAGTATTTTGAAACCATAGAACTTTAGTGAACCTAATTGTTATTATTGAACTGACTACCTGCTTTTTGCCAGCGCCCTTCATATTCTGTGAGGAGAATGGTAACCCCTGAGGACATTCCTTTTCTTGATTCTGATACTTCCTTCTCGGTGCCACGGTCTCGGTTTGATGCATTAGGATCAAGGCATCATCGCCATGCTCGACATGGTTTCCCTGAAGGTCTTGCTGAGGTTTGTCTTTGCTTCTGCTCTTGCTTTAGTTTCTTTATTTGCATATCAGCCATGCAATGTGTTTTACATCTCTGTTGAACATCTAAGATGCAACCATTTTCCGGTGAAGCAATCAAAATCCATCTAGTGGAGATTCCTCCTGTAATCCTGGAGTTGCTTTTTCTTCATTCAATGTGTCTTTTTCTTTGAACTGTATTCAATGTTGGCTTATGGTAACTGGCACATCCAAGAATCATTCTTTTCCTGGAACTTTATCGAATTTGTTCATGATGTTGCTTAGTTACTTTTGATAAGAAGATCACACACATACCTGTTTTCAGATGACTGTTTCGCAGATACAGGATTGTGCCACACTTAGGTTAAGAATATTTAGGGGGCTGATTTGATTGTCACCAGTAGTTATGCTTTTGGTGCTGGATTCAGAGGGTCTATTAAATGCAGTAGCCACATTCATGAACTGAGTGGAAGGGGAAATTCTAATTTAGCTATACATGATTGGCATATAGCAGCAATGATCTAGTTCAGAGACATAAAATGAAGCTCCCTGGTGTCTAATTTAGTGGGTTAAATATAGCTTATAATCAAAACTGGCGTTAGCAATTTAGTTTCATTGTTGGTCTATCTAGGTTATTTCTTTTATATTTAGCTAATGAGCCTATACTCCAGTTTATTTAACAACTGTTATTTAGGTCCTGCATTTACAATTCATATTTGACCAACTTATAGCAAGATGCTGAAATATTTCAAGGTGATATTTTTGCGTTTTTAATGCGAATCCAGGTATAGTATGCTAGAATTGTGTGATGATATTTTTTCTTGTTCTTTATGATTGGGTAAGTTGAAGATGTTAACATTCTCCACAAGAAAATTCACATCAATTTGAATGATAATTTTGAGTTTTTCTAATTTGACGAGCGCCTCTAGTAGGGTCTCCTACTACTTCTTCCGGGATTGTATTCTTCTGAGAAAAATTCAAATCAGTTTTACTGACCGACTTATTCTTAGATTGAAGATTCCCTATGGAAATATACCTCAGGGGGCCATATATTTTTTGCTTTATTATGCACCATAAATCACCCTTCTCATCTTAACAAGTATTATGGATGTAGAACTATTCCAAGTGAACTTTAAAGTAAAAATGGTGGCCATTCTTGCAGTATTGGAGAAAACAATAAACTTAGTAGTTTGCAGGATTAAGTCATCATTCTCCTTGTTGAGAGCTAAAACTGAAATGTCCTAATGCAGATAGTGATGCTACAAAGTAATCTTATGATGGGAGGAAGACCAGATGATCGATATAGGGAATGGAGACTTGATGTTGACCACATGTCATATGAGGTCAGCCAGCTTTCCAGATAACTGTCCTCGTTTTTCTGTGTTCCGCTCAGCTTTGCAATTTTATATCTTCTTCTGGTACAAACAGGAATTGCTGGAACTTGGTGACAGAATAGGGTATGTGAGCACTGGATTGAGGGAAGATGAAATCAGTAAGTGTGTGAGGAAAGCAAAGATCTCAGAGCTGAGACCAAGAATTCATACCGAGTCAGAGCGCAACTGCAGCATTTGTCAGGTTAGATTGAAGAAGATTTCTTGCTTTTATTCCTACTATTAGATTTGTTATGTGCATATATCTCCATGTTCTTACACCGTGCATCATCGTTATGTTGTTCTACAGGAGGAATATGAAGCTGATGATGAGATGGGGAAGCTCAACTGTGGACATTTTTTCCACATGGAATGCATAAAGCAATGGCTAGCGCAGAAAAACGCCTGCCCTATGTGTAAAACCGAAGTGGTAACGAATAGGTAGACACCAAAAATGTGTTCAAGACTGGTACCTTTTGCATATGGTTTCTGTATAGTTTCTTCATCATGTTCAAAGCCGAAAGTTTATTCTTTGAGGTAGTGTGGTATCTCCATTGCTATATGATGCTTAGGCTCAGAAGAAGAATGATGAGCCTTTCGTTACCGATCAACCTCATGTTGGTGTAAAAGATTGTGGTTAGAACGTTTGAAGGGAATGGATTGAGCTTTTAACAGTTTGACTGTGTCTACAAAAGCTTTTATCCTTCTCTTCAGAGAGTACTTTGAGCAAATGTGATTCTCTATTAAGATTTGTTGATGATTTGGTGTACTGTTTGTCTCATGGATGGATAACCTTTTGTTCTCTCCATACACACAAAGTTATTGAATGAATGGCTGGTTTTTCCTTCATCCAAATCTGGAAAATTGGATTGTTCTTCATTCTGCATTCTCTATTTCTGGATGGTGTTGTCTTAGAATAATGCTTCTTCATGGTTTTCTGACAAACTTCTTTAGTTAATTTGATCGATTTGATACGAGTCGATAGTTTGATTGCGATTGACGTGTTAATTTAGGTCGATTTAGGTCACATTGTTGAATCACATTTGCTCATTTTGATTTAGATTGATCCGTTTTAACAAGGTTAGTCAAACTAAGACATTAACTAAATTATCAATGATAGTGAATATAATTTCTCCTACTAATTATGATACAACATACTCTTAACATAAATTTAAATATTAAAACTAATTGTATGTGTAGCTAAATTTGATACCATGTCATATTATAACAATCATTGGTATATTTTTTTTCTTTTTAGAAATAATAATTCTAATAGTTAACTTTTGTTTATTAAAAATAATTTTCCTAGGCTGAAGAAAATAGACTTACCAAAAATTTTTTAAGCATATTTTATTTTTCAGTTATTGCAAATTATACCATGTACTTAGTGGGTACAAGTGCCTATTACTATATTTAGAAATAAAGTGATGACAACTCATCAATTTTTTAAATTTAAATTAATCTTACATTGAATTATCATTATATTATTTCTAAATATAGTAATAGGTACATGTAGCTATGGATACATGGTATAATTTGTGTTCAGTTACAAACTACATCAACAAAAGTATATGAATTACATTAAATTAAAAAAATATTAGACCAAAAAAAATTCACCAGATATTTTGAGTTGTTGTGGATTCGAAAGGGAATAAGTAAGCAAAGCCTTTGGTACAGACAGACTTAAACCGCCTTTGCTCGCTGGCTGAATTGGTGTCCCTCTTCCTTTTTAACCCTATATCTCGTTTTGGAGGAAACAATTGTACGCCTATTGCCCTTAAAACGATGGCGTCGAAGCATCTGCTGTCCGCCGTTCTCCGCCGCACAAAACCCTTGGTGCCCTCCAACTTTCTCCGCCCCTTCTCCACCGCCGCTGCTGCTGCCGCGGAACCCTTACACGATGAAACCACTGGGGTAATAACCATGAAAGGCGTCAAGATCGCCGGAAGACCACTTTACCTCGATATGCAAGCCACCTCGCCAGTGGATCCCAGAGTCCTCGACGCCATGCTCCCTTACTATATCTCTCAGTACGGAAACCCTCACTCCCGTACACACCTCTACGGCTGGGAATCCGACCAAGCCGTCGAGTCGGCGCGTGCCCAGGTGGCCAACCTCATCAACGCCTCCCCTAAAGAAATCATTTTTACCTCCGGAGCCACCGAGTCCAACAACATATCGGTAAAGGGCGTCTTGCATTTTTACAGAGACAAGAAGCGTCACGTCATCACTACCCAGACGGAGCACAAGTGTGTCCTCGATTCCTGCCGGCATCTCCAGCAAGAGGGTTTTGAGGTAACTTATCTTCCTGTTGAGTCTGATGGGCTGATTGATTTGGATAAGCTTCGAGCTGAAATCCGGCCCGATACAGGGCTTGTTTCTGTTATGATGGTTAATAATGAGATAGGTGTGATTCAACCTGTTGAGGAAATTGGGAAAATTTGCAAGGAGTTTAATGTGCCGTTTCATACTGATGCTGCCCAAGCTTTGGGGAAGATTCCTATTGACGTTGATAAGATGAATATTAGCTTGATGTCTTTGAGTGGACATAAGATTTATGGACCAAAAGGGGTTGGGGCTTTGTACATGAGGCGAAGGCCGAGGATTCGAGTGGAGCCTCAGATGAATGGGGGTGGACAAGAGAGGGGAATAAGGAGTGGAACTGTGCCAACTCCATTGGTTGTGGGATTTGGGGCAGCTTGTGAGATTGCAGGCAAGGAAATGGAGTATGATGAGAAGAGGATTAAGGGTCTGCAGGAAAGATTATTGAATGGGATTAGGAATAAGATTGAGGGGGTAGTGGTGAATGGGAGTGTGGATAGGCGGTATGCTGGGAATTTGAACTTATCATTCGCATATGTGGAGGGGGAAAGCTTGTTGATGGGGTTGAAAGAGGTTGCGGTATCAAGCGGGAGCGCTTGTACAAGCGCAAGCTTGGAGCCATCATATGTCTTGAGGGCTTTGGGAGTGGAAGAAGATATGGCGCATACGTCAATTAGGTACGGTATTGGAAGGTTCACAACTGAGGAAGAAATTGACAGGGCTGTGGAGCTTACAGTGAAACAGGTTGAGAAGTTAAGGGAAATGAGTCCTCTTTATGAGATGGTGAAAGATGGAATCGATATTAAGAGTATACAATGGTCGCAGCACTGATTTGACTGTACAGGTTTGCTAGACTGTAATTGGAGAAGCGGAGGAGAACTTGTACCAATACATCCAGCTGCTACATGAACCTATGGTGAGGGTGTTTGTTGCTTGAGCTTGCACGTGTATACATATTGTCATCGTTTTATGATTTTTCATATGGTGCAGAAAATGATGACCTTTTGTTTTCAGCTTCCAAGAATGTGGTTATGTTATTGAGAAGGAATGGGAAATGATTAAGCTCTGGAGAGTTACACTAGAATAACATAGTTTTCTGGTTTTGGATGGTAGAGATTTTAGCAGATGTTATGAACTAGTTATGTATTTTCTTACAACAAGTTATAGTTACAAGTCATATGCTCCAAAAACATTTCATGTCTGAATGCTATTCATTGACTGATTGGTCGATACTTTTGTTTTTGGTACTAACCTCTTTTTGAAACGTCTGATGATCTCTGACTACAATTCTTTGATATCCTCTGTTGGGAACTGAACACAATCCTCAATGTTATTCTCATATTTTCCATGTTATAGATGTCAATAGAAAGTGAAGGCAATGAATTACTGATTCCAATGAGCAGTTGATGCAGAAAGCATTGCAATATTGATAAAAATGATTCCAGTGAATCATAAGGGGTTGTTGTTGAGGAATGCTCCAAATTTACATAGCTTCAAATTCTCAGTCCTCATTCATCTGTATTGTTTACTACTTGCATTAATTTACAAAGGCAATACAACATTCAATGACACAGCTACAACATATTTCTTTCTTTTCCCCCCCTTGTATGTGTATGTACGTTGAAAGCAGCTACAACATCTCTCTTCTTTTGTGACAGCAAACTACAACATCCTTCTTTCCCTCCCTCCCTGCTTCCTCATTCATCTGTTTTCTACTTGCAAGTGATATATCCCATTGATCCCTTGTTAATTTAGCTTAAAGGGATCACCTCTCTTTGCCCATTGCTTCATTGTGGTAACCTTTTCTGATCTCATTGATTAATGGCAATATTTACCATCTCTTAGTGATCTCAACTCTCATATCATGGTGCTCCAGAAATTTTACTATACATGGGTAAACTTGATCTGAGGCCTGCATTGTGAAAGGTATTAGTAATGAATCAGATGTATGTATGTATGTATGACTTTTGGTAATTGAATTATTAGGATATCAGTGATCCAATTCGAAAGATGAGGACAATGTACATACCAAACGACCTCCAACTAGATCATAGTGAGCATAATGCGGACCATTTGGCTCTCCAAACACTTTGTATGTAACCAAACCGTCAGGAATTAGTTTCACAGTTTCTGCTCCATTCAAGAAGACAAATAAGCGCGAGCGGAGAGGGAGAGGGAGAGGGAGAGGGAGAGGGAGAGAGGGCGAGGGAGAGGAGAGGTAGAGTGAGGGTTCTACCGTATACAGCTTCAGGAGGACAGATTAGATCCAAGTCTCCAGCAATTGCCAGAATGGGGACCTTGCTCTTGTGCAAATGATCCTTGTAAAAGAAAGTTTTGTTCCTATCACTTAGGCCACCCTCTTGGAAAGCTGTTGTTAACTGCAATAGAAGTTTAGCAGGGATAGTACCTGGGAATTACATATTTGCGAAACAATTAATACATTAAAGACTGAAAGAAAAGTTGAAAATTTGTAGAAGAAACGCAACAACCACTTGAAGAGATTAAATGCATTTATCGAGTAGAGATCCATAGCTTATGCAAAATACACAGAAAATGACATTCGGTATCGAAAGTCTTGAGCCCTCAAGAAGACTAGCCCTTTATGAGGAGTATTCAGTTCTCAAGACAAGTCTCAAGAAAGTAACAGGATTTAGCACGAATGTCTGGCTGCTTAAGCATGCAATACAAGTTAATAAAATTCTTCTCCAATTATATATTTGAGATAATGGTAGGTGTGGTAATAAACTGCATAAGTATGATATTGTCTGTTAATGGAAAAGACTCTATACTACATGTGATACTAGACAGGAAATGCTTTTTGTTGCTTCTAACAATTGCAAACCAAGTCGGTGGAATTGCGTGCTAAAGAGCAAAGTCTTAAGAATTTTCGGCATAAGAAATTAAAATGAGAAGCATAATGATGAACTAAAGAACATTAATAGTAGCAAATGGTTATAAGAAAAGCACAAATCAGACAATTAATAAATATCCACAGAATCACAAATCTCCTCAGAAAAATTTATTTCCATGTTAGCTGAGTATAACCAAAGAGTTCCTGCACTTACCAAAATTGTTCAAGACGAGCTTTTCAAGCATCTCTGGATCCATCATGTCTTGTGCAGAAATCTGGGGGTTTAACCATGACAAGAAATAAGGAGGACGAGATGCAAATGGATAAGCCGCTGCCATCATTGCTCCTAATGGAACAACAGGAACACTCAAAGCTTGTGCAGTATCAACCTATCACGCACAAAGAACCGATTTTTTCTCCATCAGAAGTTCCTACTGAATACAGAAGATGTGGCCCTGACAACTGAAAAAAAAAAATGTAGGTGATGTTTCTTTCTACTTACTAGGGGTAGTAATAGTTGAAGTGATGATCTTGAAGTAGTGTAATCAAGTGATGACCCTAGTGTCACCACTGATACCAAATGAGAGTCTCTTCCCCTGTAACCTTCAGAAAAATAAAAATAGGTGATTCAATACACAAGGGTTTTAATTTGCGGCCAGCAGATCCTGGCTTCAACGGGCAAAAATTACATCGATTTTCAAATTCCAAAAAATGCACAATGAGTTTGAAAAATTTGCATTGATGAGTAAATTCTCATAATGTAATTAAGATACTCTGAGCCAATATTTAATAGCTAAAATAAACACAGTTGCTTCAATAACCACAGCCATTAGTTTGGGGAAACTGCTAACGTCAACCTCCAAAGATCTTTTGATTTGCTTTTTTGGTTTGATGAGGAAGTCAAAAGCAAATACCTTCTGATTTTACCTTTTACCTCAGCTGTGCAAGTTACATAGAGATATTGAGCATACAAACAGGAAGAAAAGTTAGCACGGAGGTTCAATTTTGTGTCCACTAAGATTTGGTGTTCAACTATACAATTCCCATGAGCTGATACAGACCCTCTGAATTAATCAAGGAAAATTAAGGTCTCAAAGGTTTCAATTCTTACCAAAAATAAGGATTTCTAAGTGAAAACAAACCATACGGTATCATCTATATTCCACCTTGCTTGACAAACAGCATTAATGGGGTCATTGAAAACAAAAGCAAAGAATTTAATGTTTATCAACAGAAAAGAACTAAGGTTCACTTAACCATACCATTTTGTGAGAGCATTGCGCATAGCAGAATACCGCCCATGGAATGACCAATTGCAAGCAACTTATTATCCTTAGGTTTGCAGTGGCTCCTCACATAATCCATCTACAATCATAGAAATCACATCATGAGCTGACATGCTCATTATTTGATACTTATGAAACTACTTAACGAGGGGAAAGTCATAAATGGAGAATTTGTTTTCTCTGAACTCATCAACATTGAGGAACTGTCACCTCACCGCAGTTGGTAGATCCTCCTCCAGATAGTGATCAAAGTCCCAGTCATACTTGAGGGCAAGATCAAGCTGCTTCTGAAATTCATCTATGGGTAAGGAAAACCTGTCCCGTATGCCAACTGATCTTTGACCTTCTGCAATAATATTTGCCAGCTTTTGGGTCCAAACCCTGACTTGGCTTGCAATGGCAGAATTCAGTTTTGCTGGTACTAACCCTGGGACATTTACAATTAAATAATGGCTGTTCAACCACTGAGAATATGAGAAGGTGGGCATTTCTACTAATCTTTTCTTATTTCATAAACATCATCCAAACAGAAAAAGGATGGTTTTAATGCACCTTCACTGAGCAATTCAGATAATCCTTCAGAGTTACTCACTGTTTCTGATCTTTTTACTCCGTCCAATGAGTATTTTGAATTTGTAATATCATGTGAGTTAATGTTTTGCAGGGGTTCTGCAAAAGTTCATTTTTCTGTGTCATGTATTGTAAGTGAAGCTTTGGATAAAAAGTAGCACTAAAAGGTCAAGTCGGCTTCACTTTTTACCATCTTCAACACTCAATCCAGCACCTCGCAGTTCAAGAATCCATGTATCAAATCCTTGAAGGGACATGTACCTTGCAAACGAAGACTGCAAAATATTAACTCACACAATAAGATCCCTCCTCTTCTCCTTAACTCCGTGCATGTTGAAGATAAAACATGATTGATAGAACGCTTTAAGAAGCACAATGACATGCATAGGCAGCAAGCAGGTGAAGTAAGTTTGATTCTAGAAGTACGTTGTGCAAGCTTATCCCTAGAAAGACATAACTTCCTAAGGTTCTATTAGTCTGAGGAAAAAACAGAAGAAAAACACACTTAATGAGAAGGATCAAGCTAAAACAGAATATCATCATCCTGCTAGTCTCAAGAAAGAATCTTCATCAACTATCTTAAAAGAACAAGCATCAAAGCAACACAATAATTTCTTTATGTGATTAACCATCAAACCCCCAAACTTTTGTTAACGTTTAACCAAGCAAGAGTCTAAAATTTGACGGTTAAAAAACTAGAAAATCTGAAATGAAAATCTCACCCCAGGGGCTAGATCATATCCAATTGCATTTGTTCCAACACCCGATAACAACAGCAATGGATGATTCCGTTTAATTCCCTGCGGAACATCCAAAGAGGGAAACAAAAATAAAAGTTAAATAACATACCTTTACAGAAAATTTCTTAATTTTGACATAAACATACAGACCAGAGGCGAAGGTTTGTAACGCCAGAGAGCGAGGCGCCATTTGGCGTTGGGTACCGGGACGTAGTGAAGCTCGTCGGCAGTGCAAATAGAGGGCTTGTCGGAAACCATGCCTCCGAAGCCGACATTGTCGCTTACAGCTCGAATTCTGAGCTTCCCGGGCGATTGAACGAGGACAGGGGTCGTAATACCATAAGGTTCGGAGTTAGACACGGGCGCTGTCAGAAATGGGAATTTGTGGAAATGGGTTGCCACCGGACGGAATTCCAATCGGTGAAAAGCAACCATCTTTCGAGATCGAGTTGATTTTGTGACCCTTTATTGTTCTATTTATAATATTATACATTCAGAAAATGTTGGATAAATTAGAAGCAAGAAAAAGTTTGTCTTATTTGGCGGTAGAGTGGCTTCGGGAAGACTCATAATTTATGTTCAGAAGATATTATTACATGAATGATCATATTTTGGCCTCACAAAATTTTCCTGTTCCTGTTCCTGTTCCTGTTCCTTTTTCCTTTTCATATTTTTATATTTTAGGTTCTAATATTAGAGATAGATAGTCCATATGCTCCTTGTTTTATATCAGAAATTTTGCGATAGATTAATGCATAATTTGTTTTTATTGAAATAAAATTGAATCAAATTTATCAAAACAGGGACTCTAAACCCTGGAGTTGCTATTGCTGAAGTGATATCTGCAGTAAACTCACGTCAAAACAATTTCTTGTAGTAGTTTGTTTGGTTCATGAAATGCCTTATGTTAAAAAACAGGTGCTAATTCTCTTGTCACAGTAGCACATCCAATGATCTAAGTCATATAATGTTTTGTAAGATTTGAGGGTTGCTTGAATTATGTTTCAGATAGAGTCTTGACAGAAAATGTAACAATGTATTCAACAAACAAACAACAACTTCAAATCAGTTGTCTGAACAGACCCTAAATCAAAAGGCCTTGATTTTGAATACATAATTCTTGGTATCTCAAAGTTAGCTGCTTTAATATAAGAGCTAAAGTTGAAGGTAAAAGTTTTCAACCAAAAAGCAACATAAGTACCTCACAAACTACTCCAATCAGCAAAAGCAATTTCACTGCAGGTATAATGACCATATCAATACTAATCAAGGAACTTCATTTACGCACTGAAACAATCCGGACAGGGTTGCATTTCTGGTTGAGAATCACCAATATCAGTGAAAATGATTTCAAACAACACAATATTTTGGTAAGCAAGAAGGAAAGGAAAATTAGCTGAAGAACATGACAGAATTTATCAAAATGGTGGATTGAGGGCTTCAGCAAATAGAGAAGTGGCCTACTAAACAGCAAAGAATCAAGAATGTCTCCTTCCCTTGAGTTGCAGACGGCATCCCTTTAGACATTGTATACAATTCATCCGATCTCCAGAGAAACATCTGATTTCCAGCAGAGCCTACAAGAGTCAGATTGGATAATGGAGAGGTAGTCCAAAGTTCAACTCCTTTGGTTCTGTCAGGCTTGAGAAATTTTGGTTTGTATCCATGAAAGTTCAACTTCATTTTGATAAGCTCACAAGAGACAGAACATGTTTAACAATTTCATGGGCGGCCTCTGGTTTTGCTGCCTGCAGAGCCCTCTTGGACATTTCTTCCATTAAGCTCTCGTTCCCTGCAGCAGACAGAAATGATCACCGTAGGTAGTAAGATGGTTCAGTAGATAAAATGCAAGTAGACTATGCGTATACAGAAATAACAGCCACATAAATTCCATTGATTATTCTTCCCACACCCAAAGGGAAGCATACCACTGTGAAAATTTAGGAAGATGCTTCCTACAAATAATCTGTTAAAACTAAAACAGCTGCAGAGATCCAACTGCAATTGATTTCCATAAAAGGAATAGGGAAATGAAACAATCATAGCCATCACATTGCTAAAAATTTCACAGTTTTGCTTGGTTTGTTGGATGGAAGTCTAGCTTCCCAACTTTGGTTAGCGGACTTGGCCAAAGTTCGCAGGAGGGTCTTAGCCCCAATATGCCACTAATTTATAGTTTCTGAAAAAGAGAATGTCAAAAGCTAAACTATTAGTGCCTTCAGAAGCAACCACTAAAGCTGAATATCTTATATGCTAGGATTTTGTGACAATGTATGTCTAGAGATATTAAGTTTCTAGAATTACTCACTATACCTAGAATCTCTTCAACAGCTGTTCTGAGGGTAGTTGAGTCGAGTTCATCTTCTGTAATAACTCTTGAACCTGCTAAATCAGCCATTAACAATGCATTTTTCATTTGATGTCCTTCTTCATTGTTGGGTGATGGTATCTGCAAAATGTTTTACCGTTTAACTACCCAAGACAGTTCAAAGAGAAACCAGTTAAAAAATTGTGATACAAAGATCTAAGAGAAAGCTGCAACCCCGTCACTTTAAATATCAGAAGGTTGGAGACTAGCCAGCAAGCAAATAAGCTGTATAGATCAACTTCTTATTCTATATCTGAAATTTGACAGAAATTCCAGGGAAGATATGAAGAAATTTAGTACCAGAATGCAAGGTTTTCCAGTTGCCAAAATCTCAGAGCAAGTCATTGCCCCAGCTCTTGATATAATAAGGTCTGCTGCTGCATATGCCAAATGCAAAGACGGCAAAAACCTTCACCATGAAAGAACCAACAATGTCAGGACAAAATTTATATATAAAGGCCATGAAGACTATAACTTAATCAAAGTTGAATGCCACATTAAAATTTTTATTATGCTGAGCCCTCGATGAATCAACAGGGAATCAACAAAACAATAGAAAGCATCAACTGAAACAAAACTCACGATCTAAGAATCAATCTGGGATGCTTCTTGAGAAGACTGTACATTTCATCGAACGACTCCACCCCAGTTTGCCAAATGATGAACAAGTCCCTATGTTCATTCATTAGCTCACTATAAGAATTTAACAGAGCAATATTGATCGGACCTGCACCTAAAGACCCTCCAAGAACCAATATAACCTTCCCCTGTCCTTCCCCTGTCTCCCTCCCCACAACCCCAGGGAAAAGATGTTTTCTTGCTTCGACTTTCGAAACATTCTTTCTCAATGACAATCTCACCGGATTCCCACAGACTACACATTTATGCCTTTGCCAAAAACAGTCCACGCTTGAATTATATGCCACAAAAACTTTCTCAGAAAATAATGAAAGCGCCCAATTTGAAAACCCAGGGACTGAGTTTTGCTCGTGTATGACCAATTTAATTCCTTTCAGTGCCGCAGCTAAGCATACCGGAAACGAGACATAGCCACCGGTGCCAATAACTATATGTGGGCTGAATTCTTGAAGGATTTGGAAGCTTTCAAAAAGGGATTTAGCGAGGAGGTATGGAAGGATGAAGAGATTATGCAAAGAGAGTAATGGACGACCTATAGGGGCTGCTCGGAATGATTTAAAGGGGTAGCCGGCAGAGGGAACGGCCATGCTCTCCATTCCACTTGGGGTTCCGACGAAGAGGACTTCGGCATCTGGGTCCAAAGTTTTAAGCTCATCCGCGATTGCTACAGCTGGTGATATGCGGCCGCCTGTCCCTCCGGCTGCCAATATAACTCTAAGAGTTTCTGCGGCGGCCGTGGTCGTAGCTGAGTCATTGCTCGGTTTATTGGTTGGTTGGTTGAGTGAAAGACGACCAATGATCTTCAAATTCCTGATGAAGAAAAAGTTTTTTTGTTGAGAAAATATATTTTGTTAGGTGAAAGTTACCTGCAGGTACTGTTACAGAGAAAGGAATAACTTACCTAATATAAAGAGAAGAGGAAGATGGAAAAGTTGAGAGTTTAGTAGTTGGAAAAGGGTGAGAAATTATTGCCATTACAGAATCTGAAGCTGAAGAGTTGTGTGAAACATCTGCCGCTTCCAGTCCCAAAACTAGCTGTCTTATAGGGATACTTGAATACTCCAGATACTATCAGTCAATATGAGTGTGCTTTCAGGAAACAAGATTCAGAAGTCGAATTCTTGTTTGGCTTACGTAAGTCATGTTCTTTTGAGTTTAGTTTAATTCTATGCAATGTTTACATCACGTTTCTATTGGGGCAGTGGAATTTGAAGGGGCTTGAATGGGGTATACTGCTGGTCCAACAAGAAAAAATGCAGGATCAGTGAGAGTCATTTGGCATCTAGTGCCTTTGTATTTGTCCTTTGCAAACTCTAGTCCTTTTCTTTTTACTATTCATTCAATTGTTTTAGGTTTGCTTTTATTTCAAAGTTTTACCAGGAATACAAGATGGTTGGACTCCCAATTAGCATGTGATTTTTTTTTTTTCAATGCACCTACTGTAGTCCTGTTCTTGAGGTTCTAGGTATGGTTCAAAACAGTTGTGGACTTTTGATCTATCATGGTGTATTTGCTTTTCTGAAATTGTGGAATGGGGGTCCTGCAATTTGTGTGTTTCTGAGGAAAAAAGGAGCCTTTATGCTGCTATCGTCCTTTCAAATCATTTAGTTCCACAAAACATGTCATGCTTCTCTTCTGTTTCCTCACCACTGATTGTGTTGATTGGTGATTATTACCCTACCCTTTTTTTGTTGTTTGTTCTAATTGCAGTGAAGGCTCTTTGAAGATAGAGACTGAAAGAGTGAGGTCTTAAGAGTTGAGACCAACTGATCTTATATGCAACATTTGTTGCCCCAAGTTCATGATCCACACGATTCAATTCTGCCTTTCTGCTTGCTTTCCTTTTCTACATTTTGCGCATGAACTAGTCAACATTTAGCAGTTAGGCAAGCTTTCAAGATCACCTTTTTTCAAGCATGTGAAAGTAAGAGCCACTTAAGCCAGGATCATTCATTGCATCATGACGGGATAATGCTTAACTTTGATTCTCAATTCAGATCGAAATAGCGGTTGAAAAAAAAAGCCGTTCTTAAAACAAGTTATTTATGAATAGGGTGGACTCGTAAATTTTTCTTGTAATTCACAAGTAAAAAAGTAGATTTGGTACTGACTGAAGCTGTGCTTTTGAAACTTCAAGGGAAATAGTTGTGCTTCTTGTTATGGTTCAAAACCGTAGTGGACTTGTGATCTATCATGGTTGATATGCTTTTCTGAAACTGTGGAATGGCGGTCCTGCAATTTCTGTGTTTCTCTGAAAAAGGGCCTTTTATGCTGATACTGCACCCCCCCACCCCCACAGAAGAAAAGGAAAGCTTGCTCTGAGCACTTATGAAAGGCAGAAGTTGAGCAGCTATACTTTACAAGCTTCTATCTCATTTTTTACAAAGTCATATAGCCTGTCAGTCCAGTAGAAAGTGATCTCTTTGCGGGCCTTGCACTATTCCATTGCAAAAATCAATGCATGAATGTTGCTCTAATGTTGAGAGTTTGGAATAGTATAACAATGATAAATGTTCTTTTATTTGTTCTTAGCATCTGTGTAAACAACATGAACTACCCTGTTTATTCAATAAACCTGAGTACACACAAAAACTAACCAGTGAATAGCTCAAATGTGTTTTCAGATAAAGCCAGTACTTAATTTTCTTACTCCAATCATAGAATTTGATTTGTCGGCGTGACAATCATTGTATCAGGAAATCTGATCCGTTGTTGTGTTGTCTGTTGTCATTGGATTTGATGTCTGTGTTAACATAACTGCAGTAGATGGGGCCATCGTTTGATACTGAGGTAGGGTAGCTACTGGATGTTGAGCATAGTACGCATGATCATGTGTGGGGTGAGCATATTCATAACCATAGTTAGTAGCTGCAGCAGTAGAACCAGCTGGATTTGTCTGGGATGGAGTTTGCATTTGAGAAAGGCTGAAGTATTGTTGCTGAAATTGGTTCGAGGGAACTTGAACTAATGCAGGTGCTGCTGTTCCTGCAGCAGTTCTGTATATATTCGGGAGCATTTCAGGCTGTGGCGTCGTCGCTTTTACAGGGTAGATAGGAGGAGTGATCTCCTTGTAAGCCGTGGAAGGAACAAATGTGGTATTTCCTACCGGCAAAGCCCGGTTCGCAGCAACTGATGTAGAATCAACAATGCTCGACTGCATAGTTAGATTGTAAGGCTGTGTCTGAGTAACAGGGAGCAAGTACATCGGGTACTGCTGATCAATTTGTTGATGCATCGCCTGTTGCTGGGGAGTTGCAAACACTTGATAGTATGATGATATCGGCACCTGACCTGTGGCAGTGTGCTGGATGAAATGCCCACTGGTTGGCATGAATTGTTGTTGCAGTTGGTTCTGCTGTAATGTTGGCATAACCATAGCCTCTTGCGATTGCTGCATTTGATTTTGAGTGTTTGGCTGATCAACCACAGGAGATTGAACTCTGTTCTCTCTATTCGCCGTGGCAAATGTATCCTGGTAAGCTTGTCTCGAGAGAGACGCAGCAGATGCTACACTGGAATCACTGTAAACATGTATGGAACAGATCAGCAAAATATAGTTTAGGTGGTGTCTTGTTGGGATGAAAAGGGCACATAATAATGTTGCATAAGGAAGAAAAATGTGTTCATGACTTCATGTTGCATAAGGAAGAAAAATATTGAAGTTTTGCATTATTCTGAAAGTTTTATTGCTTGAATTCAAGTGAGAACATAAAGTGATATGTTACCTTGCTACAGAATCAGGTGAAGGCAAATTGTAGCCAGCAGCTTGTTTTGAGTCAGGAGAAGGCAAATTATAACCATCTCCAAGTTTTCTGGGCACTGGCTGCAACGGAAGAGGGGGTTTCAGCATCACACCACCGGAAGGTGCGCCATGGTCTGATTTCTCATCATCAGATGTAGCAGCCCGACTGAAATTCTCCCTTGGAACAGCTGCAGAGTTTACTCCAACAACTGCAGGAAGAGGTGGTGTTGCAGCCGTCAAAGGTGGCGGTAGTATGGATCTATTATGATCATCAAGCTTCTGCACATGATTTGATGCAACATTCATCTGAGAGAACTGTTCTTCTAGTCCTCCTCCCATTCTTGCTGCTTGGGCCTCGTCAATTCTGACTTTGATGTAAGGAAGATGGGCCATTGATGGAGATGAAACACTGGACTCAAAAGAAGAGGTGGTTTCAACCATTGGCGAATCAGAAAATGTTGATTGGATTTCCTGATTGACATTTGTGATCCCCTTGATATTGTTCCCACCAGAAGAACCCAAGTTTTGATGATTCTCCATTATTCCTCTGCAAGAATCCCTATTCAATTGGGATTCATCAATTTCCAGCAAATTATCAATGGCTGCAGAATCTGAAAGCCCTCTTGGAAGCAATCCAGCCCCATTTAAAACATCAACAAACCATGACTCAGACTTCGCATCATCAAGCAGGCATCCCATTGAAGCTGCAGTTTCAGGTTTTGAAGGAAACAGAAACAACCGAAGCCGAGCAGGTTTCAGGGGGGAGGTGCAATTTATCCTATCATACTCATCAATCATGTTTTCCAGGTCTTCATCAGTGGCTACTGATACAAGTGAATCCAGGTCTTCACTTGGGAGTTGGTATTTGAGTGCGAAATGGCGGCCATTCAGGAGATTTTGGGAGAGCCTGGAATGGAGATCAGAGAGGGAAGAGTGGCGGTCCACCACCACAATGCGGGTGTCGCCGCCGACGTAGCAGAGGGACTTGTCGTGGGGACGAGGAATGATGTGTCCTCCATAGCTGCACATGAGGCGTAACTTGGAACCTGGAACTTGGGGAAGAGGCTCATCCCATTGATCAGTGTGGTGAGACCTTGGTGAAGAGTTGGCTGAATCAGGGTAGTTGAGGTGACCGGAAGCCGGAAAAGTAGTGGTGGGATGGGGTGGCATAGACGGTGGATCCATTGGAGTTTTGGGATTTTGAAAACAGGGCCAGTGGTGGTGGTTTTTTAGATGGGAAACATTGGTATTCAAAAATGGGGGAGATTTTAGATTAGCAACTAGCAAGCTGGAATGCTTCACTTTTTGACAACTTGTAATCATTAAATAAAGGGCTTACAGCTTGCAGTTAGGCACATCTCCAAGGAAAGTGGAACTTAACCACATCAAATAAAACACTCAAATTTACAAGCAAAGCAATGTTAGTAAGAGTGAATAGGTAAACTGAAAAGCAAAAAAATGAACAATATCCCACAAACAACCATATTATTTCCATAAATCAAACACCAACCGACGCAAACTTTAAATTTTCAGAAAACGAAATTGCAGCGACATGAAGAGCAGATATCGATCGGGCGTTCAGTCCCTATTAAAAAAAATTCTAACTGTTTCAAGGGACAGACACAATCTCTCATAAAGTAGTGTCTTCTCTGAAATTAAATTACCGTGAAAAAAAAAAAAAAAAAAAAAACTTAGATCCGTTGGGCTGGCACCTGGACAGCAGAAAGAAAGGGGGACAAAAAACAAATTTTTTGCTAGAGAAACACGCAGAGATTCACGTGTGGTAGGGACATGGGACAGTTAGAAATGTAAAATAATGGTTAGAAGCACATGATTGGTCTCACCTGAAGAGTTGGTAATGCATGAATACTACTGTACTACTGAAAATGGCGGATAGTGGAAGCAATCCAAACCTCAAAAACCTATGGAAAAATAATCGTATGTGGCTCTGTGCTTTCCTTAAGATTTGCGAACTTTGCATTTGTACTTGTAGAGAGAAACCCAAGAGAGCAACTTTTGCCAGAGAATCAAGAATGCATTGTTGTTCACTGAACTCAACCCACTTATCAGAGAGGTTGAAGATGAACAAACAACAACGTTAGTATGCTTAGGAACCAACATTTGTCTGAATGCTAGTGTTATGTGGTTCTCTTTTGATGTTTGTTCTGAAGTACCTGTAGAGAGGTATGTGTTTTAATATTTATAAATACTTAGAAATTTAGTTAAATTTAAAATTGATAATAATGAATTTGTGTATTTAAAAGAGTATGTTTATGGGCAAGAAGATTGTGAAAGTATTTTCTCATTGATACTAATTATAATCGATTTAAAAATATATTAGTATGTTTATTGGTAGATTTCCTTTTTGTTTTAATATTAGTATGTTTCATTTTTGGAAGGAAAATTATTTTTTTAGAGAGTTATCAAGCCCAGTTGGTTTTAGTAAAGCTACAAAATCATATGTGTATTGGATACTTGGGGTATGCCAATTGGTTTTGGACCAGCTAATAGCTTAACTGTATGGGCCTGGGCCTTCAACTCTCTACGTTACCCCATGAGAATATTAAAGCTGAATTACTATTTATATAACAAAATTATTATTTATTATAACAAAAAATACCTGAACTATCTTTGTGTCCAAAAAATTACTTATTTTTGTCTAAAAATGGTACTGAAACGCACCAATTTTGCGTTGGAATAACAAGAAAACATAAATTTAATAACATGAAAAACATTGAAAACGCTAAAACATTACGTCTGAACATAGTTGGATCGCTAAAACGTTACGAAAATCAATCAAAAAAATGCTAAAACCTAGCGTTTGAGGACTGCCCACTCGCTAAAGCGTAGCGAGCAAGCCATGACCCACTCGCTAAAATGCAGCGATCGAAGCCAAATTTAATTCATTTAATAATTTAATAATAATTTATTTGTTTATTTATGTAATTAGTTAATTGATCTAATTAGTTAATTAATTAATTTTATTTATTTAAATAGTTAGATTAATTAGGCAATTGAATAAATTATTTAATAATTTAATAATTATTTATTTATGTAATTAGTTAATTGATCTTATTAGTTAATTAATTAATTTAAATAGTTAGATTAATTAGGTAATTGAATAAATTATTTAATTCATTTAATAATTTAATAAGGTAATTAAATAATAATTTAATTAGGTAATTAAATAAAGTTATTTATTTGTTTATTGGTTTAATTAGTTAATTGATTTCTTTGTTTTCATTTTATTATTTAAATATTTTTAGTGGGTGGTGATTTGTTGCGGATTCAGCGCGAGTTACTCGATCATTTGAGGGAGCAAGCACCCGACCTGTATGTTGAGTACTCGAAGCGGTCCGCACAGTTCGAGCATAGGTTTGATTGCTCGGATTGAGTGTCTCATTTGTACTTTACATACTTATGTACTTTATGTTGGATTGATACTATGTATTCTATGTTGAATTGATATTATGACTGATCGCACGGATGTAGTTTTGTAAAGTATTTTGGATTTATATCTGTAAATTGTATTTTATTTTATGTTGTATGCATTTATAGATTGGACTATGTTCGCCAATGTTACTACATTACTATAATATCAATTAGTGCACAATATAAAAATAAAATCAAAATTAGTACACAACTTCAAATAAAAGTCAAATTACATTAATTGTTAATGTAATATCAATCATAAAAATATCACATAAAACTGAAATTCCTATGCATCACGACGATTTACCCATAGCCGATACCTGAACCTCCTCAAATTATGAGCTCATTATCCTACACTATTAGGATTGCGTTGATATTGCCAAACGAGGTGCAACTATTGTATATGACTGAATTGGACCACATATACACGTACATAATGATTCCCATCAACGTGAGCTATCGCTATCTGCATTTCAAGTCTTGTGTCGCCTCATGTCGCATCCAAAAATAAGACATGGCATTAGCAAGGACATGATATATGTATGTATATCATATGTAAAGTGTACGTGTGGAGTTGTATTCTACATTGTTATTTCCATTGCCAACCTGAAAATGACTTTTCTTATTTTTACTAGTTTTTCATCATGTTCATTTGCCAATTTGTGGTTGTCTGTTTGTTTATGCCAATTCATTACATTTTCTACCATATTCTATTATTGATCCAATAATTATTAAGTTAGAAAATTTTTGCATTAAGAAAAAAAGTAAAATTAAAGAAAGTTTATATAAATAATTTGTGTGGTACTTTCCAATTCCATTACATATAAAAAGGAATACGTTGAGTCATTTCCCCCAATCTTCGTAAGCATGAACTTGACTCTATTAGCTATTGGCTTGCAATATTTAAATGCCCCATTGACACTTTAAAAATCTCTATCAATCTGAATATATCAACTCAAATCTATAATATCTTGTTCCTCACCCTCCTGCTCATCTTCTTCATTATCATCCTCCTCCTGATCCTCCTGATGATCGTCCTACATAGTTACCTCCTCATCTTCTTACTGTATACTTAAAAACATAAATTAAACCACTCACAATATTATTCACAATGATATAAATGCAATTAAATTATTATTTCACAACTTATAAAAAATGCAACAAATTTCACATCCAACATGTCAAAAACGCTACATCTTTCATATTCAGTATGTCAAAAACGCTATATTTTTCATATTTAAGATGTCAAAAATGCTACATTTTTCATATTCAGCATGTCAAAAATGCAATAAATTTCACATCCAACATGTCAAAAACGCTAACAAATTTCATATTTAACATGTCAAAAATGCTACATTTTTCATATTTAGCATGTCAAAAACGCTACAAATTTCACATCCAGCATGTCAAAAAGACTACATTTTTCATATTCAGCATGTCAAAAACGCTAACTTTTCATATTCAGTATGTCAAAAAAGCTACAAATAAATAAGCGAGCCATGTATAAAAGTCATGTTTTGGCATTTTTTGCTATACCCAACGCTAATTCATTATATTTTTTACCAATTTTGTTTATAAAATTTTAAAGTCTTTTAGTTCAAAAGACATAAATGTAATCTTGTCCTATTTTTTGTTAGACAAATAGTAAATTTGTTAGACAATTCCCCATAAACTATAAAATAAAATTCTTATATTTGGCAAAATTATAAATACTTACTTCATTGTGTAACAAATTCTATTGTGGAAAAATAAAAAATAAATAAAGATTCAGATAAAAAAAAAATTTACTTTCTTCAAGTTGGCCATGAGACGGGATGGCGGAGAGGGGAGGATCATAGGATTCTAAAAAAAATATTATATAAAAGTTCTTGTAAATTTTTTTTTATTACAGAAAATACCTTTAATTAGCTGTCAACTTTGTTCAATCTGTTAGTTTATTAAATCTTTTGTTAAAAATAATTAAAAATACTAAAAAACCAAAAATATCTCGTAAAATTAAAAAAGCTAAAATAGTACTACCACTATTATCAGATACCAAAAATAATTTGGCCAATGTAAGTATAAAGAGTATTCAGACGAATGTGGCAGCGACTGAGTTGCCCAATTTAAGATATTTGGAGACTCTTCTATGGCTGTTAAGACTTTAGAGGAGAGTTCCCATATTTGTCTTCCCGAAGATTGTAAAGCCTTCATGTCTTCCATTCAGTTCCCTAAGATTTCCTAGGTTTCTTCGTTCTTAAAACATGTTTGTTCATGAGAGTGACATGATAAGTCAAAATTTATCCTATTAGACGATTTACAGTAATTTTTAATACAATTTATTTTATATATATATATATATAAAAAACTAGTTTGGATATTATTATTTTTTAAAATTCAATGAACCAACACCAGAACTATTGAGGGGTTGATTCATAAATACTAGTTCTAGAATTACATTATATGATAATTTATTGAAAAATAACATGATTATATTGATTAGAGGAGAAAACAATAGTTATCCAGAGAGCCTACATCATTAAAGTGATTATACATTCTATACAATGAACTATCGAGCATGATAGTTTTAAAATTATGATATAAAAAGTTTTGATAAATAAACTTAAACTTGAGAGTCTTTATTAACTTGAAACATCATTTAAAGTGTGAAATAACGTAATTTTAGGCAGTTCTGTCAAGCAAAGAAAATTAAATAGAATTCAAACAGTCACAATTTTTTTCGTTTTATTTGTATTTTCAAATATTTAGGAGTTCACAACATTTCTAAATGTAATTTAAGTCACACATAATCTCGTATATTATCTGAAACATATTATGATTTTTTTTTAAAAAAAGTTCTTAGGTTCAACATGTGAGGCATACTGACATATTGATAAATGTGTCAAAATAAAGTACAAGAGACAGTACTTAGACTTACCTCTACTCACGACCACCCCTGTATTAATCCCATATCTATACAACTACCCATATCAAAAGAGGTGAAACGTTCTCTATATATTCATTAATACTCTGTTTGGAACTCATAATCTGAACATATTATAATTGATAATTCATTTAGATATTATAAACACAATTATAAAAAGATTTTTGAACCATATTTTTATTATTTTTAAAATATTTGATGCATTCATGTATTATTCAGTTGAAAATTTTGACATAAAAAAATATAGATTATACTTTAAAAGGATGATAGATTCAAATCTTCAACTTTCAACTAATTTTTTATTATTTTTGTGAGAGTAGTATTAGGAATAAGAAGTATCTAAATAATTAAAATTTTATATTATTAATAATTAATAATTAGACTAAATGTCGTTGCATGACAATCTTATTTAAAAACAATTAATATTAATAAAAAAGAGTTTAGTGTAATTTTCCTCGGATTAGCTTAAAATTTCGAAGCAGTCCAAGGAGAAGTGCAAGATTCTCCTGCAGGCCCGCATTTTTGTAATTTAGTTAGCCGAATCATATGGATTTTCTAAGTTTAGACAAGAAACCCGTTTCTCCAACTCATTCATCTTCTTCTTCCAATTGAAACATGTCATTTGCATGTGTTCTTCATAGCGACATTCCAGGGAAACCTTTGTTCCCACCATTCTGTTGAATTTCCTGGGGATTTTTCTTTTCTTTTCTGGGCTGGCCCTGTAACGGTATGAATGATCTTGTCCCTTTTCATCTCCTGATGTTTGATTGAATTTCTTAGCTTTTTTTTTTTTTTTACATCGAATTGATCATTGCTTATTTCGCATGGGGGATTTGAGCTGAGGTACCTATCATTTATCTGAATTCTACATGCAAATAGAACACCATTGACATGCATAAAGATGGTTTCACGAATCAAATTGTTTATCTGTTTTTGTCTCAGAAGGGGACTAATTTTTGGTTCATGTTTCGCAAGCCAAAATTTACTTTCTGCCCTGCACCAAAAAAAACCCTCCCTTCTCATTCTCATGTGGTTCAAATTACATTTCTGAACCTGACTTTAAAAATTGAATCTTGGAATCAATCATGTATAGGTTAAGCTTATGTGTTCTGCCTTTCTGATTGTCTGATTGTCATGTTTCAAGTGGCAACCGCTTTGGAAGGCTTTCTAAACCCCTTTTCCATCTGGTTAACGATATACATTTTTGGTCTTGCATAAAGCATTACATATTATTTTAAGTGGCCTTCGGAGAGTGTGAGGAAGAGTAAGAATTCTGAGATTAGGAACAAAGAATGACCTATGTTTAATAGACTTGATTCGTGTTTTCTATCCGTTGCATGAAACTGTGGACCTTTACCAATCCAATTTCCAGAGGTTAGAAGTAAAAGAGTTGCTTTCAGCTCTCAGTAAGTTAAGTTGATACGAAAACAAAGGAGCTAAAACATCTTTGATATGTTCCTCTGGTGATAGCTTAGTGGTTGTAATTGTGGCAGTTGTTTTAGCAGTTGTTCTAATTGAGAATTTAAAGGTCTTAGTTGTAGTTCATTCTTATCGGTTCATCAGCCTCGGTTTCTGCTTGTATAGGTGAATAGTAAAAATGCTGGGAACCCAATATGGGGTGTACACTCTGAGATCCCATGGAACAACGGTTGCAAGAGTCCATTTACATGACTGGTTAATACTCCTGCTTCTAGTGGCAGTGGATGCTGGTTTAAATATTATAGAACCATTCCATCGATATGTTGGGGCAGAGATGATGAGGGATATGAAATACCCATTGAAAATACCAGATACAGTGCCTTTTTGGGCAGTTCCGGTATGTACATGAATTCCATACTTTATGTTGTGGCGTATATGGAAAGAGCTTTTTCGATTCGTAGCTTTACTTGAGTTTTTGTAGAATGTCTTATTCCTGATTGTGCGTGTTTCATGACAGATATTTGCTTTCTTTGTCCCCTTCGCGATATTCCTCATGTATTACCTCATCAGAAGGGATGTTTATGATTTGCACCATGCCACATTGGGTGATACTTTATGTTTATAATTTTAGTTCAAAATTTTCGTAGCCTCCGATTTATGAGATATATAAATCAATTTCCCCCCACAATGTTTTGCAATCCTATGCCAGGCATCCTGTTTTCTGTTCTAATAACAGCAGTCATAACTGATTCCATCAAAGATGCCGTTGGTCGACCACGCCCTAACTTTTTTTGGAGGTGCTTCCCTGATGGAGTAGCGGTGTGTATTCACATATTAGCATAACCTCTTCATGGTTAAAATTTTAGGTTCAACCAATTTGCTCAAGCATAACGCTTGTGCTTATGGCAACCTCCATACTTTAACTGCTCAACTTATGTCTTGTAAATTTCTAGGTGTTTAACAATGAAAATGGGGATGTGCTGTGTTCAGGAGACAAAAAAATAATAAAGGAAGGATATAAGAGTTTTCCAAGTGGGCATACTTCATGTAAGTGAAACTGCTAACAAATTACAAATATGTAATTTGGGTAGTAAACACAAGTCTTTAGTTTCTCAATAAATATATGTCAATTATTATTGAAGCTTTTTCGTTGTGGCTTGAGGATATTTATTACCCCCCTTTTCACATTAATTTCCATTCCATGATCGCTCTCGACGGTATTCTAAATATACTACTAGTTGTTCTGTTGCAAACCTGTACAAAATGGATATATCATAAGTTGAAATACTTAAAGTTCAATTTTCTTCAGTTTGCTTATACATATTAATGCCTAATTCATTGTACTTCCTTTACAGGGTCTTTTGCAGGTCTTGGTTTCTTGTCATGGTACTTGTGTGGAAAGGTTAAAGCATTTGATCAAAGGGGCCATGTTGCAAAGCTCTGTATTATTCTTTCTCCTCTACTTTTTGCTGCATTGGTTGGGATTTCACGTGTAGATGACTATTGGCATCATTGGACAGATGTATTCGCTGGAGCCCTAATAGGTTTGTCTACTTGCTAGTTAGGAATTTAAGAGTTGTTCTTTGAGCTAATATTTGTTTGGATTAACTAACTACTTTTCCAAATACAGGATTAGGAGTTTCAACAATGTGCTATTTGCAGTTCTTCCCTCTCCCACATAGCTTAAATGGTGAGTTTGTTACCTTAAGCAAACAATTTTTTGTTTTCTTTATGCAGAATATGAGGTTTGCCACTAATCATATTTGACTTGAAGACTTGGTTTCTCTGATGAAAATATACACTTCCAAGTGCTCCGGTGACAAAAAAAATGGAATAAGATAATGTCATTCATTCAAAGAAAAATATTTGTTGTAATTGGTTTCGGATGAAATGAACCATTTAAAGTGTTCCTGATTGTTAAGAACAAAACCTTAGTACCTTCTTGTGATTAGCAGCTGTAAATTTGTAACATGCAAGAAGCAGTGAGGTACTACTTAGACCACAGGCAAGTTAGGAATATGAAAGGAACCTCCATTTTTGGGATACATATGTAGGTTCTATGCTAACTGCTTTCCTTCTTTAGTTAACCCTTTACAGAAGCCAGATGGATTCCGCTTCTTTTGTAGTTAGATAATTTTCTTCTCCTCTACATTTGCAGATGTTTCTCCTTCAGTATTCCATATGATTCAACCATTTATCCTCCAAAAGCATTATTAGAATTTAAGAAGAAAGAATAATCATGCAGCACAAAGCTAAAGCTGAGATTTCCCTATTTTAGAAAGTAGCGTCATTTTCTGCATCTTCACACGTTAGCTGAAAAAGTACCATTCTTAAAAATACAAATCTACTAACATCTATGATAGCCAAGAAGGTTTTGATACCAATGACTGAACTTATTTTCCCAAGTAGCATGTAACTGTAATTTTCCGAAAGTTTTTTTGGGTGAGCTAATTCATATCTTGCTTATTTCTTCTAAGAAGAAAAACACATTATTTCCATCCAATATAAGAAGACTTCCCATTTGTAAGCCTTAGCATACCCATTTAGTAAACCTCTAGTTATGCTAAGTTTGTTTAACTAGGTACACTGCATCGTAAGTCTTGCTATTTAAGACAGATGAACTAAATTTATTGTTTGCACTTCTTTTACGATGACTATGTTTTCATGATATATGACTATTGCTGCCAAAGCTACGGTTTAAATAAGTTTCTGGTCTTTCTTCATAATGTAGGTTGGGCAACCCATGCATTACTCAGAATCATGGAGGAAAGTGGTCACGAATCAACAAATTTGGAAATGGATTTGCGGGCTAACAGATCAGCAGCCTCTGGATCTGATGCCCAAGATTTAGATGCTATGGAGAATGGGAGGAGGTATTAATTTCAGATGCTCGAAACCAGTACATTATTGTGTTAGTCCATTAGAGTTGGATACCCTTGAAGATATATCAGTAGTTTCCACCAATCCCTTTCTTTTTTCCCCTGTTGTAAATTGGCCAGATGGTTGTTGAAACGGACGGATTGAGATTGATTACAGCAGCAAAGATCGGCGTAAGCCTCTTCATCCCTGAGACACCAATTTCTGAACTCATTTGTGTAGACAATAGTAATCATACCCTATCCAGTTTTGCTGTGAAAGGAAACCTTTAGCTTCTCAATCGTGTATTATATATTCCGTTGCGTATTTGTTCTTTCTTTTCCTTTTTTGTTCTGTGTTGATTAGGTTGCAATGCAAGTTGCACAAGCTGCTTCACATTAACCTTATGCATCCTGATATAATCATTTGTTAGGTTCAATTTAAACTCATCCCTGCCAAGTGTCAAACCTTTTGTGCGTTTTGCAGCATGCCATTTCTCTGAAAAAGGGTTGTTTGACTTAGAGGGCATTTGGTTCTCGGGTATCGGAATGAAGGAATGGAATTATTCGTTTGGTACTGGTATGGGAATGAAAAATGGATGGAGTTAGTAATATGCTAAGCAAAGTTTAACAAGCTGAACATAAAACACCATAAATTGAGTTGATGAAATTAAACAAGACATGTTCAAGGTACAACTTATACAACTTAGGAGTTCTCGAAGAAGGTAAACTACATCTGCTAAGGTATATTACAAAGAGCTCTACTTAATCACGGATCATTTCTTGAAGCATCAGGGGCTAGCCGCTGGCATCTTCTTGTGATATTCATCTCATTTGCAAACAGCCGCTCAGTACATTAACAGAAGATCATGTCGCCTGCATAACCATCTTAGTTAATCAAGTGAAATGCCCGCAAGAGAATATATGAAATGATTTGACTCACCTGCTTAGGATTAACTCCATCGGAAGTGTACAACGTTGTCTGGTTATCAATCCCGAGATGCAGAGGAAAATCAGGCAAATCAGGGAGCAAGTAATCTATTTCTTCTGCAGTCTCAGCTGGCAAACCACCAGATGTTGGCTGAGGAGGCAATGGAGCCACATTCGCAGCAGCGGTATCAGCAGCCTGGCTATTCTGTGCAGGCTCATTGGCCGGGAAAAAAGTCGTAACCACAGTCCGGCTAACAGGAGACGTTCCCATAGTTGGGGTTGGAACTGAATGTTCATTCAAGAACTCAAGTGAGATCTCACCATTCCAAAAATTAAAATCTGGATTGAGTGGATCGAACATTTCCATATTCAAGAACTGCTCTGCTCCGTATGCTGCTCCTTCTGTGCTATGAATCAGGACATTTTCGTGGTCAATGGCAGCAATATTACTATCATGAACAACCATTTCTAGCGTATAGCATTCTGCAGGATAATCATTGTAACTTGCAGCAGTATATTCGGAGTCGGAAGGAACCGGATTGGTTGTAGAAACCTGAGGTTTTTTATGGAACTGTGCCTGACTCTTCTTACTCCCTGGACGAGGCATAGATCCAAAAATCCTCATCTTTTCTTTCTCTCTAGCTTCTATCTCAGCTTGGGAAGATCCACGGCGACGGCGTGCCCGGAACCTACGCTCGTCGGGGGCTCTCCAGTTGTCATGGCGGCATTTCTAGGCAAATGAAAGAACACCATAGATAAAATCTAGCTTTTGAGCTACATTCACTCAGACGCTAAGTTTCATATTTTATGCCGTGCAATACCTTTAAAGGATACTGTGAATAGAATCTAGTAGTATTCCAACAACATTAATTATAGGCAAAATTGCATAGTAGCCCCTTTAATATAGTTTAATATCAAATTTAGTCTCAAACGTGTAGTACTCGACAAATTTAGTCATAAATTCTGTCATTCACAACACATTTCGTCCTAATAACAATTTTCTTTGGACGATGAAATTGCAATTCTGAAAAACACTATGCCATGTGGATTAATTTACGTAGTCAATTTTATGTTACATGAATTAATTTGTCATCGTGAGTTATACATACAATTTTTATCTAAATTAAACAGTACAAAACAGTCCCTTCAACAATTTAGAAACAACGACAGAGGGGGGAGAGAGGGTGATGGATGACAACGTATTAGTCCATGTGGCACACGTGCAGAATTGCAATTCAATCATTAAGTTTCTTCAAATAACTGTTAATAAAACTAAATATGTTGTGAATAGCAAAATTTACTCATCACCAAATGTTTAGAACTAAATTTGATATTAGATTGTATTATTATAAGGACTATTTCTGCAATTTTTTCCGTAATTATATATCAAAGTACATATAACCCAACTTGGCATATTATCAGCAGTAATAAGTTAGAAGACTAACCTGGAGATGACTAGCCACTTGCATCCTTGTGAGGCCGGGTACTTTCATTAACTCCAAAATCTCCTTTGGGTAACATTCTAAGATACATTCCAATGCCAAAAACACTAATTAAAATGCTCATTATTTATTTATAATACTATAGATATAATGTCGATCACTATAATAATTGTAATGGATCTAATAAAAAGTAAATTAATTTTTGAAGAGTAAATATACATACTTCCTTCACCAAGTTCCTTGACAGCATCCATGAATTTGTTGTGAAGCTCCTTGGTCCATTCAGTGCAGACTTTTTTCTTGTAATTACTTTCTTCTGGATTTTCATCATCTGGACCTGATGAAAGATCAGAAGGGTTCATTTCTTCTTCATCCTCCATTTGATTCTTCTTATTCCTCCCTCTTTTCATGCCAATCTTCACTCCAACATCATCATTTTCACCAACAGTGCTTTTACCAATTGCAATGATCTCTTTTCCTTTGCCTTTTTCGAGTCTGATTCCACCATTCATAACAGCCATGGCTGCCACATCTTCATCAGCTGCTTTACTCTCTTTCCCACCCTTACCACTGATCATATCTTTTCCTTTGCCGCCTTCAATTCTGATTCCAGCATTACTTTTGGCTTTCTTAAAAGCCATAGCCAACACTTCTTCATCAGCTTTACTCTCTTTTCCTTTGCCTTCTTGAATCCTGATTCCAGCACTACTTTTGGCATTCATAACTGCCGCCATGGCCGCCACCCCCGACACCTCTTTATCAGCTTTATTGTTGCCTCCTCCATTTTTTTCAAGTCTTTGCTTTATCACGAACTGCCATAAGTACTTCATGATTGTCTTATCCACTGGTCTTTGCAAGAACAGGAAAGCTCCATTCTCCAATGCTTTGTTTATCAGATGGGATTCTTCCTTGGCAGATGTTACTTCAAATTTGGAAAACAAAATTTTTTAAAAAATCAATGATCAATTCTTTGCGTAAATTATGCATGAACCCGGAAAATTCGCTCAATGGATCATCCTTAAAACCACAGAAAGTGTATCCTCTACATAAAATATTACACAAAGAGCTATAAAGATCTAAATCGAAATGATGGAAAGTACTTACAAAGTACGAGGATTCCCCGTTTGGATACTTCCAGGCAGAACTGAAAGCCATCTTTATCAGGTAAGTCAATCTCTGCTATGACCACATCGAAATGCTTCTTCCCAGCTGCAATTATCTTCAGAGCCTTTGCGGCATTGTCTACCTTTGTCACTGAAATTTAAGGTAAGAATCAAATCTCCCACTTAAAAGAACACGAGGGTTGTTCTTAATTAATGACTTTAGTTCAAGAAATCTAATCTATGAAGTAATCTGCTTTGATAGAAATAAATCAGTTTCAAATTTATGCATTTTATTTTTTTTTATACGATGTAACTCCAACTCAAGATCTATTGTCGGTGCTTACCACTGAAAATAATAACTATATTTATTGTATTATTTCAATAATTTAAAAAAAATGATTACAAATGACAAATGAAGTCATTATAAATTGAATTAATATAAAAAATTCCCTTACTTCAAAAAAATATCAAAAATGCCCTTGAGTTTTGTTTAAAAATCAAAAACTTAAGCTATAGAGAATATAAAAAAACCCCTACCACCAATCAAATTTGAGAAAATGACAAAAAATACACACAAATTCTAATTATTAAAAAAAAAGAAAAATTGAGAATATATAAATTATATTTTTGTTCCTCAAATTAAAATTAAAAAAAGGAAAAAAAGTCTTCCACTTTCCCTCTCATCTTCAGTCTGCGTCTCCTTCAATAAAGCCTCCGCAAGAATTGAATGCATTTAAAAATGCGAAAAATAAGTATGGCCGGAAAAAAATGGTGGGTGAATAAAAAGGATGCAATCGAGATCAAAGTGGAAATAGTGGATTTCCTGTCGCAGATGGGAACTGAATAGCAGCTTCCGATGAAGGAAAACGTGCAATTCATCTATCGTCCCAACCCAACAAATGAAATACAATACAATCCGTTAAGGAAAAAAGTTTTCTGTCGGCGCTGCTAATACCACCTCCACCACCACCCGCAATATTGCAATAAAAAGTATCTAGGGACTGCTTGGTATAAGAGAATGAGTTTGAGTCAATGGGTTTGATATCCATTCTCGTTGCTTGGTTCAAATATTTGAATTTGAAAACAGTAGCCCAAACACATATATGTTGTGATGACCCTTCCTCATCAAATTGGGGGATTCATTCTCATTCTCTTGTCTGCCGTCTTCTCTACCTACCTGATCACTTTTCCTTCTCCACTTCTCCTTTCTTCTCCACTTTTCCTTTTCCAAATCATCCAAAGTGCAGAGATGACAAAAATCCATCTGAAGATTAATGACTAGCCAGTCCGAGAAGGAACCACCAAAGTGTCTCCGTTTCTTCAGCACCAACATTGGATTTATTTTTTCTTTCTTTTTTCTTTGTCGTCCGTCCAGATCGAAACTGTTACAGGGCTCAATTCCGGTGAGTTATTCCCACCCTTATATTTCCTACTTGATCACCACTTTGATCTTCTCCATTACCAGTCAATAGTTTTAACAAAAAATCAGAGTTGGGCTGCTTGAGATTGAGATTGAAATATTAGTATTTGAAGCCACAATTTTGGATTTCTTCATGTATTCTCAATTTATTGCAGTGGTTGATCAAAGAAATGATGAAATACCAATTGAAATTTCATGAGTTTGAAAATTATTGAGGAAAACACACTTGAGAAAATGGGAAGAAGGGTTACGGTTTCGATTTTGGGGGAAGAAGGTTATCGGTTTCGATTTTGGGTTCTTACGGGGAGGATATGAAATTGTTGTTATTGTTATTGTTTAATTGTATTTTTGTTTAATTATTTTTTTGAAATTTCATGAGAGAGAGAGAGAGAGATAAGGGAAAAAGATGGATTGATTCGGAAGAATGGTGGGTTTTAGTTTGGTGTTCTTTGGGGAGAAGGATGGAATAACAAAGAGGGAATGAAAGGAAGGGGGTGGTGGAGGTGGTGGGTAGAAGATGGCAGAGGAGAAGACCGACACACGGATAACAACCATTCCAACAAACTAACCAAGTATCAAAATTATATCCATGCAAATTTAACAAATCCATTGTGATTCTATATCATATCCATTCCAATTCCGATTGTGAATAGCAAACCAAGAAGACCCCTAGTTCTTCTCCCATTTCAAAACATTTCTCTTCATATCCTCAAACAATCCCCATCATAATGATAAACTAAGGATTTCACCCAGGACTGCAACTGAAAACAGAGGGTTTTAATCCTATACCCATCATCTCTCACATCAAATCTCAGTTTCACAAGCATCCTAATCTCGCATAAACCTCTAATCATCTATACAAAAGTAAATAACTTATAAAAGTCATGATTTTCTAACTTTAGTGTTTATCTTTTACGGAAAGAGGGAGGGGGAGGAAGGTAATAAGATAGAATAGACTCATAGAGAACTAAAGAGGAGAGATGGGGAGGGCGATCGGTTGTGGTTGGGAAAAAGATATGAGAAAGGGTATTGAGAGCAACTTGGATGAGGACTTGATGAATTTACAGAGGCGAAGGAAGTCAAGAATTAATGGCTGAATCGTCAAGAATTTAAAGAGGTGATAGAGGTCAAGAATTAATGGCTAAATTTACAGAGGCGATACAGGCTAGCAACTTGGATCGGCGATGAAATCGTTGCCCTTGTTGGTGGTGACGGAGGTCAATAATTAATGGCATTCTCACTTATTGGTATTTTTGAAACGGGTATTACTAGTTACCACTTCAGTTTTAAGTATTATCGTCTTAATTTTGACAAAATTGTCCTTTTATTTAAAACGGGGGGAGAAGAGAGAGGGTATTATAGGGGGTGTTTTAGTCCAAATTGGAGCAGTATAGGATAAAAATTGGAATGGTAACTAATAAATTTTTTTTGAAATTGAATTTTTAAGTTATTTAAATGAAAGATAAATTTGTCTAAATTTTTATATTTTAATTAATAATGGTCAATATAATACTTAATTAGTCAATAGAAGGGAGCTTTTTATATTTCCCAAACCTTAGAAGAGTGTTTGATTTATAATCAAAACTTAGGGGGATTTGACAAGAGGGATATAGCTCAGTGGTAAGTACTCTCCACTCAAGACAATAGGTTTTGAGTTCGAGTCATTTTTGTATAAGAAAAAAAAAACTAAAGGGGGATTTTGATATTAACCCTTGCTGCTCCAACCGATCAAAATTCGAGCACTATAGGTTTTAAACACGGATGGAGCTCTCTTAAAAGATAAGTCCTACAAGCCGAGCTAAAGGAATTTCAAAATTCTCTAATGGATTTGCAAGGATCAGTGAGTCTGAAGAGCAACAGGCAATTTGACACAATGGAAAAGCTACCAACAAGACTAAAGGGACTAATCCAACTCGACGCTCAAGGAACACCAGGACTCAGGAGAACATTAACCTAACTTTTGTAAAGGAACACTTAGTTTAGATTCCTCTTTTGTTTAGTATAGGTTGTGTATTCTGAAACTTGTATAGGTTAGGCCGAGGAGGGCCTTCTGATATTTGTGTAAGGAACCAATTTCCTCTTTCCCTGTATTCTTCCTCAAAAGTATCAATATCAGGGTAACCATTTTTGCCGGTTTTTAGACTAGGTTGGTCTAATAGACTGTTAACTTAAAAAAAAATCATAACAACCCGTCATTAATGAATGGAAAAAAAAAAATTTTGTTACATAAGTATTTTTATTGAGTCAAAAGATAATTGAAAATTTTCATACTCATAACAATTCAAATTTATTTTGGTCGGAAATCGTTAAATTTTTATGTCGTTTGATATTTTTTGATGTTGAACTTCAGTAAAAAAGATAAATATAATTTTTAAAAATTTTGAAAAGGTATCGTTGTTTTATTAAACATAAGAAAAATAAATATAATTAACCAACTTTTAAAGTACCAAATTTCTTCTTTTTTTTTTGTTTGGTAAAATATAAAGTACTAATTAAACTTACTCCATAACCATATACGTTATTCTTTGAGATAAGGCCCCACACGAGTACCTTACAAAACGCACACGTGGAATACACGTGTGATTATTTGATTAGTTCTGACTTGTGTTATGGAATATAGTACCGTTGACTATTTCACAAAAAGCCACGGTCTAGAAATGGGAAACACAGGATCGATCGTAGCATCATCTAATGTATCTCATAGTAATATGGTCAACGCATTTCAAATTGGAATAAAAACAAGAAAATTCACATTAATTCCTAAGTCAAACTATCTTAAGACCTTATAAGGAATGTTGTAAAATGGGACTACGCATCGAACCAGATATACATTTAATTTCTGTTTTCAATAAATAAAATATTAAAAATTCGGTTCAATTTTATTTGTTATACAAAAGTTTAGACTGAATAAAATTATTTTCTCAGTTGAACTGATAATTTTGGTACCATAGAATTAAATTCACCGATAAAAGATTCAAATGTAAAAAAAAAAAAAGAAAAAAAAAAGAGGATCATAAATAAGGTAAAAAAGAGAGTGAGAAGTAAAAACTCACCGATTGAATGGAGTGAGCCAATTGGCAAGATGAGTTCACAATAAAGAGTGTGAGTGTGTAAGTGAGTGAGTGACGGCGTGACCATGTGCGATTTAAACTAAACTATTTATTGACGGTTATATATTTTATTAGGGAAATAAATATTTTGTGGATTTTTGCTATTTAATTTGCGTCTTTTTTATTTCCACCTTCAAAAGTCAAACCAACCTCTACATTTAAGGATGCGTTCGTTTGGGTTTTTTTTTTTTTTTTTTTTCTAAAGAACCAAGAAAAAAAAAAAAAAAAAAAACTGACGTTTCCAAACAATCCTCCGGCCACTTTCTTCACATTATTATTCAAAAAAAAAAATTCTATAAATTTTTTTTAATTCCTAATACAAAATATCTCAGAAAAAATCACATTTTCCTAAAATTCATATAATATATATATTACTTTCAAAATACAAAATATTTTTGGGATTTAATTGTTTAATATTAAATACTATGTTAAATTAACTCATCCAAGTTGACTTGAAGTCAATCTTTTTTAGAAAAAAATCTCTCAACAATAATTCTTTTATAGGGAATGAAACTAGTTGACTTATAAATAGACGACAGTGTAACTTATACATAAAAAAAATCCTATGTTGACCTTCAACGTTTACTCTTTGAATAAGAAAAATATTTGGGAGCGAGTGAACTACTAACAAGCTTAAGTACAAATTGCTGCTTAAAATAAAATAAAATAAAATAAAAAATGGGGGCAATAATTTATCAAAAAATTGTTAAAGGAAAAATAACCAAGAGAATATCAAAGGAATATTCTTCGAAATTGTCAACTCTTCATAAATAGCGAAAAACACCCACATACTATTAAAAAGACAAATGGCAATCAAGAACTACTATTTGATAAATGCCCAATAAATTTTTCGAAGCAAATGACAAAATGCAGGTGAAGAAACTCAGGTCGGTGATATTTTGAAAAAATTTTCAAGATTGAAAATTGAAAATTCAATAAATTTGGTGAGCAATTCTCAAGCTAATCAACATTTCCTTGATATAATTTGAAAAGAAAAAAAGACATCATGAGGCAAAATCGAGTAAAAAAAGAACATTTAAACATCATTTTGAGATTTCTCATCACACTCCACACGCATATGATATCCTCGATTTTATTATGATCTGACAATCTGAATTGACAATTATGTATGTATCTATGTCATATATATGACTAATTACGTTTGTGAAGGGAATTGAAAAAAGAAAAAGTCAGAATTTTTTTACATATATTTAAACTAAAAATTGTAATTCAAAATCGAGATAGGAAAACACTCAAAAGTAGTGAAATGTAAATAAAAATAACTATTAACTCTTACCCAGAAAATAAAATCTTATTTATATTATGAGAACAATAAAAGTAACCATTTTTATGAAATTATATACTCTCCAATGGGGATAAAACAATTCCATTTATAAAGGGCTATGAGGAGTCAATTATATATACCTTGATACGAACGAAGCTCAAGCATTCTTGATGTGTAGAGGAGGGATTTCTTGTCATGGTCAACCACCAAAACATGAATCCCATGTTTGATGGTACTAAGATTACAATCAACTCTTGATGACCTCTTTGGATCAATCCTTGGATTTGTAGGATAGCTAGGGCCGCTCTTGGCATTTTTAGGACAATTTAAGACACTTCTTCTCAATGAAATTCTTTGTCTTTCCATTGAGGGAAAAATGGTGGCTCAAGGAAACTTGAGGGCTATTTGTTTGAGCAAATGCTATATGATTGTGGGAAGAAGAAAATCACCCCTATGAAGTTACTTTTGCAAATTTGCAACCAAGGAGTTTGAGGAAATGGATGATCGGAGACAGCCAAGTATAAGATGTTCGTAGTGTTGTTTGGTAATAACGATACAAAATACTTTTAATAGATATTAGGTAAGTTTACGTATATTTTTTTCTTTTTGTTTTTGAGTACTTCGAAATTTTAAATTTTTTTTATTAATAAATAGTGTAACACAATGTGAGTGATAACAAACAAGGTGTCTTCAACTTTTGTGTCTTTTACATTTATGATTGCTTGCGGTATCCTTATTTTTCTCCATTTCACCGCTCTCCGCTGCCCTTTGTACTAAGAAGTGTTGAATTCCGATCTACTATTGAGCTCGATCTTTGTTCTCAATTTTTGTTTAATAATTGTTTTCTACTCATAAATTGAGATTTTTTTTTTATTGAAAATTTGGTGCTATTATGAGTATTCATATTCTCTATCATAATTTTTATGCCTACTCTGTAACGTAATTAAATTAATTAATATGTATTGTAATTGGGGTTATATTTGTATTATTATTATTTTTATTCCAAATAATTTTAGTAGAACAGCTTTATTTTTTGGGGTTTAAGGTACATTTAGTGTGAAAAATTAGAAAAATTATTAAAATAATTTAAAATAAAAATACATACTAATAATATATCTAATAATCAAATTTATAATATACCTATCCGTCTTTTGTTTGAATATAAATAATTCATGGTAAAGATTCGAAAGTTACATTAAAATTATAAAACATTTTATAAAAGGAAAATTTATCAATTTTGAAAATATTTTATCAATTTTATCAAAGAGTTATTTTTTTTTATATAGAAAAAGTCAATGAACTTAAAGAAGTTAAAGTCAACTCTCAATTTTCTCCTTCAATTAGTATATTTTTTCAAGTTAATTGCCATATATATATATATATATATATATATATTATCCCCCCACCAAACTTATCAATAGAAGAAACCACTAGCTATCTGCCAAATACTACCTTCAATTTTAACAAAAATACCTCTAAACTTTTAATTATAACAATAAACACCTAAGATTATTAATTTTGTAACAATCATATCTAAATTTGAATAGAAGAGATATTTATGTAGTTTATTCTACAATTTCAATAATAAATATTTGTGTCGATGTAGTCACTATAAAATATTTGTCACTCTCAAAATAATAATCATATTTATTAAAATAAAATAGTATAATAAATAGAATTATTTTGGGCAAATGTGGTAATAGTTTAAAATTTTAATTACTGCAATTAAAAGTTCAAGAGGTATTTAACTATCTGCACCAAAGTTAGAGGGCATATTTTGCAATTAACTCTATAATTTTTCCCAAAAAAAGAAAATAACTTTCGAACACCTAAAAACTTTGGATTATACAACTTAGTACTAATTATGCAAGGATCTAAAAGGTAAACTATTAAATTAGCAAATGCTATCCGTTACAAAATTTTAAACTATATATTATATATATTTATCTACTCTATAATTTCATTTTTAGTAAAATTAATTATGATCCTTGACTTTCTTTTAATGGGTTATTATAGTTAAATATATTTTACTCCATAAAATTATTATTTATGTTGTATAAAATACTTATAATACTGAAAATATAATTATGTTTTTTTTCAAAAAAAAATTAGCATCTCCTATTAAAAGAATAGACCACAAAGAGAAAAATTAAGATAAAAGGATGTAAAGATAATTTATCTTTTTTAAAGAAAATCTATTTTTTTAAAAAAAAAATAAATATGCCCAAAAGCAATTAGCTATTCTTAATAACATTTGCGAGCTTAAAAATTTAAGATGGCTATTCTTAAAAATAGAGAACTTGATATGCAGGCTGCCAAACTGTGGGACCGTAACATCCCTCCAAAGATATCCATATTCTTATGGAGACTTTACAATCGCTACAAAGTCTCCCCAGAGATTATATGCAAACAAGGTAATAATTGTGTGTTGCCCTCTAGATGCTGTTTCTGTAAAAATAATTCAGAAACTCTATACCACTGTTTCTTTGTATGCCCGAGAATAAGGTTCTTTTGGGATAAATTGACTGTTGCTGTTGGATTGGGTCTGAGAAGAGAAATTGGGTGGAGTTTGCTCAAAATTTGGTATAATTCTTGCTGGTCAGAACAGGAACTAACCCACTGGAAACATGCTCCACTACTGCTACTGTGGATTCTTTGGAAAAGGAGAAACTCTTTTGTGTTTGAAGGGAAAGAGCCTAATCTGGAAAAGCTTCAGGAGGATCTGAGGACTGAATTACTCCAGCTGGCAATAACAAAAACACATAGACGCATCCCAACCAGAGAAGTAAAGGTGATCATTTGGAAAAGCTATAGCTCTCAGCCATGGGTGATAAATATTGATGGTTCTTATAGAGGAAATGGGACGGGAGGATACGGATTCATTGTAAGGAGGAGGACAGGGGAATTGGTTTATGGTGAAGGGAATTTTTTGGAAACCACCTCACCACTACAAGCGGAAATCAGAGCTGCGGTGGAGGCAGTGAGATACTGTAAAAGGAATAACCTATCAAATGTCTCACTTCTCACGGATAATTCAGGGTTGGTGAAAATGATCAGCAACGAAGAAAGGTTTTTTTGGAAGGAGTACAGAAAGCTTAAGGAGATAGCCTCTTTTTTAGAGCTCAACTCCTCCTCAATGGACCATATATTCCGGGAGGGAACAAACCTGCGGACTTTCTTGCAAAAATGGGTGCTAATGGAGTGGCTGCAAGCTTTAATTCTACGAGGGATAAGCCAATGAAATTAAAGGGTTTGATCAAGCTTGACGCAGATGTTGTACCAGTTCTAAGGGCAAAATAATTTGTCAAATGAACTCATCTTTTGATTTTAAATCTTCTGTTGGATTAGTTAAGACAGATATGTAAATATCAAAACCCCCCTTTTTTTGTTTTGTCAGGGGTGATTTTATGGTTCAGATGCTCTTGTATAGGGACTGTTTGAGACAACTTTCAAATGAATGCAAGCGGGTTTCGCCCGCCGGTCCTAAAGTCTTTATGACTGGGACTGTTATATAAAAAAAAAATAAAAATCTAAGACGGCTTTCTCTTTGCTAGGCTTTCAACATTAAAAATCTAGAAGTATAGATATCTCAAATTTGAGGCACTCACCCCCTCCCCCATACTCTCCACCTCTTTTTTTATAAAAATGACCTTTTTTTATTTTAAAAAAGTATATTATAAATAAAATTAATTTTTTAATAGGTGAAAGTATTTCCTCCAGTTTTGTGTAAAATATTTTTTAAAAAAATATAAATTTTTTTAAATCTTTTGTGCAATTTTTAAGTTTTTAGTTTTAAATTATCTTTATTAATAGTCGAGTTTTAATGCGAGAGGAGATATGTATATTTTCTTAGGAGAAAAATTATAGTAAAAAATAAAAATATTATTATTTTTATAAATTAAATAGTGATTGATTTTAATTTAATTTATGAAATAAAAAATAGGAGGAACTAATATTTAATCGCAATAAAAAATTAGACTAGTTCTCTAGTCAATTATTTTTTCAGTATCTCATCAGTTTTTAAGGTTCGAAAAAGGAAAAAGAAAAATCATTTTCGTATCATTTTATGGCTGGATTGAATCACGTGACTTACACGTGAGGTTTTAGGATAATTGTAAGAAGTTTAAAAACTTGTTTGGCCTTACACTTATTTAATAGTATAATTTTGGCACTAAACCTTTCAACTCGACTAATTACCTATAAAATTTTTAATTACTAATAGTGAAGGCCTATTTCGTGTCCCTTATTTTGTTATTTCACGTCTCTTTTATATTTAAATTATCCCTGACAAATTAAGAAATATCAACTATAATATTTAAATATAATAATATATTAAATTACCTAAATACCCTTAATCAATTTACTAAAAATACTAAAAAAATTTTATTTATAATTCTGCTCATCTATGCTACTTTAATCATAATTTTTATAAATTTTTGGTAGATTAAAAAGAGACTTATAAAATTTTTCATAAATTAATTAAGGACAATTAGGTAATAATAGGAGGGACAGAAGATAAACATTAAGGGGGCGAGAAATAAGAATTAAGGGAACGATACTTAACAAAATAAATGATTTTTTAAAAAAAAATGACGTATAATAATAAAAAAAAAGCGCAATATAACATTACCCGTAGTAATATTTGTCATCATTCGGTCAAATTACTAACGGAAAACAAAAAATAGTTAATTTTGTAAGGGCAAAAAATGGAACACAGTACCTACCTACCCTTTTTTTCCTTCTCCTTCCACCCAAGTGTCCCATTTTCTTACGTACTTTTGTCAGTTTAGTTTTCCGGTCTTTTCTTTTCCTTTTCTTCCACCCTCCTTAATTCTTTATTGCAATCCAGAGTTTTTGTGGGGTTGATCTGGCAGAAAAGAGTCAACGACGAAAGCTCCGACGTGGAAAGATTCTCATATAACAATCCAAACTTTCAGTTTTTTCTTATATACTCAATAAATGAGAAATATGATCTATGCATTTCCCAAATTCCCAAGAATCTTTTGAAGTTTGAGTACCCATAAATTCATAACCGACGGCATCCATTAATTCATATTCGTGGTTTTTCACAAACAACAAACTCTGATAATTTGATACTTTCATAATACTATATATTTTGCCAAGGAGACCTAATTTGTGGCATATTATGTGCAAATACCTTATATGGGTTTGAACTTTGTTGTGTATGAATCTCTGAAAGATTGGTTGAACACAAGAGTTGGGTATGGCCAAAAAACTACAGTTACCAGGCATTGTTCCATCGAATCAATCAGAGAATGCAATAAAAAAGAACACCATCCGGAATCAACTGGCAACAAATTCAATAAACCGATCAAAGAAAAAATTCCAGCCTTTAATTTTCCTTATTTCTCGGTTTCTTCGATGAGAAAAGAAAAGAAGAGACTGCGGGGAAGAAACGACGATGGGGAGAACAACACAAGGATAAATTTAATTAGGTAAAAGTAAATTTGGGAAAGGAAAGAATGAGTGGTATGTTTTTTCTATTTTTGTCCTTTATAAAATTAACTATTTATGCATGTGTTGGATTTTCCGTTCGGTTAGATGTGGATACCCAACAAAAATATAACTAATACAATTTAAGAGTTTAGTGGTTGATTAGTTAAGTTAAAAAGTTCAATAACCAAAATTATATTATTAAATAAGTTTAATGGATTGACATGTTTTTAACCCTTGTAAGAAACAAAATCTTCTTCCACGTCATCCTCTCCTCATAACCGCAAATTATAGTGTGTAACTATAATTTGCAATGACAACTGTACATTTGTTAACTATAGTGAGTTTGCCAGACGCATCTCTTTTTCCGTTTTTTTCTCGCTCAGACGTAGGTTCTTTGTATGTTGGACGTATATGACGTAATATCATGTTATAATGGACGTAGTCATCTTATGTTGTATGTTTTTTTACTTTTTAAACGACGTAGATTCTAAGAATGTTAGACGTATTAGACGTAATATCATGTTTAAAAATATGTAATAAGTGAATTAAAGTTGAATATTTCGTAGAGACACAATGCTCTGTCATTTATACATACATGTTACGTCTTATACGTCATTTGTAAAGGGATCTTATGTCCAACACAAGGGTCGAATAATAAACAAAGATACATCGTTACGCCCTTTATACATACATATTACATCCATTACGTCATACATACACAAATATTATGTCCAACAACGGGGGAGAAAGCAGGAAGCAACCCATTTCACAAGAAAGTATCAATACTTCACGGAGAACATTTATATATCATATTTTAGAGTAATAGAGTATTATTTGAAAAAGAATACACAAATATAGCATCATTAATACATTACTCAACATCAAATGCAATTCATACACGAAAATAGGGTTTCGTAAATCCATGAAATGCAGTTCATACTTTAGTGATGTAGTAGTTTTTGCGATGTATTACCTAAATGGTTTTTCGAATATTGGTGTTACGGAGTTGAAAATTGAAGTTTGAATCAACGTAGCGGACGTAGTTTATCTAGATTGAATTTTTGTCCGTTGTATTTGGTGTTGTTCGTCGAAAAACACAATCACCAATCTCTGTTGTGTTCGTTTTGGTGTAAAATAGAAATTCGTATGATTTTTTCATAATAATATGTGGACTATATGTTGTTTATATACAATTTATAAATATGACGTTATAAACTTTTAATGTTGGGGTGTATGGAAGGGAGTATATAACTATACTATGTATGACCGTCGTAACTCCCATTGTGAGGTTTATTATGTTAAGGTGTTTATAATGTTAATGGTTAACATCCGGCCAAGTGGGAGAATATAAGAATGTGGGCTGGATGTTATGAATCATATTTTAATAAGTCCAATTAAAGTTGGTTTAAGTTTTCTAGTCAGTTCAATATAGTAAGATTAAATCTAGACTGTTAAACTAGTATTCGATGGAATGGGTGGAGTGGCCCTTAGATTATTTGTATTAAACACACGTGTTGTAGGTTTGCGATGTGGGATTGAGTCAACCTTAACATGGTTATTATTATATTCACAATCCTTATAGGCACGAATGCTATTATATTTTTTTGATGTTAAAATCTAACACAACTTTTTTTCATATTATTTTAGAGATGTAGGACGACTTCTCCTCATAATAGGAAATGAATTATCTCATTTTTCGTTTTCTTGATTACACCGTTCATTTCATTAAGAAAGAATTGTGTAAAACAATGCAAGAGAGATTATGGTCGTACTCTCCACAACACATTTTTTTTCCTCAAAAGATATCACGATCAATCCAATTAGTCAAAAAGACCATCAATCCACAAAAGATACCATCAATCTACAACTATCCCATCCAATTCCAACTCGTGATGGATCAATCTACAATTAGTCAAAATAATTTCAATTCGTGATAACCCCAAAATATACCATCAATCTACAGTTAGTAAAAACAATTCCAATTCGTGATAACGCCATTCTACTAAACCCAGGAAAACAGCCACGAGGTATTGTGAATTTCATCATTGATCAGGTTCAAGTTCAAAGTCACCGCTTGAAACCCAGGAAAACAGCCACAGGGTCTGGCGAATTTCATCAATATTCCTGTTTAAAGTGAACTTTTTCTCTACGGCAAAGTATCTGGCGTTTCAAGTTTCAAATGGACTTGAGCCTGAATGTAGTACACGTAGGCTTCTATATCAAATCCGGAAAAGAAAAGGCTTTCACGTTTAGGGGGATGAACACCCATATATGTCACTTGCATTTTTTCCAGTTTTGTCAGAGTTACATCGGCCTCATGTTTTTCACCGAGTTGCAGATATGCCTCTGTTTTGCAAGCCAATAGGAGGAAGCTCTTGTCAGCCCCCAAAACCTGTGCCCCTACCACTGAATCCAATAATTCCTGCCAATTCTTGTTGTTCCGAGCAGTCTGGCAATTCAACAGTGAATTTTGCAAATTAAACAGCTTGCCAACCAGAATGTTCAATAGATCCAAGTCATAGGGGTCTGGCAATGGCCCAAGGTCTTCTTCAATGTATCTTTTAGCGGAAAGCAACCGACCTAAACTGAAATAGACAGATGCAACCTCGAGTTTTGCCTTCTGCTTCTGGAATTGATCACCCAAGCAGATGATCATTTCAAATTCCCAAGCAGCTTCGGGCAACCTATTGATATCCATTAGTGTACGCGCCTTCTTCAAGCGGTATTCCATAATCTCTCTAGCCAGGGAAATAACATTTTGGTATGATTCGAGAGTTGACCCGTGGTTATTAATGGACAACCAGTAGTCACCCTTATTCGCATATTGCTCTGTAGTCATCGTTCCCCCCATTCCATGGGTTTCTCCAGTTCCTGCTACAACAAGATCTAAGGTTCCTTCCCCCGTTCCTCCTGAGGTTGTCATTTCTACAATGTTGCAGTGGGTTTCAGAGTGATTTTGAGGCAAATAAGACTCTCCACTACACACTCGAAAGGATGAAAAGATGTTCACATATATATATATATATATATATATATTGAGTCTCTCAAGAATGATCTCTTTGCATCCTTCGAATTATCAATAGTATTTGGTTGATACTATTGTGGTTTCATTCTACTCCCCATCATTCAACCAATAATCCCTCAAATACATATATATATATATATATATATAATTCGTGCATTGGAATAGTACTAGTTCGAGCAATATATATATAATTTCTATTAATATATAATTTATCGATAACTATAGTTACTAATAAAGCATAAACTAACAAGCATATATGGAATGCACCTACATCAAATGTTATTGTTATTATTTTTTTTATAACAAAAGATAATTTTATTAAAATTACTGAAAATTATTAATGACAAGTGAATAAGAAAGTCTGACATACTAATTGAGTTTTGGGTAGAATTAACATTGCTCTTAACATAATTTGCTTCCCCACGAGAGTTAATATTCTGAAAATGAGAGATCCAATAAAACCCGAAGGCATACAAGGAAAGCAATAGCGTTTTGCAATATACATTAATAGGAAAAGAGTTATGCGAACCAGTTGAGATACTCTTAGTTGCTAAAATGATTTGAAACAATCACCCTATATGTTACTTTTTTCCTTTTCTTTTTGTCATAAATTTTACTTAATTAAAAAATTCACCCAACTACTTTTTATCCAATATTTTTATCCTAACTACTCTTTATCCACTATTGACAATTCAATTTGAAAATTATATTTTTGACACCAAAAAATATATTAAAAAATATTTATATTTATAGCAATTATTTTAGCCATATATGAGGCAACAATCTAGTTTGTTAAAATAAATTATTATATATATATTTTGGCTGATTTTGCGGTAGCAATTAGAGATGAAGAATTTTGAATCCAATTGTGAGCTCCAGTTCTTTCCATGGAGATCTGATGTGTGATATATTCTATATATTATTAACCAAAAAATAAAAAAGAATATGAAATAATTTTTGGAACCATATCTAAATTAAAATTTATATTATAACTAACCATAGATTTTGAAAAAGAAATATTATCAAGGAGTCAAATAAGATACGCACTTCTCCAGGTGCAGTTTGGTAGTTGCTAACATTCTCCCGGACCTTCTGTAGGTGAAGCCATCTTTCGGCGGATTCATGGTCTCTGGTTTGTTTCTACTGTTAGTATTCTTTTCTCTGAACTACTTTGCCACATAATTTGTTCATGATATTAGGATAAAATTTGAGAGAGAAACCATATATTGTTGGAATTTACTAACCAATTACACTTGCCATTCTTCATATACTTCAACTTTGAGAATAGAAGTGGACTCGTACTCGAATTTTGTTCTCCTTCCACTTTGACTTCAACTATTGCTACTTTCTCGCCCCGAGATCTCGAATTCTTTTAAGAGACAGAGACAGCCCCTGCAAATTTTTATGTTTATTATATGTTTCTTCAAATGCCTAGTGGAGAACTCATTTTGTCTTTGTTGTTGTATCATTTTGGTATTTACCTAATCGAATTAAACTCAAGAAACGTAACATTACAATGGTGAGGAATGGATTTTGTGTTAGGTTAGAATAAATAATTTCGTAGTTCTTTTATTAGAGAAGTAAGCAAGTTGTGAATAATTGTTTTTTTTTTTTTTTTCCTTCAAATTTTTGAAAGTAACCAATCCGCGTTGAGGAAAAGTTAAAGTTGTTGTTAGTTTTTTTAGGACTAAACTATGGTGAATGTGTAAATCTGCGAAGGTTGTTGCCTTTGGAAAGCACCACTACAATATGCCTTTTGCTAAAATTTTGAAGATAGTAGCACATTAGTAATCCCTCAGTAATAAAATATAGAGCAAATCAGGTTAACATACCGATGGTTAATTTTACTAGTCAACCACTTTATATGTACCGGGATAGATATAGGGTGCGAATGAGACAAGTTGTTCACGAATAGTTAAAGCTTAACTCAAATTAACTTGAGTTCAGAGTTAATCAAAATCGAACCGAACTAGAGTTCGATTTGATAAGTGAGCTGAGCTCGAGTGTTTAATGTATGGGCTCGATAGGTTAGCAGTGTTATAATCTAATTTTAATATAATTATTTTTTATTGCTATATGAGATCTTTGTTAACTACTTTTCGTCCTTCAACTTTTGCGACTGCTGGAGAAAAAAAGGTGTAAGAAAACCAGTTATTGGGTATCCATTTGTGATAAGGCATTGGGCTTCTGAGTTTAATTTCATGTATCTTTTAGATACTCATTTTAGAGGGTGATAGTATTGTTGTACACCACTGCAAACTTAGTTATTGGTCCGTGCTTAATTAATATTTCTACTACACTCTCCATAGGTAAGGTTCAAGTATGTGGATAAGGGCCTGATAAAATTAAAGGTGAAGATGCAAGTAATAGTTAGTATAACTCTTTCAACTTGAATAGTCACGTAAGGATTTTTTTTTTTTTTTCCTTCACACAAATTATATCATGCTTTTTTATGTACAATCATATAAATTGAGTTAATAATTACTCTAGCAATAATGAAACAAGAATTTAGTTTCGACTAATTAAGATATCTAATAATTACGACCCTTTGCTAGATTCCTATGAAAATTGCAAAGGAGACGTCAACCTGCAGCAGCTCCATACCCATCTTCACCTCTTACAATCGTTCTAAACTAAAGCAACCATTTCCATTACTATCTGCGTGTCCCCATGATCAGCGCCGCATTCGTTCCTGTCTTTCTTTTCCATCTTCCTTGTGCTCAAGTACATCCCGTAGATGTAAGAACAGAATCCCCACACAGAGAGCACCGTGGACACCAGTTTAACTCCGTCAAAATGGTCACCATATACCGAAACCTCCCATAATGTTCATTGAAAGCAGCACGGTCATGCTAATCCCACCTGTCAATGCCGTTGTTAAGAAAATGATGCTCGTCGTGCCTATGAAGCAGAGCTTCTACGTCACCACATTGAACCACATAGTAAGCAAGTAAGCCTTTTGCCCAGGTCGAACACCTTGGTGCTTTTCTTCTTCATCTCTCTCGTAACATCTCTGTACGAAACAGGTGTTACTCTACCCAGTTAATCTTAATTTAATTCGCAATTAAAGAAATAATTAAGGATAAACTTAAATAAACTCTTTTCGAGAACTAGCACTTAGTCTATATGAATCGTTGGGCCCAACATTAAAATCAAACAACCATAAGCTAACAAGGCTAACCCGCTAAGACTGGAAGTACCTATAACGTATTTTAATATTCACGAAGGTAAATTGAAAAGTTACATTCATCAAACCCACTCAAATGCCTATCTTTCATTGCTATCTCAAAATCCCTCCTTAAACCAAACTTTACTCTGGGGTAAGTCTGTGAAGAATTTACAACATTCTACAATTTGCGGAATAGTAAAGGAAAAACCCTAGCGGTTATTGCAATGTGGAAACAATTTGTGAAAACTTTTCAGACCTTTTCATTCAAACTCATGCAGCAATAGCCGAAGTCTTAAGTATATATACAAGTTAATCCACTAACTACCTACTTAGCTTACCTTGAAGCTGAATGAAACCAGCTCAGCATAAATAACGTAAGAAAAGTCTACTCAATTGACTAAAGTACCCTTTTTTAACACATACTCCCACGTCTACATCCGGACATGTGAATTTAAGCTAAATTTTCATAGAGACATACTCTCACATCTCATAACACATCATCTCACGTCTACATCCAGGCATGTGAATTTAAGTTGAATTTTCACAGAGACATACTCCCACGTCTCATAGCACATACTCCCACGTCCACTATATCCCATAACACATACTCTCACGTCCAACAACGGGGAGGTAGCAGCAGGGAGGAATCGGAAGTAACCTATTTCATAGAAAGTATCAATACCTCACGGAGAACATTTATATATCATATTTCAGAGTAATAGAGCATTATTTGAAGCAGAATACACGAATATAACATCAATAATACATTACCCAACATCAAATCGCGAAAATAAGGTTTCATAAACGCATAAAATGCAGTTCATACTTTATTATGTGGTGATTTTTTAAGAAGAAGAAGTGATTTTTGAAGAAGAATGAGTGATTTTTTCGTTGTATTTGGTGTTATTTGTCAGAAAATACAATCGCCAATCTTTGTTGAATCTGTGTTTGGATGAAGATTTGATTGAATGCGATTTTGAATGGAGTGTGGCAAATAAGAAGAAGTGATTTTTTAAAAAAGATGGAGAAGAAACTATTTTTGAAGAAGAACAAGAAGAGGTGCGTGAAGCTACTTTCTTATAATGAGAGTAGTGATGCCACTGGTATCTATCGTGGACACATGTTATAATAACTGGGAAATATGTGATGCACACAAACTTTCAACAATTCTAGTGTTTTTTTTTTCTAGTTTTCTTAGATTATGATTGATGAAAGTGATATTTTGCTTGTTTACTCCCACTCAAATGATTTGTTTCACAAAGTTGCACCTCATGTGTAAACTATCAAATTAGTTATGTTGTAATATTAGTATTTTTATTTGTAATGTAACTATGATGAATGGAAGAGATTGTGAAAAATATTTTAGTACTTTTTATTAAATTAAATTTTTTTTGTAGAAGAAAAGTCTTGTATGAAATATCATAATTTAAAATTTTATAAATAGTCTTTTTGAAAAGTTTCTCTCCCGTAGCGAAACTTTGATATTTTTTGATCCGTGAATTCTATTAATATATAATTTAACCATTTGTTGTTGTTACATAATAATAAAATTTATGTCAAAAGACATCACTGACATCACATCTGTTACAAATTCTGTGGGCCTTTTTTGGATCCAATACAGTGAGCATGGTGGGCTTGTTAGCTCTTCCCCATGACTGGTCAAAGTTGAATGTGGAATGGGCAAGAGTGGGAAAAGTTGCAATTCAAAAAAAAAAAAAAAAATTTAATAACATACAGCTGATAATAAATTAGTATAAATTTCGAATATCACTAGTATTAAGATAAAAATTTCAAAATAAAATATATAAGTTAATAAGCACGATCGGAATATCTTGAAGGACGGAAGATAAGCACGATCGAAATATCACGATTTATTAATAGTAATAAACAAAATAAATTTATTATCCCATATTCTCGATTCTATTCCTAATTTAATCAGACATAAGTTTACTATTTTAGGAGACAATATTATAAAATTTTGAGCAATATAAATTAATGTCATTTTTAGAATAAATGTAATAATAGATATTAATGATTAGTTTTGAATCGCTAGAAATAAATCTGAACCCGAGCACAAATCTTTCAAATTTCATCTTGAATTTTTTAAAATCAGTTTATCAACAGCTATTATGTTAATTGGAGAGTATCAACTACTCACTACAATCCTCTTATATGTACGTATGTTAATTTAATAATCTATAAATTTAGTACAAGAAATTAAAAAAACTTACTTAATCAACTAATTACTCAATTAATGGATTAAATAGTAGAAAAAATTATCAACTAAACTGTTTAACTAGTTTTAAATTTGAATTAACTCAAATAATTTAACTACTAAAATTAAATAATTAATTAATTTAAACCAATCATAGTTTGAATTAAATTATTTTTTCTTTTTGGCTTACACTCGATTTAGAATTAAATTTTGATTGGACGGTTGAGAATGGACGTGAAGTTGTTCCCAAGAGATAACGATAAAGCTATAGACAGGTTTAGGTATTACTAACAGCAAGTGGGCGATGGGGAGGAGTCCACATAGGCTCAATGGTCTGCTGAAGAATACCTATCATAATAATAATGCACCCCCCTTTCAAATCACATGACCGTACGTACCAGATGTTCTTGCTTCTACTTTTTGCTACGTGTCATCCACTCGTCCAATCTCTCTGATCATAATTTTATTCTTATCCTTATTCATCCTTATCCAAAACATAAATTTTTATTCTTCAAAAAATTTTAATTGCGTTGCGATGTTTCTATTATTTATATATTTATATATTTTTAATTTTATATAATCATTTAATTTATAATTAAAATAGAGATTTATTCTAATAAGAGTTTGTAACGTAATAGTTAAAGTGATCACAACTCAATAATTTTTTAAATTTAAAATTAATTCTTATAATAAACTGAGAGTAATGTTGTGTTGTAAAATTAGTGGATATATATTACTTAGGGTATACAATATAAAAATTAATGGTTGGCACTCTGATCAAAACTAATAGGTTTGATTATTATTACATGATTGAGATTGTAAAATAAAAAATAATTTGTATTTGAGATAAAGTTAACTTAGCATTTTTTTTTTCAAACAGCCCCTAATCTGTGAGATTATGGTGGCGAGGCTTCTCGTCTTTCATATTACTTTTGAGCAAAAGAGAGATACAAAAAATAGAAAATCGCTCCGGTACAGTGAATTCTAACTAAGTTACCCAAAGCAAAATAAATTAGGGGGTGAGAAAAAAAAAATACCTCTATACATTTTATGCTAAAAACCACTACTTATAGACGCATCATTGAGATGAAATTCTTTTCTAGATTGAAGAGGCCTCTTACTTTCACAGAAAGAAATTCAAAAGAGTTAAAAGGACCTAGTGAACTGGATATTGTAGATTTTGCTAGTAGATCTGTGGGACAATTACTTACTCTGTAAATGTGTTCTATTAAGTGCTGAAAATTGTCTATGGACTCCTTGATTTCCTTCAGGTTTAGATATTCTTTCTAAATGAAAAGATCTTCTCCATGTAAAAACATTTTGACCAAATTAGAATTGTTACATATGAGTTTGCCTTTTGGTTCAATCCTTTATCCTCAGTCTATTGTCTTCTATTGATCGATCATTTATCTGTCCTATTTCGATTCAATATGTTTCATAGATCCCAAAGGCGTTTTGGAAGTTAGAGATTCAATCCAGAGAGTATTTTGGGGTTTCAAATATTTGGTTTTTTACTCTAAAATTGATGGCAGAGTTTGAAAATGCAAAGTTGATGAAATGTGTGGTGATTGATTCATTGATATGAAACTATATGTGTTAATTGTATTAGTGGAGTGATTTTCTCTTTTTTTATATGAAATCATATATGTTGTATTAATATTGATATGAAATTATAATATACATTATATGAAATTCTACATATTTATCTATCTTTATCTTTTTGTCTAAGTATTATTTGATATAAATTCTCATTTACTTTATATGAAATTAGGTTTGATGTAATATGGATTTCCATTTTTACTAATATGAAACCCTTCATAATTTTTTCTCTTGAGTATGATTTGATTTATTTTTATTATTTTTTTATGAAATAATCTATCAAGTCCATAAGTCGGGATAGATTGACACATATTCTGTCTTATCTTTTATCATACTAATTTAAATTAAAATATTTTTTATAATATTTTTTTCTCTTTTTTATATATAAAAAAATAATTTTATCAAGATTAAAGATTCCTCCTGTAACCATGTAATGTTATTTTACAAAAGCCTCCCTGGAATCCTATACAAAAGCTATTGTCCCTTGCCCTTCCACTGTACAAAAACAAAACCCATACAAAACCTTATCTACCATTTTCAATATGCCTACTCTGGCGATGCGCAAAGCTGGAACTGAAGAAGTATCCATGAGGACCAACCTCTGAAACGTGAGGGCGAAGAATAATTCGGCTTCCTGAGCCGATTTTCGCCATTCAGAAAGAAATTATCCCAAAGATGAGGAATGGTTTCTCATAAAGTCACAGATTTTCAATAAGTGTTTATATTCTTTCCACAAAAACCCTTCACAATTATTTATCATAGACACTAAAAGTGCATTGTCTACTACAAGGAGGTTCCTTATCTTTCGCAGGATACTTAAAGGGCCTGCCTCGCCATAGATGAATTCTCTGTTCTTGAACGAAGAAGAAAGCCAAAACCTCCTTCCCCTAAAGATGGTTAATTTAAACTGTGTATTAATTGGGATAAAGACACTAAAAGACCGTGTTCCTATTTCCACTAGATAACAAATTCGTTGCTATTTCAATAAAACTTTTAAGGCTATGGATTGAATTTAAAAATTATTGTTATTTATGATATTTAGTTTACTGAATTTATAATTTTAAAAATATATTAGATATTACTTTTATCCAATATATTATATTAATATGGGTTACATTTCTCTACCAAAAGCCACATAAGTGATTTAAAAATGAAAATAATGAGAAATATAAACATCTTTATCCCAAGAAACACATCCCTGAAAAAAGCAAAATAAAGGAAGGAGTCAGGCAGGCAACAGTAAGTCCTGCTGTTGTGTCCCAAATTTAGAACACATACCTCTAGAGTGTATACAGCCCCCCACCCCATTCCCAGAATCCCATTTACCTTTGATACTTGGGCTTTCTTGCCTGTTTATGGAGCTGTTGGGCATGTGGAAGCTAACCTAAAGAGAGATTTTTGCCTCCTTAATGACAGCGATGTTAAAGAACCAAAAGCTGCTATGGATTATTGGTGCAAAGACCGCAAATCCCACCTCAATAACCTCTTGTTATACCCCACTATAGACTATATAGCTTGACCTTGACAAATGCTCTCTGCCAGCAAAATAAATGGATCATAAAGGAAGCCAAATGGGAAATCAGAAATGGACCCTCCTTCCTTCTTTTTGTGGCATTTGGTGCCAAGTTGCAATTGGTTCTGCATTTTACAGCTTGCCCATATGAACTCTCCCTCCCTTGTGGTAAAATTTACAGTACTTGGAAACCAAAATCCAGAGATCCATTTATGGTGGTAGCAGCTACTTTTTGTACCTCTTGCATGTTTTATGATACTGCTAGTTCTTGATGGTGCTGCTGAAGCTGAAGCTGAACTATTTTGCTCGCTGTTGATACTGCTGTGGAGATGATGATATATAATGCAGGAGAGGGCAGTGCATTTTGCTCATCCTCATTCCATCTTTCCAAAGTAAGTTTCAACAGTAAATCTGGATAAGATATATACATACATATATATATATATCCATCAGTAAGAATTTTGCCTTTTATCTCTCTCTCTCTCTCTCTCTCTCTCTAGATATATATGTCTGTGTATATTGTCCTTAGTATAGTACTAATAATGATTAATGAGCTCTGATCTCTTTCATGTCAAATCTGGTAATACTTTTCTCTCATTTTCTCTCCTCTCTCAGAACATATATATATATATATATACTGTCCTTGTGAAACAAACTTGCACTCACATTATTGCAGGATTTTTGGTTCTTTGTTTCCTAAGTACATTTTCTCTGAGTAAAAAGAATGTTTCTTGTACTGTGATCCAAATATTCCCATACTTCAGTTTTGCATATACATTTCCCTAAAGAAATATACTTTTTTAGGGATTTTTTAGCCCTGAAAACTGAACCCATTTGGCTGTTCCTTCTCTGCTGCTTAAGCATATATAAATGGCTTCCTAAGAACATCCACAACCATTATAGGAATGTCAGCAGGATTCAAGGACTCAAGGATAGTTTTAGCAGAACAAAGTCCTATGTGACCTTTAGATGTCTGTTTGGGTTGTTCTAATTTGATGAAAAGAAATCATTTAAAAAAAATATATATTATTGTTTTTCATGGAGAATTATAATTTGGGTGCTTTTCTGCATCCTTTGTTTAAGTTACTTTTGATTAGCAAACAGAGTAGTAGGTTTTCAAAGCAAGCTGCAACTTGCGAGCAGAAGTGGTTACCATGGAGCAAATGCTGGTCTGAGAAAGCAGCCTTCTACGGCTTATCCAGAACAGCTTTTGCTTTGATGTTTTGGTCCCTCACAATACCTATCACATAAGCACTTGTAGCTCAGTCTTCGTTGGATTGAGACTCCTCACAAAGCCCAACACGCAAACATTTGTTGCCCAATCTTCTCCAAAATAGGACTTTAGAGGTAGTTTATGTATTAAGAACATGTCCTTTCCCTCAAATGAAACTCTAGAGGGGGTTTCTGTATTTAGAACTCGTCTCTTTAGTCAACTTAGACCTCTTCCTCGATATGAGAGTTTAGAGTTGACTCTTATATTTAAGATTCGTCCCTTTAGCCAACTCCGATTAGGATATGTTCTGATACAATTTGTAACATTCATGCCCTATAGATTAGGGCAATTTAAATTTAGTTCTTATCGGTTCAAAATAGTCAAGTTAAAATTATAATTTATATATAAATCACACCATCATCATATTAACAATGTAAAATGATATTTAAAAAAAAAAATTAAAAATCCCTTAAAAAAATTCTCTCCAAAATTAGTAACTTTAAAAGAAAATTCTCCAAATACTTCAACCAAATATTTACCACCCTCTCCATTTACACTCCAAAGCATTACAACAATACTGCTCACCATCTACCCTTTCTTCCACTCACCCTGAACATTCCAAATTATTGAAAGGGCAGATAAATATGCCAATTTAGTTCATAAATATTGTGTAGCAATATTAAATTAAATTTAATTAGAATAAAATTTAATAATTAGTAATTTAATTGTATCTATGTAATTTATGACAAATAATATCCTAATGAGATTTAAATAACGAATTCTTGTTGTGTTAGGTTAGTTTGAGGTTATGTTAGGTTAGTTTGAGATCTTTATATGATCTAAATAGTTCAGATTATTTGTTACAAAAGTTTTAAGTTAGAGATTACGTTAGAAAGAAGATAAAAAAAATCATGGAATGTTAAGGCAGCAATGTGGATGTCAAGATGGGCGGATATCTTGTTTTTGTATAGCATCCACGAGTAGAGATCCTTAATCTCTCATATCAATAAAATAGTTCTAATTGATATATATTTTGGTTGTGTTTATTAAATTTTTATATTCTACATACTGTTCTAAAAATATACAATAGCAAAAAAAAAAAAAAAAAAAAAATCCTTTTAAAGAACTAAAATTGTTCCCTTGAAATAAATAAATAACTATAATTGAAAAACAAAAATTAAAGTTGTGTTTATTACGCAAGAATGCATAGTTATATAATATTAATAATAGTATATTATAAGTCTATTTTTAATAAATTGTAAAATAACATTAGTTAAGAAAAAAAAAGACCAATTCAAATCATACATTAAATCGTTTATTCTTATTAGACCAACACTATTAAAAATTTATACTTTTAGTTATGCAATATAATTTATCGCCCAAAAAAAGTATGGAGTCATTAAACTGTTTATCCTAATTAGACAATATAATTTACCGTCACAATAAGTATGGTGCAATCCACATCTAAAACACTTTAATCTATTCTCCAATCTATCCAAAAAAAAAAAAAATTAAAAAATAAAAAACAGTTAGGGAAACCCCCTGAATCTAAAACTCCAACCTCCATTACAGTCACCATCAATTCTCAAATCCATCCTCATCGTCTTCCCCTCGATTAGCCCAACCCCTGCTTGTTTGCACTACTCAGCAGCAGGCGCACCGACTCAAGCTCCTTTGCCGATCGATTGCCCCATAAACAGGTCCCGGCAAAGGTGTCTCGAGACGAGACGACGGTGGCGGGATCTTCTTAACACGTTCAGGGGTATATCATCAATGTCGGACCTCACCTGAACGTGCTGAGTTGAGAGAAGTCGCCATCGCTATGGCTTATGGTGGAGTTTGCGGTGGCTACAACTGAGCCACGGAGATCCATCGTGGTGGGCAGGGCCATTTATTGATGTCAGAAGAATGCTCCCGAAGCATTCCCCAGTGAAAACGATTGATTGTAGAATAGGGCAGCCCTTAAAAAATGAGAGGCGTTGTTGGAATATTTGGAGTAAATTATATATGAATATAGGTCCCGTTCTTGGAAGATATTACCTCAAGAAAAAGTAGGTTTTCGTCAATGGAGTTGTCACTGCACGCTTGTAATTTATCTTTTACAAATTTGTCTGTCAGCATAGTGTGAAAGGGACTAAACAAAAATGATCTTTTTTTAACACGATTTTGTAAACATTAGTGACCATAAAATAAAAATTTTAACGTAATGATATTTATATTAACTAATTTGAAAATAAGAGAATTTATAATAATAAACAAAATATTTAAAATTGAGGGGAGTAAGACACATGGTGAAGATGGGCCGACTGCCAAACATGCATTTGTCTCATAAAGAGAGAAATATTGAGTAGGAGTAGGTCTCTATCTAGGACTAAAGCAAATTGCTTAAAATGTATGTCTCCCTAATGTCCCTATAATCTTGTATAATGAATAGTAACTTGAATCGGGCTATATTAACTCTTTTCAGATGAATAGTGATTGGAGACTTTGATTTGATTTCAAGATCGTATATTTTTTATGTCTTGAAGTTGATTATAATTGAGGAATTTTTTTTTTTTTTAATTTTGTGGGATGAGAGTTGATTCTTTTAACATATAAAGTTAAAATTTTCGACTTCATATAAATTTATCAAATGATATTCCTATGTCTAAAGTGATATATATTTATTGGTTATAGTTTTATAAATAGTGATTATTTATAATGATGAATATTATATTATTTTATTTTATTTATAAATATTGTTAGTGAAGGTTTATTTCTCGTCTCCTATTTTATTATTTTGTATTCTTTTTATACTCAAATTATTCTTAACAAATTAAGAAATATCGATTATAAAATTTAAATATAAAATATATTAATACATTAAATTATCAAAATACTCTTAATCAGTTTAATAAAATTATTCATTAAAAATTTATTTATAATTCTGCTCATTTATGTTAATTTAATCATAATTTTTATAAATTTTTGGTAAATTAATAAGAGACTTATAAAATTTTTGATAAAATGATTAAGAGCAGTTAAGTTTTATTAAGAGGTGCGAAATATAAACATTAAGATGACAAAAAATAACAATTAAGGGGTAATATTTAAAAAATAAAGGATTTGTTTTTTAAAAAAAGAGACATTGAATAACAAAAAGGATATAATTAATGTTATTTAAAAGGATCAATCTAGAGATTTCGTTTTGGTGAAAATAATGTTATTTTTTTTAAGAAATTTTAAGACTAAATAGTGTTGTAAAATATATAACAGTCATATATATATAGTAATATATGTTATAATTAATGTTATTTAGAAGGATGAATCTAGATATTTTTCTGTATTGTTACTAGAAAGATGACCACTTTGTGTTTTGTTTCGATAAAAATAATGTTATTTTTTTATAGAAGTTTTGAGATTAAATAGCGTTGTAAAACATATAACAGTCATACAAATAGTAATTAGACAAGTATTTTTAAGAAGTGATATTATAATATTAGGAATTCAACTCGAATATTACAGTGTCCCTTTTAAAATAATAAATTAAAAAATTTAATTTGTAAAATTTCTTGTAATAATACTATGGCCTAAATACTATATGGTATAATAGGGGAATATCTAGCCGTTATAGAAATAAATAGGAAGAAAGGACAAGATAATCCAATGGGATCATATCAAAATCAGTATCGATATGATCATCTCACCTGTACACATATGGCGGGACCCATGAGCGATTAAAAAAACTCTGGAAACAAGCCCTGCCACCCAATTTGGAAGCCTTTGCAATAATCTCCAGCCACATCCTCCATAGATGCCCTACGCATCCTAGATCCTAAAGAGAATATATATATATATTTTTTAAAAATTTACATATATTTGTAATTTAAATTAAAATAATAAAAAGTAAAAATTGAGATGATAGCAGTAAAGTTTTAAAATTAAAGATGAATTACTCTTTTGAATATTGTTCGATTCGACTAATATATATAATGGGCGTTACCTCAGCATTCACCAAAATTATTTTTTTTTCTAAAAAATTCCAATATAATGTGAGGATATTAGAGTTTATAAAAGAATTTCGCCATATTTTAAAATACTAAAATAAAAACAACAAAAAATAAATTACATCAATAAATTTATAATAGTTTTGTTTTTATGTTAATAGTAGTACAACAAATAACTTTTGTGTTCATGTCGTAATGATCCGTTTGGAATCCATCTCAAGTTTAGAAAAGAATTTCTTTTTTTTGGGCTCAAGATAAGAGGCTAACGCCTATTAATTCAACATCTTCTAGAGATAAACTGTTCCTTTATTAAAAAAATACTAAAACAATTCTTTAAAAAAAAAAGTAATGACTACCCATAAATCATTATTAATTTCATTAATAAATCCATAAATCATTAGTGGTCTTAGGCAAGACATAATGACTACCCAATATAGACGGAGGGTCGAATAGTGATTCAACACAACCTTTCGAGCATACTGCATACGGTCCTCTACATTGATATCCCGTTTAGCATAAGGCATGGAACCATCATCCTTATTTAGCTAAATGTTTACTTGATTTTCTTGTGACACTGATTCTATGCGAGCAAATGATAACACTGATCATTTCTCGGGCATGGTCATGCACGTCTCAGTTCACTATCAAGTGACCAAGATATCATCTCTCACTTAAGAGAGATTTGTAGTCCTATCACTTCACCTACTTATCTTAGCGTGACTCATAGTGTACCCAATCATACCCGTACTTGACAACCTGTTATGGTCCCGTTAGGTGTATGTCAAAGCACACTACAATTCACCTAAGATTATGCAGTGATTTCTGGTCTAAGGATTCTCGTACGAGTACTACTCAAAAGAATCACTCATGATCTAAAAGTCCATAGTTCTTTTGGCGGATCGATTTCATGAAATATGCACAAGAATATAATTACCATGAAATTAACTCATTTGATAAATTATCAAACAGACGACAAATGTCTAAAATAGCCCTCAAAAGGGCATACACTAACAATCTCCCACTTGCCCTTTGAAGGGTTATGTCCTAAACATTTTAAGACCAAGTTCTATTACATGTCTCTCAAACTTTGACTGTGGTAGAGCTTTTGTGAGAGGATCTGCTACATTATCGTCTGATCCTATTTTGTACACTTTCACATCTCCTCGATCGATAATCTCTCGGATGAGGTGAAACCTTCTGAGTATGTGTTTGGTTTTCTAAGTGTATATTTTCTCATAAACAATAATTAAATATATTTAAAAAATATAAATATCCAAAAATCTCAAAGTTACAAATCCTATTCAACGTTACATAAATTCAGAATTAATAAAATTAAAAAATAAAGAAAACCCTTAATCCAAATTAATAGAGAAAAATTTGGTAACTTATCTCATTGAAGTAGTGCTATACGGTGGTTGGACGCGGCGATGATGACGGCGTAGGACGGATGCGGTTGGTTGGAGCCGGGAGGAGGAAAAATTGCGGCGGCGCTACGTTGCTGGTGTTCATTGCTTGGCCGTCAGGTAGGCAGTCTTCAATCAACAAAAATTTTTGTCTGTCTTTTCTAATTTCACTTTTTTTATATCAAAAAATCCAAATTCAACAAGTTTGGCTGGCTTGTCTTCCAGCGCTCTCGCATGGAGGGGTTGGCCGACTCCATAAGCCATTAAGCAGCCCCTACTCCATTTCTTAATTTATGCGTGTCATTTTTACGTAGGAGTCATGCTAATTTTTTTTGAATGCTTCCAAATCTTAATTTATGCCTGTCATTCTTAGGTACGAGCCATACTAATTTTCTCTGTATCCTTCCAATTTTATAGAATGTTCCCGAAGGGATCCAAGCCAAGTTCATAATGAATGAACATTTCCAAATGCATACTCCACAGTTTCAAAATGGGGTTATTAGTTACCGCCTCACTTTTTAGGGCGGTAGTTTGATAAAAATGTCATTTTACATAAAAGATGGAGAAAAGAGAGAAAGAGTATTGTAGGGGGTATTTTAGTCTAAATTAGGGAGACAGAGAAAAAGTACTGAGTCCGTAACTAGTAATATCCAAAATAAGGCTTTTATTTCCGAGATTGGCAATGCAATTAACTTTGATTAGTCTCTAGTTTTGTCAAATTTCCTGTTGGTGTTCCGTTGTGCTCTAAGTTTAGCAAGGTCTCCATTTTGCAGTTTTATGCCAAAGGGGCTTTGGATGAGTTTCCTTAGTGCCCAATTCAATGCATTACCCCAAAATATATGTTAATGCATGTCAACAAATTGCGACTAGTGTATACATTTTCCACATCCTTGACAACTATACAACGAAGAAGTATAGCAACTCTCCCTAGCTAGCTCAAACTAACACCCTTACAACTGATAATTTTACTAGTTATCACCCTACTTCCTACCCTACCGTCTGAATTTGGACTAAAATATTCCCCTACAATACTCTCTCTCTTCCTTCCCTTTTAAATAAAAAGATAATTTTATCAAAATTTATGGATTACCGCCCCAAATATTAAGGCGGTAACTAGTAACTCCAATAACGAATTCATTTTGATTCAGATACTACGACCGTACATCTCATAATTTAAGTCATATTTATGATATCAAAAATAGTATTACAAACAAGATTCGATCATGCAAGAGGATGGGGGAGTAGTTTACATTTTTCTTTTTTCCTTCTCAATTTGGTCAATATTTGCCGCCCTCTTGGCATTTTTGTTTGTGGGTATGACATATGACAATTGGAAAAGATGAACTTAGTGCTTAGTCAATAACTCATCAAAATGAGAAAAGAATATAACAACTTTCCAAAACAGAATAAATGGGATGACAACAATGCTAACAAATGAGGTTGGACATAGTAACAACTTCAACCCCAAGAATATGGATAACATTTATTTAGTAGTACTATTAGGGAAGGCACGAAACTTGTGTTTGTTTTGTGTAATTTTATGTGATTGTTTCCTCTCACATGCGTATCAAATCTATGCCTCCTACTTTTAAGTCTCTTCTTCTGCTAATACATCACCACACCTACCTACTCTTGACCTGGCTATACCTTCTCATGATTGTATGTATATGTTGGCTGTCAATTTTACAATTATATGTGTATCAAGTTGGGTTGATTTTGGGGGTAGTTACCAAACAATTCTCATTCACAACTATTTGTTTAGACTGTTTCAAAAAGGAATTATTAGTTACCGCCCCAATTTGGACTAAAATGCCCCCTACAATATCTTCTCTCTTTCCCTCTTTTAATTAAAAGGACATTTTTGTTAAAACCTATGGACTACCGACCCAAAAGTGAGGCGATAACTAGTAACCCCCGTTTCAAAATGTAGAGAATTTTCCCTAATATCTAGTCTCTATTGAGGAGGGCAAGTAAAACGAGATTTCCATGCTTTGTGTGAAGAGAGTTTGTATATATACTAAGGAAGGTAATTAAGCTAACATGTCCAAGGTTTTGTACCATGAAATCCAAACATGTCTCTTACTTTAGAGTCATTAAAATGGGAAGTTATGTAGTTTTTTTTTTGGCAAAAAGGAGAATTGTATTGATGTGAAAATAGAGTCGAAGAGTAGTTTGTACAATCTCTTACCCCCTATTTTCGCTTAAACAACCCCCAAGAACTATCTAGCTTAACAAAAGACTACCCGAATTAGCCATTCCCAGGCTTTTACATATGTAGCTTAATTAACCTATATTTTTGCAAAAACTGGTTCTTGATGACATTGAAGTTTTCTGAGAGTTTTACTCTTTGATAATTAGTACTAGCTAGAATTTTTCAGCTAAATTCTTGCATACAACATATGGCCTTTAGTTAATTTCTTTATATGTCAAACAATACTTATGAAACTACAACTCACTAACTCAATCATATAAGAGGAAATCAAATGCATACTTTGAGAAACTAACTGAGATCTTATTTAGCACCAAATAAATCTATAACCTGTAAGCTACTGATCAAACACTTTGCATTGTCAATTCTGCTGAATCTTAATGGCATCATCAATCAAACATATACAAACCAAGAGTTCTTTCCAAGTTTTCCAGTTCATTAACTAGACCAGCTTAAGGATGTAATTTCCTTTTGTTGTAAGAAGAAATCTTTGATACAATTTATATACCACAAACAACAAATATATATAGTGGCCATTCATTTGGGAAGATGCAATGGATACCCTCTGAATTACTCCATCTTTTCAGAAGTTAATTTGAAGGCCTCAATTCTTGGTATCATACCTTAGATTTGCCAACATTTTGTATGTATATAACGCCAAAGTTCAGCCGCTGTCTGAAATCAGGATATACCATGTTAATCAGCCATCTATCCAGTGAAAGAAATCAGCAACAAAAACCCTCTATAATGAAGAAAACGGGTACTCTCTTCTTTTGTCCCATAAATAGAATTCCATTTGTTTAATTAATTCATTGAAGTAAAAGGTGGAGAAATCTTAATGAGTTGTTCAAATGGATGAAAATGACCTTGATATAGTCTGGACTGAGATCCTGCCGGTATTTGGATTCCGGGGAAGTTTCTGTCATGTCATGTTGATAACTAGACAATGATGATGTGGGTAGTAAGTTTTGGATGAGCAAATGTCAATAAATCTTACTGGAGGAATACATAAAGATTGAAAATTTTTAGTTGAAGCTAGTAGGAGAAGATCAAACTAATTCATCAGAAATCAAACCTGATTCTTGACAAAGATCATGGAGGAGTCTCTTTTTGCTTGATTCTTTTTCATCTGCAGACACATGAGAAGAAACATATAGAAAATATTCAAGAACTTCGTGACATGAATCAAGAATAACCAACAGGAAAATTAGTTGAAAACCACAAAATCGAAGTTCTTGTTCCCCCAAAAATAGAAAAATCACTGTGCAGGTGGAATATACAACATGTTAAACTATGGAAATCCCAGATCAATAACCCCAGATCTCGTCCTAATTGTGTAGCCACAAAAGCAAAGATAGCATGCCATATGATCATCAAAACAAGATATAGCTTGTACATGAGCAAAACACTGCAAAAAGTTAATGATAAAATTAATCAAGTTTGGAGAAATGCACTCTACTAGTACTAACCTTTTCATCAAAATCCCTCTCCCAACGAACCAAAAGAGGACAAGAAGATAAAAGAGAATCTCAATTCCTTCAACGAAACCATTAATTTGGTTGGGAATTCTAGTCAAACCAACAACTGATTGGAGCCACAAAATCCCTTTTCCTATTATTATTTATTTTTATCAATGGTGTAATTAATTATGTTTTATCACAGAGACACCTAATAACAAGAAGTCTTGTGGCAGGAAAATCAAAAGAGCTGTGTGATAAATGGGATAATCAATAATTATAGAGTGATGATGAGAAGAGAATGAGCGGCTGAAATTTGATGACAGAAGCATAGAGAGCACAAAGGAGTGAGATGCAGCATATTCTTCCCCAGTTGGCAGTCCACTCTTATCTCTTCTTCCATGCATTTCATCATCAGTGCTCTCTATCTTCTGTCAACACAAAATCACCTCTGCTGCTTTCCCTTCTCCACACCTTTACTTCTTGTTTAATTTCTCATAACATTTCAGCAAAAAAACCAAAAAAAAAAAAAAACAGCAGAAAAATGTTGCAGTGTTTTTTATGAGCAGAGGGGGCAGAAACTCAGATGGAGAGGAAAACCGACAAAAAAAAATTAAAAGAGGGAGACAAAGAGAGAAAGGAGAAAGGATTGAGTGACCTAGATAGCCATATCAGGGAGCTGTGAAGTGGCTCTATAAATAGGAAAGAAAGTTTGAAGTGAATGGAGGAGGAATATCATCATATATTAAATACTGTTATAAAGGGTACTATCCACCTAACAGTAGTTCCTGTCTAAAATGTACTAACTCCAAAAAAAATGAATGAATGAATGAATGAATGGATGGAGTAAAAAGGACACATTCCTACTGTAACTTTCTTCCTCATAACAACCCTAATGCTATTATGATCAGATGAGATGACGCCTTTTTTTCTTATTCACCATGCATGCTGTAAAACTTTTTTTTTTTTTTAATGAAATTTCTTTCTTTTTGTTGAAGCCACTCATTGATTTTGATTAAAGCTATTTTTTCTCACATATTTAACTATCCAATCATCATCAGATCATTGTCCTACCCCTACCTGATTAAGATATATTCCACTGTTACTGATCCTATCCCCCCCAACCCAAATATTTAGTGTGTGTGTTTTTCCTGTCAACATATAACTGACATTTTTCACATTTTCTCTCCTCATTCAAATTTACTGCTACTGTCAACCTACCCAAAAGAAAGAAAAAAAAAAAAAAGAAGAAAAAGGAAGAATTTCATGGATTTTTGCTTACAGTATTGCTTTTCTAACAGTATAATTTGTGTTGTGGGTTGATTTTGCTTTTATAAGTTGACTGTAATGCACTTGTATAAGCTTTAAATTTCATGTTTGGTTTGGATTATTTGTGAAATAAATAAGTCTTTTTTTTTTTTTTTTTAAGGAAATAGGTTTGAATTGGGTTTTTGGCTGTGTCACAAATTTGTTATCCCAAAAAAAAGGATGTAGCCAATATATTCAACAATTTCAATTAATGTAATATTTGACATTGAGAATTATGAATTAATTTCCACCAAACAAAATTTTAAGGTAGCGTTTGGTTAATGAGTTTAGATAATTCATAAGTTTTGACAAAATTACTCTTTTACTTAATAGAGTGAGAATAGAGAGAGTATTTCAGTCTAAAATGAGGCAATAGAGGATAAAAAGTGAGACGATAACTAGTAAAACTTGTTTAGAAATGAGGGAAATCTACCCATCAAACTTTAAAGTCTAAAATGATACCATTCCCTGATTTCTAAACTCATCAACCAAATGCTGGCTTAAAATTTTGTTTGGTTCATAATTCTCAATATTTTTTTTTTTTTTGGCAAAAAGGGGAAATTGTATTGATTAGAAAATAGAGCCATAGAGCATAAACACAATCTCTTACCCCCTATTTTTGCTAAACAACCCCCTAGACTAGTCGTCTAACAAAAGTTCTCCCTACTTAGCCATGCAAGATATTTACAGATGAAACTAAGCTCTCAAGGTTACTGCACAAAAGAAAGTTTTTCCTAATTATACTCGCAACATTGAAATCGATCTTGATTCTAAATTTAGAAGACTCCGCACTTTTTGAGGAAGCGAGTCAAAAGAATTAAAAACGCGATACTGGTCGGAGGAAGCCATTCTTGCCAAAAAATTTGCCGGGCCGTTTCCTTCTTTATATACATGAGCTACTGGATGCCTTTTCATGTTCACAAATTCTTTTATTTCCTTCAGCTTTTGGAAATCTCTCCAAAGGAAATATTGCTCTCCATGGTGTACCATCTGGACTAATTGTGAGCAGTCACTAAGAATTCTTGCTTGCATTATATTTCTTGTATTGCAGAATCTAATAGCCCTCAACATTGTTCTTATTTCTGCTTGTATAGCTGATGTTGCTTCAAGTGGGAAGTTTTCTGCATACTTGAATATTCCTTCTCTCTTTCTCAAAATGAGTGCTCCTCCTGCTTGCCCTGTTTGAGATCAAGAACTATCAATGTTTATGATCCAGTGTTCCTCTTGGATGTATCTCTTTCATATTACTAGAATGGGGGACAAATGAGTGGAAAAAGGGAGATCCAAAAAGAAATTTGCTGCTAATCAGTTTTTTTCATGTACTGTCTTTGTTGAATATTAAATCAACTGAAATTGTTGAATATTAAATCACACGTTCTACAATTCTTATTTTAAAATATACTTTATAAGATAAACTTTCAATAGGATTACTTTATTATTTCACAAAATAGGGATTTCGAAACAAATTGGTAAATATTTTTAAAATCCTCAATTTGACTAATTCTATAATCTTAGCTCATGAATAAAACAATAATAATGGAGTTGGGGTGGGTTGGAAGAGAATTTCTTCTGTTTCTGATCATCGAATTTGAAGATTCAGGAGCGAATCTATCTTGGGAAGTACTGTACTACAATTGATCGAAGGTTGAACAATTCCTAAGTTAGTTACACTTACACACACAATGAATATTGCACAACAAACTATAACGAACCAATTTTCTTACAACTTACCCCCACAAATCTCGCTGCAACTTTAATTATTTGATATACATGTACTACTATTAATTCCCTCCATTTCAATAGTTAGTTTTAACAAAAACACAAATATTAAATTTATAATTAATTTTTTAAAATTTTCAAAACTTTTAATTGTTAAACTTGTTATACCTCTATTCAATGCATTTTTGATAATAGTGCTATAATTTTGAATAGTCATGACAAAGATAAATTCTAATGAAATTGTAAATTAAATAAGGGTAATAGTAAAAATAATAAATTATTTTCTAGAAATAGATAAGAACTTATATTTTAATGACAAAATTGACTTATATTTTGAAATGGAGGAATTAGTAGAATGTTAGGATTTCGTGTACTCTTCCTAGTGACACAATAATCTTCACTATTTTCATGATCAACTACCTTTCTTCAACTTGTTTAATGGTAGTTATGGCATGAGGGCTTCATGCATTGCATGCCATATCCAAGTTTCGCATGCTACAAATAAAGTTCTAGAATTGAAATAAGGTATTATTAGTAACCGCTTCAATTTTAAGTATTACTGTTCTAATTTTGACAAAATTGTTCTTTTACTTAAAAGGGAGAAGAGAGAGGGGATATTTTAGAGGGAGGAGTATTTTAATCTAAATTGGAGTGGTAGAATGTAAAAATTTGGACGATAACTAGTAAAATTTATTGAAATATTATATTTTTCATCTGGTAAAAAATTTATGTTTATTGATCTGTTTTTATAAGACGTTTTGGGTATTTTTTTTTTTATATACATTTAAAGTGTTGGATGTTTATACTTAACACAATTAAATAAAATAAATAATCAAATAAAACACACAAATTTATGTGATTTGTTTTTTAACAAATTTATTTACGGTAATAACACCAAATTTCACTATTATAGTCCTAGATGGCGAAGACCCGACATCGTGGTGCCAAACCTTCCCGCCTATAAGAGTAAAAGACATTAACAAGTATGTACTCTCTCAATACACCATGCGTCTCCAAACCTCAATTTTATGTTTATGCTAATGTATTTTTCTCACCCTGTTATAAAATTTAATACAAAAGTATATATTTATATTAAATTGTTACAATTGCTATTGAGTTTAAACCTAAACCCTCTTAAAATAAATTTGAGTTGAGAAATTAATCCAATTAGATGGATGAGTACATGATATATAAGCCGTAAAATCATAAGTGTTTGTTTTTTCACATTTGGGGTTTTGATATTTGATGATCGAATCGTTTCAATGTGAAATAAAATTAGGGTAGAATTATTATTATTATTATGACCTGTTAGCTCTTCATGTAAATTTTAGGGTAACATTCGCTCAAAGTAGGGGTTGGTTTTCTAAATTACATTTACTTCTTCTGTAGTTTAGTTAAATTATCAATTGCCTTTGGAGATTTTCGATAACTACCAACATCCCCTTGATTAAAGTTAAACAAAAAAAATGTCAAAAGACAAAAAATTTGATGGTATTTTGTTAAAATGATGTTAATTTTGTCTTTTAATAGAATAATAATGTTTACGTCAGTAGTTTTACTTATTTTTTGCGTCGATCAAGGAAATAATTGTTATTAATTTAAATGGAGTATACATTATTTTTAAAACTTGAAGGGTATTGATAGTTTGACCTAACCACAAGGGATGTAAATATAATTCACTCTAATCAAAAAAAACAAAAAAAAAGATTTTTTATGTAAAAAAAATATAGAAGTGAAATTTCTTGAGAATGATGGTAATGTCACTATTTTACACGGTTAATTAATATACTAATTGTTACACGTCATTCGTGGCCTTAGAGGCCCCACCATCCGGGCAGGGAAAAAAGAATAAAAGATTGGACCACATCTCTATACTCACCTAATACAATTTCGACACCTCTTTTATCTATTTGTAACTTAAAAATACTATTTGTAACTCAAAAAATAATAAAAATGACTAAAATAGCCTTCGAATGAAGACCAACCTATTTTTAGCTCTGACAAAGTCAAAAAATTCGGATGACCCGTGAATTTCTCGACCTGAATTTGAGTAGTCACCATGGTTACAACTCAAATTCAGGTCGTGACCTCCATGGGCAACACGCCTAAATGGTCCATCTAACCATGGGATCAAACGAACAAGCAATGCGTTTAACCCCATGGTCAGACGGGCATGCGACGCGTTCGACCATGGTGTCAGACGCTTAAGTGGCGTGTTCCACACATGGCCTAAGGGAAACTCCATGCGTTCGCCCCCTATTTTATATATAAACCAAAACCCTCCATTCATTTTCATCCTCATGAACCATCCAATTTTGAATCTCTTTCTCTTTAACCCATGGACGGACGTTAATCTATGGACGGTGGTGGAGGTAAACAACGAAGGCGGCATGGAGTAGGAAAAGCCTTGATGATCGATCAGGTAAAACTTTTGAAAATATTTTGCTCGTTTAAATTCATGCGGGGCGCCGGTGATTCATTGGACGCCCCGTGTCCGGTCCTTTCATCGACGTCGGGCGTCCGATGACTGGACCAGACGCCTGGCATCCGGTCCTTACATCGAACGCCGGCGTTCGGTCGTCCGGTGACTAGATCAGATGTCTGTCGTTCAGGTTTTTTTATGTTTTTTGGCTATTGTGAATTATTTGCTAATTGTTTAATTATTTTAATTATTTATTGAAATTGTTGTCCTAAATATTATTTGTTTTTTGTTTGGCTAATTGTTTTAATAATTTGAATAATTATTTGCCTAGTTTATAAATGTTATTTTTTTGGGTACTTTTTATTATTTGAATTAGTATTGAACTTATTTGCCTAATTGTTTAATTATTTGCCTTAATTATTGAACTTATGTAGCTAATTTTTAAATTATTTAAATTATTTATTGAAATGATTTGTCTAAATATTTTTGTTTTTTAGGTGGCTAATTTTAATTATTTGAATTAGTAATGAACTTATTTGCCTAATTTTTCCACATTTGCCTTAATTATTGAACTTATATGGCTAATTTTTAAATTATTTCAATTATTTATTGAAATGATTTATCTAAATATTTTTTGTTTTTTAGGTGGCTAATTTGAATTATTATTGAACTTATTTACCTAATTTTTTAATTATTTGCCTCAATTATTGAACTTATGTGGCTAATTTGTAAATAATTTCAATTACTTATTGAAATTATTTGCCTAAATATATTTTTTTTTAGGTGGCAAATTTTAATTATTTGAATTAGTATTGAACTTATTTGCCTAATTTTTCCACATTTACCTTAATTATTGAATTTATTTTACCAATTGTTATTTGTTTTGTAGGTTCCAGAGGTAACAGTACCGTGAAAGCGGCCTACTGCTTCCTATCGGAAATAGAAAGCCAATAGGCGTAGCTCATCCCAACAGTGGAGGGATGAGTAGCATTATGCAGAGGAGGAACATCCAATCGACAAGGAGGATCATCGAAGAGGTGGGACGGAGTATGCTATACATGGAGAGGATTATATCATGGCTAGTGAGGATTATCTCACAGGCGGGGTGCAGTATATCTTAGGCGGGCATGAGTATCTCATTGGCGGGGAGGAGGATCACATAGGTGAGGAGGATGATCCCAGAGGCGGGGATGAGCATCTGGATAGTGGAGAGGAGCATGAGGATAGTGGAGAGAGTGGAGAGGAGCAGAGTGGTGATGGTGATGTTCGCGATGAGAGAGTATCTCAGATTCGAAGCAAATTGGATGGACGTTTTACAGCTAAAGGTACATACTAAAAAAACGATAACTACTTAGATTTAAAATTGAATTACTATTTTATAATTTGTACACGTAATTTATGCATAATTACTTTTTATGCATGTGACTTTATGTAATTTGTTTATTTTATTTTACTAACTGTGTGTACTAGATGTGATTTGTGTAATTTGTTTCAAATTTTATTTATATAATTTACTAAATGTTTATTTATGTGATTTACTTAATTTATGTAATTATATTATATGATGATTACTAATTATAAGTTTATGTAATTTTTGAAATTTGTATTATGTAATTTTTTTATTTTATTTTACTAAGTGCGTTTACTAGATGTGATTTGTGTAGTTTCTTTCAAATTTTATTTATATAATTTACGAAATTTTTATTTATGTGATTTACTTTATTTATGTAATTATATTATATGATGATCACTAATTATAAGTTTCTGTATTTTATGAAATTTTGCACTCCTTATGACTATTTATGTGATTTGTGTCGTTATTTACAAAATATTTTTATGAAATTAGAGAAAAGAAAGCGTTTCAAAGTTGTTGAGGAACAATGGCGGGTGACTACGCCTTGTATTGGTGGCCCTAGGGATGAGTCTGTGATTCCTAGTTGACTGGGTCACATGGCCTCGAGGTACGGAGATCCCATCCAACCACTTAGGGAGCCCTTCAGGTGCCAAAATAGGGCAGGAGTTTGTCACATGTTAGTTGATTAGTTTGCTGAGATGCCCGAGGATTGGTGAGTGACATTGAGGGCGACTGGTTTGTCCCACTTGCCTTCGATTATGTTTAGGTCCATTGATGACCCACTTATCTGTGCATTTCTTAAGTGTTGGCAGCATGACACCAACACATTCCATCTACCGTTTGGTGAGATGGGAATCCTACTGCATGATGTTTTTAAGATACTACACATATCAGTAGATGGTGAGTTGATGGATGAGGTCGCAGATTTGGACGTCTTATAGGGGTTTTCTAGAGATGTGCTTGAGGTATCTGCGTCCAGTCGGTCTACCTGGAAGGAGATTTATTAGAGTGGTGCTCTTATTTCTGATAAGGTGTTTGAGCGATGTAGGAACAATGGGGATCAGAGGCAACCTCTTTTTGATTTGGAGGCATGGTTGTGGGTTACTCTTGGCGCTTGTCTATTTCCAGACAAAAGTGGGAATAAATTTAGATCACATTCCATCATGCAGATTAGGAACAATATGGAGGGTGTGGGACAGTTTTCATGGGGTTCTGCGACTTTAGCGTGGCTCTACAGGCAGTTAGGTATTGCTAGTAGCGGTGGCATTTCATCTATGGCTGGTTGTCTTACGTTACTCCAGGCTTGGATATACGAGTACTTTCCAGTCTTTAGATCCCAGTCTGCACCTATGATTGTTCCTCATAACCAGGCGCAAAATTGTGGAAAGTGGGCACTCGCAGCGACAAGAGTTGGAGTATGGCTGAGTATCAGGAGCAGCTTGACAGGATGACAGTTGATGATGTATGTTAATAATTTTGTTTTACATAAATATTTTAATGTTATTTTTGAGTAAATTGTTAATATTTTTTATTTAATTGGACATGTTATATATAGGTGACCTGGTTGTCATATTGGCCGGATCCTCACTTACGCATTAAAAGGACCATTTTCAGAGGATTGATTGCATGTTATATATAGGTGACAGTTGATTGCATAGAACGTGTGCCGGTGCAAGGCAATGCAGAATATGTAAGTATTTATGTTGTTTTAAAATATCATAATTATAATATCGTGTTCCATTATTTAATAACAATTTTTTTGTTTACATTATCTAGTGGGTTAGAGAATATGAGAAAGTAGCACAGAAATATGTTGGCATTATCAGAGATGGTGGCATGCCACAGGCAGATGAGTGCGATGCTAGTTTATTTAGATGATAGGTTGATCATATTTGTACGGATTTAGTATATTTTCCTTGGATTTATGACTATGTTTTTAATTATTTTAGAGTGACGTGTTGTATTATGGTATGGATTTATGTATTTTTAGAGTGACTATGTTTTTAATTATTTCTATGTTTGTGTTTGTTATAGCCTTTTATATACTATTGAGGGTGAGAATCAAATTTCATGAACTTAAAAATTCTGAAAGAGAACGAACTTCATACAAATACATGTAAACTTGACATTACTAAGAGAGATTGGAACCAAAACCATATCACTAGAACTTCATACAGAGATTTCTGGAAAGTACAAAGCACTCTTAGGCTTAAAGCACATCAAGTTAATCCTATAGCCAAACAAATGCATAGTCAATTACAATGAAAGACCCATCACTAGAACTTCACTAAAATAAAACCATTCAATATGCAACTATTAAAATGCAATAAGCAAAAAGGAATGGTCAATTCAAATTAAATTACATAGAAATGTCATCAAGCTATGTAGGCATACTACATCATGGACATATCGTATGTCATTCTCTAATCATATCCAAGAACTCCACTGACCTTGTAAACTCAGTTAGACTATCATCGCGGTAACGCTCCCAGATACGGATCAAGGGTGAGACAGGACAATTAGGAATCAAACTTACATTTATAAAATGAATGCCCCGAATGTGCGTAATGCATATTTCCTTATTCTGTCGAGTGGCACCATCTACTTCTCTCACAGGTAATACAGAGAAACAAGAAGTCACACTAGTCGCTAAAATGGATGACCAATGCGTTCGCAAACGTGGCGATAGCAAATAAGTCCATTGTTGTGTGCATCCAATATTCCATGCCACACGATAATGCCCGATGAAATACCCTCTTCACTGCCCACTCTATAGCTTGATCACGAGTAACCTCCCTCGGTGCACATGCCTTAAAAATATATCTGTACTTATCTTGATTACTAATAATTTCCCCGGTAGCCGCCATCCGAACTATTTCACATATGTCCTCGTTTCCATATAGAGAATGTGCCACATAACGGAAACCACAATTGCCATATGACTTTACGTCCAAATACCCAGTGCAGTAAGGGTGAATATACCCTGGTAGAAGGGGAAAGCTCTGAACTTCTTCTCTACCTACAAAAATAATTGAATAAACCATAATAGTAATATTTGGACTTCTAATCAAATACAACTCAACTATATATTAATTCACACAAATAATTCAAATCAAGTACAAATAACAGTTAGGTTTTACCATCCTTAAACTGCAATTTGCGACTCGACGAATGGCCTGATGCATTTGCTCGACGTGTCCCTCTCTCAAAGGTGCTTTGTGTGCGCATCACAGATGAATGTAATCTTTTCCGACCGCGAGATGTTGCCAAGACTTCGAGCTCACACCCACTATTCCTATCAGGAAACAGTGACTCTTCCATTGAGAGAAGCACCTGACGTATCATTGCAGCTGGACTGTTTTCAAATCTTGGAATGAGTTCCTCACAGAAATATCTGATAATAAATATAAATATAAATATAGAAACAACATATTTAAAAAAAAAAAAAAGTATTCGAAGCTACAAACATACATGAGTTCCACATAAATATTATTCGAAGCCACTTCAGAGGATACGATCTGCAATCTCTTCCAGAATTCGTGCACCATGTCGACTGTGACCTTGTCGTTCGCTTCCTTTAATATGAATAAATCACAAGCACAGGGAATCCCATGAGTCACCTTGCAGAAGCATCGACATGTTGTCGCCCCAATTAATCATATTTTCAACCTGCTTGCTGATCAAATCCATACAATAGTGCGACACATAACCATGCAACATATCGTATGTACCCTGCATCTTATCGGTTGGTTTCGTTGACATGGATTCCTCAAGTTTTCCCCTAAAATAATATATATGTGTGTGTGTAAAGTTAAAGTCACGGAAAAATAATAAATGTGTATTTAAATAATTTAGTAAAATAAATAGCGATTCATATAAATTAATGAAGTTACCTGATCTGGGATAACTGGTGAATGACATGGGCGTCAATCACACCAAACAGCATGTCAAGCTTGGGTGCCAGAATTCAGCCAATCCTTCAATGAATCATAAGTACTCTCTATTCTATTATTATTAGTATTGCCAAGGTGGAGAATTTGTTTGTCCAAGCCTTACAAAACTTTTCTTTATGATAAAGCCATGTACCCTCAAGTAAACAACAGCAGCATGCGCAACAGTAGAATAACTATCCTTGAAAAACTGTAATAAAATATTATACTCTTGAACTGTCAGCGCATTAATAATTCTCTTCCACATACCTTTGACATCACTTCTCAATTTATCTTCACGAACTTTTTTCCTCAACATTGCATCAAGATCACGGTCTATGTTCCATAAACATAACAGGTGGTGTGAATGTGGACAATTATCCTTAATATGCTGAAGCAAACTCATCTCTCAATCTGAGACAATAGCACTTGGTACTTTGTCTTCATCCAATAAAATCCTCAACTTTGACAGCATCCAATCATAAGTATTTTTTGACTCATCTCTCAAAATAGCAAATGCAATATTGAAATTCATATTAGTAGGAGTCATACCTATTATTTGAAAGAGTGGCATTTTGTACTTATTGGTCTTGTATGTTGAATCAACCACAATCACCCAATAATATCGGTTGAACAGTTGAATTGATGTTGGATGCGCTATGAATGCATGAGTGATCACATTTGTGCCCTGTTCCTTCTGTGTCTGAACAAAATAATGCTTCGCACTGGCCAAATGAACAAATTCTTCCCCAATATCTCTACCCTGCAAAGTCGCTTTCCTGTTCCGCGCTTTATTATTGTTTTACTGCCTGATTGTCACATTATCTTTGGGATACTCCACATCAATCATTGCATTCACCATTTTTGGCTTCACATTTGCCCTATCCAACCAGTTAGCTAAAACCCTTGCATCATCACCCAGCAAACTAAACTGTCTGTAACCCTCTGGATAGACTATACCAGAATAATTGTGTGTTTACTCATAACCAGGATATACTCCGATTCACCAACCATAATTCAGCACTTGCAAGCAATATAACTTGAATGGGTAATCACATCCTTTGCGCTTGGTATTCATTGTTTCGGGGCAGGCCCTTGCTGAACAGGATCTCTGAATAGTGCACAACGGATATGTGACCCCATTTCTTTTTGGGTCCTACCCTGCACAAACAAGTTCGAAACGTAATTCCTTAGCTACATCCTTGCAATGCTTAAAAGCTTTTTCTTCAGTAGCAAAATATACAGGAGAGACAAAATGTGCACTCAAATCTTGCGACAAATCGGGTAAATCAACTGGATCCTGCATTATTTATAAAATAAACATAAGTTTACTTTTTTAATTATAAAATTTAAACATAAATATAAAAAATTATAATATTAATAATTACGAATATTAAAAAATATTATATAATTAACAAAATATGAAATGCGCCAAATCTGGATGTAAACGCCAGTTTAGGCATGTATACCATGGAATTCACGCCCAGTTTGGGCATGTGAATCCATGGTACACACGCCCAAATTTTGGCCCATGGTATACACGCCCAAATTCGGGCCCATGGTACACATGCCCAAATTTGGGTGATGTACACCCTTCAGGCGTGAGTTCCATGGAACTACACACACAAATTTTGGGCGTGTAAACCATGGACATTCACGCCCTAACTGGATGTGATGATCCATGGTTTACACGCCCAAATTTGGGTGACTTCCATGGTACCTCAATAAAATTATACACCACGCATGAAAATGAGTGAATTGCGAGAGAAGAGTTACATGCGCTACTACTTTAATGTCACATTTATTGAATTTGATAAAAGTTATTTTTAAACCGTCAATATCCAATAAATGAGAAAATACACCACGCATGAAAATGAGTGAATTGCGAGAGAAGAGTTACATGCGCTACTACTTTAATGTCACATTTATTGAATTTGATAAAAGTTATTTTTAAACCGTCAATATCCAATAAAAATTAAAAAATTATTTCTTTTGTCTCAAATAATAATCTGATTTGTTTTATTAATTATTATTTTGTGACAAAAAAATAATTTTTAAAATTTGAAGATGTTAAATTTAAAATTATACACCAACTACTTGTGTTTTTTGTTTATTTGTGTCATCTTACTATAGTAGGTATTTTGGATTAGGATTGCATAATAATTTCCTGGTTAAACTCTTACACTTCACCGAGATACGAACTCTCCTCTTCTTAGCTGTTTACTTCATATAAACTTCAATACCATTTAATGCTCTACGTATCGTATCATAATAAAAACATACTAGGTATTCGGATTTCGGATTTCGGATTTATCATTTGATCGCATTACTTGAATCTAGGTTGAGTCTAACCTGATCGTAGGTTTCGATTTTAAACCCTAAAAATATATTTTAGGAGTTAAAAAACTTTTAATAATTTTGTGATTTTTCTCATTTGTACTCGGATTAGTGAATCCCGTATACATTACTGGGTCAGTTTAGTCAAACAAACTTGAGTTATGGGCAAACAAGCCGTATATATAGTCGGATCAGTCAAATATGTCCTATGAACAAACAATAGACAATAAGCAGGTCCAAAGAAATACTTGATATTATGTTAAATTTGTAATCTAATATGAGTATGTGACTCAAAATTAATTAGCTTCAGATGAATAAGCTTTTATAGTAGACCACCCACGTCAGATTGAGAGAGTCTTAACACAATCTTAACATAAGCCAAGTAGTTTAAACCAAAAAATAGAATGGTTGGTGATGTAAGAGAAATAAGGATTTATCTAGAGAAGATGTATTGTTGGGTGTTAGGAAAATGGTGAATTATAAATTTTGTCATCCTACTTTGGTGAAATTTAGATTTTAGTCACTAAATTTTAAAAACTCAAAAAATATTATTAATTTTATCATTTGAATTTCACTTTTGGTCATTCTGTCAAAATGAACCGTTAAGTGCATTAATGGTATTAACTTTTAAGGGTAAATTTATCCAATCAACAATAATTAAAGAGTGAATTACAAATTTCATCATCATATTTTGATGAAATTCAGGTTTTGGTTACAAACTTTTAGGAAAGTAAAAAAAAATACTAATTTTGTCATTTTTGGTCACTCCGTCAAATTGCACTGTTCATACACTAACAGACAAATTTATATGAGGTCATTTTTGTCAGTTTCTTTTGCAACTCTCTCATACTTGTCTATCAATTTTTTAATTTTCTTTTTCATTTTTTTTAAAATTTTTCTTTCCACTGCAGCTCTTCAACCTCATTTTCTCTTTCCCTTTTTTTTCTTTTCCAATGCAACACTTCAATCTCTTTTTTCTTTTTTTAATATAAATTTCCATTGCAAAATTTAGATAAAACATAAAAAAACAACACTTCAACCTTCTTTTCCCCCGCCCCTTTTTTTCTTTTCACTACAAAAATACAGATAAAACATAAAAGGAGACGGAGATGGAGGAGACGGTGGAGCAGCAATCTAGATTTTGTAGTGGAAAGAAAGAAAAAAAAAAAAAAAAAAAGAAGGGAAAAGGAAGTTGAAGTGGTGTAGTGGAAAGAAAAAAAAAAAAAAAAAAAAGGAAGTTAAAAAATTGCCAGATAAATATGAGAGAGTTGCAAAAGAAAATGACAAAAATGACTTCATACAAATTTTTTTCTTAGTGCATTAACGGTGCAATTTAAAGGAGTGACTAAAAATAGAACACAAATGACAAAATTAGTGACTTATTTACTTTCCTAAAAGTTAGTGACCAAAACTTAAATTTCACCAAAGTATGATGAACAAATTTGTAATTCACTATATAATTATTAATGATTGGATAAATTTACCCTTAAAAATTAACACCATTAATGCACTTAACAGTTTATTTTGACGGAATGACCAAAAATGAAATTAAAACGACAAAGTTAGTGATATTTTTTAAAGTTTTAAAAATTAGTGATAAAAAATTAAATTTTACCAAAATATAATGACCCAATTTATAATTCACTCCAACGAAAAAAGCCCTATTTTCGCTATTGGGTAGTTTGGTTTTGAAAAGGGAATTGGTCCATATGCCTGTTAAGATTCACAGTCTCTCCCCACATAAATATGTTTATCTCCAATCAAAATCCAATTTTTTGGAAAAGTCATATCTTTCTTTATATGGATATATCAAAATATTATTCCCATTATCGGTCCAAGATACTGAATCCCCCGCATGTGCTTCCTTTTCTTTGTTTTTTTTTTTTTTTTTTCCCCTTTTATTTTCATTTAATTTGAAGAAAGAAAAAAGGAGAAGAATTTGCATCAAACACCAGCAACTTGTGGGCAATAATTCCTTATCTGTTGGGGAATGCCGTGATTCTTCTATCCTCAAGAATTCAAATAAAGGAACGACAGATTACCCACCATGATATGTAATGGTACAAAAGATCTCTCTCTCTCTCTATATATATTCTTTTATTTCTCATTGGTGTCTCGCAAGAGTACCAAAGATCTATATATGGGAATCCATATTCCCCTCTTGATAGGGGAGTTGAATATATAAATTTTTTGTACTCTTTGACTCTCTTATTGACTCCAAGTGTACACATGATTTATTTATGTTTTCCTATTCTTTTTTTAGAGGCTCAAATTTAAAACTTATCAGTTTCAAATAGTAACTGTCAACCACTTAATTATAACATTTTTGTCGTATATACATCATTATTAATCTAAATATAGATACAACTATTGCCAATTCTATCCAAGTGTACTAGATCCATAGTTACGGAGAGTTTGCCTTTAAGAGAGGCTCTCCGTATTGTACATCAGCGGCAACATAGTTAGTTTACAGTTCGGAGAGAATCTTTAATGGTGATCTTTACAATCAAGAATATGGAGACAAGGTCTCATTCATGTCATCCCGTTATAGAAGATTGTAAACGTATACTATCCACCTTTGAGGCATCTAACGTATTGTGGATTTTTCGAGCACAAAACACTTGGCTCACACGGTTGTGCAATATGCCAATCTTGGGCTCATACGGTTGTGCAATATGCCAATCTAATATAATCACCTCTCATGACTTGAATGTGAGACGTGATTTCTTTCTACAATAGATATTCGATGCACAAGGAACACCGAGTCTAAGAATTACTCCCAATTAAGCACTGTACAAAAGTTTATAGTGTAATGTTCCCCTTTTGATTTAGAAAATTTTCGTTTGCTAGGTAGTAGCTTGTATACCCTAGGATGGGAAATGTCTTATTTTTGTAAAAGACACCAAACTCCTATTTTGAATTGTAAAATGCAGAAATAATCATCATTCATAGGGTATTCACTATCGCGGGTCTTGAAGTCTTCTTGGCTTGTAAGACTGTCATCCAAACAAAAAACATATATCACTTTCGTTTTAATTATATTCTCAAACAGTACTAATTTGTTGGGATAGATAATGCTTTTTATGGAAAAATAAATGGTCATATCTTTCTTCCCCCCGAGTCTACTGCACTAAAAGTGAAGAACAGTAGATATAAGAGAGGAAAAGGTAAGAATCCAATCCATACATATTTGAGTATACTGTTAAGACATAACTTTCCTCCTGAGTCTCACATGGACTTGCTAGTATTGTCTTGTAATTTCAAATCCAAGATGATGGCCTAAAACAAAAGTGAAATAATTGGAGAAGCTAAATTGGAATATGAGTATTAATGCATGCACCTAAGGGATAAAAAGTCACATTTTGGTGGCAGATTGGTACAGCATTCATGATTCCACATAATATACCAGAATGTAAACTATCAATTATATATACTCAGCTCTCGAACAACCAATTGGTACCAAATCCAATCGGGTCAAGTTATCTTTCTCGGATAAACCGTTCCTTGCTGGATCAGTAAAATTTTTGAAATCAAACCCAGTCGGATCGAAGTCAAGGGTCGAAAAGATAAAACCCAGCACACAAGTCAAAAGACCAACTCTGATAACACATTGAAAGTCCAACAAGTATTGCATTGGGTTTCAACATGGTATGAGAGTAAGGTAATAAAGGAAGTAGCACATGTAACTTATATGTTGATTTCAAAATGTTTAATTGAATTCGAGTCACAAAGAGAAAAATATAAAATCATAATTAATTTAAAAAAAAAAAGCCTATTCGACTCCTATATTATTGTATTGCTCCTCAAAACCCCACTCTCTCTGAGTCCACACAACCCCATTTCCAACTTTATCATATATTTCTGCAAATTGTTTTTCTACCCAATTCATTATAAAAAAAATTTAATACCCACCAAAGAATAAAAGAATCTGGGCAAAAATAAGCCACATGGAGTTTATGTGGGGAGGGATGAGAGGTTTCAAGAGAGATCTAAGGTGTTTCTTGCTTATTCTTCTTATGTTATTGTCTTGTCAATCATTAACCCTTTTATAGTACCTCAATAAAATTATAATTAAGATTATGGGCATTTAATCTTGCTTTTATCTAAAATAATGATTTTGTTTTTTAAATCAAAATAGTCCCTAAAGGGGTCCGCAGGCTTAGAACCCTTTCTATTGATAAATGATTTGTTAAAACATGACGGTCCTTGGATTAGATCTCTCTAACCCAACTATACAGAAAGAGATTTGCACTTTCAAAAATCAAAATCCACATTAATTTTGAGTTGAGAGTTCTGAATTTCTAACAAAATTTTGCAATTTCCGATACAAAAACTAGAGCCGCAATCTCCTATACAAAATCAGAATGCTGTTTTAAAACTTATAAACTCTATAAATTTATTAGTAATGAGCGAAAATAACTAAATTTCAAATTATCAATGAAATATCACATAAGTTAAATCCCTACACGCATATTTTACATATTGTCAAGTGGTATGTGTGGGTGAAGTGACTTTATTGATAGATGAAAAAGATGGATCAAGAAGACAATGGGGGGCGTCATAAATGATAAAGAATCATGGATATCTTGAGAGGGGTGAAAAGTAGAGAAGGGGAATTGGAATACTAGTTAGATTTGTCGCCATTGGATGAATCTTGCAAGTTGCCAAGAAGCATGGAGCGGCCGAAGCAACCCTCAACACAGAAGTCTTATCCAGACAGCCATTCCCCCCCATTGATCAATCACCTCGTCTTTAAAAGCAGTGATTCACAGGGAAATAGACACTCTAAATGGGGTTGAGGGTGGTGGGCCGCCGGTGATGGTGGTGGTGACGGTGGTGTTGGGATGATGCAAAAGATATGTTGTAGACTGATGTTTTGTTTGTTCCTAATTACGTGTCGATACCCCACTGCTTCCTTCACTTATTGTGTCTTGGATTTTTTTCATTTCACTCATCACTTCGATGCTTATATGTTCAGAAAAATCTAAATTCTTCGGACACTCGCTAGGGTTGGCCATGTTTTGATCTAGACGGAAGTCATCACCATCGATCCTATCCTTCGAATTGACCTCACTCACAAATGTATGTGTTCATTGCTTGTGGAGAGGGAGTTTCGTCTTAAATTGGATGAGAAATTAATATGAATACCACGTATTTTAAAAATATTTTTTGAATATGTAGAGTTTATATTGAATATTTTATGGTTAAAAATTTTTATTTAAAAGACAAATGAGAGCGGACAAGGTAATATAAATAATATTTCTTATGTTTTGTAAAAAAGATGATATTTTTTGTTGAATAAGATACAATATATCGAGAACATGTAATATATTATATCCATAAAAGTACTTTTATAGTTGATTTGTAAACTGCATGTAAATCATGCATGATTATAATAATTACTTTTTCCGTTTCATAATAATAGTCATAATTAGTCTTTGTCTTAGGAAAATAACTCAGGACAAGCAGGAGGAAGTTTTGTATTACGGGATAAGGAAAGTATTTTTATCTGTGCGGAGGCTTTTGCTCTAGTGGTTGAGTCAGCAATCCCAGCTGAAATAATATCGGTATTGAAGGCAATCAGATACTGCAACACGAAGGAACTAATGGAGGTTCGTTTTCTCTGTGAAAACTCTCAAGTAGTTCAAATGATTAATCAAGAAGATGATCAATTCTTGTGGAGGGACTTCCAAACTCTTAAGGATATTAGGGACACAGCGATTCGGCACGATTATAAAATGGCGCATGTATATAGAGAAGGCAACAACCCAAATGATTTTTTGACAATGTTGGCTATAACTGGTCAGTCAATGACTTTTGATTATTTTGTTTCGCTTCCAAGGAGAATGCAAGTTCTCCTTAAACTTAATACTGTTTTTGGTTAATAGCTGTACAGGGTAAGAGTATTCTCTTAGCGTGTGTGGATAATCATCTTGGGGGCTGTTTTAGAGAAATTAGGGGTGAGAGTTTGTAATCAAATATCCTTTGTCTCTAATTCTCACCTAATATAATCTATCAGTTTAGACCAAAAAAAATAATTCAGTTTCTACATTTATACTATAAATATATATCATTTTATTTTGATATCCAAATTAATATGATATAAAGGATTTTTTTTTTTTATAATTAACAACTAAAATATAAAGTTACTCATGGAAAAAAAAATAATAAATATTTTATGTGGATGATATGATAACTAAAATTATAAATTGTTCAAACAGAACTATGAGAGAATTTATTTGTAACAAAAAGGAGTAATAAATTAACATTATATAATCTGGACTACTATTTCTAGCCCATTTTTTAATATTTGTAATCATATTTTCAAAGTTTACTATCCAAAATGCCCCTCTAACCAAACAAAAAAAAACTCAACATTCTTTCTAATTTCTTCTCCTCCTTTTTCAAACTCCACCACCAACACACTACCCTCACATTCAATTTCACCTTCTCCTTTACCGATTCTTTTCAAGTTGTGGTTATAAACACATGAAATCTTAGCATCATATCATCATAAGTTCTTTCAATTGAACTAAAATAGTAATATTACACGAATTTTAAAATTCCGATCAACACTGATATTGAACTTCCGATATGGGGAAAATTTCTCCACAAAAAAATTTGATTAAAGAACATTTGAATTCTGAAATAATTATTTTTACTTAGTGCATAACATATTCTCATAATAAGATAATAACATAATAGAATTTGTTCATAATTACACATATATAAATATATTTATTTATTTTGTCCATTTTTTGGAATTATTTTTATTCCCGCGGATGTCACTTAACGATGGTCAGAGTCACCATTAGGCAATTCACGTCGTCATCTTCTTTTTCTAACCTTACCTAAATCCTAACCATGTCCTCGTCATCTTCCTTATCTTCTCTGCAACAACAGTAGCAGGAAGAACCGCTCTAAGAAATGCTGCATTTTCCACAAAAATAAGCCCTTTGATGAAGATAACAACGATGATCACGAGGATGAAAATCAAAATCATTGTTGCGATCATGCCCATAGAGACGGTTGTGATGGTGATGGTACTAGTTCTAGTAATTGATCGGGGTTTCATTCGAATAACACAAGTAGTTGTTCAAAAAAAAATTTATAAAAAAAATTAATTATTTTCCTCCTCCATTTCCTCCTTTTTTTAATATTTTTATTTTTTTAAAAATACTGTACGTATAAGAATTGGTAATTTATATGGTGGTCCTATAGGACCACCATGAATTTTACTCCTACCCCGCTACAGTAGCGCGCTACAGTTCCGCGCGCGCGCTACAGTAACGCGCTACAGTTCCGCGCGCTACAGTACCTTCGTTTCTTTTGTTATTTTTGGCTATTATGATACATATTATGGACGTTTTTGTTGTATGATATGATTTCTTTTATATTTTTGATCTGATATCTAAATTCTGTTGATCTGATGTCTGCTATTTTGTGATCTGATGTCTATATAATCATGATTTGATCTACTTTGTTAAGTATATTTTAGTTCTACTGTATGATTTCTTTTATATTTTTGATCTGATATCTATAGTCTGTTGATCTGATGTTAAGTATGAGTTGATCTGATGTCTATATAATCATGATTTGATCTACCTTGTTAAGTATATTTTAGTTCTACTGTATGATTTCTTTTATATTTTTGATCTGATATCTATAGTCTGTTGATCTGATGTTAAGTATGAGTTGATCTGATGTCTATATAATCCTGATCTGATCTCCTTTGTTAAGTATGTTTTAGTTCTGCTGTGTGATTTCTTTTAAAATCTTGATCTGATGTCTATAGTCTGTTGATCTGATGTCAAGTATACGCTGATCTGATGTCTATAGTCTGTTGATCTGATCTCCCTTTTTAAGTATGTTTTAGTTCTACTGTATGATTTCTTTTAAAATCTTGATCTGATGTCTATAGTCTGTTGATCTGATGTCAGTTATGAGTTGATCTGATGTCTATATAATCCTGATCTGATCTCCTTTGTTAAGTATGTTTTAGTTCTGCTGTGTGATTTCTTTTAAAATCTTGATCTGATGTCTATAGTCTGTTGATCTGATGTCAAGTATGAGTTGATCTGATGTCTATATAATCCTGATCTGATCTCCTTTGTTAAGTATGTTTTAGTTCTGCTGTGTGATTTCTTTTAAAATCTTGATCTGATGTCTATAGTCTGTTGATCTGATGTCAAGTATACACTGATCTGATGTCTATAGTCTGTTGATCTGATCTCCCTTTTTAAGTATGTTTTAGTTCTACTGTATGATTTCTTTTATATTCTTGATCTGATATCTATAGTCTGTTGATCTGATGTCAAGTATTCGCTGATCTGATGTCTATATAATCCTGATCTGATATCTCTTGTTAATTATATTTTAGTTCTACTGTATGATTTCTTTTATATTCTTGATCTGATATCTATAGTCTGTTGATCTGATCTCTTGTATTCTCTCATCTGATGTCTATATAATCCTGATCTGATTTCCCTTGTTAAAAAAAGTATTTTTTTTTTTAAAAAGAATTTTTTATAAAAAAGGTATTTTTTTTTAAAAGTTTGTGCGTCAAAAAAAAAAAAAAAAACTGTAGCGCGTTACTGTAGCGCGAAACTATAGCGCGTCACTGTAGCGCTACTGTAGCGCGCGCTTACTGTAGCAAGTAGGAGTAAAATTCATCCTACTCCTATAGTACCACCGTAAACGGACTCATAAGAATTATTCTTATAATTGATTATTATACGATTAAATGTTTAAAATAATTAAGATATTATTCATTTTGTTGGGATAAAAAATATATATTTATTTTGTTAAATTTTAATAAATTATTTAAAAATTAATAAAAAGATAATTTGGGAGGATTGTTTCGAAAATAAGAATACAAATAGTACTACCCTTATATAATTAATAAGAATACCAGTGTGTAGCCCAATTATGGAATTAAGCTTTACCAGTGTGTAGCCCACCAAGACCCAATTAAATTGTGGGCTTTGTCGATACTAGAGGGTAGTTTGTTTCCACCATATCTACTACAGACCAGGAGATAATTTAATCTTTAATTAGAGAACATGATAAGAGCTAATCTGCAAGTATTGAATGTTAATTCTAACAAATACAAGCATTTCCAAAACTGAGTAACATGGCATCTTCTTACACGGAATGCACATTTGAGAATGAGAGCCTTGCAATTTCTATCTATCTTATAAGTCCTCCATTGAACTATTCTTAGATGAGTAGAATACAATGGCTCCAAAAAAAAAAAAAAAAAAAAAAAAAAACTTTAGTTAGAAGTAATTATGCTAATATTCAACTTAAAAGTAGCATAAGAAACCACAATGGAATAAGGATAAAAATTTATAACCCAGGAGAAACGAACCCCTTAATATATTACATTCATCATTCCTAATACGAAAAGAAAACATCCCATGAATGGCTATATTCCATCAAGCTTGCAATCTAGCTAAGTCCCCTTCTAGCTATATACATCTACAATTAAGGACAATTGGACTCCAAATCATTGGCTACCGTTTCCTCTTTCATGGACTGAATATGGAGAGTTCTTGTAAAGCTCGTGGTAGTGTCCAGGAAATAAAGAACGCATGACATCATGCAGCAACAAACAAACATTGGAATTGGTCCAAAAATCCAAAGGAAAAGAGGGAATGAAAAATAAAAGGCTCGCAATCCAAGTGACCAGAAGAAGCTTCCTCTATTCAAATTTCTAGCAACATACTCAATAAACTCAGTTTTGTCTTTAAATGTCGGAACAGTTGCTAAGAAGCTAACATGAGCATAGTATCTAATAGATTGCACATTGAAAATAAAGGCAACCAGAAAACAAAGCAAGATGGTGAAAAACTTGATAGAAGACATAAGTGAAGTTTTATTGCCATAAACTAATTTTGATGACGAAGAGCTTGAAGCATTACTCACAAATACACTTATCAGTGAGCTAAGTGTGATGGCTGTTGTTGCCAACAGAGTGGATGCCATTATGTTGTTGCGTATAGTTTGAACAGCCAAAACACCATTCTTTAGTGGGTCCTGCAACCAGTTTGCAAACAATGAACTTTGATAAGTTATGTCAAGCTAAGGATGATCGGCTTTTCTTATAACTCAGCATCAATTTGAGAATCTAGGAAACAAATTGAATAGTGGAAATACTCAACCAATATTATGGCTCCTTCCAACTATAAATGAGGGTTGAAAAATGCAATTTACACTGTCAAATGCATGCAATGACTTGTCATTCTGCAATTTAGAACTAAGGGTAAAGCACCAAAGCTTTGAAAAGAACTCTATTTCACACAATAAAATGCATTGTGTTGTGAATTTAGAACATTTTGATCCTTCAGCTTTAAACACTTCTTTCAAGTCACCAGGAATGACTTACACAAGTTCCAACAAGATGGATTATGTCTCCTGAAATTATATATATTTGTGTACAAATCCTCAATTTTAATTCATTTGAACAAATAATTGATCCTATATTTTCATCAATTCCTGCAGTCTATTTTCTGTTTATATTGGTTCACTTATCCTTCCTAGTCCTAACAAGAGGCTTCTAAAGATGAAACCTGCAAAAGCAATGTACTTGAGAGTCTCGAATAAATATTCATTTATTATCGGCTAACGGCTATATATGCTCAAAATTTAGTCTATGGAAAAGACATGGATAACAACACCAATGGTATAACACAACTATGGTCCACCAAAGGCACCAGATGGTCATAGATACGCCCAAGTATTTCTTTCAATCACAACATGACAGATGAAAGTCTGATTAGTGCTAGTGCATACTTTCTAAAATGCAGTCAATTAAAACTATAACCATATCATATGAGCATTTACCGTTCATGGTAGCAATTACAATAAGTAGAGCTCCTGCTTTCATACCACCCTTTCCTGGTTGCTTAGAACTTAATCTACACACAATATGCAACTCCAACTTAATCTACACACAATATGCAACTTCTAATGAGTGTATGCACACACGAAGTTATATTGCAAATCTGTAAAATACCTTCCCAATTAAGATTAAAACAGGTCAGTGGGAAAACTAAAACCCGCATATAATCAGTTCTAATAAACTATTAAACACTAACATCTCCTGATATAGAAGCATGAGATCACAAGCCACAGGGAGAGGCTAGAAGGCATCAAATGCTCACCAAAACTCTGCAATAGTAATTAAAACTATGTATTGAGATGATGTTCATAATTTCACAACACACCATCATCATCCCATTAAAATGCAAACACAAAAATGCATGAACAGAGGAAAAATACACCTGGCCACCTTAACAAAATCAACCCCGTACTAATCATCAACAGACAAAAGGATCAATTTTTAGTATTATCCTACATGATAGTCCCCCAATCACTCTGGAGAATAGTTCAAATTGACGAACAGATCATGATCATGAATAGAAAAAGAAAGAAGGGGTCACAGAAAACTTACAGACATCATAGCGAAAACCCAACTCCGTCGGCCTTCAGCATTCAGTCCTATAACTGTTCTTCTGGGATTACGGAGTATAGTGGTCAGGAGCCAGACATGATATGATATCATTATAAGCATCCCCAGAGGGACTAACACGAAATCCAGCTCCTTTTCCTCCATCCCAGCTGAAAAATTAACAACTTTTGATCCTTTCTTTCCCCTATCTTGAGATCCAAAGAGAGAATTATGGTAAAGAGGAGAAAATTTTTTGGGTGGGATATGGAATTGAGCCGACACTTTCCGCAATGAATCATATGAGCTCAGTCATAAATGCACTAACCATCCAAACCAAAGCGCCAACGGGACAAATTTTCAGTGCATGATGACGGTGATTAGGGATAAAATTACAATTTCAATCCCTGTATTTATAATAATTACAAAAAGTCAACATCTAATTTAATCATTTTAACTTGTTTCATCTAACTTTTCGTTAAAACTTAAAGTTACTACCTTCAATTTTTTTTATAAGATAAACTTGTACACAAAATTTAAAAATGAATCATCATTTAAGTTAAAAACCTGAATTAACCTTATTTTTCTTCTGTTACAAATTTTATTCTAAAAAACTTTATCCAAAAATTGTATTTTCAGTTGTATTTAAAATATGAAACATATTATCAAGTGTACTTCATATTTAGTCCAAATTAGGAAGAGTAAACTACATTTTCAGTTAGTTACGCTTTCCTCAATAATTTTTTGGGTTTTCCATATTTTTATTTGATTTTTTTAAAAAAATATTTTTACATTTCAAAATTTTGTTTTTTTAGTTTTTAATATTAATTTTGTTTAAACTATTATCAACTTCATACACATTGAGCTTAGGAAACCTTATTTAGTGAATGGTAAAATAGTTTTATCAATCTAAATATTAAAATTATCAAAATTTAAGTTTGTTTAAAATAGAAAAACAATCACTCTTCACTTGTAACATGAATTAATCAACATCGTAAATTTTAGGTGTTTAACTTAAATTTATTTATTTTTTAAATTATAACAATCATATGGATATGTTAGCGGGTCGAATCATACTGATTGAGAACAACTACCTCCTGATTTTGTTGACATTATTCTCTTTCTATTTGTAAATAATATAATTAATTATTGAATGAATAGAGTATAATTGTATTATTTACTCGTAATTAATAAATCATTATCATTATATTAACTAAAGCATGATATCCTAAATTCACTCTTGAGATACCTCCTTCAACAACAGCGCCCCTACCAGATGACGTGTCATCACTTCATTAACCTTGATGACATGTCAAGCATTGAATAAAAATTTTTCGATTCACCTTCTTTCATTTTTCAATCTATCAATCAACTCAATTTAACCTATCATTTATTAATAGTAACTTAATTAATAAATCATAAATTATCCATTCAAACCATAATCTCTCTCTATTCAATTATTAATTCAAATTATAAAATATACTCCTATTATTTTTTTGAACTCTTATTATAAAATCAACCATCCATTCTCATACCCACACCACACAGAGACGAAATCTTCAACCAAAATCTTCATGGATTCCATAACTATAATTTTCCTTCATCTCTTCCCCTATTACTCAAATGTAGTATTAATTTCTTATAGTTTTAATAATAAATTTTCATTAATTTTGTGTATTGTCACTCAATATGATATATATTGTTCTTGAAATCTTAAATTGTTTATTGTTTTGTCTTTGAAGGAAATCAAAATTTATTTGGTAATCTCAAATCTTCAATATTATTTATTTTCTTTAAATTCATTTAATGTATATTTCATTATTATATATATATATATATGATTATGTATATTATCATGATAAATAACCATTAACATGTTTTTGTATTTTCTTTTCAAGAATTTTCATGGCTTCCACAAGAAATCTAGAACTATATGTTATCTTTCATCTTGCTAAATTTTATTTTTTATTAGGGAGCATTCATTGTGAATAATTATCATACCAATATACACAAAAATATGAGGAAGTTTTGAGTGTCTTCATATTTCTAAATATTCTCACAGAATTTCAATTGTCATCTTTGTCTAATTCTTTTTCCATTTATCTCTTAAAATTTTTATTAATTGTAATAATTATATTTTTTTCAGTCGCTCAATATTTTTTCACTAATTTATTTTTTATCATAGTTTAATTATTATTTATTTAATTATTTGATTTTACTATCTTCATTATATTCTTCAATTCTTCAATCACCATTATATATATAAATTACCTATTTTTTGTTGTCCTTTTTTTCAGATATCTTGGTGACTTACACAAGAAATTAACAAATATATCTCACTCTTTATCTTCTTAAATCTTCTCATCAATTCCAATTGTGATATTTATCAATCTATTTTTATATTATCTCTTAAAATTTGTATTAATTGTAATAATAATATTTTTTTATTTTCATGTAGCAATTATTTTTCGTATATTATTTTTTTATTAATTTTTCAATAATGTAAATCTCTCTCATTCTCATCAATTTTAATTTTGATATTTCTTAAACTCTTCTTCTATTATCTCTTAAAATTTTTATTAATTGTAATAATAAATTTTTTTTATTTTGGTGTAGCAATTATTTTTCGCATATTATTTTTATTAATTTTTCAATAATTTATTTATGTTAATAATTTTTAAAATTATTTATGCTAATAATAAATTCTAACTAATTGTGCATATACGTTTTTCCTTAATGTAGTACTTTGCACATGCATTCTAATTAAATTCCGCATTATGACCACATTTGTTTCATTTTTCCATCTTATACTGTTAATAATACATTCTTATATTGTTATTTTCATATTTTAAACTTAATTTAATTTTAAAATTTAACATTGTATAATATGAAACTAATAATTTAAATTTTATTAATTTCTTGAACACACAACATCAATAATATATTTTTTTAATAATTATGATTATTAACAAATAAGCATAATATATATCCAATTAAAAATATCACATTTATTATAATATTGAACAATAATAATTATTATTATCCAATGTCTTATCCCATAGCATCAGTAATTTGATTTAGAGTTTTTCACATTGTTAACAAATAAACATGATATATATCCAATTCAAATTTCACATTTATTATAATTTTAAACAAAATAATTATTATCTAATTTAATGTATTTATCTATAAGATAAAAAACCACACTTTTAATCAATCAATAATTTAAATTTTACTTATTAATTACTAAAATTATTATCAATCCCGTTTAAAATTTTAAAATATTAACTACTAATTATGTTTATGGTAATTTAAAATTAATTTTTTAAATAATTTAAATAATGAGATGAGATGATAAGATACGAAGAGATAAGACTAATTAACATTACATTAAATAAAATTTAAATTTAAATAAAGATAAATAAGAAAAAATAAATATTTATGATAAATATAATTTTGAACACATCTATTAATCTATCTATCTATTTATCTATTAACACATATAACAAATATTATTATCACCATCAATATTATTTTTTTTTTACCAAACTATTTTTCTTCTAAAATTTTTTATTCTAATATTTTATATACTATTATTTCTTTTACAATTTTACGATCCATTATGTAGTTATTACGAGGATTATATATATATTTTCACCATTTTCTCAAATACACTACCAAATATATTTATTTGATAAAAAATATGGGTGAAAAATAATAATTTTTTACTCTAATATTTATACATAGCTATCTAAACATTATTATTATTTGAGTGTTTATTTTATGATCTTGCTAATTCCTAATGGAGAAATTTAAAGTTAATTTTCTCAAACTATTTACTTTCTTTATGTCTTATTTATTTTTCTTCCCTTTTTTTTTTACTTAAATTAATTCTTTTACTCTAATCACCAACCAATAAAAGATTAACATATGATATAAAATAAATGAAAATTTTGAACAAATATTTATAATAATTATTATGAATTAATTTTTATATTACCTATTTGAATTAAAATATTATTTACATTATCTCCATTATATAAAAAATTTTATAATAATAGTACTGACAAATAAATTATTAATATAATCATTTACTAAAAAATTAAATACAAATCATTTGTAAAAATAATGACACTTATTTAACATTTATATAGAATATTATACATTCAAATAAATAAAAATAATATTTAAATTATTATTAGTGTTATAAATAGTTCGGTCATTACCACGATCTAGTAAATTTATAAATAATGGTAGTAAATTAGTGGTTGGCATAACTTATATTATCCAACTAATTATATGATTATTATCATGAATAATCATACATAATTTTAAGTGATTTTTTATGAGTCAAGTTTATTGTTATAACAATCAATGATTGTTAAATTCTAACATCCATTAAGTAAATTAGTTCAGTAGTCACTCAACCATTAAATAATATATTTTTAACTATTCATATTATTTAATTTCATGGATGTTAGAATTTAACAATCATATAACCACGCTTTTTTTTTTTTTTTTTTGACAATATAATCACTCATTTTTTTCAAATAACATATATGAATGGCATTTTTATTAATTTGTTTTGATTTACTCTGTTAATTTTTAAGGATAAAATAGATAATAAGCCACCATGGCCTGTCAAGTTTATTATTTTAAAACAAAGGGAATGTTATTTTTGAGTGTCTTTCCTCACATAGTAATCCAAATTATGGCTATATAAGCACTTCCATGCAGCCTTGGGTTGATCACCATTCTCCCACCTTTACAACTTGAAAGAAGACATGATGAATCTTCCAACCTTTCTTGTTCTTACAATCTTCGCGATGATACTGTGCAATCCAGGTATTATATACAATCAAACCACTACTGCTAATTAACTTTTGGTAGAAAATGACTTGTTGGTTAATTTTTGTTATAATCACGGTGACAGACACAGCTGTTAAATTGGCCAAGGGAGAAGAGCCTCTGCAGTTAGATGTTGGTGGTGGCGGTGGTGTGAGTGGTGGTACTAGTGCTGCTGGTAGTAGTGTTGGTGGTGATGGTGTGAGCGGTGGTGCTAGTGCTGCTGGTGGTACAGTTGGTGGTCATGTTGGTGCTGATGGTGCTAGTGGTTCTGCTAGTGCTGGTGGTGATACGGTTTGTGGTCATGTTGGTGCTGATGGTGTTAGTGGTGCTGGTGATGGTATGATTGGTGGTCATGTCGGTGCCGATGGTGCTAGTGGTGCTGCTAGTGCTGGTGATGGTAGAGTTGGTGGTTATATTGGTGCTGATGGTGTTAATGGTGGGGTTAGGCATTGGGGGTAAGCTTGGTGGTGATGGTGGTGGTGTTGTTGATGGCGGTATTAATTAAATGTGGATATAATTCCCTGAAAGAATACGGCAGAATGGCGATCATTACCACAAGTTGCAAGTTGCTTCGTTCCCAGTGAAATCATACCATAGTTATATTTACATGTATTTACTATTATATATTTATATTTAGTAGAAATAAAGTGATGATAATTCATTAATTTTTTAAATTTAAATTAATTTTTATATTGAATTGTTATCATTTATTTCTAAATATATGTATCTAGATATATGGTATAATTTCTGAAAGAATTGATCCATAACCTACCCTTCCTATTTCCAATTGTTGTGGCTTTTAATAATTATTCTCCCGTTTTAAAGAATAATTGTATTTATAATATATTATCATTATTATCTTCGTTCTAAATTTATAATTATATTTGTTATACGGTTTAATTCAATACATAAATATTGTTTTGAGATGAAAAGAGTAAGTTTTTTCTTTTATCTTTTATGTGTGTGTTTATGAGAATTAATAAGTGGGTAAAAATTTAAAACTAACGAGGAAAAAGTAAGTTGTAGTTTAATGGGTTGAAACTAATGTGAAATGAATATAAAAATATATCTATAAAATGAATCATGAACAATAAATTAAGTGACCAAAAAATAAGTTGACTAGTTCATTATTGTGTGAGTTTGAACTGTTAGTATGTTACTCTCCTTTGATCCATTTCAACCTAAACAAAATTTGCAAAAACTATCAGAAATTATTGATTTTTTTATCTAAATTTTTGACAATTATCTTTATCTTATTAGTTAAAATTAAATATCAAAAATTATCTTAGTATAATAAATTATCAATTGCTTTCCAATTGGACACTTATCATGTTGTTGGTTGGTTGGTTGGTTGAAACTCCAAAATCAGCTCACTGTCGAATAAGTTTTGAAAGGTTAAGGAATACTAAAATATCAAAATAGTACAAGCTGTATGGCAATATATCTATTTATTTAAGGTATATTAAAAGAATAAAAATTGTAAGATTATTTTAGTAGATGATAAATTTGTTTAAACACTTGTATTTTAATTGAAATTATACATGTACAATAAGTTTTTAGCAAGAGGAGGATCAATATGATAGTTTGATTGATAAGTCCAGAATATATTAGTAAATTAGAAAGAGATTTTTTATATTAATCCAAAATTTTATTCAACAGTTATATTTGCAATTGTATTTAAAATATAAATATAATCATTATTTACCGTCTTTTTTAATTATTTTTCACCTCTTTTTGAACCTAATTATCTTTAACTTTTAGATAAATCCCTTTCCCTCCTCCTCCTTTCCTATCCCTTCTCTCTCCTCTGCTACCCAACCGCTGCCGCCTCTCCCTCCTCCTCCTCCTCCTCTTCTTCTTCTTCTTTTTCCAGCTGCAAGATCTCCCGCGCCCCACCTCCTCTCCCTCCTCTTCTTCTTCTTCTTCTTCTTCTTCTTCTTCTTTTCCTCCTTCAAGAAAAAGAAGGCCACGGTGAATAAGAATGGGTGAAAAATAATAAGATGAGTGATAAATAATAACCCCCTATAAATATAAAATGTAATATAACGTAACTCTCCGTTATTTCAAATGAGTAAAAGGGGAAAAAAATAAAATTAATATGGAAGAAGTAAATAGTTTTATTAGTTTGAATTAGTGTCTGATATTAAAGAAGGGATATTGATATAATTAATATGATATTGGTTTGTTGCTTATTTTCAAAATTGCTTAAATAAATATTGTTAATTGAGTAAAAAAATTATTTAAAAAATTCATACACAATCACCCAAAATTTATTTTGGCCATAACTAAAATTTTTTTATATTTTTTAATATTTAACTTCGGTCAAATGAGTGAACGGAATTTTCAGATCGTGAAGGTATGAATAGTTTGACCAAACTAGAAATATGTAAATGTAATTTTAAAAAAATAGAAAAAATAAAAGTGGACGCCTAAATTAATGTATTCTCCACCCTTGAAATTTGTTTGAGATTTCTCGTAAATCCTTCATTATGACAGACCACCAAGTTAACTGCTAAAAATTCAATTTAGTTAAGACGCTTGAGAAAGTAACAATGATCAAAGAACTGAGTAAATCAATGTCTATATACGTAATCTGAGACAAAAAATTCTCTGTCCAATGATTTAATGGCTTGTTTTGTTTGCATGAGCAGAAAGACAGTGAAGTTAATGAACTAAAAGAATTGGTTGTTGCCACAATCACTAATCATCTGGACTTGAAGAACCAATCTGCCTAATCCTCAGCATTCCGAATTGCTGAATTAGGTTGCTACCTAGGTTTACACTCTTTCAACGAGATGAAGATCATAACTGAAGCTGTCTCAGACAAATACAGGACCAAAGGGCAGAGTTCCGGCATCCCAGAATTCCTTGTGTTGTTTAATGATTTGGTAATCCAATGATTTCAATGCCCTGTTTAATCATCTTCCTGCAGACAAGCAGTAATTTATTTGTTGGGTTCCAGGCTCTTTTCATGACAGATTATTCCCAAAAGCTTGTCTTGATTTTGTCTACACTTCAAAATCATTACAATGGCTCAGTAAGGCACAAGAAGAGCTAGCAGGCCCTGATTCATCGTGGCTTTCCAACTTGAAAGAGAACAATGATGAAGCTTCCATCCTTTCTTCTTCTCTCAATTTTCGCCCTGCTGCTCTTCAATCCAGGTATTATATACCGTCAAACCATTATTGCTATTTTTTTGTTTTTTTGACAACATTTTTTTGCTAATTAATCTTTGAGTAGAATGACTTTATTGGTTAGTTTTTCTTTTGATCATTTTGACAGACACAGCCATTAAATTGGGCGAGGGATAGGGTGTTCACGCATCGAATTAGTCCAAAAACATCTTCAATTAAACGTCCAAAAATATTACAACTTACCAACACTAATTTTAAAATAAAATCTATTCATGAATCTTATCCAATTAATCGTATCAATCTAGACCAGGAACAACCCTAGCGAGGGAGGGGTAGTCTGTTTGTTGAAAAAGCCTCCGCAGTTTCGTTCTGGTGTACTTTTGAATTTATATCTAACTTTTGACTGCAAGGATATGGCTGAATGCCCATCCGTACCACAAGATTGCTTCATTCCCGGACAAACCAAACTATGTGTCGATAACCCTTTGGTTCCTAATTCCAAGTGTTGTAGCTGTTTTTAATTTCTTTTAAAGATCATCATTTTTTTTTTTTCTTGGTTATTGGATTTTAACGGGAAACTACCCTAATTGCTGGCTTTTAATTAATTATTCTCTCATTTTAAAAAAATAATTGTATTTATAATATTATAAATATATTATTATTTTTATTCTAGATTAATAGTTCGTGTTTGTTGTATTATTTTAATTTAATAAATAAATATTATTTTGAGATAGAGAAGTAATTTTTTTAATCTTTTATTTGTATGGGATGTATGAGAATTAATAAAAAATGGACAAATTATACTATGGAGTAGGATATATACCATTTTTTTGAGCAAACAAACATTCATTAATTTACTGGAAATGATCCAGAATATATTGAGTCAGAAAATTTGACACACAAATCAATCTCGCACGATGACTATATTTGATTTGGCATATCTAGCTATTCCGTGGGCATGCGTGGGATCCTATAAAATTTATTAAGCATTGTAGCATCTACCAAACATCTACAATCATCCAATGTAGTAGGATATATATCATTCTCATTATTTTATTTTTAAATATAATAATATGTATTTTAAAGGAAATGCATTAAGGCTTTGGGTCAACCATACTCTCTCATCAAGCTTGCCTTTTTCATTACCATATATAAGAGAACCACTGCAGCCGCCAGCTTGAGAAAAGGGCTCCGCCGCCTGTCTAAGGGCTGCCGGATTCTGGAAACGGCAACCTCAAAAAATTATCACTTTTACATTTTGATAGTAAGTCCCATATGAAACTATCACTTTAAAAATGTATTGTTTTACCTCTCAATCGTAATTTTATCCGAACTATGATTAACTCCATTTACGTATTTACGAAACTTTATTTCCATTTACGTATTTACAAACTTTATTTAATCTAAAACAGTTCGACTATTAATTTAAATATTAAAAATATTAAAATTTACCTAAAATATTTAAAATTTAAAATAATCACCTATCACTTAGTCAAATTTTGAATTAATTGACATGTTAAATTTTAGTCATTTAATCAAATTTAATATTTTAGTTATAGCAATTATATATGGTTATAATTAAGTGGATGAAATCATAATAATTGAGAACCACCACCCATTGACTTAGTTTACATTATACTCCTTCCATTTGTAAATATAATACAAGTGATTTGCGCAAGGATCGGTAATAAATTAATAATTGGTATTTATTAAAAATTAAGTATATGAAAAAAGAAATAACTACATTTGCTTTATCTCACCGTCCAGTATAACTCTAACAGAATCAATATATCTATCTATCTATTTAATATATCTTGTAAGAATAATCAACGAGAAAACATAAATAAATAATATAATGACACTTCAAGCTAATTTTAAGTGTCATTTTCTACTTTTTTTCTTTTATTAATATTTTTTAACTAATTAAAATATATTATTTTTTTAATATTATCTTCAAAATAGTTTATAGTTGTTTATTTTTTTACAAATTCTCATATTTTTGAAAATAAACATGGCCCATTTTTCTCTTGGTGCAGCTAATCAAATTATGGAGGTATTCAAAGATGTTGAAACATAAAGCTGAAAACAAAAACCAAACAAGAGTAGATTTCTGTTGCAGAAAAAAGTTCTTCTGTTTTTTTCCTTTTTTTTTTTTTTTAATAATTAAGAATAACAGAAGTTAAACCAGAGAAGAAACATAAAAAGGGTTACAACCAGAATTGAATCTTTTTTTTTTTTTTTTTTTTTTTTTTGCTCCAATTTTATCGGATGTCGGACGACAACGAGAATTGAATTTATTTACAGAGAAGCAAGGAAAAACAAAAGGAAAGCAGACTGAAAATCCAGGAAGATGACTCTTCTGGGAGTCTGGATCACAACCCCAATAACTCAACTAAGCATTTTATGTTTCCGCAAAAATGTTGGGAGGACAGTTACAATTGACGGCTGCCGGAGGCGGTGGAAGAGAGAGAGAGAGACGGCTAAAATGGCTCATGCTACAATCACAGCATTTGTACAACATAGCATAGGGACTCTGCTGGAGCTCATTCTCATGTACAGATTAGTATTATAGCTCTCTATGTGCTCTTGCCGGTGGCCTTAGCCAAGGAAGTAAAGTTAAACCTGCAACAACGATGGTCGAAAATGGAGGGGAACTACGGGTGAGATTAACATTGAATGTACCAGCAGAACCAAAAACAAGATCGCTATAATGGAAGTGTCACAATTTGAGCAAAAACCAAGAACTGAAGTCTGCAAAAATTCAGCCTGCAAGAACACACGCGGCAACACACTGTTTTCCGATGAAGAACCCAACCTGAAGCTCAATACACATCTAAATGCTTCTCATAGACAGAATACACAGCATCAAAGCCATCTAAATCCCTAACAATAAGTCAAAAACACTCCCTCATTTGTTTTCTGGCTTTGAGGCTTTGAAAAGGCGAAGAATATTTTCTCCACACAAGGACTTGATGAATACAGTTAGTAAATCCATTAGATAAAGCTACTGGACTGGTCTCAAAATGGCATTACCTGAGAACTGGCTTTGGTGCTGGAGCCACTGGCTTCAAAAAGGGTGCTGGAGGCAGTAGTTCGGGGGGCTTTATATCATACAAAGGCCAAAGGAGAACAAAAAGTTAGGAAATGTCAGGACGACTTTTATTAAACCTTCAAACTAATCACAACCACTCACACATGCAAAGTACAATCAACCACGACAAAAAAAGTTCATCACCACAACAGCTCGAACAATGAATCAGTACAATTAAATAAAATTGCATCAACAGGCATGGAAAAGAATAACAAAGTTGCATTCTTAAGGAAAGAGGTAAGAACTGAGGGAAAACTCCAATTGCACAAATTTATGAAATTGAGTTGCATATGGATGGTAATTAAATAACAAATAAATAAACGAAAAGAGAAACCTAAAAGGCTACCCCAAGAGAATACACTCGCAAATTCAAAGTCTCTTCCAACAGAAATTAGCCCTGAATGATCACGAAGCATGTAAATACACAAAGGTATTCTCTCGATCAGAAAAAAGAAAAACAGTCTTTCCTGTCATTGGATCATGTAACAAAGATACTACATTTCACAGTTCCTGCATTCAAATTGAGGGTCTCATACACAAGGTTTTGCCAACTTCTTAAAATCTTCCAACTGCAATTCTTTGAACTAACTCAAAATGCAATATGCCAACTCTATGCATGGGCAAAGTTCATTTAACAGCAATTTGGTCAATAAATCATCTATTTTACCAAATTTAAACTGGAAATTGTAAAAGCTTCAAGCATAAAAAGTTAAAAGCTTATCAGGGAGAGAATAAAACCAGCAACAATAAATCAAAATTTGGAAGTTCGATGTACACAAGTATGTAATGAAGCCCACAAAAAAAAAGTAGTACACAAGGCAATGGATTATAAGGTAAGACCTCAAGCTCTTCTAATTTCCCGCTCGACTCCAAGCTGGAGCAAGAACCAGTGGCTGTGATAGAAGTCACAGAAACTGCAAAGGGTCCTCCTGTGGTGGACTCCATGGAACTTCCTTTCAAATTCCCAGCAGAAATCATTGATTTGTTTCTGTATTCAGGGTCATCTTCAAGCTCATCAAGTTCTTCAGGAAATGTTTGGTGAGCAGCATAGGGTCCAGTCATCATCTTCTCAATTGCAAGTTTTTCAGCTTCTCTGGAATTCGATGACAAGGAAGTAATAGAAGGAAAAGGAATGTTCCTTAAAGATGCATCTAATTCTCTACTTTGGGAATAAACCTTAGGTGGATAAATGGTGGTTGCTAATTCATTATTAATAGTATCTTCTATCTTTTCTCCAGAAAATTTTCCAGATATTTCTATATCAGGGCTGGAAGACTGCAAAGTAGCAACACCACCAGAAGGCCTATTGTCATGAACTAGCTCACCAACGACCCCGCCAGCTAAATGTTTTGAATCTCTTAAACTGGACCCCACATCAGTATCGTCTCTTTTTCTCTTACTCCCACCATTCAATCCATGTGGATGCACATTATCTTCAGCATGGCTAGAAGCTTTAATAGGTGAAACCCGTCTAGCATCTCCAGTTACTTTGGTGGGACGAGGCCGAACCCCACCAGGAAACACAAATGTTGGTAAACTCCGGCGTTTCACATGGCTGACATGGATCTCCATTCCAGGTTTCCACAAAGTATACATTCCAACAGCATGCTTGAATTCATCAACAGTCATCCTAATATCAAACTGCTCTCCTTCACCAGCCGAAACTCCTTGTTTGCGTTGGAGACCCATAAAGTAACAACAGTAGAATGGCCTTGATTTATCTGAGAAGTCCCCTGGGTGCGGGTGACACTGAAGCATGTTGAGAGTATCCCTCTCAATCTAATGAGAAAATAACAAGAAATTGTCAGGGAGAAACAAAAAGTTGAACAGATACTTGTATATAGATAACAAGAGAAGTGAAGGTGGAAGCAGAAAACAAAACTGAAATCACCTTTAACGTGAGCTGTCGTAGTCGAGATTCAACCCAGCCTTTCCATTTCCTTAAGTCATCAACATTTGCTGCAGTAACATCTATCTGCAAATAATTCTTATATGCCTCAAAGAAAGGATAAGGCTCAAAAAGCTTGTTCCATTTCTCCTTGTTCGCATCCATAGCCTTAAGGAAGATATAGCAAATAAACCAAGGAAAAACAGTAAGTTTTCATTCAAAGCTATCTGAATATTAAAATGATAGTGAATCAATTTAGACAGTTCATCTCATATAACAGACCAAATTGAAGCAAAACAACATTTACAAAGAAATTTAAGCTTCTTGAACAAAGCTTGCCACAGAGACATAGGAGTATGATACCAAAAATATATCATTACAGTAGACATTCAAGAGGTGTAGAAACAACTGTGTTAAAAGAATATTCTAAATTATGATTTCCTGGTGACCAATAGCCTACCCAGAGATTTCAACATCTGCAAGCATCATTAGCCCATAGAAGACATGTCAATTCTCTCCCCCCCAACCCCCCCCCCCCCCCCCCCCCCCAAAAAAAAAAAAAAAAAAAAAAGCCCCAAGTATGACTTGCTGAATGTGTACTTCTCTCCTCTTGCCCTTACCTAAAAAGGGAAAGGAGAATGACAATTTAAAACTGCAGACCAATATCATATATCATTTCATGATAGTAAACCAACCCAGGCAAAAAGGAGGGAATACGAAGGACAACTACTTAAGTATAAAACACTAACCAACAATATTTGGCTACATTGATCAACTCAGCCACACAACAAAAGCTAAGGCCAACTTACAATATGATCGATAAGTTCAATACACCCCTTTGTAATAAAAGAAATAATATTTAATCAATTATTAAGATAAGTAAGAATAAATGCCAACAAAAAAAAGGTACCATAATCTGCAAAACAAATAAATAATTTAGTAAAAGGAAGAGGAACCAAACTGCTTCACGGTAAATGTACCTCACAAATTTTGTTTCCCCTTTCAAATTCTTCAGTCATGATCCGCAGAGTACTGGATGATACATTATAGCTAGAGTTCATGCATGGATAAGCAGGAGTGATTATTGGCATCAAGTGGAACCTATCCTTGATATTTCGACGAGGATCCCAAACTTGTAGTCCAAGTGATCCATCTTCAATTTCACAGAGCATTACTGGATTAGGCCAATGCCACTGTGTGTAGACCCTGAAGAACCGTGACACTAACATATTGGGTAGGGCATTAGGATAAAGCTGGCATATTCTGGCAACAAGTAAAGCCCAGTTTATACCACCTAGAAAACCTGCAACCTATGGAATAAAACAAAAGCTCAGTAAAGGTATAACATAAGAAGCAGGACCAGGAGGCAACCTTAGTAAATTTAAAGACCAGGACATACGTTTGAATAAACACCACGACGCTTTGCCCAATACCTCATGCATCTCAAAGTGGTGCGAAAGCTCTGCATCAAACTTAAGTTTAAATATAAAAATGCCAATGTACCAGATACTGAAAAACAGATAACATCATCTTATAAGTGCAACAACAAACTGTGCTAACCTGAATATTTGGCACTAATCTTAAAATCTGATCAGTAACTCTACATCCATTAAGACTGCGAACAGTCTGCTCATCTGCATTTTGCAGTATAGATTCTTGTGAAATGTCCAAATCCTGCAGCACCAAAAAAGCTGGTCAGTACACAGTATCTATTTCATTTTTCTCCTATCTTCCAGTTTCAAATGTTACAAGTTGAAAACTAAAGCAAATTACTCAGGCGAAAGATACTCTAGAACCAGACTCATCGGCTTGGTCTAAGCGAAGGCTTGAAACATACTAATCTTGGAAAATGGAAAAATCGGCTCATTAATTGCTCAAAGAAGGATAGTTCCCAAGATAATACAAGCAAATGCACCAAAACTCTACTTATACCATTACCATATAAATAGTACCTCTAAAGGAACCTGCAACTCCAGTAAACCTCTATCAGTTCTACTTTAGAAAGCAACTTTAAGGATTTCCTATGTATTGCCTACACCATCTCCTACCATACATGCAAGTTAAAAGTTTAAAAAATTAGCCCATCTCTAAGGAAATCAATGCTTTTTTGCTAGACAATTGATAAAAACAAAACTACCTTTCACATAGTGGAGAAAACCATAAAATTAATTGGAAGAAAAGGAAAGGAAAGATGTCAGGAGAGGACAAATTTGCAACACACATGGTGAACTAATGTATTGTAACAGTAGGGTCCTTTATACATTGTGAAAGGATAAGCACATCACATAATTCAACCACCAACAGCAGACAACAAAATCATGATAAACCCACCCAATAACTTACTTCTGGAATCACCCATAATGAAAGTCTTGCGTAGAGAAGGTCTATTGATATTCCACTAAATTTGAACTTCATCACAGGTACATGAGCATCAGGCACAGGATGCAGCTCTGTCACTTCAGGCATATCTGAGAGCATTCTATGAAGTTCACCAAAGAAATCTTCCTGCATTGGGTAATAAAGCCTTTCATAAACATCCACACAAGCATAAATAGATACATATATCTTCATCAAAGTAGGGAGCAGACAATTCCACCTCTCGATTGGCATGTCTTGGACCAACACAAAGTGTATCTATATCTGCACCAGGGCCATGTACCTAGTAAAAGAATTGACAGCAAACAAAATGAAGCACGTCCACAATAACAAAATTAGTAACAAATAACAACACATGACCAACTTTGAAAAATGTTTAGATGCGACATTATCAATACTAGAAAGGAGCAAACTCTAGCAACAGGAAAATTCAAACAAACTTCACCCCCTACAAATCACACTAGCCATGACAAGGCTATTCCCAGTAAAGGAAACTTCCAAGAAAATTTGTTTGCTACATGTGCCAGTCACACCCACGGTGTGGAAAACAAAATTCTTACTCCACAAACTAATCAATTCACTTCCTTTCACCTGTCTACTTGATCATCTTTTAAGTGTGTAACCAAATAAACACAGAATATACAGTACCACAACTTGGCTGCTCTTTCTATTCATAGTTACAATATTTCATTCTCAAATGGATAGTTCAATCGCCCAATTCATGTGCTCCACCAACCTATTCCGGCAAAGGCAACACAACACTTCCCAAGCATTGCTGGTGTTCCCTCACTTCAACATCACCATTAGATTGAAGCCAATGACTCAATCTATATGTTGTGATTTACTAGTTGCAAAACAATTCTTGATTCTTTATACAACAACAATACAATGTTGAAAATTTCAATCACAGTTTTCATGGTAAACTATGACATTATTAACTTATCAATTTAAAGCACCACAAATATGATTTTGTTAGCATCTTCCTCACTCCAAGATTACTCTCTTATTAGTTAACAGCACTAATTCATCCATGCTCATGAATCATCTGAAATTGCAGGCTATGCCACTAATGAATTTGATAGATGACAATCCAGAATCACAACGAGATAGAAGCAACTCAATATGCAAAATATAAAATGCACTGAAATTCATGAGCTCAATTGTAAGCTACTGAAAAAAGTAGGTGCATCCACATATTTTTTTAACAATAGAAAGGCCCATCAGATTATGCTGGGTATTCTAAGTATAAAATAAAGTAGCTAAATCACACTCTCAACAATGCAGGAAAGGAAAACATTGCCTAACACGCAATCACAAAGTCAAGGTGGAGGGTACACTTCAATATGGCTTCTGTCCAACAATCTTATATACAAACATCCTAAACTGTAACCTATTTCTAATGGTTTGCCCCTTCATGATGTCTACAAGAAAGGGAGTCAAAAAGAAGTTGGAAAAATTATCATACCCCAAGCCGATATGAACCAAAAGTGAATATCTTCGCATTTGCTTCATGCACCTGCTGGTCAGTTAAACCCCTGGCACGGCTTACATTCTTCACCCATGTCTTCACAATCTGCTTGACCAGGTAAACAATTACAACAGCAGAAACTATGACAATCTATGAAATTATCATTGCAACAGAATCGATGATGAGCAAGCAGCAAACCTGGTCAAGTCTGCCAAGCACTTCCTCCCTATTGCCAGCTTCCCCCTGGCTTTCGTACAACCCTACATCCGCTAAGAACTGCACAAAAGCACAAGCATTACCTATTCTTCAACAATCCTTACCAAATACATTGATTGCCAAATGGAAAAATGCTAACAGAAATCTAATTGTAACCTTTTCAAGATCGCGGGTCCTGACTATATCATACTCAGTTGGGCCACTCCATGAAATTGGCTCTGTTATGCCAAGTCTTTGCCCGCCATTCTGATTGCTAAATCCCGGGCCACTCATTTGTTTGCTTTAAAGTTTCTATTTTTCAATAGTGTTTCACAATAGCATTCTTTTTCCTTTTTTACTACTTTTTTTTTTTTCCTTTTTATGCGGGGAAACACAGTCACTGAATACAGATAAAAAACTACTCTTTTTCTTATATTTTTGCAATATTTTTTCTTCAATTACTACCACAAAAACCAATATCGCCGGAAAGAGAGAAAAGGGGGGGGGGGGGGGGGGGGGGGGGGCAAATACAATACAGGAAAAAAAAAAAAAAAAAGCAAAAGATGTTCTCAATCACTGTTTCTACAGCATACAAATTCCTTGAAGACTAACCAAGAAACTCTATAAAAAGAAAAAATCCCTATAAATGATTAACAGTACATCAACAGAGAGAAGAAAGAGTACAACATCAACCCTTTTCGACCCATATAACTCTAACAAATAAAATTTATAAACTTGCATCAAATTTCAATAACTTAATTATGGCATGAAAAACCCTCAATTCAGAGATTGACCCAGCATCCGAACCAAAATAAATTCTCCTCCTTTACCACCGCTCGGATGGCTTTTTTTTATGCCAACCTCTTCACAAAACCCTGAAAGGATAGTCATGAATAAAGTAAAGTCCAGATGTAAATTAAGCGGTTTCATGATGTAATAACGATGAACAAATTAGAGGGAAAGGGGAAGAAAAGTTGAAAAAAATAACTTACGGTTACGGGGAAAGCTGACGATTGACAACTCAGTAATGGGTCTTCTCTTTTGGATTTCCTATGGCAAAATCGAATAGAGACAAAATTGGGGATTAAATTGAATTGAATTCGTCTCCTCCTGCAACAAAGTTGCAACGTTAATACGAAAGTGTGTGTGGGGGTTAGGGATGACTTCAGTTGCTCCGAAACTTTGTTTGTTCGGGTCGACTCCTGGTAATGGTAAGTAGTAGTAGTGGGCAGAGGGGCTTAATAGTGGGTCGACTTTTGACACTCTCCTATAATACTTGCTCTCATAAATTTCAATTACTTTATAATTTATATATAGTATTTTTAATTAATTTTTATTACATAATTATTTACCCTCTTATAATTTTTAACATAATAGGTTCACTCTTTTAAAAGGGTAAGATATATTAAATTATTAAATATAATTTTTATTATTAAAAAATATCAAAAATATATAAAAAAAATAAAATAATATTTTAAAAAATAAATTATGAAAATACAAATAATCTACTAAAACTATATATTACTAATATATATAAATTAACATAAAATACAATATATAAATAAAGTAATTGAGGTTTGTCACAAAAAAGTGTCATAAAGATCGGGTAAAGGGCATGATATTTATCTTTGGACAAAATACTTAGCTAGTCCCTCAATTATTCATGACGTTCATTTTGACACCTTAACTATTTTTGTCAACTTTTTTACTTTTAGATTAGGTTTTTTCTTTTTTCTTTTTTTTTTTCCACCACCTCCTCGATTAGTTATGTTACCCAACCCTAATGCTTATTTTAAAAATATACTGTAACAAATTATTAATCTAACTCAAAATTAATTGACAATAAAGGTAAGTTTGTTTCACAATAATGAGAATAAAGCAAGCAGATTATTATTTTTTCAAACGATAAAAGTAATGACAAAATAAATATGAATAATTTAATCAATACATGTGATTAACACATGGATTAAACTAATTATCTTTTTTAGAAAAATTCATACATATCTTAATAGTAAAGTTACAATTTTGTGTTACCAAACATTACAAAAGCAATCACATTACTTTAATGATATGACATTTTAATTTACCAAATAAATTAAAGACAATCAAATTACCACCAAACAAATCATCATATATAAAAAGAGAATATTGATTTGTTTATATTAGTTACATGTGTCTGAAAAATTTATGTGAATTTGGGATTCTATTTCTCTCCAAACCACAACACACTCCATGTTTAATGGACAAATCACAAACACATTATAAGGGTATAAATCATTGGGGCAATACATTTCTATGGCCTAACAAATTACGAACAACCCACGCTATTCCCTAAATTATGGGGCCAACACGCTATATGAGGCCCAACAAAGCATTTTATGATACCTTGGAGAAATTAATAACAAGGAAGAAAAATAATTTGGAGTAAATTTAGAGAAAATCTCATAAATGTGTAATTTATGTAGGATTAGGATCCTGTGTGACACTTCTATGTGACACTCTTTGTGATAATTTTTAATTACTTTGTCTATATATTGTATTTTTAATTGATTTTTATGTAATACATTATCATTTGCATTCTTATATTTTTTTAGACGACGAGTTTTTTTTTTTAGGGTTAGGGCATATTAAATTAATAAATATGATTTTTATTATTAGAAAATTCTTAAAATTATATAAAATAATATTGAAAAAATAAATTATAAAAATGAAAATAATCAATTAAAACTTAAAACTATTCGGAATTAAGTAGGTGTACATGGGATTTAATGAACCTACAGGGCTGAAATTGAAAATTTATTGGATTTGGATTCGTCGATCAGTTTTTGTTCTTGAGTTGAGACTTGGGTCTTGAGAGTGTTCTTTCACCTATTTTTTCTCCTCATTCCTGTCCCGAAAATGGCCGATGATTTCAATACTAATTTAGGAGCGGAAGCCGCTAAACCAAACCCAGATTCTAATAATAAGAGAGATGCTGAATCATTTGAATTATTAAGCACAGCTTCGAAAAAGGCCAAAACTTCTTCAGAAGAAAATCCGAATTCCGAGGCTAAGACAAACGGAATTAATTCGTCGCCGGAGAAAAATACTGGCGAAGAAAGGTTTTTTACGGTGGAGGCTGATGCCGCTGAAGATAAAGGTTCAAGGCATACTATGGAAGATGCTTGGGTTGTGCTTCAAGATGCGAGCTTGGATTTTCCTGGGAAACTGAGGTTTATTGCTACTATTTTCATAGAAACATCTGTTTTTTCTTTGAATTTCAGACCTTTTATTGAGAAATTGAGAATGCAGGTGTGCACATTATGCAATATACGATGGTCATGGAGGGAGATTAGCAGCAGAGTACGCACAGAAGAATTTACATAGAAATGTTCTTTCCGCTGGCTTACCACGTGAGTTGGTCTGTTTTGCTTGGTCTTGCGTTACAGTTCATTGCTTTTTTCCCCCTCATTTTTGTACGTAAACATGTTTTCTGGGTTTTGAATAAAAGTTTGATCTTGATGCACTTCTGAAAAATTGCAGTTGGATGTCAAAGCTGCGAAAAAGGCAATTCTTGAAGGTGTGCTTGCTTATCTGTGTTTTTCGGGGGGGTCTATTTTCAGGGTGTATTATATGTTATCTTAGTTATTAATATTTTAGATATCTTTATTGTATATTTGTATGTGCTGAAAAGGGTTTGTTTGTTTCTGTGCGATTACTGGGCACAGGGTTCCGCATAACTGACGAGTCCCTTCTTCAGGAAAGCACCGCAGGTATCCATATTGTTTATCTCTGGTTTACATATAATTCTACAAGGAAAATGAGGGCGGGTGGTAACTCCATATAGGTTGTAAAAATACAACCTTGTATATATCCATTTTATGTGCGGCGATCCCACCTTCTACATTTCCATTTTGTGTGCTGCGATTCCATTTGGATGATTCGGGAGCAAGTTTCGCTTCGGGTTTATTCTGTTAATATAGTATTTGATGTGTTATCAACTTTAGTATGTCTTGTAGGCCTCTAAGCTATTTTCGATGAACCTGACATGTTCCTGTGTTCAAATCCTGTAGCTAAAGTAGCATTTTGGATCATGAGCTCTCCTATACCCTTGCTGAGATTTCTGCATTACATTTGGTATCTTGTCTGCATATTGATGGATAAGTTCTGAATGATGTGTAGCAACTTTCATCTTTGTGTTTCTGTTCCTACATATGCTCATCAAGATCCTCTTTTGTTCCTCCAGTAAACTGGCTTAACTGGAAGTTGACTAGATCAATTGCATCCGATGTTTTCTGGTTTGTTATGATATGTTCTTGTACTCTCTTGTAGGAGGGTGGCAAGATGGTGCTACAGCTGTCTGTGTGTGGCTTGTCGGCCAAAAAGTAAGTTTCAAATGTTTCTGGTCTCTTTGCCAAATATGAGTGCTCTTGATTGATTTCTTATAAGCATTTTGTTTTAAATCTGAACATTCATTCTTCTCAGCTCCTGTGACCAGTCTAAAATATCTAATGGCATAGTTTGATATGCAAAAAAACAAATTAGACAGATTATAGTTAGTTTCTTTGAAATAGGAGCGTGGAAAATTTGTTGAATAAGACTGCTAAGAGAAAAATCTAAGAAAAGGCTGTGTCCCTTCTCCAATTTCCGTTTCTTTTTCCTGTTATAATACTATCTTAAATACAACTTAGTTCTTTCTTCTCCTGCCTAATTGAAACCATGACACTATGCTGTGTGTTACCTGTAGGTGTTTGTGGCTAATATTGGAGATGCTAAGGCAGTAGTAGCTCGATCATCAGTTATAGAAGGATCACATAATGATTTCACTAATTCAAGTTCTTTGAAGGCCATTGTGTTGACCCGGGAGCACAAGGCCATATACCCTCAAGAAAGAGCCCGAATTCAGAAGGTTGCTTTTGCAGTTCACCCCTATTATTCTCTGGGAAATAAATTTACTTAATGGGTTTAAGGGACCAAGGAAAGATGAATATTGATATTTGCAACTTCCATGATAAACCTCACAGGGTTTTTATGGTGGAGTTGAGGAATGATGCAAAGTGAAAGATTTGACAAAAGGAAAAATGCTAAACTACCACTTGATATAAAACAAACGAAACAATTGTACGAGGATGATATTGCTTAATGATACCTAGTAACCTGCTCATAGACTATAATTGTAGCTAGACTGTGACATATATGACAAGTGGGGGTAAAAAAAAGCCAGCACAAGAAGGTAGTTTAAGGTTTTCCAAATTGCCTTTCTTTCGTGACCTTAGTTTATTTGATTGCTTTTCAATAGCTTTAAACTAATAAAATTCGCATCGCTAGGTAGAGTGACTAAGTGGAAAAATATTTCTTTTTGGTCACTCTTTGAGTGTCAGAGTTGAAGTTCTGGTCTAGATTTTTTTCCACTGGTAGTCTAAGGTTAATCTTAATTTGATTCTCAGATATTTGGTTTCTTCATCTAACAAATATGCTTTTCTAGGCTGGTGGAACTGTGAGTTCTAATGGACGACTACAAGGGCGCCTAGAAGTTTCCAGAGCCTTTGGAGATCGGCAGTTCAAAAAGGTTTTTTTCTTTTCTGGCATCATGGAAGACTTGCTGTCTTAACTTAATTGGCCGATGTTTCTTTTCTTGAGTAGTGAGCACAATGTCAAGAAATTGATGGTTTGATTCTTAGACATAGACACTTGTCAATGTCTTGTTTAAAGTAGATTATTTTTCAACCATGCTTACCTCCTGCGCTTGGTGAATATCGTCATGTTTCATAATGTGAGTATTGCAGTAATGGCTCACTGGCTAGTTGGAACTTGGTATATTGTTGATAAGAAATCTTTGCATTTCCCCTAGAAATCTTTGGAGCATTAGTGTTTGACCAGCTGGAAGAATGTCACCTCTAGGAATAAGCTAGGAAGGAAACTTTTCTTCTTTTGATCCCTATTTTCTATCTGGAATAATGACGGTACTTTACTGTTGTTTTCTCTTTAAAATGTGTCTGTGCGGTTTCTCTAACTATATGATGCTTACCGTGGGGAATTTCTAGTCTAGTACAAATGTCAAATCCTGCAATCACGGTTTCTTGAATTCTTTTAGAAATCATGCTGTTCTTTTGCTTGGCTGATGCATTTTGTTTGGCTTTAGTACTTTCAGATTTTAAAATCAAGCATAAATAATTCAAGTGTCTGCCTTGGGATATTTACTTACCATAATTGAATTATGCTGCAGGTTGGTGTTGTTGCTACACCAGATATTCATTCTTTTGATCTTACAGAGAGAGACCACTTTATCATTCTTGGGTGTGATGGCTTGTGGGGTGTATGTCTATTAGTAACTTGCTTTTAGTTATATATGTCATACACTTTTATTTCTGGGTGTTTGTGCTTCAAATGATATTTATAGTTATTTCTAACATTATGTGCACTTTCTAGGTTTTTGGAGCTAGTGATGCTGTTGAATTTGTCCGTAAGCTGCTACAGGTTGGATATGTGCTGCATCCTGATTTTGGTTTTCCTGAAGCTATAGTTTAAATTTCAGCCTCTTTCTGGTCTATTGATGTATTTTAGTCGATGGAACTGCATACTATCCGTTTTTTATCATAGCCAATTCACCATAAGAATGCAAACAAGCATACATTTGCAGGCAAGGTTTGCAGAAGTATGTAAAATCTTCGGAAGGTTTTGAATTCTGGCTTATTTTACTGTAGCTTTGTTTCTTTTGGCAGGATGGCTTGCCAGTTACTGCCGTGAGCCGGCGTCTGGTCCGTGAAGCTGTCCGTGAGCGGCGGTGCAAGGACAATTGCACTGCAGTGGTTATTGTTTTCAAAAGCAAGTAGAATCTGCCCTAGAAAAGGTCTTGTGTTTTGCAGACTACTGTTTACTGTCATTCTTCCCAGCTTCATTTGGTTGTATCTTCGTTATTTATTATTTATACTTGGTCATTACTTGTACTGTATCATTAAGACGTACGCTACCTTTCAATGTTAAAATCATTTTAAGGCACAATCTCTATTTGGGAATCAAAACATACTTTTTTCACGTTTACTGCTTCCCCATCTCCGGTTTCTGCATCATTTTCTCCTTCTCTTTGATTCACAAGCGATTCATTTTCACTTGTGCTGTAAATTAAGGATCTCCTAATTTCCTTTAAGGGAACAAAAAGGAAAGAGTATGGTCAGCACACACTAACACACACACAAATGATAGTAACCAAAAAAAAAGAAAAAAAGGGACAATTAGAAGGTGGTTGTCAGTATTGGTCTCCGGCTGCATGTTAGTTCTGATTTGTGTTATATGTAATGTCTATCTGTTTTGCTGTGTGGCATATTACCAAAACCAAACATCTAATCGGATCTGATCTTTAGCAAGTTGCCAAAACCAACTCATGCATGAATCTTCTTCAAACTTGCCGAGGTGAACAACGTGGAGAAAATCAGAATAGAAATGCAGCATTCACTTCCCTTTCTTGCAAAGTTGGGGCCATAAGCACTCATCCCTTTCTTACGTTTAAAAACAATGGAGAAAATCAATCTTCTGCAAATTCGGGGCATTGAACTTCTGGGCTGGTGGCGCCTATATGGAAGCAAGAAGAATATTCTCCACTGGGGCCTGCACCTATGCTTATTTTTTTTTTCTGATTACTCATTGAGATGCAAATATATTGTATACTTTAGATAATTCAATGATTTGCATAACATGGGGTTGTCTCTGAAATCGTGAAATTAGTTGATTTGGGTTGACATGAGCTTCAGTCTTGTTATGGCTATTGGGGAAGCCTGCCACTGAATATTATTTCCCTATGGACATTATTTATGTAAAAGTTCAATGGTACGATGTATTTGCTTCCAATCATCATCAATCTTGGATAAAATTCACTAACTGGACATGTAAGTTTGATTGTGCAGAGGATTTTTTTAATACCCAATGGTGTCTTTACCAACTGATCCAAGGATCTATCCACCCTAATTGAAAGATTCTTCCAGTCTTGATACCTTTGACACCTCTTCAAAGATCAACAATGGGGATTTACATTGGCAAGGCCCTGATCAAATAAACCAACAAAAATGAAGAGCTGGGATTCCCAGTTACAATAAGTTATTTACATGATTAAGGAATGACTAATTTGAGTCGCATGTTGTTGGTGAGCATAATGTGCCACTTCAGATCCCTTTAAGCAAGTTTTGACAGCAAACTTTGAGGTTAGTGAAAAAAAAACAAAATCATGACTTTGATTCTTTCATTGGTTGAATTGAAACCTTTTACTGTTTCTAGTTGACATTATCAAAGGCTAAATTAAGTCAAGGAGTTGAGTTAGGTTCTTCATAGTCAATGAATTATAAGGTCAACCTCCTGCCTTCCCTCCCTAACTGCCTGGCCAACATGTTCCAACTCCATTTTGTCCCCCTAACAAAGTTCAATTTTCAGTCAACAATGCAATGAGATTTACATAAAGCCAAAATCACCATGATCAGATTACTTGCAAACCATGATTGAAACATATAGTTTTAATTTATAATCCACAATCAATGCACATTGTATGGCACTATTTGTTTAGACACAAAAACCTAATAACAAGTCTGAATGATTAATCAGCATATGGTTGTGAGGCTGTTCAGCCCCCCATCATGCATAAAATAAACACACATTCTTTCACATAGTGTCATTTATGGTTGTATAAATATTGTGCCACTTCCCCTTGTCCTTGCAGTACTTCATAAGACACGAAAAGAATTAAGAAAAAAGAGGAAGCAAATATGGGTCTAAAGAGCTCTTCATCTGAGAAAATGAAGCTGCTTCTAGCTTTGCTTGTTTTGCAGCTATGCTTTGCAGGATTTCACATTGTGTCCAGAGTTGCACTAAACATTGGAGTCAGCAAAATTGTATACCCGGTGTATCGGAACATCATTGCGTTGCTTCTTCTAGGACCCTTCGCGTATTTCTTAGAAAGGTGAGTCTCCAATCCTAATTTCTTGACAATATCTGTGAAGTTCATGTCTGTAAAATGTATCCATGAAATTGTAGCCTTTAACAATGTACTTTCTTGCCTATTTTGCAGGAAAGAGAGGCCACCTCTTACTTTCTCCTTATTGGTTCAGTTCTTTCTCCTTGCATTGGTGGGGTGAGTTCTGCTCTATCGTGATTTCAATTCTATGGTTTTGGTTGTTAGTTTCTGTGTTTTTTTTTTTTTTTTCAGTCTCTAATGACCTACATTACTCCAGGATCACAGCAAACCAGGGATTTTATATCTTAGGTCTGTATTATGCATCTCCAACCTTTGCTTCTGCCATGCAAAACTCAGTTCCAGCTATCACCTTTGTCATGGCATCTGCTGTTGGGTAAGCTACAACCATCAGAATATATCTGTCTTTGTGGAGATGTATAAAGGTTCTGAATTCTAATACAAGTTTTCTTGAATCAGACTTGAGCAAGTTAACATTAGAAGGAGAGATGGTTTAGCTAAGGTTCTCGGGACCATAGCGAGTGTAGGCGGCGCTTCTATCATCACCCTTTACAAAGGTCCAGCCCTTCTACACCAGAGTTCACAGAGCAATTCAGGAGAAGAAGACATGCTTTTATCTTCAATGAAAAAGCAAAACTGGACATGGGGCTGCATTTGCCTACTTGCTCATTGCCTATCCTGGGCTGGCTGGATGGTTCTTCAGGTCTGCCTTGAGCTATCTTGGAAAGCAAATTATTTTAAGAAATTTAAGCAAATCATCATGGAAACACTAATCAGAATTGTGTTAATATAAGGAACTAAAATTAGATGACAGAATCTTTTTCCACCTTAGAGTATCCATCCAGAAACAAAAAGGAGCATATTATATAGTAGATTTTATTGTTCTTTGCCAATCAACTTGAATCTAAACTATAAATCTCTCTGTTTCAGGCTCCTGTGATTAAGAAGTATCCAGCCAAGCTGTCACTAACCTCATTTACATGCTTCTTTGGATTAATCCAATTTCTGGTAATAGCCGCTTTCGTAGAAAGAGATCCAAAGCATTGGCAAATCCAGTCAGGGGAGGAAGTTTTCACCATCCTATATGCTGTAAAGTCTCACTAAAACCATTATTTTTACTGCTTCCCCTCTCAGTTCTTTAATGGCTGGAATAATCATAAATTCTAGTCTAATCCATATTATTTCTGGTTGATTTAGGGTATTGTGTCCTCTGGGATTGTCATTTCCCTCCAAACCTGGTGTATTCAGAAAGGAGGACCAGTTTCTGTTGCCATCTTCCAGCCAGTGCAAACAGTATTAGTTGCTGTTATGGCATTTGTCATTCTTGGAGATCAATTTCACACTGGAGGGTATGTTAAAACATTGAAAATAAGGATGAGGGGAATAATACTTCCAAATCTAACCTTTTTAACTTGGTTGCAGGATAATTGGAGCAGCTCTGATTGTGGTTGGCCTGTACTTAGTCTTGTGGGGTAAAACTGAAGAGAATAAACTGGAAATTGAAGACGACAACCAGATATTGACTAAACCTCTTCTTGCTGAGAAAAGCACAAACCAAGAGTCCTCTGTCAGATCTGACATTCCATGAGAAACTAAGCAGGATGCCCGACAGTTTGGACATTCTTTGCTCATCATTTGGAAGAAAATCTGCTATGGTCATTGGTCATAGAAAAGCTTACCATTTGGCTAGCATTACATGTTAAACTCCAGGGCTCCCTTCTGACCTACCCAAATAAGATTTCTGTTCAAAGAAACTAACCTCAACTTCAGCATTTGCGTGCAATGAAACGGAAGCTCAGGCACCTAGATGAAGGATATCATGAGGAAACCAAGCTCTTAGCTTGGAGAAGTGGCAAATTCTCTTGTTTCGTATCAGTGGACTGGACTCTAGGTTCTGATCTAGCTGGTTGGTTCATAAATTGCGTATAGGATGCACTAACAAAATATAGGAAGTATTTCTTACGACAGTGAAAAACAAAAGCTATATCTGTTTTAAGTTCTTAAATGCGCGTATTTTGGTGGTTTAATGTGCACTTTTATCCAGTACATACACACTTTTCTTCTATTTATTCTTGAATCTTGAAGACTCACATCATTTATTACTTGTATCCAAACGCATTGTTCCCTTCCTTCATGCAAAGGATAAAAGGAATGGAGACGACGTTTAGAAGGCAACCAAATCAGGGGAAACCAAAATGAACTGAGATTCCAGAAGCATAAATAGGTTCGATAAAACATCTGACATGCATTTTGGGGACAAAACATACATTTCTGCAAACTCAGTAAGCAAATGTAATCAATATGACCATGACAATCCTCAAAGCAACAAAACATACCGAGGCAAATCAGATACAACAGCATCTGACAAAGGGAGTTACAAATCCATCTAAGATATATAATCCCAAACAAAAAGTTTCAATACTTCTAACCCTAAAAACGAACAGATATCAATAAAAAGACAGCTTTCGCATAGACCACTCTCTCTGTTCTGATCGGCTCTACCTTACAGTAACAATGTCATCAATCTTCAAAATCATCCTCACACATTCTGTGGCCAAGCTTACTGCACTTGTGCTCACCAACAGTGGCTGCACCACATTCTCATCCAGTATGTTAGTTATTTGACCTTTCCTGACATTAATACCAGCATTGATCTCACCTTGTGCATGCCTATTCCTCAGCTCAGTAACAATAGCAATTGGGTTCAACCCAGCATTCTCAGCCAAAGTATATGGAATCACCTCTAAAGCCTCAGCAAATGACCTCACACAGTAGCCCTCCATCCCCTGCAACACTTTTGACCAAGCACCCAACTGTCTTGATAGCTCAATCTCAGGTGCTCCACCACCAGCAATCAAGAACTTCTTGTTCACTAAACACCTAACCACACACAATGCATCGTGCAAACTCCTCTCAGCCTCATCAATAACCAACTGATTAGATCCACGGACAAGCACAGTAGTAGTCCTCCCCATATCCTTAATCCCAGTAATCTTCACAAGTTTACCACCATCCCCAAGCGAAACCTCCTCAACCAAATCTGCAAACCCCAACTTCTCAGCCCTGAAATGCTCAATATTCGCAATAGGCAAACAATTCAAAGTCTTGGTAATAAATTCAATCTCATCCCTCTCCACATCCTTGACCACCAAAATCTTCGCCTTAGCCAAATAATGCAATGACAATTCCGTTACTGCATCCCTCAAAATGCTCTTTTGGATCAACAAAACATTGCATCCAGTGGCCTTTATCTTTTTAATCATCCCCAAAATATAGTTCCTCTCTTCTTTCAAAATCCTATCCATCTGGGTGTAGTCAGAGACCACTATACTTTGCTCAATATCAGTTTTGGGAGGTGAAATCTGAAACTGTATAACCGCAATCTTGGCATTCTCAACCCGGGTAAGACCCCCAGAAGCATGACTAACCTTCTTATCAAAAACTAAACCTTTCACCAATTCAGTATCATCAACAGTTCCCCCTAGTTTCTTCACAATTCTAATATCCCTCAAATCAACTAAATCAGGTTTCTCAGGGTCCACAACAGAAAGCACCGAATCAACTGCTAAAGGAGCTAAAAGAGTGGAGTACTGCGAAACTACCTTAGAGTTCAAAGCTGTGCTCGCAGATTTCACAAGTGATTCGCGATCGGAGAGCTCAACGGGAACAGCCATGGCCGTCAGAACTTCTACAGCTTTCAACGACGCTTTATGCAAAGCATCCGAAATGATAGTTGGGTGTATTCCTGAAGACAGGAGGGTAAGGCAAGCTTTTAAGAGTGCTCCAGCTACTACGACCACAGTAGTGGTGCCATCTCCGGCGACAACATCTTGAGATTTGGAAAGCTCGACGAGGAATTTTGCGGCTGGCTGTAGGACTTCCATCTTGTTTAAGATAGTGGCTCCATCGTTCGTGATGATAACTTCACCGTTAGCGGTGGAGATCATTTTGTCCATGCCCTTAGGGCCCAAGCTTGTGCGGACTGCATCGGCGACGGCTTGTGCAGCCGAAATGTTGGCGATTCGGATGTCGTCTTTTCGCTTGTTGTCTACGAAAGTTTCAGTCTTTGAAGAAGTACGAGAGGTGGACGCTACTGCTGGAGCGGCCATTGTCGGGGAGAAGGAGGAGAGGGAAAACGGAGGTTTGGAGAAAAACCCTAGAAACCACAAAGAGAAGAGAAAGAGTGGGGAGTGTGTACTGAGTGTGTGGAGGTTCTGGAAATTGAAATTTTTTTTTGTTAATTGGAGCCGGGAGGACTTATATTATATTATTTTATATAAATAATTTAATTTTTATTCATGTTTTTTTTTTTTTGAAATAAAAAGATATATCTATCATTTTAAATGATAAATATATCACATACCGAAATTTTAATTCAAAAAAGATACATCACTAATCTTCTCTTGAAGAATAAAAAATATAGATCTAATAATTAGATATATGACGACTGAATATTCTTTTATCAAACCAACGAACATTGTCAACGACGTTGCTACCAATCAAACGAATTTTACCAACGAAAATGTCGTCGTAACAACGAACACCATCAATGAAGTCACGACAAATGCACTATTAGTATATATGAATTTACTGAAGGACAAAAGAAAACAAAGATGGGGAAAAAGAAATATTGTTTGAGAGTTGAATTTGGGGGGAGAGAGGAGATAATTTTTATACATTTCAATTCTATATAATTTATAATTAAAAATATAAAAATATGATTGTATTTATTTAAAAGTACTATTTTTAAAAGAGAGAAAATATTACTATTACAAAATCATTTCATGAAAAAAAAAAAAGAAAAAAAAAAGTAAATCTCTACTAATGCAACAGGAATGGTTTCGATTAAACCCGGACCTGAAAAGTAAAATTTTTTGCTAAAAAGATAATTGGAATGGTTTCGAACGAAATGGGTTTTACACACGGCGGCCTTCCGCCCTCTGGCTCAGCCACAGCCCAAACCCGCCAACTCTTTCCCATCCATTCGTTCGTCCTCCTTAAACCCTCGATCCTATAATTAACAGGCATTTGAATTGAGCTAAATACGATAGCAGTTGTGTTCTGCAGCTCCATAAAAATTGGAACTTTAGCTCAATATTGATGCACTTCGCCGCCATGCCTTCCTACTCACCAGTTTTCATCAACAATCTCAGGCTGAAAGGGAAAGCCAACCCTTGTCTCGTAAAATCCATGTCTTCCTCCCTTCAATTATTTAAATTTAATCGTGGGTTTCAGTTTTCACCTAAAAAAAGCCCGGTCTTTTCCCGTCCTCATCTACCTTCCAACCACCTCAACCTCAGGGCAGGCGTTGCCTTTCCGAGTTGTGCTTGCTCTGCTGCTCGTTCTTCTTCTTCTGCCTCTGCATTACTGAAGCTTGTTGGGAATAATGCATCATCGTCTTCTTCAGTCCTGCCTTATTTTTATCGGCAGAATATGGGGTATGGGAGGTTTGCATATGATGAATATGCATCAGAGGATGATTACCACTCTGATCGGGAACCGGGGTCCAAGCAAATGGTGAGTTTGTGATTTTCACAAGCCGAGCTCCACCGGGTTCCCCAGAATCTATTCATTGCATGTTTTTCCTGTAAAGTTATTTGCTTTTATTCCCGCCCTTTAGTGAAAAACTGAAGTACTTTTCCTGCCAAATGATAACTGGTGACCTTTTAAGTAAAAGTTCCTCTTCTGATTAGGTGACTTGTTATAAATTCTGAGCAGAAAGACAGAGACTTCGGTTGTTTTTTCCTGTAAAAATGAGGAAAACACATGCATTTTGATCTATGGTTTTAAGATTATAGCTTGGAATGGTAAAGAGCGAATCTGGCTATGCAATATAGTTGTAACGAGTTAAAGCTCATAAAAATAATGCGAGCTTTTAGTAGAAAGAAACCTGTGCAAATTGCTACATGCACTTTAAGTTAGCTTTCTAATTTTTAAAAATTATATTCGGGCATAAACTGTTTCATTTTGCTGGGTGGTGAGAATTTTACTTGCATTGCTTATGGGGAGCTTTAATAAAACAAGTATGTTCTTTGAAACAAAGTATCTGTCAAGTGAATTTCTTGTATGTTCATCATCCTCTTATGGTTAATATGTCATCGCCAGTGTGATTCAACCCTTGATAACATTGAAGAATGGAGAAGGAAGCTAACCAAGCTTTTGCGGAACGAAGATCAACAGGAACTGGTTTCCAGGGAGAGGAAAGATCGACGAGATTTTGAGCACCTTTCAGCCTTGGCAACTAGAATGGACTTATATAGGCATGTCAAATGTCTCAAATCAATCTTTGTGTCTCCTATATTTCTTTTGCTTTCTTTCTTGTTTGAATTTGAAGGTGTCATGTCCATCTAATTGCAACCATCAATTAAGCGGAGTTATTGTCACTAGTAAAGTTGAAATAATCGTTCAAGTATCCATACAGTATTTTTGCCAATTTATTTTTTATCTTCTATTTCTTCTTTAATGGTATCAAATGTAATCCATTTATTTTTTTTGCAGTCGTCAATATTCCAGAGTAGTTGTCTTTAGCAAAGTACCATTGCCCAATTATAGATCAGACCTTGATGACAAGCGTCCTCAAAGGGAGGTATTCCTTCCCGCCATGATCTCCTTTTATTTCTTAGTGTGGTTCCTTGTCGCTCCGCCATGTTTGCGATTGATATGATTATTTCTAAAAATTAACAGGTGGTCTTGTCATCTGGGTTGCACGGTCGACTAGATGCTTATCTTAAAGCATACTTTTCTAGAAAGGCAAAAGACAAGGATTCCTTTGCACATAATGGGATTTTAAGATCAACCAGCATCGATGGTCTTTCTAATGATGATGATCTTTCAGACAGCCAGGAAAGCACTCGAAGTGTGGTTGCCGAGAGAATTCTTCAGCGTCGGAGCTTGACCATACGCAATAAACAAGAATCTTGGCAGGTTTTCATTATACTAAAATTGGAAGATTAATTGCCTTTTTATATCATGATGTGGTCAATCTAATTTTGCTGTGTAGTTGTAGTCTATTTGACTTTTTCATCTTTTATTCTGGTTGAATGCTTTCACTGTGAGTAACTGGTCTTTTGTATGTTCCTGTAAATAGATAAGTGGCTATTATGTCTGTTGGAATTGATTTTTATTCAGAACTCTTTCGGGCTTATGTTACAGGAATCTGCAGAAGGCCAAAAGATGCAAGAATTCCGAAGAACTCTACCTTCTTATAAAGAGAGAGAAGCATTGCTACAAATGATTTCCCAAAATCAGGCAAGATTGCTTACTTGCTCGATGGTTTTCTTTTCTATTTTCCTACCAAATATGATGGTGGTAGACATCATGAATATTTTACTTTTGGAGGCCCTGGCTATCTTATTGCCATTTAACCATATTATCTGACCATGGTCATGGTACGAGATTTTGCCATTTATCAGAGGATGCAAAAAAATATAATGCAAGGAGCTGCAGTCTTATATGGATAAAACGTAATGATAAATATGTACGGCCTTAATGGTTTTACTCTTCCCTGGAGCTTGCACATGCTAGAGCTTCTATGCCCTGGGTTTCCCTTTTATCTGACCAAAGAATGGAACTTTTGACAGGAGAGCACTTATGTGGGGTGAAAAAATAATATTCTATGAGTTTATTGTTAATTAAATCCTTATATTGTGTGATGTTCAGTATGGACCACTTATTTGTTGACTTTATATTTTTGGATTGCATTTCGTCTGGGCAGTTTAGCAAGGGTAACTCTTTGGTACACTCTTCTTATCAACTTAGTTCTATCACACTAGCTATGAAGGGAACACCCATGACAAGAAAGGAAGTCACCTAACTTCTACACAGCTGTGTGCTTTTGTAGAACAATATCATGGAAATGCTGAAATTATTTTTAGACAAAGAATGAAATCATAGACGAGATGTCATCTGCTTTACACACACGCACATATATGTTTGTGTGTGTGTATGTTTATGTATATTTATTTATTTGAAAACATTTTGGTGCAAATTTAGAATAACTTCTCATTGAGACTGTTTTTATAATACTTACATTGGGAAAGTTCTGATGTGATGTACCTTTGATTTCTTCAGGTGGTGGTTGTGTCTGGTGAAACTGGTTGTGGTAAAACCACACAATTGCCACAGTACATTTTAGAATCTGAGATTGAAGCAGCTCGTGGAGCTTTTTGCAGTATTATTTGTACTCAGCCTAGACGGATCTCTGCAATGTCTGTTGCTGAGAGAGTAGCTGCAGAGCGAGGGGAGAAATTAGGGGAATCTGTAAGTTCTTAGTCTGCTACCTTGTGTGTGTGGCTGCCCTTTTTTATTAGAATTTCATTTATTATTCTTCCCTTTTTCCTGATCTTCCTGAATTATTAAAGGTTGGTTATAAAGTTCGGCTTGAAGGAATGAAAGGAAGAGATACCCGACTTCTTTTTTGCACCACTGGCATTCTGTTAAGGAGATTACTAGTTGACAGAAATTTGAAAGGCGTGACTCATGTTATTGTGGATGAAATTCATGAACGTGGAATGAATGAAGGTAAGCATGTGAATGGTCAGTTTTACACTTGTTCTATCATATTCTGTTGTTCTTTCAGTTTTTCAAAGACTGTTCATAATCTACATTTTATGGCAGATTTTCTTTTAATTGTCCTCAAGGACCTCCTTCCTCGACGACCAGAATTACGCTTGGTTTTAATGAGCGCCACTCTTAATGCTGAGCTTTTCTCATCCTATTTTGGTGGTGCTCCAATGATCCATATTCCTGTAAGCATAATGTAGAAAGTTAGTTTCGCTCAACCCAACTGGCCATTCACATTTTTGTATGTTAACTTGTTTACTGTTAATGGTGAGTGGCAAGTATATTAACAATATGAGTCAAGTATGGGGTGAGATGCGGCAGTCAAAGTTTACTGTGCATGTTAAGTGAGCATGTCTTTTCATTTTCATTCACTTCATCTGTTGTGCTTGTGCCACTATTGCTTATTGCAGGTACCACATCACTACTTCTGCATTTTATCTCTATCTGGAACAGTGATTTAACTATTGTCATTGACAAATGTTTTAGATTGATTTATATGTTATCTTGCTTATACAACTGTTTCCGTGCCTTTCAATTGGCGAAATTTGAGAGTTTGTGTTTCATTTTCTGATTTTTTTGGAAATTTTTATTGGTTTATTACCTTTGAGTTGGTTTGACTGTGCTTCTGAGATTGTTTTGGAATCTTATGTTGCTTTTGAAATTTGTTTTCTTCATGTTAGCTTGATTGACCATTATTTTTTTTTCCAAATTCACAGGGTTTCACATACCCAGTTCGCAGTCATTTTCTGGAAAATATTTTGGAAATGACTGGTTATAGGTTAAACCCATACAACCAGATTGATAATTATGGTCAAGAAAAGTCATGGAAAATGCAGAAGCAAGCCCTTAGAAAAAGAAAAACTCAAATTGCTTCGGCAGTGGAGGTATTTCCATAGTTTGACGTGTTTTATGCAGTACCTTGGTTTCCTGTCTGTTTATTTGAAATATTGAACTTTGAAACAGGATGCTCTTGATGATGCGGACTTTCGGAAGTATAGTCCTCGGACTCGGGAGTCTCTATCTTGTTGGAATCCTGATTCAATTGGTTTCAACCTCATTGAGCATGTACTTTGCCATATATGTCAGAAAGAAAGGCCTGGTGCCATTTTGGTGTTTATGACTGGTTGGGACGACATTAATGCTCTGAAGGATCAACTCCAAGCACATCCTCTTTTGGGAGATCCGAGCAGAGTTTTGCTACTTGCTTGCCATGGTTCCATGGCTAGTGCTGAACAGGTAACTTAATACAGTAGTTTTCTGTCACTGTCTTTTACTTCTGCTAACTATGTATGCCATATAGCATGCTGGTTGTGCAATCCTGATTTATGATTAATATGGTTTATTAAAATTGGGTATATGCTATGAACTGTTGTTTCTTTCTGAACTGAAAATTTGTTTCTTGTTTGTAAAACAGAGATTGATTTTTGATAAGCCTTTAGATGGAGTGAGGAAAATAGTGCTGGCGACCAACATGGCAGAAACAAGTATCACCATTAATGATGTTGTTTTTGTTGTGGACTGTGGAAAGGCAAAGGAGACATCTTATGATGCGCTAAATAACACTCCATGTTTGCTTCCAGCCTGGATTTCTAAGGCTTCTGCACGCCAGGTAACACATTTTATATATCTTTTTTCTATAGTGGATATTCATTGCAATAACTGTGGTCAAACAATGGAAAATGGCGTTTTCTATCAAGGCCTAGAATAGCATGTATTAGCTTTTGCACATGCATAGAGTTTATGTCCTGCAAATTTCTACTGAAACTTATTTCAAATGTTCAGCGGAGAGGAAGGGCTGGCCGTGTTCAGCCCGGGGAGTGCTATCATCTCTACCCTAGATGCGTGTATGATGCCTTTTCAGATTATCAATTGCCAGAACTTCTCAGGACTCCTTTGCAGTCACTGTGTTTACAAATAAAAAGTTTAAAACTTGGAAGCATTTCTGAATTCCTATCTAAGGCTCTTCAGCCGCCAGAGCTACTTTCTGTAAGTATTGACTTGGTTTATTCATTTGTCTCTCTTTGTTGCCCAAGACTACATGCATCTGTATCTTAGGCATTTTCTTATTGTGTTCCTTTTTCCGTAGTCACCTATCTAGTCCAGTTTTCTAGTTGATCTTTACCTTATTGATGAAATTTAAAATCCAGGTTGAAAATGCTGTCGACTATTTGAAGGTTATTGGAGCTTTAGATGACAACGAGGACCTTACTCTTCTGGGTAAAAAATATGAATCTAAACATTCATCTCTTTTCTTCTTTATGAACTTCCTTTTTCTAGTTTTTTCTTTTGAGAAACTTGAGAAAAAGATATGTACTACTATCTTTTCTTTTGCAGGCCATAACCTGTCAATGCTTCCTGTGGAACCTAAGTTGGGAAAAATGCTTATCCTCGGGTCTATTTTCAAATGTTTGGATCCAATAATGACTGTTGTTGCTTCTTTGAGTGTCAGAGATCCATTTTTGATGCCATTTGATAAGAAGGATGTAAGTAGAAAATTTCAGACGCTGTATCTATCTTTTTGTTCTCCTTGTAACTTCAGCTTTTAGGTCTCTCCGGTATCCTCTTGCTGTTTCAGTTTTTCTAAGCTCTCACTAGGATGGGCATGGTTGTTTTGGGTAGCAGTTTACTGTTTATGTGTACTCTAATTATTTATTAATTCTCTACAAAGTCATGAAGTGCCTCTTCTTTCTTCAGGATAGGAGTTGACCTTCATTGACCCTTAGGCCTTTGCTTGTTGGGTGATTATGTGCTAGTCTATTATGATGAAGAAACCAAATTAAGTTGGTTTTGTGATTTAGCAATCAGGGTCTCAGATTTTTTATGGCTTGGTTAGCTTATTGGTGTCTTCTTTTAGAGTGGTGATAGAATAACTGTAGATGGCAGTTGGGTAGGAAGTAGTCAATTATTTATATCCTTCTGGTATATACTTATGTTTCAGGTTCAAGAAACTCTTGCTTTATGCTCTTTGCTATATGTCCTGTTATTCCATTGATATATTTCTTTTTGGTTCGCCACATTCTTAAATTTCTCCACCATTTTAGACCTTTCCCTTTGCCAGAAAAATTTTGGAATTGGAGAAAATTACCTTTAACCATTTACTGTTGTTAAGTTTTATCGCTTGATGTCTTGTTTAAATTGTTTTCCAACTTTAAATGCTTCTTGAGGATGTAATGAAGTAGTCTAGGAGGTCAGTTTACCATTTGTGTGGCATATGTTTTGAGATTTTTTTTCTTCATTGTAGTAGTATCTTGAAACAAAGAGGAGAGTCAAATTCATTTAGAAGTAATGGAGGCTATGTCTTGAATTATTTATACTTGATCGTGGCTTTGTTCACAGCTAATGAGTTTGCTGGATAATGAGTTCAAAAAATTTAAATTCTTTCCACTGTATTGTCTTTATTTGCTGCTATGCTTGTCTGGCAAATTGTGAGTTTAGCTTTTCATTATCACATCAAGCTACTGCTTTCTTACTCAGCTGGGCCCAGGACTCTTTAACTTTATACTAATCATACTATTGACTTATTAATTATAGAATTGAAAATCTGCTTATTAAGCAATGCTTCCTGTTGTATTGAATATTATGCCTGTGTTTTCTTTGCTTACCTTGCGACTCTCAGAGGAGTGTCCAAGAACTTCCTGTTTTGTCTGTGTTTTCATTTACCACATTTTGAATTGGTTGTGAGCAATTTGGTTTTGGTTACACTAAATAAGTTATACTTGTTTATCTTTAATTGTCAAAGCACGTCTTTTTTTTTTTTTTTTTTTTGTATTATTTGGGTTAGCTTTATGAATTTTAAGGTACGAGGTTTACATAATTTACTTGATTGATTTTTTGGGTACCGCTTACAGCTTGCTGAATCTGCTAAAGCTCAGTTTTCTGCCCGAGAATTTAGTGATCATCTGGCCCTCATCCGGGCTTTTGATGGTTGGAAGGAAGCTGAGAAAGACCAATCAGGATATGAGTATTGTTGGAGAAATTTTCTCTCTGCACAAACCTTGAGAGCAATAGATTCCCTCCGAAAGCAATTCTTCCATCTACTGAGGGATATTGGTCTTGTTGATGATGTTGAAAGTTGCAACAAGTGGAGCCATGATGAACATCTTGTACGTGCACTTATATGTGCGGGTCTCTTCCCTGGGATTTGCTCAGTAGTGGTTAGTGCCTTTTGTTTTTGGTACTTATATTTTTCTTTCTGAATGGGAGCCTTTTGTGGGCACTGTTGCTTAGTAATCTGAGGTTCCGGGTTTGTGTCTCTGAAACTACCTCTTGTAGAGAAAAGGTATGGCTGGTGCATTAGGCTTTTCCGCTTTAATACTTGACCCTATCCTGGACCAGCACATGCACAGACTTCTATGCCTGGCTGCCATTTTAGTGTTTTACTTTAACACCGGATGATTAATTGCGTTAAGCTTTTGTTGTTGAGCAATAAAGCACAATTCCTTTTCTTAGTGAAAATATCTCCTTAAATAGTTGAGGGAAATGTTTGTACAAGTTATTGACTAATGAAAAATGCATTGCAGAACAAGGAGAAGTCAATTTCGTTGAAAACAATGGAGGATGGCCCAGTACTCTTGCACTCTGTAAGTTTATCCTATTTGGATATTTTGTGAATTGTTTTGCCTTTCTAGAGGGGGATGTCATCAGATATTGATGGTTGTGTTACTTCTGAATGGTCTGCCTTTATTTTTATTGTTTTTCTTTGTATTTTATGTCTTAGAATTCTGTCAATGCCCAAGAGCCGAAGATCCCTTATCCATGGCTAGTTTTTAATGAAAAAGTGAAAGTGAATGCAGTATTTCTAAGAGATTCAACTGGTGTATCTGATTCTGTGGTGCTCTTATTTGGAGGAAGAGTCTCTCAAGGGGGTCTAGTAAGTTTTAGTGCCTGCATTTATTTTTCTATTGTGCATGATTGATGCTGAAATTTTTCTGTTTGATTTGAGTGCTTATTTCCTCTCTCCTGTTTCTGATAGGATGGGTACCTGAAAATGTTGGGAGGTTATTTGGAGTTCTTTATGAAACCTGCCTTGGCCAATACTTATGTTAGTCTGAAGAAAGAGCTTGATGAACTCATACAGAAGAAGGTATGTGAAATTTATTTCAGCTGTTTACTAGTGGTCTTTTGAGATTTTCAGCAGTTAATTTTGTACCCAAACGTGTATGAGTGCCTTCTAATAAGATTGTGCCTGATTCTATGCGCATTTTTATTTAATACCGCAGCTTGAAAATCCTAAGCTTGACATCAGCAGTTATGATGAACTCCTATCAGTAGTAAGATTTCTGGTCTCACAAGATCACTGTGAAGGTAGATTTGTCTTTGGCCATCATGTACCAACATTCTCCAAAAAAGTTAAAAATGAGGTTCTGGGAGGCCTACTCTCTAAGGGTGGTGGTGGTGATAATCCCAAGTCTCAGCTCCAAACGCTACTTGTACGGGCAGGACATCAGTCTCCTATCTACAAAATTAAGCAACTGAAAAACAATAACTTCCGAGCCACTGTCATGTTCAATGGATTGGATTTTGGTGGACAGCCTCGTGGTAGTAAGAAAGAAGCCGAAAAGGATGCTGCTGGTGAGGCTTTGCAATGGTTGACTGGTGAATCTCAATGTGATCGTCAAGTAGTTGACCATATGTCAGCCATTCTAAAGAAAAGCAAAAAGAAACAAGAAATTCCTGCTGGAAGGTGAGATAACCAAATAAGAGGGTATGACTTACCTGAATGTGTACTAATGAGTTCTTGCTTTCTGCTATGGTTTGTGGTGAAGTGATAAGTCGGCAATTCTTTGCTAGTATATATAGATGGGCATAGAGAAAATACCGTGTCAAGAATGTATACTCCTGCTATGCTCACACTTACGATCCTGCATTTGGCTTTTGCGCGCTGGTGGGCAACTGTGGCCACTACTTGATAAGCCAAATAAAATGGGAGAATTGCTGGATATTCTTCCATCACTGCAAAGGTGTTAAAGCCGAATTATCTGAACTTATAAGGCTATGGTCATTGCATCTGTTGTATACTCGCTCACCTGCTGCATGGTTCATCAGGAAGACCTGACTGGACTCAAGGATCTAAATCAACCTGGAAAAAATTGTTTGATTCTATGGAGGTAAAAGCATTTATATACTGCTTATTAGTTCTTGATGCTCCCTTTCATGCACAATTATTTGTAAGCATGAGTTGGGGATGCGGAAATTTAGAATAGGTTGGTTAATTCTAGAACTATGACATTCCTCTAGTATATTTATGAAATGTTTAGATTTGATAGAACACCTCCAATGGGGAGCTTGCTGTGATGGTGTTGTGCTTGGTAGCATGACCTATGAACTATATGTTAGAACTTGATCCAAAGTGAAGAAGTTATGATCAAAACAATGCACAATTAAAATTGTTCCAAACTAAAGATGCAATAGAATTGACAAAGAAAGATTGAAAGGGTGATGATAATGTAACAGAAGGCACCATGTTCTTTGGAGCTGTTAAAATGCTCGAAATAATGAGCCATATTGTTGTGTTGTGATATCTTGCTTTGTTCTCTCTTACATATATTGTCTGCTTTTCTGTGTTTTACCAAATCTCTTAACGGTTAAGCCTAAAGCTTCACCGAATCATTACGAGAGGTTCGACTTCTCCATTACAGAACTAATCTTCAATGTTGCAGGCTTTACAACTTAAAAAAGGAACTTGTGTATTGGATAAGTTAACTGAGCAGAAGCTGGTGGGCTTTTAGCAGAATGTTTCTAAACCTTGTTATGTTTAGATTTATATCTTGTTTGTCCATAAACATTGGCTTAAAGGCTCTCCATCCCTTTTTGATTGCCTCTTTGCCCTTGAAGATGTCAGGATTATCCGGAAACTGTTGTGTTAATGTACTTTCATCTGGGCTAATCTTATATTCCAGGTACTGCATGTTCATTTCTCTTGCAGGCATTTCGTAGAACGTCAGAGCCATCCATTCCATATCTCCCATTGGTACAATCTGGAGTACCACTGCATTTTCAGGGAGGTATACCATATTTGTGAGGCCAGCTCCATGCACTGCCACGAAAACGTCCACAGAGTTGACAAGCTTTGCAATCACAGTTTCGGTGGAATCTAAATCTTCAACGATAACGTCAAACCCTAACCCTTCAGCCATCACAGCAACTTCTCCTTCGTTCAGGAGTCGCCTCGTGTTACTTCTTGATACAACAAGAAGCCGCGGTCTTTTGCCTTTGACATCTTTGGTAAATTTCTTTCCAGATTCTTTCTTCAAGTCGTACGTGGTTCTTAGCATTTGTCTGAATTCCTTTATAGTATGCGAAGATTGTGACGAATTGATGCCTAGTTCCTTATCGGTTGCTTTAAGGCCAAGAATGACTCTTGGGAAACAAAGCACTTCTCTTTCTTTATCAATGTCAATGATCCGATGCTTCGATAACTTCTGCAACACTTCTTCATGCTTCTCGACCCACAGTGGGCGTATTTCGGTTATAAGAAACCATACTTCCCGCTCGAACTCGATAGATGTCAAATACATTGGAATCAACAGGTCAGAGAAGGCATGGAAATGGTTTCTGGCGTAACCTCCTAAGGAGAAAACAATGGCAGGATCACTGTAGTGTCTACTGCAGCGTGGAACGCCATCTGAAACCTGTGTGGTCTTTATAGTTACTGCTCTAACTTTCTCCATTGCAATACTGTCTTGTTTTCTGGCATATGGCTTTATATTCCAAGAATCTTGCTTGACCTTCTGGTCATTGGAGACAATGAAAATGGTGGATGAGTTGCCAGGGATTCTTATGTCCCCATTCACATCGCAAAAGTCTCCTTTTATTCGCGTAACATCGCAAATCGATTTTACTTTCTTAATTTCAGAGTCTGCAATCAAATTAAAATACGATAAACCTTTCTCTCGTATCAACAAAAATGATTTTTTACGTCTTAATAAAAATGATATTATTTTCTTAATATATGCTACCCAAGAATAGCCCTCAACCCAGCCCCTTTCTTTTTCATTTTAGATTGTAAATTTGAATTATGAATCTCTAGATTCACAAACTAGTGTTCCCATTATGCTAACATTCATGAATATTCTAAATCCAAATGCCAAGTATACTGAATAGTTACACGAATTCGGGTCTACTTACATGGTTGACGGGGCTCCACAGTCGTTTCCTTGGTGTTTCCCTTTAGGGTGTTGAGCCTGTCTCCAGTCAACAATTTTACATGAACTGCAAAATCGATAACAAATTAACGTTAACAAATACAATTCATAAAATATTCTCGAGTTTTAATTTAAACGGTACGCTATTAGATTTGACGTTTTTAACATCGTATTAGAGTTTGACCTCTTCGTATCACGAAAAATAATAATAATAATAATAATAATAATAATAATAATAATAAAAAATAATCCACGAAAATGAAATTCATGAAATAAAACAAGAACATACCGATATAAGGCTCCACGATATTGCAAGCGCCAATGACCAAGCATATTACAAAAGCCCAGCATCCTAATTTTCTCATATCTTGCCGACTGAAACTTCTATCAAACACCGTACCAGTCTCATACGTCATCTTGTTTTTTTCTTTTACCCAAAAATTTTAAAAATAAAATAATAATAAGTCGAGAAATGAAACACTAAAGTATTGATCTTCTATTTATTTGTGTTTTACAGCTTGCCATGATATTTTGAAACGTTTGATTGGTACAAAGTCATCCCAAAACTGGGAATTTGCATGATATTTTTTGAAATTCTATTCCAGAAGTAAAAAATCATTGATACTTTCTTTTCGCAAATTTCTGTCCAAAATATTCAGGTTGTTAAATTAAATAGAATTATTTTTTAAAATGAAAAAAATAAATAATGACGAAAAACCCGGTTACTAAATATATTTGATAAATATTATTATCAGTAGAATATAAATGGCGAATAACAGATGTTAAATCTAAAGTAAGAATTTTAAGCACGTGCCAAAAAAATTAGTAGAATGAAAGCGCATTAGTTGTTAAGACGAAACAAAGTATCTACAATTATACCATATGTTGCATGTTTCTTCCTAAAGCCACATTTATACCTGAGATATTTTGCTGATCTCTACTTATAACAACAAATTATTGCCCTAATAGTTGGTGTGATATTATGTATTTATTGTTTGATAATTAGTTATGTCAAAATTTATTAGCCCGTGGAGGTATAACGCATCACCGATTATTGTAAATATGTTATGATTTATTATTAGGAGTATCATTGCTCGATCGATTAATCATTATTCCGATCTCGAAGGCACACGTAATAAAATCAAAATCTTATAATATTATCGCATGCTAATGTATTCAGAGTCTAGCTTGCTTTGAACACTCTAATTTCTTCAAATTTCTTCAAAGTAATAGTGTTGAAAATACGACCGCCCAATTAAAGCCAAAAGCGAATTGCCGACCATAGAGACGAAACTGCTGGTGCACCCGCAGGGGGCGGACCGGCAGTCGGAAAAACAATTGTCTAATCGATGTAGCCTCTCTGTTCTCTTTTCCACAATCAAATGAACATAGTGAGGAGTAACTTAACTTAGAAAAATTTTTGATGGGATTCTAAACGAGCATTAACCTACTGAGATTGAGATTTAATCTTGGTTATACATTTGTGGCCCTGATCAATGTCGCCTTAGAATCTTGATAGCTTTAGCTAATGTTGATCTAAACCTACGAAGATCAATCCTCAAATCCTGTTTTTCCAAGTATGTTGATCTTATTGCACCGAACCCCTGTTTATGAATCGACATTGGATCTCTTAAAACTGCATGATCAAGAGGATACTGCTGGATCAACGAGCTTTCTGTCACCTTAATCTTGTACTCTAAATAATTTATGTTCATATCGATTGAAGGGTTTCCAAAATCATTTCTAGCGAATCCATCAATCCCTCCAAAGGGAACTATTTGAATCAAAACCGCATTATCTGGGAGGAAAGCCATGTTGGTTAGTCCAGCTCCGTGAACTCCCATCAGGACATCGCATGAATTCACCAACTGAGCGAATGCTGTTATGTTTGTTGAAGTCCTTGCTTCTGCTATGATCACATCGTACCCAAGTTTTTGTGCCATTCGAGTGATCTCTGCTTCATTCGTGATTAATCGTGTTTTGTTTCGCGATATCAGCATCAATCGAGGCTTCCTGCTGCCCCCTTTCTTGAATCTGATGGCTGTAGTTCTCTCCAGGGAATATGTGCTCCTCAGGAGCTCCCTGAAATTGTTCATGGACAAGCCATCTGGAAATTTTGAAGGATCAATGTCTAGTTCTTTGTGGGATTTCAGGCCTAATACCAATCTGGGGTAGCAATGGATCCCCTCTTGTTCATCTATGGGGATTACTGGATACCTGGAGAGCTTAGAAAACAACATTCTGTACTTGGAAATCCACCAATCTGCATAATCAGTCACCAGAAACCGAACTTCTCCCCTGAAATGCTGGGAAGTTGAAAAAATTGGAACCAACAAATCGGCAAAATCATGGAATAGATTCCCTGTATATCCACCTGTAGAGAAAAGGATTGCTGGGGTGCTGTGATTTATGCTACATTTTGGAATATCTTCTCCATCATTATGTGATTCAAGTCCTACTAATTTGACTGTCCATTTCTTAACACTGATCAATGCTCCGGGATTGCCTTTTCTTGCATAAGGTTGTAAGCTCCAAGAGTGATTATTTGCAGCAACTTTGCTGACATGATTAGGTGAACCAACAAGGAATATGGTGCTGGATTTCGCCTCGATTCTTAGATCTCCTTTCATCTCGCAATAATCTGATAACTTCCCCAAGAAATTGCATGCATGCTCCGTCTCATTGCCTTGATTTGCTGCAAAGATTGAGTCAATTGAGATTGAATATTGCAGAAATGATTCTCATGTGCTACAATTATTACCTATAAACCTCACTTTAGAATGGACCCAATGGGGAAAAAATGGTCAATTCTTGAAAAACAAGGAAAGAGTAATAAATCCATATCATAACAAACAGCAACTTTTGTGCAATATTTTGCATACCTAATGGAGAAGAAGGGATTCCCCTGTCCTCCATTATTAACATCTTAGGTGGCTTAATCTCCTTTGCTTCAGTTTCTGCAAATTAGAAAAATAAAATAAAGTCTCATAGTGGTTGCAACTGTGCTAAATTTTCTTTACAACTAAAATATGAGCAAGCATAGATACCTGATGTTGAATGGTTGCCCTTGTCTTTAATCATTACTTTATCAATGGGCTCTACATGGTCCTTTGCTTCAGCTGCAAAATTCAGAGTCAAATGGGATTTATAATGTCAGCAAGAAACTTCCCGTAGTCGCTCTTTTCAAGAAAAATAGTCATATTTATAATATCATTTTCAATATTTCAAAGAAGACTATGCAAAATGCATGTAAATACACCTAATGGAGGTGGGATATCAGTCTTGTTGATTTTCAATGCGTGGGTTGGATCCACCACCATTTCTTCTGTTTCTGCAAAATTGAATTGAAACTTTATGAATGTGACAATATTTCTTCAATTAACTCATTTTAGTGCTAATGAAACACTATGGCATGCATAATACATACCTGATGGAGAGGAAGACGAACCATTGGCCTTGGTTATTAGCATTTCTTGAGCAGAATTTATTGATAACTGCAAGTTCACTGCATTCCCAACTGAAGCAAGCCGAGGGTCAACAACAATATTTAAGGGAATTCCCAGAACAAATCATTTTGGCATGAATCAGAACTTAACCTACAACACTAATCTTACTTTTTCCGACCCAAAATTTGAATCGTGTTTGTAATACTAACAAGTAACTATGAACACAATTGAGCAAGAGTAACTTAATCAAGACTTACTCAAAGAAAGAGGATGAAAATGTTGCTTGAATTCCATGCAAAGGCTGACCACCATAATCATACAAATAAGAACAGCCCAGAATCCGAATCTTTTCTGCTCATACCGACTGAAACTCTTACTAAAAATGGGATCATACATCTCAAATAATCCAAGCAAACTCAACTCACTGAATTGGTATGAGGAACAACAAAATTTTAAGACGAATATCTATCTATCTATCTCTCTCTCTCTATATATATATATGAAAAGGGCTTCTTCAGAAAGCTATAATAGTATCATGAAGTGAAGCAAGAATCATTGCGCTTTTTACGTCCTCATGATCTTACTTGCCCGTGGAGAAAATGAAGCATGAGACTCCTCCATGCAGGTACAAGAAAAGAAAGCGACGTTTGCTAATGAGAGTGTGACCACTAATTATATATGCATAAACTATCTTTTAGTTTATTTGTTTTTTATTGTTTAGGTAAGTTTTTGTTTTGTTTTTTGATTCATACATCTAACAAAAACGTCGGCAATTGTTTTTGTTGGATGTTGAAAATAACAGATCAACTAAAGTGGTTAGAAAATGATTGAGAAGAAATACTAGAATTTGGTGGTGTTGATGTTAATCATTATATTGATTTTAGTTAGTAGGAAACTTTGTTAAGAGTAAGAGTGAAGCTATGCAACACATATATGCATGCCATAATTGAGTATCTCCCTTGACTTTCAACCTGTGCCATGAAAATATACTATTTTCATGTATAATAATATTTTATTTATTAAATTAAAATCCTACCACAAACAAAATTATTATTTTATAATTAAATTAATATGACTTGTTATTTTGTGGAAGATATCATTCAAGAAAAATAAAAAGCATTTCTTATTAAATATGCACAAAGTTTCAATTCCCAAGGGTTCAGGCAAGAGGTGTTTTTTTTAGCAGATCCCTAACTTTTTGCATAAGCTGGCCAGGATTTTTGTAAATTAGTATTTATTTTGTGAAATTTAGACTTATATTTGAAGGATAAAATTTTTTCCGAATAATTTTATTTGGGATATCTTAAATGGATAAAAATTTCTCCTATCGAATTAATATTCTATGTTTTTAATTTTTGGAATCTAATATTTTTGTTGGGTATTCATTTGGATTCAAGGACTGTTTGTCATTATCAACCATGTATAATGATATTAATTTTGATATTAACGACAAAAGGAGGTGTATTCATAAGAAAATTACACTAAACAAAATCAAAACTAAATTATGGCATTGTGATGAACGAAATTGATGGATGGTTTCAGTGAACAGCTAGCGGAGGGATTTGGCATTTCTATGGGCAATTTTAAAAAGTATATGAGTGTCACATATAGTAAAAGGATCGAGTGAGACCGGTTGTTACCAATATATACTTCTAGCAAAAATTAAATAAAAAAGTAAATTAGTAAATTAAGGAGTTGAACAGTGTAGTCAGACTCTTTGAAAATAAGTCAAAACCTAAAAAATATCAGCTATCATTTTACATTTCGTGTCCATTTTCAAGACAAAGTAATGATTTCATTTTTTTTTTTTTTGAAAAATTGAACAAAATTCAAATTTCCATCAATCCTCACAATGATTGAACAAGCAAAATTACTGCTCTCCATTTCCAGAAAACCTCCAACGTCATCCGAAAAACTTTTTTGAGAAATCCCCGAGAATCCTTGCTCAGCGTTTTGTTTGAATTTTCTGATTTGGTTGATCTGTTTTGGCAGATCCTCATCTCTTTTGGCTGCCGCCGAAAACCACAAAAGCTTCATATCTTCATGTGTGTGTGTGTGTGTGTTTTTTTTAGTTTCTGCTCTTTTTCTTTTGGATTTCATCTCATTGCTCAGCGTTTTGTTTGAATTTTTGAATTTTCTGATTTGGTTGCTCTGTTTTGGCTATTTTTCATCTCTTTTGGCTGCCGTTGGAAACCACAAAAGCTTCTCATCTCCAGGTGTGTGTGTGGTTTTCTTTTTTTAGTTTCTGCTCTTTTTTTTTTAGATTTCATCTCAGCCTTTTGTTTAAATATTTAAATATTTTAATTTGGCTAATCTCTTTTGACTGCTTCTCATCTTAGTTTTTTTTTTTTTTTTTTGACTTTTTTTTTATGTTCCTCATCTCTTTTCTTTCAAGTCCAATGATGAAGTAGAATTGACAAATGGTAGAAAATATGTGTATATGATGGAAAATATATATCTATTTATTGAATGTTGATGGAAGCCTGATCGTTGATGGAAAACTAAACGTTGAATCATGTCATTATAACAACACTCCCATTCAGAATATTATGGTTTTTTTTAACCTTAGATTATACGGCAGAAAAGTTCACAAGTCGCCCCTGGACGGCTCTCTTCGATTATTAGCCCCCGATTATAAGTGGTGTATTATAAAATTATTATTTATATTTTTTTTTATATTTGTATAAAAAAAAATTATTTTGTATAGATCTTGAATAATTTATTATAAATATAATATTAGAAGAATATATTAAAAAATTAGGATTTTGGGAAATTTCTATTTTTAATATAAGTTTGAGGTTTTATTTGTCATATTTAAAGTGAGGTTAAAATATAAAATAGGTTGAGATTTTTAATCGTATTTATATATTCTAATAATATCCGTCTACCTAATGAGGGACCAATTTTATACTGTATATACCCTATTATATTCTAGATATATGGGACCTATTTTTATACGAGTAAATTTCAAAACTAGTCACTATACTACATTCATTTCCTGGTTTTGGTTATCATATTTCAAAAACTATTTTTAAGATCATCATACTTTACTTTTCTTTCTAAAAATGGTCACTCCGTCAGGTTTGACCGTTAACCTACTAACGGTCAACTTTTTTTAGGGTTATTTTTGTCTTTTTATTAACTCATTAAATTAAAAAAATAGTAAACTATGAATTTGGTCATCATACTTTTCTAAAATTCCATTTTTGGTCATCTTACTTTAAAAATTATATTCGAGTTCATCATACTTTCATTTTTTATTCAATTTTGGTCATTATGTCTAAATATTCCTTTAAGTCTCTAACGACCATAATTTTTTGAGGATAAATACAGAAAAACGCACCTCATCATACACGTGGAATTTTTTTATTATTATTAATTATTTTTTCGCATCTTCGCCACGAACATCCACAGTGAGACTGGTAATTTCTGACACGGCACGAAAATTGAACACGAAATCGGCACGAAACGAGTAGGGTTCAAGTTGGAATTTTGGACCCAAAAAATTTTCAGGCCGGGTTCATGTCGGTCCAAGATTTTCAGGTCAAAATTAGGTCAACACACCAGGTCAACCGGTTGACATGATGACCCGAAATATTTTTAAAAAAATATTGTGTGAAAAAAATCGGGTTTGCGGGTCGAGTTAGGGTTGGTCGACACTAACTCGACCCGGTCAACCCGTTTGGCTCTGGTTGGTGGGTCAATCAACGGGTTGACTATGTCGGTTTCGGGTTGACTTGGTAAAAATCAGGTCAGGGTCAGGTTCAGTTTGGGATTTTCCAATTGGGTTAGGGTCGGGGGCAAAAATATAAATTTCTCTTTCAACCGACACGAAACCGACACACTGACATGAATTAACAGCCCTAACCCACACCCTTAAGAAGAATAAAATATTTTAAAGTCACGTGCATGATGGGGGTGAGGGTGTGGGTGTTGGCGGCGGAGATGCAAAAAAAAATTAATAAATAAAAAAAATTTCACGTGCATGATGGGTGTTTTTATGGTATTTACCCTAAAAAATTATGGCTGATTGAGATTTAACAGAACATTTAGACGGAAATACCAAAATTAAATAAAAAATGAAAGTATGATGACCTCAAATATAATTTTTAAAGTAAGATGACCAAAAATGATATTTTAGAAAAGTATGATGACCAAATTCAGAGTTTACTCTTTTTTAATTTAATGAGTTAATGAAAAGACAAAAATAACCCTAAAAAAAGTTGACCGTTAGTGTGTTAACGGTCAAACTTGACGGAGTGACAATTTTTGAAAAGAAAAGTAAAGTATGATGACCTTAAAAATATTTTTCAAAGTATGATGACCAAAATCAGAAAGTGACTATAGTATAGTGACCAATTTTGAAATTTACTCTTTTTATATTGTATACCTAGTATATTATAGGTATATATACCTACTATTTTTACAGTACAACAGCACTTTCACGCTCAACAATCGCCTACACAATCTAGGTTACAATTGTGTAGAATTCTTTTTTAAATTTAGAAATTACTCATTTTATTTTCTAAATATATTAATAAGTATATATCTCTAGGTATATAGTATAATTTACTTTAAGGATTTCTTAAGAGTTAAATACATTACATGTTTAAAACTCTTCCCCTCCTTCTTCATAGTCGATAAAAAAGTGTGAATAAATGACAATGACTAACGAGGAGAGACGGTGGTGATGGTTGGCGATTGAGAGAGTCTAGCAGTGGTCGGGGTGATGTTGGCGACGGTAGTGGTGGTGGTGGTGGCAGGTTGGTGGTTGTGGCGGAAGCTTTAGCGACAGTAGTGCTGGCGGCAAGGTGAAAATCATACTTAAGAAGAAGAATAATTATAGTTTTAAGGTTAGTTAAATGGTATTTCTATTAAAAATGCTTTAAAAAAAAATAAAAATGACTAGGGGTCAAAACGTGGAATAAAACCATGGGAACCAAAAACAATTAATAATAAGAAAAACAAGGAAATGTTGGGTAGTAGGGGAGTTTTAACTCTCGCCTTCTAGCCCAATAAGCGCGTTAATAGCCCAATATGCTCTCGGACTGTTATTATTTGCAGCAACGGTGAAGTCGCCCCTGGATGGCTTGACCTCACCTTGGGCTCCTAATGACGACCGTGGGCTTCTAATGACGATGAGTTTCCTGGCTGACCTACTACTTCAAAATGTTTCGCAAATTATAAATTGAAAAAGATGGACACCTAATTCTCAAACATGTTTGAAATTCGAAAAATTTGGTTATAAAAGTTTTAATTAATAGATTTAAAACCAACGAGGTATGTGGGATGACACGTAGTAGAAAATTTAACTGTTGTTGAGTCAGCCGTTAAACTTTATTAAAAATATTAAATTAGACTAAATATGTTAATTTTTTAAATATTTAAGACAATATTTTTTGAGTTTCAAATATGTATGACCAATTGTGTAATAGGGTCATTATATAAGACCAATTATGCATTTTTTTTTTATAAATTTGCTATGATCAAATTAGTATATATTATTATAATAATAGTATTATATAGTATATTTACATAAAGTTTTTATATTATATAAAGTTTTTAATATTTCATCATAAATATAATATTAAAAATAAACGAAAATTATAAGATATAAGGGGCAATTTTCAATAATGATCTGAAGATTACGGCGGTAAAGAGAGTAATTGTGGTAGGAGGAGTGAATAATGAGAGTATACTGACTATGGTCGTAGGAACAAAGATGGTATGAATGCATGGGAGAATTGTTCGGGAGATAAAGAGAATTGTTGAATCGTGAATGCCAAATGAAGTTAAATTATATCTATAGAAAAGGAGATTATGTGATTGATTACTTAATTTTTATGACATTAACCTGATAAAATGTTTTACTAGAGTGTTGAATCTCCATTGACGATAAAATCGTGATTAAAATATAATATAATATAATAGATTTTTTATATTCGTAAAATATAATTATTTGATATATTAAATTTGACTTCTTTTTTTTGCACACAAACAAGAAAGTATCGTGAAAAGAAAAAAAATGAAGTGATGATAAGAATAAAGAATAGGATATGATAGGAAAAATTAAATAATATATTAACACGTATATTACTATTTTGGGGATAATTCTACGGTAACATAAATTTTAGAGATTTGAAAAAATAAATACTGGACTACTATTTGTAGCTCATTTTTTATTATTTATAGCCTTATTTTCAAAATTTACTATCCAAAATGTCCCTCTAAAAAAAAAAAAAAAAAACTCAACATTCTTTCTTATTTCTTCTTCTCATTTTTCAAACTCCACTACCAACACACTACTATCACATTCAATTTCACATCTTCCTTCACCGTTTCTTTTCAAGTTGTGGTTATAAAACATAAAACCTTAGCACCATATCATCATAAGTTCTTTCAATTGAACTAAGATTGTTATATTACACGAATTTTAAAATCTCGATCAACACTGATAATGAACCTTCGATATGAGAAAAATTTATGCACAAAAAGTTTAATTAAAGAACATTTGAATTCTGAAACAATTATTTTTACTTAGTGCATAACATATTTTCATAATAACATAATAGAATTTGTTCATAATTACACATATATATATATATATATTTATTTTACCCATTTTTTTGAAATTTTTTTTCTTCCCGCGGATGCCACTTAACGATGGCTAGAGTCACCATGAGGCAATTCACGCCGTCATCTTCTTCTTTCAGCCTTACCCAAATCCTAACCATGTACTCGTCATCTTCATTGTCTTCTCTGCAATAACAATAGCAGGAAGAATCGCTCCAAGAAATGCTGCATTTTTCACAAAAATAAGTCATTTGATGAAGATGACAATGGTGATCATAATGATGAAAATCAAAATCATTGTTGCGGTCATGCCCATGGAGACGGCTGTGATGGTGATGGTACTAGTTATAGTAATTGATCGAGATTTTATTCGATTAACACAAGTAGTTGTTCAGCAAATTTTTACCAAAAAAAATGATTATTTTCCTCCCCTATTTCATTTTTTTATTAATCTTTTTATTTTTTTTAAAAAATACTGTACGTGTGAGAATTGTTCTTATAATTAATTATTATAAAATTAAATATGTTTAAAATAATTAAGATAGTATTCATTTTGTTGAGATAAAAAATATATATTCATTTTGTTGAATTTTGATAAATTATTTAAAAATTAATAAAAGAATAATTTTAAAAAATTATTTTAAAAAATAAGATTATAAATAATAAAAAATAGATTACAAATACAATGCCCATTTAGGATTGATGAGAGAGATCACGTGGGCCACAAACACGACAGACGGCCCGAGGATCTAGTCATGTCACCCGCGGGGAATTTTGACTTTTGCTTGATCCTCAAGAAATAAGGAAAATATATTTTATCGACTAATTAGCTCTGAAAATAATAGTTTAATTTATTTAAATATTTAAAAAAAATATTTTTATGACACGAAAAAGATAATATTCAATAAAATTCTACCGACTGTAAATTGAGAATTGTTTTTTTAGTTTTTACATAATTATTTAATTCTCAAATTTCAATCTTTTAATTAGTATCAAACAGTTTTTGGCCAAATTATATGTTTAGACACATTTTAAAAAGGAAAATATGACATGAATAAATAGACTAATGAGCTATTGAATGAAAGGAAGACAACTTAAAGTGCAAACAAATTTTTATGTATCATCCAAGTCACGATGGTGATAGGGAGATGTAGAGTAAGTTATTGATTGGGGTCCATTTTTGTGAGACCCTATTCACTTAGTTTTAATTTTAAAAAAATAAAATATAGTTATATATTTTTTTCATCTTTCCTTTTTTCATATTTATTTCATTTTTTCTTTTTTTTTTCTCTCAATCAATCAGTAATTGGAGAAAATAGAAATATCATCAAATTAAAAACTTGTCTATATATCTCGATATTGGTAATTTTGAAAGTTGTCGCTGTTCTCTGACAAGTTTTCTGGCAACTCACAATATCTATGCGGAGTCATTGTTTTTTTTTTTGACAATTAATTGACTCCATAATCTAAAATCAGATTGTGTGGATTGTAATTATATTAACAACATATTTGTCTATTTATAGAGGCCACATTTTTCATTTTGCTTTAGGCCCCAAAAATGTCCAAAATGGCCCTTATCCAAGTCACGTCATACTTTACGTTTTTATTTTCTCTAAATGCTATTTTGGGCATATTAAGATTAGTATTATAGATTAGACTATTTGTTAAGACTGTTAATTGTTACTCCCTTCATTTCATAACATAATTTATTTTTTATTTAACATGTATATTAAGGGAATAATGATTTGATATATACACACATATATATATACATATATAAAAGTCAACTTATATCCTTAATTAATTATCTTCCTAATATAAGATCTTCTAATAAAATTTGTTGACAAATATTTTTTAATAAAAAATTTCGCATATTTTCACACTATTAGAATATTGAGCTTTTACCACACTCTTTTCATAACATTAAATTATAAATATATCTATTAATATCTACAATCACATCAAATATTAACTTATTTATATATAATAAAACACTAAAATAGTAATGTTGTTATAATTATTTTAACATGTCACATAATAAAATTCTAACATGACACTATAAATAAATATTATAATAAAATTTTAATCAAAATAATAAAGAATGTAATTAAAATATAAAAAACACAATCAAATGTTATTTTATTTGTTAATATATAAAGATAAATATATAAAAATAATTATTTATTTTTTTATAACTAACAAGTGATTTATATTTTTACATATTTTTTATAAAAAAAATTGATATTATAAAACGTATTAGTTATTAATAGCTTATTGTGGGCCAAATTACTCTGACAATATTTTGTCGTGGAGGCCCATTTAGTATTTACTACTGAGACCGATCTGTCCATCAGCCGCCTCTAACGAAAATCATTTTTTTGCTGACTTTGTGGGCCAACCGGGAAGAATAATACCACACGACTTGCATGTTCATGCCTTTAAAACACACTAAAAATAGCTAAAAAAATCCACTCTTGTCTCTCTACCACAGCCTCACAGACTCAGACTCTGCGCCTCTCTGCATTCTCTGTTGTGTGTGAGACTGTGTGCTGGGTGACAACACATGGCTGTTGAACATGAAGAAGGACAAGCGTCCGTCCTCCAAAAACCATTGATTGAAGCCTCTGCAGATGTGGCGTTTGAAGGATCATACGGCGGACGAAGAGGAGGAGGAGGAGGAGGAGGAGGTAATGGTTTTCAATTTCAAAGGAAGGAAGTCGTGGAGGAAGTCAAGAAACAGATATGGTTAGCAGGGCCTCTCGTATTTGTTAGCCTTTTGCAGTTCTGCCTGCAGTTAATCTCTGTGATGTTCGTGGGACATCTAGGGAAATTGGCTCTCTCTGCTGCTTCCATTTCGCATCTGTTACTGGTTTCAGCTTGCTGGTGAGTTGGGATTTTCATGCAGATTTCTATAGTTTTGAATTCTGTTTGTAATATTTACTCAGACTCAAATTCTGGGATAGAGGTTGTTTGTGAAGTTAGGCCATTTATAGAATCTAACTTAAATATAATCTTTGTCCCATTTGGGGTACCTGTTTATAGTTAATATGATTTGAAACTGTTTTCCTTGGCAATTTGTATTAATGTTTGCTTTCATTCTTCATCTGCTTCTTCATATCTGATGAAACAGACAAGTTTGTCGAATTAGTTGATGTAAATCTACCTAGGTAACGAATGAAATTCAATTGCATTTAGATGTTGTACATAATTCTAACCATGGAGTAATTTTGTGCCTTAATTGACTGTTCATAGATGGGGATGTCCAGTGCATTGGATACATTGTGCGGTCAATCTTATGGAGCAAAGCAGTACCATATGCTCGGCGTGCACATGCAGAGAGCTATGATTGTGTTGCTCCTTGTGTGCGTACCCATTGCAGTCATTTGGGGAAATACTGGTCACATTCTTAAGTTTTTAGGACAAGATCCTCAAATATCAGAGCAAGCTGGGGTTTATGCTAGGTTTATAATTCCGACCCTTTTTGGATATGGCCTTCTTCAGTGTCATGTGAGGTTCTTGCAAAGTCAAAACAATGTCTTCCCAATGATGATAACGTCTGGAATCACAACCTTATTGCATATCCTTGTATGTTGGCTTCTAGTTTTCAAGTCTAGCCTTGGATTCAGAGGAGCGGCTTTGGCGAATGGCATCTCTTATTGGATCAATCTTTTTATGCTGGCTCTATATGTGAAGTTCTCTCCTTCATGTAAAAAGACATGGACTGGATTTTCAAAAGAAGCCCTGCATAATATCCCTAGTTTTCTTAAGCTTGCCATCCCCTCAGCTGTCATGATTTGGTAACTTTTGAACTTTGGACTGCCATCACATAGAAAAATCTTAATTCCATATGCATCTTTCTTTTAAATGATGATGAAGTTCATACCTCTGAATTAAAACAGTTTGGAAAATTGGTCATTTGAGATGATGGTTCTACTTTCTGGTCTTCTGCCCAATCCTCAATTGGAGACATCTGTGCTCTCCATCTGGTAAGAACAGCTGACCTAATTGCTTATTCTTTTACTGTATGAAGTAAATTCATGTTTTTGCCTGTTTCCAATTGAACCTTTGGTCAACAGCCTTAATACAGCTGCAACTGTTTGGATGATCCCCTATGGACTAAGCAGTGCCGTGAGGTCAGTTTGGGAGAACTACTTGAACATTTATTCTATTCATGTTGTTGGCATTCTTTTAGTTGTTTCACTTATCAAAAAGTCGAATGCTCCGTGAATCATTTCTAATGCCACGTTTTTTGATGAAGCACGCGAGTGTCAAATGAACTGGGGGCTGGTCATCCAAGAACCGCGCATTTGGCAGTGCAGGTTGTCTTGTTAATGGCAAATTCTGAGGGCATTCTTGTTGGTTTAATCCTCGTATTGATACGTAACTTCTGGGGATATGCATACAGTAACGACGAGGAAGTAGTTAAATATGTAGCGCGCATGCTGCCGGTACTAGCAGCATCAAACTTGGTAGATGGAGTCCAGTGTGTTCTTTCTGGTAAGTGAGTTAACTTCCATGCAAGATAATGATTTTCCCAAACTTCTTCGCATTTTATACAGAATTCTTGTTTACAGGAGATAGCATAAGGACTAGAAAACTGTCAGGATTTCCTCTAAGAACACAGAATATCATCTAATCCATATCAACCTTGTGAAATGAGCAGAGATAACTGCATATAGACAAGTTAACTTCAGCATAGAAAGCCTTACATTGTTGATGTAAATGCGAACAAGATTATGCTCAGAAAGAGTGATTTGGCTGGTTTATATTTCATTCAGGTACTGTCAGAGGATGTGGTCGGCAAAAGATTGGTGCATACATTAACCTTGGATCATATTACCTTGTGGGCATTCCTGCTGCTATCTTGCTAGCTTTTGTTCTACATATTGGAGGAATGGTAAACTTTTGTTATGTTTCTTTCAAAGACTCAGTTCACCTTCACTTTCCTTTTTGCTGTGTAGCATTATGCTCACTCTTCTTTTGCATAATTAGGGCCTGTGGCTGGGGATAATTTGTGCATTGGTTGTACAAGTAATGTGTTTAATCATCATCACTGTGCGAACAAACTGGAATGAAGAAGTAAGCATTCTGTCTTCCTGCTCTTTTGCTCATCTTTTTCTCTACCTCTTATTCCACTTTCCTGTTTTTCTTAGGCAAAGAAGGCAAGAGAAAGAGTTTATGATTCCATAATCCCAGTGGATATTGTGTCATAAAGCTGCTACTTTTAGTCCACATTTTGATACACAATCCTCATCACATCTCAAGCAACGACAGACATACGCAGCCGAAATTTCAAGGTTTCAGAAACTGCAGGATGCAGAATTGATGAACAGCTTGGAATGAGAGTTTTCATTGCTGAGAGTTTCTTCAATGGATATTCTGCGCTAGCTCACATCACATTGTTTAGTATGGTGAAGCCAAGTTTTTGTGGAAATGCACGGGGTTCTGGAAATTCTTGTTTCTGTAAGCCTGTGTTGGCTCAGAACAATATCATATCATAGTGTTTCAGTTAAGACTCAGAAATCATTCACTAAATTTGCCAAGGGATCATGGCACTAGGATGAGGAAGTTTAACTTCATCACTCAGCATTCTATTTATGATAAAGACTACTTTTAAAACTCTTATACATTGCGCAGGCATCCATGAAAATAATTGAATCTATTCTAAGTGATCTTCAAGTGATTAGCCTGTGAAGGATTTTTCCATTCTTCTCTTGAATCTCTTCTTTCTTTTTCCTCTTTTGTTTTTTCTTGTTTGCCATACAAGTTTTGGTCTGTAATTATCTACAATTAGTTATTTTTCTTGATTGTTCTGACCTATTTCTCTCTGGGCATTTGTATATTTCTATGATAAGAATTAAGGAGGTTATTGTATGCAGTTTTATTACCTTCTAGAAAACCTTAAATACTAAAAAAAAAAAACTGCAATATGGTCTAAGAGAATTTTTTTTTTAATTATTTTTTCCATTCCATAAAATAAAACTTGTCGTCCACATTGGGCGGAAATGTCCTCAATATGGGAATATATTTGAAATATACTTAAGAATTGTTCTAATAATAAAGTTTTACTAAAATATAGTGCTAAAGTGATAAGAGGCACTAACGTGAGGAGTGTAAAAATGAAATAAACTATAAAGATTGGAATTTGGAAATAGAAGCTATTTTTCCAGGTTCAACACACAGCCCACCTTTTTAAACACACTTGGATTGGCTGGCTCTCCCTCTGTCCCTCTCGCTCTACCCGTTTGATGTTTCATAATTCATTCTCTTCAATCTTTGCCCAAGAATGACTTTTTAATGATTCTAGCCTCGCACTTCAAAAGAAAAAGAAAAATTCTTGGCTAAGTTTTTCGTTATAATTTACCAAGAAATACGTTGGATTCTAGAAAAATGAACCTTAAAGAAACTTAAACCTCGATTTCACATTCACACACTCCAGGTCCAGGCTCCTGCACGTATTCAATAAGAATGTCGGAAGGGGATGCTAAGAAGGTAGCCGACCGTTACCTCAAACGTGAAGTCCTCGGTGAAGGTACATATGGGGTTGTTTACAAAGCCATCGACACTAAGGTAAATACTCTTGAATGTTGATTTGTTATTCAAGTTTCTTTCGCCGGGTATTTAGGGTTTGATTTGGTATTTAAGTTCTTGAGTTGAATTTTGAAATGGGTTTCATTTGGTATAGAATTTTATGATATGTTGAGGAAGCTATAAATAAACCCACTGATTATTGTTTTTAATTGATATTGGGAGTTATCAACTTGGCTGGAATTTAGTTGGGTTTTCGGTTGTATTCTTTTTTTGATTTTCTGGGATGACAGATTTTTGGTGTTTTTTAGATTTTCTTAATCGTAGAATAAGTAAAAAATTGAAATCTTGGATGGTGCAGACTGGGCAGACTGTGGCTATCAAGAAAATTCGAATAGGGAAACAGAAAGAAGGGGTTAATTTTACTGCTTTGAGAGAAATTAAGTTGTTGAAAGAGCTCAAGGACTCCAATATAATCGAATTGATTGATGCTTTTCCTCATAAAGGGAACTTGCATCTTGTGTTTGAGTTCATGGAGACTGATCTTGAGGCAGTAATTCGCGATAGAAACATTTTTCTTTCACCTGCTGATATCAAGTCCTACATTCAGATGACATTGAAAGGATTGGCATTCTGCCATAAGAAATGGGTATTGCATAGGTAAATGTTACATTCTGAAGTCATTTAGTTATGCAAAATGAAAAAATCACGTTGGTAGAGCTTTGATTGTAATCAGGTTTCTTTGTATGTTTGTAGAGATATGAAACCAAACAATCTATTGATTGGACCACGGGGACAGCTTAAACTTGCTGACTTCGGTTTGGCTAGGATATTTGGAAGCCCGGACAGGAGATTTACTCACCAGGTCTGATTTCATTTTTCGCTTAGTTAGGGGTGCCAGATTTTGTTGCTTTACTGCTGCATTCTGAGTCATCCGTTTTGCATTTTTATTCTGCTTCATATGTCTAATGTCCTTGGGTCTTTCTGATCTGACACATAGATACAAATCCTGGCATTCTTTAGTTGCATAGTTGCCATGAATTGAGAAGAGCTTGTGACTCTTGCGATTGTTACCTCTCATTAAGTTCTCGTCTCGCTGATCCACTTGTGTACCTTGCATCTTGTGAGCAAAATATAGTTTCTTATCGATATCGTGTTTTGGATATTTTAGTCATCCTAGTTTTCCAATCTTGAAAATTTTTCTGGAATTTTTAAAGTTCAGTAGTTGACTGCATCCTGTAAAATTTTGATTGGGAATTCTCTGGGGGAATTGACAATTTAATGAGGAAATCCATCACATTAGATTTTTCTGATCCAACTTGTGTCTGTAATTGTAACTTTTGATGGTCCATATTATCTTGCAAGTTTTACTCTCCTGTTTTTGAATATCAGTTTGCTCAGAAATATATCTTAGTATATTAGATTTTAGTTGTTTCACATGCATGATAAGGGATGACGAAGTTCATATCTATGCTAAACGAATACTGAAATTGTAGCATCTGTCACTACATTTATGTAGGTATTTGCCCGCTGGTACAGGGCACCAGAGCTTTTGTTTGGTGCGAAGCAATACGGGCCTGGTGTTGATGTTTGGGCTGCAGCTTGTATATTTGCTGAGCTTCTATTGCGTCGACCTTTCCTGCAGGTAATTACTTTTTTAATGGTTGTGACTACTAATACCCAAAAAGGTTGAAAGTGGATAGTTTTTAATGGAAAATATCTTTTTTTGTTTTTTGAAACATTTTGTTTTGTTTAAGTTGTTTTTGGTGTGAAAATAATGAGTACTGTGGTATTCAAGTGAAAAGCTACATAGTCTAGGTTCTATGTTATTCTTTACATAATGAAATTTGCTGTATTTCTCTTTCATAAGACTCAATGATAGGATTAAGTTGCTCATCTTTTTAATATTTGTTTGCTTGGTGTGATGATTGGGATGGAGCAGTGTCTATTTTTCATTTCATGATGTATATAAAAAGTAAATGAAATGAGGAGCAAATGATGCAATCTAATAAATCAATAATTGCCTTACCAGGAATAGTAAGGAATAAATCCTTTATCCTCACCTTCAGTGTCCAATCAGGGCTGGAAATATTAAGTTTCCCAGAGAATGGCTTCTATTGTATACATTCCTTATATTTATTGCAGAACTGGGTATTTTATTTAGTTGTTTATTAGTTGTCATTTTCCTCCAATCCAAGTCAATTGAACCTTATATGTAGGCAGGGATGTTGTGCGACTGCTTTGGAAGAATGTTGCACAGACAATGTTAATTTTGTATAAATTAAAACAAAAAAGGATACAAGTTACCTTGATAGTGGTTACTTTTACAACCTGGACATCTTGACTATCATTGTTTCACTTGTTTGAAAACTATGAAAGAAATATGTTAACTTGAGTTTATTCGTGAAAGGGAAGAAATCTTTTGATTGCAGATGTACAAGCATATGTTTGATGAGTATATCATTTCAACCTTCTCATGTCCATTTTTAGTGTCTTCTTACTTTCCTTTCCTGCTTTCTTCTGTTTAAATAAATTATCAAACTTTTTGTAGGGAAATAGTGATATTGATCAACTGGGAAAGATCTTTGCAGCTTTTGGAACTCCAAAGCCTTCACAGTGGCCCGATATGGTGTATTTACCTGATTATATGGAATACCAGTATGCTCCAGGACAGCCCCTTCGTACACTTTTTCCGATGGCTAGTGACGATGCCTTGGATCTTTTATCAAAGATGTTTAATTATGATCCAAAGGCCAGAATTTCAGCACAACAGGCATTAGAGCATAGGTAAGTCTCTATGTGGTGATGAATCTGAAAGTTTATAATTGCAGTATTAATTTCTTTGGTTTCTTAGGTACTTCTCCTCCGGACCTCCACCTACAGAACCAGCTTTGCTCCCAAGACCTCCTCCGAAAAAGGACACGGTTGGTTCGAAGGTCCCAGGTTTCAACTCGCAGGATGGTCCAACAGTGTTGTCTCCTCCAAGAAAGTCAAGAAGGGTTATGCCAAATCGGGATGGAGTAGATGGAAACGCCCATTTAAATGATAGGATGGGTGACATCGATTATGACATCAGACAACCAGCTGACGAGAAGGGTGAACATGCTGCAATGTCGTTAGATTTCTCAGTATTCGGTGCAAAGCCTCCTAATAGGCCAACTATTAACAGGTAATTCTTTTTGGATTTTTGTGCTTGTTCCAATGGTGGGTTATTGCATTTACTCTGTACATGGCCAATTCGGCCTTTAGGAAGATAAATAGAATTAAGAATAATACTGGTGCTCTGTACAATTACATGCTCCATTAGCTAATGAATAAAGTATTAACAAACACGGAAAAGATTCATTTAATATTGTTACCATTTCCTTTGCTTGAAAAGAAATTAGATTGATATCTGCAAGGGTTTTTTTCCCCCCTTTTGAAAGCAAAAGATACCTGCAGGGGTATGCATTAGACTAGTGTAACCATTGGATATGTCTTCGACTTGCTGCCATATGGCATAATGTTTCAAAATTCTCATTGCTACATCTTATGCTTGGGCTTTGGTGGTGGGTGCACTGCTAATAGTAATATCTGCACTTTTTGATTTGTTTTATAGGGCCAGAGTTTATTGTAATCAAAGAAAGGGATCATGCAATGACTTCTACTTTTTTTGAACTTCTTGGGAAAGGGTAAATATGAATATGGACCAATTTGGTTATTTAATCTAGGGTATGAATATAATTGGTTTATAACATAGGATTTAGGGTCAACCCGACATAGTAAAGGCTTAGTTGTTGTAGTATAACCTAAGACTTGGGCCTTTTCTGCATCATGTATTCTCTTAATCCCTGAGCATTTATTTCTTGGGCAGTGCTGACAGAACACACTTGAAGAGGAAGTTGGATCTTGAATTCCAACCAGAAGAAGAGTAGATTGATGCTTTGCATTTTCTGCACTTGGTTTTCTTTCTCCTCGTATTGAGGAACATATCACTGCTCAGGGTTCCCTGCTATAAAGCCTGTTATCCTTGGTGAAATAGGGAGCCCATGCCGTGTGTCAAAAGGTTGAAGTTAGTTTTCATGGGGGAGAACAAAGTTGTTCAGTTCTTCTTTACTTACACAAGCCACCAACAGAAGAAAGTTTTTGCACTGCTACTAATTATAGTCAGTGCTGACAGTGTGGTACATAATTTCTTCTGATAAAAATTTACTTAATGATCATGTTGTTAATTGGGTGAGAGAATCCAGAATGTTTTTTCACAAGGTAATTGTATTGATTAGGTATGCCATCATAGGGCTTTTGACATGCTATGAAGAAACCCTTTTCTTGCCCAATGTTTTTGATGAATGAGCTTCTGTATCTTAACTAATGATTCATGAGTTTTAACAATGGTTCTTTGGCATTCTTCGGCATTTATGTACTACTAGTTGTCATTGGGGATTCTTCTTTCTTCGATAGTTTTGAATGTTGTTAAAAGGTTGGATAGCTATGGTGATGCAGCAGTAGGAACATATGAAAGTACCATCCACTTGCTTTGATATTTTGAAATTTATCGATATTCAAACTTTATTTTTAAATGACATGCATACGAGTAAAATATATCTTACACTTATGAGTAATATTTTTAGATGTGTTAAGCCATATAAATATTAATGCATACGATCTCCGCAAACACCACCACCGGAGCTGGTGCCTCCTCCATCTCCAATGTCAACACACCCAATATCAACGTCAATGACTCCAAATAGAACCTTTGCCCCTTTTCTAAGCACCATATCTGAAAAGTTTTAGAAGAGGTTGAAGGAGTTAGAAGATGAGGAAGGCGTGGATAATGAATTAAAGGCGTGATGTAAATAAGATTATGTGTACCAAAATTTCTTCTTGTATAGAATACTTGTACATAGTGTTTACGTGCTTGTACTTCGGTATAATTAGCTAATTGGCAATGGTGGTTTGACCATAAATAGCATTTGAAAATCTCCCCACCTCAAGCTAGTCGAAAACTATTAAATTTATTCTCGATAATTAAATTTAAAACAATTGATGATATATTTTATGAGTTATATACATAATTCAAATATATTATTGTGTCAATTAAATATATAAATCAAAACTCCATATTAAATTTAAGATCCAATATGCAAGCATAGTTGCAAAAAAAAAAAAAAAAAACTCATAAAAGGATTTCTAAATCAATTACCGGCGGTGGAGGTTGCTCTCGATTGTGATATTTGACGATAAACATCCTCACTTTTTCAATTCATCTTGTTATGCCGATAATTGATAAAAGATTCAATTAATTTTACCCTTTACCCTCAAACGAACAGTAAAACTTTGGACCTGTAATTTGGCGTATATTACCAATCTTCCGCACCAAAAATTTGATTGATTGTTGGACGTTTTTTCAGATTTCAGTGACATCTTTCTTTAATTGGTCACATCAAGACTTCTTTCTTGCTGCTACAACTGCAGCTTGTGACCTCTTGAAAGAATTTGATTCATGGAATTTCTTATTAGAAATACTTTAATTTATTGCGACTCTGATGTTTAATATATATTGAGCTAGTTAAGAATTCTGGTTATTTCTGTCATTTAAATTGAGTTTTATATTTTTATTTATTTTCTAAGAAATTTGATGATTAAGTTAGATTCTTTGTTCTATTTCAAGGGTTTGTTTTAATTCCATTTGAAGATACAATATTAGAGCGATTTGGCGTAGAAATTTTTCAATCTTACGCTTGGTCATCGGGTAGAACACTAAGTACGACGGTTCAAAGCAAATTTTTTTTTTTTTAAAACTCATAATTTTTAGATTAAACTTTTTTAATATTATATATGCAGACAAGGACACTTTCTAGGCAGACTTTTGATGGCGTATTAATATATGTTTATTTGATAATTTTACAAGCTAACAAGTATCAAATAATTATTTCATGATTTGCTTGTCATTAAATAATTATTTCATGATCTACTTATTTGATGATTTTACAAATAATAATTAAATATCTAAGTGTTTTAGATTGTTCACAAATTGTAATGTTTTCAAATTTTAGAAATGAGAAATGATGGTGGAGGGCAAAGCAAGACGTGTATGAAGCATTTATGGCTGTCATCCTCAAAGCCTTGTATTTTCCCCGCATTTCTCTCCGTGCTTACGTTTGAGGAAGAATGATGCACCTATTCAAACTTTACTGCTATTCTGGCCCCTTCAACTTTAATAGTCTCGATATGGTTTTTTGGGTGGAATTTATGAGGTTAATACGATATTCTCTAGTCAAGTGTAAGAGATTATCTTTTAATTTATTAGAAATAGAAAAAGAATTAATAACAGGTTATCAAATGGAATATTCAGGTATGAAATTTGGTTTATTTTACGTTCTCACGGTGTTAGTTTACAATTTAAGTGACTTGTATATAACTTTTAGTATCATAAGTTACTAATAAATTCGGTTAATCATTTTGGACTAGCCCTTAAAAGTACTAGATTAGGAACAGCCCTCATCCTCCTTCAATCTACCTCAAAATTGAACCATACAAAGCCTCCACAAAAGTAACTAACACAAAGGATGGCAATGATAATTAAGTGTATTATTATTTTTTTATGACTTTAACATTCATTAAATTTTAGGCATTTATGTAATTTTTTCTTACATTCATTTCACATAATTTGATCATTCATTTACAAATTCTTTGATAAATTTTGGTATTTCAATATGGGTTTTGATTATTAGTTAAAACAAAAATATGCAGGAATGGTTTAAAACATTACACAGCAAACATGATTATTATTTCAGATTAATAACAATAATTGAAATTATAATATACAATTATATATTTTTTTAAGAGAACAATAATTAAAAGCAAAAACCTTTCAAAATTTTAATTACCAAAACAAATAAGAAATCATTTTTAGAAAACAAATTAAACACAGACACAACACTTGTAATTACTAGGAGGATCGTAGGCAGGGCGACATTTTAAGGATAGTCCCAAACGGCAACTTTGAGCATTGCATCCATTGTCATCCTGGCAAGTAACTGTAACAACGTTATATCTATCAGTCTCCTCGACCCGAATCAAATCCCTCAAACACAGTCTTCCTTGGCCCAATTTTAGGCCTGCCTCTGTCATCGTCATCATAAGAAAAATAGCTATTATTAATAGAATAATAGCTAAAAAAAAAATAGTGGTTAGAGTGTATATAATATAATACCTGGATTGAAGAGCAGGAAAGCGAAAATGGAGAGAAGAAGAAAGGATGGAAGCTTCACCATTGTCTCTCTCTTTTTCAAGTTGGAAAGGCAGGGATGAATGATGTTAGCCAAGGGCTGTTTTCACCTCCTTATATAGCCATAATGTGGATTCATATTTCAGAAATACAACTTAAAAATAATTATTTTTTAATTTAACAAACAAATTATGAAGATTGTGAAAGATATGATGATTATTATTATTTTTTTTTTTTTCCAGAATCAAGATCATAAACTGATTCAAAAAAAGCATCTAACCAGTTGGACTATTCAAAGGCAAACCCCATCATGATACGCAAGATCAACATACACAGGCAGATGCCCCAAATTGACTAAGAACTGACGATAAAACCCACTCCAACAAATGCGATTTATAAGTAATTCCAAATACACAACCCTTTGAAATTAAATCCACATTAAGCAAAGTTTCTTATTTCTACCATCATGGGCATGGCTAACACTCTGGAACTAGAAACTCACGGATCGAGATGGGCCAAAGCTGTGTCCAGGGCTGTTGTAGATTTTCTGGAAAAATTCCCACATCTTTTAAGTTGTACAACACAAGAGGTAAATTAATAGGCAACAATACAACCTTAAATATATGCCCTCTTATGGGTAATTCTCACAAATCCCACACACATAAAAGATTAAAAATAAAAATTACTCCCTCCATCAATTTAAAAGGAGAGAATAATAATTAAAAGCAATCAACCGTGGTTTAGTTCAATACTCTCTTTATTTTAAAATAATATTTTTTTAGTTCACTTCTTTTCATCTATAATAGCCACCATATTTGAAGATTAGTTTTTTTGGTCACTTGTTGAACGAGATTTTGAAAAAGAATTTGAGTTTGTTAATGATATGATTAGTTGTATTGGACAAATTAACTCATATTTTGATGATAATAAAGAAAGATTAGAATCATATCTTTTTTTTATACAACATGATTTGAACTCAAAATCTATTGTTTTAAGCGGAATTGTTTGTTACTGAATTACAATCCTTTTGTCATTATAATCATATGACTTAGTTGCACATGCTAAATTATTATTTATTATTGTTTAGAAGTAATTAAAAGGTTCATCTTCTTCAATGCACAACTCCCATGGTTGTTACAACTCCATTATCTTCAATGGTTGTCTTCTATAATTTGAAATAATATATATATATATATATATATATTTTGGGCAAAAAGTCCACGGTCAGGGGCTGAGGACCAGTGAGTTTAAAACCCTTCCATTAATTAAGAATGATTACAAGGTAGTAGAATATACTTCCCCTTTACAACAACTAACACCGCCCAGATCAAAATTAGGGGAGGTTGCCAAATTAAAATGCCTACTTACAGAATTCTGCAAATTAACTTTTTACATGGTTCTTAAGACTGGAACGGAATCAGCATCCATTTCCCACGAGTCCCTTTAATTTTTATGGCATGAGAGATATTGAATTGAAAGTGACAGATGTTCCATTCGCTCCTAGTCTTGTCAAGAAATCAGTCGATTTATTTCCTTCTCTATATATATGCTTAACCTTTGAGAATGATTAACTAATGTAATTACTAATCTCGTTCATAGCTCACGGATGTATATATATATATATATATGTATGTTCATTTCTTATAATTTGATAATCATATAATTAGTATCTCCATCATATTCATTTATTTTTAAATTGTCTGTTCATTTCATATAATTTGATAATTCATTTACAATACTTTAACATATTAAATTATTCCTGCATATTCATTTTTTCAAAAATTAATCAACAAAACTAAGATTGAAATACAAAATATAGCAAAGAACTTGTAAATGAATGATGAATATGTCAAAAAAAAAAAAAAAAAAAGTTAAATGGTACACACGCCTAAAAGTTAATGAATATTCAAGTGGTAAAAAATAAATAATAAAATAATGTGAAACAAATATAAAATTATATATATAAATGAATCATAAATACAAAGTTAAGTCAGAAAAAGAATACTCGACCTTCATACTTTCAGCAATTTCTCAACAACAATTATTATAATTGTTACCATCACTTATCACCAGTTAAACTTATAACTTGTTAATTAAGCAAAGTTAATGAAAAAAAATTACAAATTTTTCTCAAACATATTTGATGAATTTGTTCTTTTTGGTCCAATATGTTTTCTCAAAAATACATATTATGTTTAAAATTTTACACACTTTTGATCCATAAAAAAACAAGGGTATTACTAGTTACCGCCTCAGTTTTAAGTTTTATCGTCCCAGTTTTGACAAAATTATTCTTTTATTTCAAAAAGGAAGGAAGAGAGAGGTAATAATTAGAAAACAAACATTTGAATAAAAAATGTATAAAATTCCAAACCTAATAAGTATTTTTAGGTGGATCTAAATATGTTTCACTAAAAAAACAAATTCGCGAAACATAATGGACCAAAATAGTTTTTTTTTTTTTTTCCTTAAGTTAATTATTGGAATGATTTAGTGTGTGCGCAAACTAAATGAGAGTTTAAAAAAAAAAAAAAAAAGATTGGGCTGAAATTAATAGTCTCTTTATGTTTTAAATTTTTTAATTGTCTTTTTATAATTTTCTATATATCATTAGTAGCCTTTTTTCCCCCCTAATTCTTATTTCTTCTCATTGAACATAAAAATTTGCTTATTTAAATTATAAGTTTATTTATTAATTAAGAATAAATAATATAATTTTACTAAATACATTCAATAAGTAATTATATTATTTACACTGTCAACAAAGTGAACGGATGGTATTTTCAATTACTAGTCCACTAAAATCTAACCATATGATTCCAATAAGTAAAAAATTTGATTAGATGTATAAAATTCAAAATATCGATTAATTCCAAACCAAAAAAAAAAATTTGTTTTAGAAACCTAGATCACACAAATCAAACTTATTGATGTTAAGCGAGAGTGCGAACTATGGATACAACCATCTTGTCAATTTAAAATTTTATTAAATGAATGGTAATTGTGTAAAATTTAAACATTTGAATTAAATTTTAATATTTTTAATACTTAGATTAATGATCAAACTTTTTTTACTATTTACTAAGTAATGTTTCATAAGATTTATCTGGATAAATTTGACAATAGTTTATGAACAAAATTAATGTTAAAAACTTGAAAATAAATATTTGAAATTCAAGGGGGAAAAAAAAACACAAATGGAAAACCCTAATATAAATTTTATAATTATCGTCCAATTTTTACCTTGTAGCCGTTCATAGAGTTTTTAAGTCTAAATTTATTACTGTCAAAATTGGGACAGTAATAATTAAAACTGAATCTATAACTACTAATACCCAGTAAAATGTAAATAGCTGAAAGTGTGGTTTACTCTTGTCCAAATAGTCCAGTCCATCTAACAACATATGAAGTTAAACATTTTGATGGCTTTCTGGAACGTATCCATGGACCGTATCATCAAGATTTCATCTTCAGTTGTTGCATCTCAGAACAACATAGAGAAAATTACCATTGCCCTCCTTTGAGTTATTGCTATCACTCAGCTTTGGAATATCTTTCTCATAACGATCAATGACTTCATCTGTAATTTCCTTTCCGAATTGTTTTTCCAGAATTCCGCCAAATCCCAATCTCATTTCGTATGCAGAAAATACTTTCAAAACCTTTCTCTCTAAAGATATCAGTTCCAGCACTTCAAAACGTCCATGCCTTTCTACAACATTTTTCACCTCTTCTGGCGATGCATAATACGTAGCGAAATTGAATGAATCCAATTTATCTTTGCTCACTTTTCCCTGGCAGAGATCAACAGATAGATATTCAAACTTTAGTTAAGTAAGTACAGAAGAATCCATTAATATACTTTTCCAGGATCTTGTTTTGAACTTGCCTCTTTTGCCAGGTCTAACAAGATAGGTTCCAGGGGAATAAAAACTTGACCCACTGATGCGTATTCAGCTCGATCTGTCCCACTAGCTCGTCCTGGAATTACAATCACCATCAGCCCTCCATGGATCATCTCCTCTGCTCGAGCACTGAGGATGGATTCCATGTCCCTGGAAAATTGAGCTAAATAGGCATCACAAACAGCGACTGGAGCGTTGATATAGAAAATTCTATCCCCATTGTAGGCTGGAGAATCAGGGTCCGACAGCTCTTCTGGGGCCTTACTGAGCCATTGTAATGATTTTGAAGTGTAGACAAAATCAAGACAAGCTTTTGGGAATAATCTGTCATGAAAAGAGCCTGGAAGCCCACAAGCAAAATACTGCTTGTCTGCGGGAAGATGATTAAAAAGGGCATTGAAATCATTGGACACTAAATCATTAAAGAACACAAGGAATTCTGGGATGGCAGAACTCTGCCCTTTGGTCCGGTATTTGTCTGAGACAGCTTCAGTTATGATCTTCATCACGTCGAAAGAGTGTAAACCTAGGTAGCAACCTAAATCAGCAATTCGGAATGCTGAGGATGAGGCTGATTGGTTCTTCAGTTCCAGATGATTAGAGATTGTGGCGACAAGCAATTCTTTTAGTTCATCAACTTGACTGGCTTTCTGCTCATGCAAACAAAACAAGACATTAAATTAATGGACAGAAAATTAGGAGATTATTTTTAGTCTCAGCTCACATATATAGATCATTAATTTGCTCAGTTGTTCGAGCATTGTGACTTTCTCTAGAATTTCCAGTTTAGCGTTAGAATTTCCACTGTTTTACTTTGTAACAGTAACTGTAATTTGTCTCACAGACTCAACATTATATATATATATATATAAGCCACTGAACATGAAGGGATCGAAAAAATGGTAAATCTTATTTATTTTCTCATAATTGAAATGCTGCACTAAAAAAGTGTCCACCACAAGGTCTTACTTAAAATGGGGTGCCCACATTAGGGTTGTTAAATTTGAGTATTCATGTGAGAATCAGAATATATGTTGTTGAACTATGCTCGATTTTGATATGTAGCATGATGCTGCTTTGAATGATCAATCAAAATAATTTCCCAGATTGAAAGGCAAGAACGAAATATCAATTCAACCAAGAATTTTTAACTTAAAAGGATGATTGATGCTCTAATTTATCTCCAAGTAGTAAAGCAACTTGATGGAGACGGACATACCTGTCGGGGAAAATTCCGGTCGGCGAAGGTGGGTTCTCCACCTCCCTCCTCCTCTCCGGAACATGATTTTGTATGCTCTCCCATTTCTTATGATGTGCTTTTGGACAAGGTTAGCTAGGTGATGACGAACTGAGGATCGGCCACTTATATACCAGGTGGCAGTTAAAAATGATGACAGAATATTCTGCTCCACAATTTCCATGGTTGATAAGAAAACAAAGGGCGATTAAGATGAATGATGATGGCTTGAAAAGTAAACTCATCCAGAAAATCGGATGTGGAAATTGACCATTTTTCCTTGTTCTACTTTTCAATTCTTCAGAAAGCATAAACTTCAACGTTTCTTCTTTTTTCAGTCAAATAAATGTTGCAGACTAATAGTCTTGCATGGTTGATAGCACAGGATTTGACTAGTAGTTCTCTCTCTTTCCGGGTTTCTGGGAAAACATTTTCGCTTCAAATGTCGATGTTGATGGCTAAAGGTAGTTGACTAAGTATGAATTGTTGAAAACTGGCTGGTTTGTAGAGGAGTAGAAGTTATAAGGGTTGTATACCACAATTTTCTTAAAAACAAACCTTTCCCAGAAGATATGTGGACAAAATATTTCCAGAATATAATAAAAATTGTAAAGTCAGTTTGCACAAAAAACTGTCTTTCTAACAAACTAAAACACTCAAATTTTGATTTTATTTTTTTTTTATTGTTATGAAATATAAATGATATATGAAAATTTTTTGTTCCTTTTATTTGTTGAATTTTTACCCAAAGATATAAGTTCCAATCAACCAACCAAGAACAGGTCATAAAACTCATTTTGTCCTTCATTTCCAGGTGTTGGCTGCAGTTTTCATACATTTGATAAATTCTCTTTTATTTCTTTGAAATTGAAACTGAATATTCAAAAAAAAGTTCTCTCGATGGCCCTGATGAGTAGATGAGTTTCTGGTGTTTTTACAACTTTTGTTTAGGCTGAAAGGGATTCGAGAAGAATAACAAGATAAGTATCAACTACTATTAGTTCTGACCATCTTATCTTTTGGTCACTTAATTTGCTGATCATTCATTTCATACATATATTTCATATTCATTTCACATTAATGTCTGGACTACAAAGGCTACAACCTTCTCGCAGTTTATTCAGCCTTAAATTTTTCGCCCTGTTATTATTTGTCATAAACACACACATAAAAAAATAAAAAATTAAAATTTATTAAATTAAAATAGTACAACAAGCTTGACCATAAATCTAGAACAAAGAACTAAGAACAGAGAATAATAATTAAAAGCAAGCAATTGGAGGTGTTTCCGGTGTTTCCCATGAAAATCCAAGAACTAAGAAAAACATACTAAGAGAGAACATTTATTAATCATCTTTAAAAGACGATTAAGAACAGCAACAAGACTTGGAAATAGGAAGTGTTGTAGGGTTATGGAAACATTCTCAAGGAACGACATCAAGACCAAGATCAACATTAAGACCACCATGATTAACATCAACACGAACATTAAAATCAGCACCAAGAGTACCGCCAGCAACATCACCCTTGGCCAATTTAACGGCTGTGACTGTCGCCAGATCATAAGAAAAATTAACTAATAAGTCATTTTTTTTTATATCAAAAATTAATTAGCAATAGTGGTTTGACTGTATATAATACCTGGATTGAACAGCAGCATCGCCAAGATTACTAGAAGAAGAAAGGTTGGAAACTTCATCATGTCTCTCTCTTTGAAGTTGGAAAGGCAGGATGATGATGATGTACCCATGGGCTGCGTCTACCTCCTTATATAGCCATTATTTTGATTCATATTTCAGGAACACACTCTAAAATAATACTCTCCCCATTTTAAAATAATAATTTTTTAGCTCAAAAAATTCTTTAGATCCGTATTTCTTGGATAACTTTCTGGGGAGGTTTGGGAAAAGTTTTGATTTTGTTAATGATAATGAAGATTATGAAAGATATGCTTAGTTGTATAGGCCATGTTTACGATAATTAATGAAGAAAGATTAGAATCATATAGTATATTGTTGTACAGAAGTATTAGTAATTAAAAGCTTCATCTTCTTCTATGCACAACCAACCCACATGGTTTTACAGCTTCATCATCTTCAATGGCTCTCTAACTTCACTGGCACTGCAACTTTCAATATCATATATCCAAGTGTAGCACACTTTCTGGGCAAGCTTTTGGGAGAAAGGTTGATTATGGTGATGCTAATTAAGAATAATAATCACATGGTTAATAGTATACTGCAAGTTGGCTGGTTTGCAGAATGTGTACATAGTTTATGGAGAGTGATTTGAATATACAGAAGACCAAATGTCAGTAAAGATTCAAGAATTGCCAGCACGCTGACAGCGAACCCAGAAAGCAGTTCCACCACTTCTACCTCTAGCAACAGCTATTTCCTCATCAATGTAAAACCAAATGAAGAATGGATCCTGGTTGCTTGGTTCCCTGTCGTCTTTTCCTTTGAAGCTGAATTCAAAAGGGTTAAAGGGTCCAACTTTTATGCGAATTCGCTCAAATATGAACGCAAGTATTCTCTTCTTCCATGAAAATCTGCCTTCAAATGTCAAGAATCCTATAGGTCCCAGAAATACTCCATTCTCAATCCTTCTTCCCTGAAAATATCAGCCAATCATACTTTACTCTCCCCAAAGTTGAAGAAATCAAATGAAGCTGTTCTTCATACTTAATATCTGACAAACTAACTCATCTTTAAAACAATTCTAAGTATAGAGCACAAGTCTAATGATGCTTATCCACAAACCAGATAATGAACTGGATGAGTTAAAGTCATCGATCGATCAATCAATCACCATTAGTACCAATTCTGAAGTTTTCCCGAGATAATGACATTGGAAACATGAGGTAAACATGGTACAATGGTGTCAACCATTAATATACCAGCAAACTAGATAGTGAACTGCATTTGCTTTTCCATAATCAGAAGAAGAGAAATTAGCCCAAATCTAAGTATGTTTCTGCCTTATATAAGAAACTAAATGCCATTTAGGTATCAGAGGATCAAGCATCCATGATCCATCTAACTCAAAACCAATTGACAACGAGTAGAGTCTTTAAGACCAAGATCTTTGTAACTAGTCTTAAACTTAATAGATATTCTAACAAACAGTTTCCGAATATTTTCAGGTCCAAAGTAACCTAACTTGCATTCTGTTCCAAAATCACCAAACAAAATTGAAGGATGGTTATCTCCAATTATACTGTTCTTGGTTCAGTTCCTATCTCTTCCTAAAATTCAGTAAAGAGGAAATGCTAGCAATGTCATTATTATTATTTAATTCGAATAAGTAAATCCCAGGTTCATACAAGAGTTATCAGATCAAGAACTTTAACCAGCGAGAAACAAAAAAGACCATTTATGGGCAACTTACAGCTGCATCAAACCTCTGCACAGCCGTAATTGGGAAGTATTTACCGCCTTCCAGCTTTTTCTGTAAAAAACCATATCCAATTAGGATCAGACCCGAAAACTAATAGCTTTACTGGCTGGCAAAAAATGTAGAGAAAGAAAGAAAGTTAAAAAGGAAAACTATAACCTGTGCAGTAAATATAAGCATCCATGTCCTCCCAGGTGACTCAGTTCCACCAAGGGTTTCAAGAAATTTAGAGGGATCAAGTTTTGCCTTCTCAATCACAGAGAAAGCCGACAGTATATCATTCGGTGGAACTTTCCTCGTCTTGGCAGCATTTTTCAGCACTTTCACACTCTCTTCAACTTCCTAAACAGAATCTAGTCAGCTCCCTCGTATTCAGAGGATAAAATTAATGGTTCCCAGTTCAGTATTTATCCATCAAACTAATCTTTCAAAAGATTACAAACTTAGAATACGCCGAAAAAAAAAAAAACGCAAATCCCAAATCCAAGAACTGAAGAGGGCAAGAGAAGAATCGATAAAAAATTACATAAGTTTTGTAACATTGACACTTGAGGCTAACTTAGCATATTAATAAAGGAACTGCCTTTAAAAAAAGCAACATGCAAGATAAGTTCAAGAATGAAGATGAGAATTTACCGGGGCGAGAAGTACTTCTTTTGAGGTGGGCTGCTCTTCTTGTACATTAGGATCAAGAACAGGGGTAGTACTGGTGATCTGGTCCTCATCAAGAGTCGCTTTGATCTTTAAAATGGAGAATCTGGCAGAAGGGCAGGTATAGATTCTGGGAAGGGGATTTCCTATAATCTTGATATGATTTGGAGTAGTTTGGATTAAGGGACAATAGGAGGATTGTGGGAGAGCTTGAAAAGGAGCTCGAACCACCCATTTCGATGTGGATGATGAGGGAGCCATCATGCTATGGAGTGGATATTTCTGGCCAGAGTTGGCCATACTAATGAAGACCATAATTGTGCTTTTCTGCCTCTAGGAAAAATACTAAAAAAGGAGAATCCGGGCCTAAACTTGCCAATTTGGTTATTACATTTAAGATTCACTTTCCTTTAAAAGATCAAGATGCTCGTTGTAGTATTATTCAGCTCCATTAAACAAGTTTGGTGAGCTCCCAACAATTCGGGTTCTAAATTTTCGTTCTGAATTTTCAAGGACAACAGGACAATACTTATTGATTACCCTCACAAACTTGTAAATAAAGGTAAAACAAGAAAAATTTTAAAATTATCTTGATAATACTATAACGTCAATTAATAAAAAGACATTTTCCAACTCTCCAACTCCTAAAACAACTAATATAAGCAGACGAAGGAAGTATTAAAAGTTCAACAAGATATCACGCATTCATACTCTCATTGCCTTGTGCACAGTCAAGAACCTTAATCACAGAAGAAACAGTTAATGTATTCCTTGTGCACATAGGCCATAAGGTTTTTTTGGCAAGAAAAGTTGTATCCTCTCATATGGTCAAATGTAAATTAGATATTCCTATCAAAAACCAACCGAAACAATAGTCAAATGTAGACAACTTTGAAAGGGGTGTCAAAGCTACTGTGTGTGTGTAGTACATAAGACTCCCCCCAACACAGAACTTCAACATTTCAATAAAAGTTATTGAGATATGGATCAAACCCCATATCCCAAACATACACAAACTATTTTATCAATGGCATAATCCATCTGGGCGTCCATGGACAACCTTCTATATTCGTAAGCGATGTTGCACGGGTAAAAGCCTCTTCATTGTTGCCGCTCTGGTATGTTCAAATTTTACACTCTAAGCCTGCAACGAGAATCCAATCAATAAAAGGATATGCTTTGGTAGGAAGGGAACATGTGAGGCCAAATATTGAGCCAGGCATGCCATGTTATTAGATCTTTTCCAATGAGTAAACTATCTCATCAATCCTATTGAAAACAATAAAAAGTGCACAACTTCTTACCTCATAACAAAATTGTTTAAGCATTTTCACCTATAGTTGGAAGGCTAGTAACTTTTCCAACAGCAACGGTCTTACCTGCAAAGATTAGTACCTCGTCAATAAACAAAGAAAGGAAAACCAGTAAAATAAATGCTGTTCCCATTTAGAATACCATCTCACCTTCCGTTCGAAGAGTAAACCGTCCAAGTTGTGGAAAATCGGCGAACTTCTCAACACATATCAAATTATTTGCCTGAAGACCAGATTTTCACAGCAAATTTGTTCTTAATAGAGAAAAGCATCTTTGCTTTCAGTAAGTTGCAGGAAGATATGCTTGAGTGCGCTTAATCATGTAATGGGATTATAAGGAACAGGAAAGCACAAACAGACAAGAGAGCACAAAAACAAGTAAATTATAAGACCCCCCCCCCCCCCCCCCCCTTCCTTTTTTTCTTTTCATTCCTTCGTCACTCCCTTATCCTCAGCAATATTCTCCCACTCCCACATTATGACTACAAGTTTGCCCAATAGTCAAACTTCTATCTTCTACTTCTTTTCAAATTCACTTCCTTGTTTTAAAATCATAATATCAATCAAGATCTATATTTTTCTTAAACTTAACCCTTCTGACTTTCCCAAGCTTGATGGAGAGTGAATTAACAGAACTATTATTCTTCAGAAGGTTAAAAGACATGCTCAAATCACACAAGACATTCAAATGATAACCACATATGAAGGTTACTAATAAATGATGCTGGAAGTCCCAACTGTTTTAAACTAAATTTGGATCATGCAGAACTAACCTGAATACGACAAAGCACAACAGCATTATTTTTTACGAAAAGAGGCTTCTTTTTCATTGGTTTTCTCGTCTTTGGGTCAATCTGCTGCATGAGCTCAACAATTTCACATTCCTCAACGACAGCATGAATATGCAACACAGCTTTGTAACCAGCAGTAAAGATTGCCTGAGTAAATAAAATATGAATGGCTTTCAGTCTAGCATGGGGCTAGCAAAAATATGTGAATTGACAAAACAAAGAAAAGACAAAAAGAGAGACTGAACAGAAACTCAATTCATACATTATCTAGCAATTCCAAAATCTGTAGCTGGGCAACAAACTCTGACACGGCAGGAATTGGGTTTGCTGTAAACACAAAAAAGATTTAAACCCAAGAATGGATAAGGCAAAAATAAGCTGAACTCAAAGAAAAGGAAAATGGGTTTCATGTTAAGCAATATGATGGGAAGATCAGGGACAATCGAGGATCACAACTATATCATTCTTAATCAAAACATATATTCACTTATATCCCTTAAAAGTTCCAATCAGATCATAAAAGGAGAAACAATTAAAATAATCTTAAAAACCCGACTGACCCCACCAAATGGAGAAAATAATAATAATTTCAACCAGCTGCAGACATGAGAAAGTACATCAAAATGAAACAAAAGGAATGTCCAAGCAACTCAATGTTCAAGTCCAATTAAGTGGAAGCAAAGATTTTACATCCAAACTGACTGAAAATGTATCTACATATCAATGAACAAACCTCTGAAGTGGACAACAAAAACAATAGGAAAATTATCGTCTTTGCGGTGAAGGAAATAAAGTACTGAGCTAGAGACATAACTGAATGTGATAAAGTTGTGTTGGCATTCCAAGTAGTAACTAAATCACAAGTTATTCTCTCCCACATCCCCAAAAAATAAAACCTTGACTAAGGGGATAATACCACAACTAACAAATAATCGGCCATCAAGTTCAAGGTAAGCACATCCTCTTCCTCTTTCTCTACTAATACAGAAAATCCAAAAACATTATATGATATGATAAATGCTTCAGATTCTAGCCTATCTCCATGGTGCTCAAAATTCTTGTAACATTTGACTACCACTATTTCATCCTAACAAGTTAAACCTTTTCATCCTAAAAAGTGTAAACACAGATTTGAATGATGATTTAAGAGCAAATTTTTTAGCTTCCCCTCACATAAAAACAATGGAACAAAATTGTAATTGCATATCTGATTAAAACTTATTATGGTGGTACCCTCTAGAAACCTTTTCTGTAAAATGAGGAAAGCATACCTATGCCACTCAGAACAAAGCCTGCCAATATATCCTCTTCCTCAATCCCAGATATCCTTACTCGCAAATTTTCACCAGGTTCAGCACGGCGTACTCTATCTTCATCGCAGAAGATTGCAACAACTTTAACCTGAGCCTGTAATTTAGGAAGATATCTTCTATGAGTTTCCTTGGTTCTCAAACTACTTCACTAATTCAATCAAATAATCTTCCAAAAATAAAGCAAAACTCAATTACGAGCAAAAGCACCTTGTTTGGCATGACCAACAAATTATCTCCTTCACGTATGCTACCAGATTCTATTTTGCCCATCACAACAGTTCCCATATCCTTGAATTTGTCAATAATAGGCATCCTGCGCAAACAATAGAAAGTCAAAATATAAAGCAAGTGGAAAAATAACAGAAATCACAGCAAGCAGTGGAGAAAAAAGTTTTTCATATCCAAGGGTGGATTGTGGTTTAAGAACATTTTTAAGCCAAATGTGCATGGCAGACTATAGATGCACCAGTAAGTCATGCACAAAATAGAGCATGATTAACCTAAATAAAGAAAGGCAGGGGAAGACATTAAAAAGACTTCGAAAGAAACTAACAGAAAAAGACATTGTGCATCTAAACTTAATAAATTATATGTTTTGATAGAACAAGATAGCAACATATAATCCATAAAGCCGACTCCATACAATTGCAGTGTTAAATCTATTATGCCTTTTCCTTTCTACTAAAAAATGATACTTTAGCACCTGCGTTGACTTACAATTTGCTTCACTCACACACTCTAGCCAGTGGTTTCAAAATTAAACTTAGAATGATAAAGATCATTGAGTCATTTTGTGGATTAAGCACATTTTAAGCCAAAGACAACGTAAAAGAGCAGGGCCCTAGGGTATCATTTTTAAGCATAAAGACAACCATCCTTTTCCAATAAAACAAACCATCCTTTTCCAATAAAACACGAGAGGTGTGTGTGTATATATATATGGAGAGAGGGAGAGGGAGATATAGAGAGAGAGAGAGAGAGAGAGAGAGAGAGAGGAGATTCTGATAAATTTTATCCAGTCTTTGCTCTCATAACCACAATCCAAAAGTTAAAATGACCTAAAATCTAAAGGTAAAAACAATTATTAGCCAACCAGGAGAACTTTATCCTATAACCACTTAGGTTGAGTAAACTACATGGGTATTGAGGGGCATGACAGTTCTAGAAATTGAAAGGCCATATATTACCTGAATGGACCTTTAGGATCGCGTAGAGGAACTTCAATAGCATCCAGAGCTTCAAAAAGGCATGGCCCATTCCACCATGGACAAGTACTTTTGTCAATTCTTGTCTTCATATTTGAACCAATAAGTCCAGATATTGGAAGAAACTGAACATCTGTATCTCAAAATATAGTGACAAATTAAAACCAATAGATGAAAAATAAATGAAAGGGTGAGATATCTACAGCATCAATACTTGCAAAAGACGATCCAATGGACAAATTTATAGACATTAAGAAAACAAGCCAGGTTTTAGTAAATCCTGATAAATAGACAAATGTCAAACAATTTGTCTAAATTGAGGGTTTTCATCTTAATCGATTGAATCCTTTCAAACAATTGGTTAATTTGTTGACAAACAGAATTTTGATCCACAAATCTATAGTAAGACCCATCAACATGAAACGAGCATTAGTTTACCTTTCTTCACGTTATAACCCGAACTTTTGAGGAAAGGGCTCATTTTTGACTCAATCTCATCATACCTGAAAATTCATGTAATCATAAAACTACTAGCAAAGTAATAAAAGGAACAAGTAATGCCCACAACCAAAATCAATAAACACCTTTCTTTGGACCAGTTGACAGTAGGATCATCCATTTTATTCACAACAACAAGTAGCTTAGAGACTCCAAGAGTTTTTGCAAGTTGGACATGTTCACGTGTCTGTCCACCTTTCTCGTATCCAGTTTCAAATTCACCTTTTCGAGCAGATATAACCTAGATGGTAAATAAAATTGGTAGGAAAATGGGCTTCAAAAACAATAACAATATTCAGTCAAGAGGGGGAAAAAATTAAATATAGCTAAAAGCTTTACCAGTACTCCTATATCAGCTTGAGATGCTCCACTAATCATGTTGGGAACATAACTTTTGTGACCCTACAAATCAGATATCAACCATATTAGACCCAGCATGTGACTAAAATAAATCATCATAATCTGAAAGCAATAAGGAGCATCTCGAGAATGTTCCACACGGGATATCAGGGAAAATTTTTGTATTGACTGGTACAACTAGTCAACTGTCCATTTCTCATAAGCACAATTCTAGGGCATATTCTCTGTAGCTGGCAGGTTATATTTTGGGTATCCAACATTTTTGGTCCTCTTTTGATCCATGACTGTTCCTAGGATGACCATTGTGATGGTGATGTGAACAAAAGAAATGTTCTTCAAAGAATTTTATAATGAAAAATTTTCACCATAACTCGTGGAGACCATTTAAACTTTAGAGTTTACAGTTTTAAAGTTATCAGATGTTAAGCCACTTTCAATACTTCACTTAGGACAGGAATACGTATTGCCCAGTAATTAAAAGAACAATATCCTACCAAAGGGTTCTTAGCCTATCATAACAGATTTTTCCTTCAAGAATTTCAAGTCTCCTGCATGTTTTAAGCATAGCAGACAAGCATAATTAATAGATTCAGAATTCTCATTGAGAGCTTTCTACTCAATTACCTAGAACAAGGTACACATCCAAATATTTTAGGAAGTGCTTAACTGGTTGCAGTTCGAAATCAGATGGAATCTAATTTATCCATTGCCTCACCTCTAGTGTTCTCTGTTTCACGCCTCCCTACACTTAATGGTATAACTAAGCAAAATGTTGCGTCATTGTTTCCACATGCATTAGACTATTTTGATGAGCTGAAACTCTTTCCCAATTAGTTAACACCTCAATTGAAATTTTTTTGAACTAGTTATAGGTTGTAAACAAAGGCATATGGCTTTTCATCTAACTTCCTACTATTTAATGCTTAGTCAATGGCAACCAGGCCTCAAAATCTGAGGATCAAACTTCCAGGTAAATGGATCAAGAGTTCATGGAAAATGCAAAATACCGGAGCATCCAAAATTGTGAATCTTGTTGTTTCTGTTTCAAAATGCGCTCTTCCAACTTCAACAGTTTTTCCCTACAATTAAAAGAAAAAAATAGTAAGGTACAAGCTACAGCACATAGAAGAAAGCAAGCTAAACAAGCAAAGAGAAGATATATCAGAAGAAATAGAGCTAAGCTACAGGAACAAATCAACTATCTAGTAAAAATGTAGCAGTCATTTCCAAGTTAAGTACACAAATTCACAAACAAAAAAAAAAAAAGGATCCATGTATGTACCTTTACCCTCTCCTCTTCATTTGTATCCATAATATATGCCATATACCTAGTTATGCAATAGAGACATTAGAAAGAACGTTTAAGTTAAGGTAGCTTGTTTAGATTGATAATGAAAAGAAAAGACCACTATCTACCAATTAAACCAAACGAATACACGCAAAACATGCCCAACTACTCATCAAATGCAATCATCTTAACAGTTATCACCAGAAAACAGTAACCAACTACGTCAACTAGTCAATATCCAGGCCCAAAAATCATTTGCAACCTCCATCCAGAATGTCTATAGAGAAAGAAGCAGGATGAAGGAGGAAAAATCAACAAAATACAAATCACTTGGTATATCTACAGAAAGTTCCAAGTACATTACACAATTTCCTGCTCACTGAGCAACTGGTTGCTCAAGAGAATAACTATCAGAAGAGTGTGACATTTCACATAGATCATCCAACACAAACTTTTAATTAAAAGGAAGATTGAACTCCAGCTCAAAGCTAGTACGCATTAAAAGGAAAATTTTAACATGCCAGGGAGTTCTCAAAAACTTAAAATTCATACAATAGCATTCGCTCAAACAGTCCTATACTAAAACCAGCACTTCTCTAACATTAGTTAACATTTCTCACAATAAATAAAGGAGGACAATCAAAAATTAAATAAAGAATTACCAACTTTCCCTGCTCTTGTCCTTTGCCTCTTTTTCATACTTCTGAATTGTTCGATCATCAACTTGTCCACTTAAAAATAGTATTTGCCCTCCAGTCGTTGACTTGCCAGCATCTGCAGGTAAGGCACAACAAATAGGTAACCAACATCATTAAGACATTATTAATTAGCTATTAAAATCACATTATGAAACAAATTTCTTTTTCAACTTGATTGCAACTTGAAACCAAAATCCAAAAGCTAAAAGAGTTCAAAATCATAACCTAAACACAAATCAGAACAGAAAGAAGGCAACATTTGACTACTGAATCCTTCAGAAGAAACCCAACCAAAAAAACTTCTCTAACCAAAGAAACAGTGGCACGTCAAATTTTTAGTTAATAGGACTGTGAGGACTAAATTATTTCTACATAAGAACAAAAGATCAAACTACGAGAAACAATACACAACCATGGAAGGAGAAAAGAGTGGATAAAGTAGATCAGGCTAAAACAGTCACAATAGAGAATTCATCAAGAGACGTGTCAAAGTAATAAAATCTATAGCAATAGCCATCACCTTTGAAACTAAAATGGTTCATAATGACATAATATCCCTAACAAATATAAATAGAACAAATGAAGAAAAGCTATCTTACCGACATGACCAATAAAGACAACATTCAAATGTCGCTTTTTATTCTCCTCCTCCTCGTCTTCAGTAACTTCAGGTGCAGGTACTTCTTTTTCTTTCACTGCAAAACCCAAAAATGGTTTTTGTCACAATAGGATACACCTTGCCTGTGGGTTATAAAATTAAAGTGCACTACAAAATTTCAAATTTCAAGAGATAGATATATCATTCTACATGCTGATATCAGCCATGAAATTTCGCAGATCCCATTTGGATTAGATTAGGAATTGGTTGAAACTATATAAGAGATCAAATTAACAAACCAGCATAATTCAAAAGTACTGACCCGAAGAAATTACTTCCAAAACAACAGGACTGATATTCGAAATTACTCTAAACCTTCAAAAAAGTTCCTATATCCCAAAAAAAATGAGGAAAAAAAAAAAAAAAAGTTCCACACGGTTCCTCAGTGACAAGCAGAAAGAATGGTACAAGAGAGACAAGTGAAAAGAAATTATGGGAAGCACGGGATGTTTCATGCTATATTCCTAACGTAAAGAGTGCACCAAATTGAGAATAGTCAAAATACAAAATAAGTAGACCAGTAAGAGCAAGGGAGAGAAATGTAAGAGACCTTCTGAAGTAATTTTTTGCTCAACGATCACTTGAGAAGATTTAGAATTTTCCACATCCATTGAACCTAGAGGCACATTAGAGTTCTTATGAATTGAACAAAACCTTCAATGGCGGACCAATAAAACATTTCTCATTAACAAACTAACCTACAAACTTAAATACATCTTGCTGTTTGTGTCACTCTGGAGAAATACAAATTCATTCTTGGGAAATACCAGATGAAATTTGAGATGAATGGAACAATTGCCATCATCAAAAATAAACTTTCATGAAAACCCACAGAATTCTAATGACATTCTCTCACGTTTATATTTTCTCCACAACTTTTAAAATCCCAGTCACTATTAGCTCTTTTTCGTCTCCTTCTAATTCTATAAATAAATACAAATCCAGTCTCAAAAATGCCAGCACATCGTTCAGATTTATCAAACAAAAAGTTTACCATATCTAGAATAAGTGCTTGATGAAGACACGAATTGCAATGATAATCTTAGGCATCTTTACTTTCCACACAAATTCTCCACTTGTGATTCATTCCTAGCAACACCTGTCTCTTCTCTTTTTCCCTCCCTACCTCACCTGCTATACTTAAAGCCTGTGGTTCAGAATTGAAAGCTTTCTTTCATGGGTCAATCTAAGACTATCTTCTGCATTCTATAGAGGAACAAAACGATAGCAAAACTCGAAGCTTCTTTAGGTAGTTAATTCTGACCTATTCTATTATTGAAGAAAATTTGCCAAGGAGGACCTGACAAACAATTTTCAAGGGGAAAACTAACGAGCAAGACTACGGTTTGGAAGTACAGATAGAGCATTGGCAGACAAGTTAACAATGGATATGACCATGCCAAGGATGTAGAGAATCAAAAGTTCCAGATTCAGTTAAAGGGTATTTCAATTAAAGAAGTTTCCTTTGATGTGTTATCAAACTCTTTCCGAAACATTGTTATTAAACTAGTAAATTCATCAAGATGCACAACACAGATGGACAGGAAAACAATTACGAGAATAGTAACTCTACATAGTTAATCAATTTAGTCTAAATAAAGAAAAAGTAAAACCAGAATCCACCGTTCCACAGTAATCCCATCAAGCTAATTACAATAAGACGAATCACATCTTACTAGAGACCCGCATAATAACAGAAAAAGCAGTAATCCATCTGTACCTTCATCCTCTTCAACAGGTTTAACAACATCATTAGGCTTTGTTTCCTCAGTATTAGTCTCAACATTATCCTCTGCCAAGGTTCAGTCAAAAACAAATTCAAGTAAAATTAAATTCTTAATCAAAGATTTCACTATAAACGCTAACTTAGTCTCAGCAAAAGTAACACTGAGTGCAATAACCTAAATTTCTCAAGAAAAAAGACAAGCTAATACCTGAATCGAGCTGCAGAGCTTTGATATCCTCCTCGATATCTAAACACCCAAAAAATCAATTGAATTACAATTGAAATTAAAAATTAAACTTAGAAATTCAAAAAGTATATACTAAAAACATTACCCATGATTGATTAATTGATTGAGTGGGCTTCAGTCGGGTGCGGAGATTTGCGGTCTCCCTTCCAACTTAATGAATCCGGGTACTAAACCTCCAGAACAAAACCCTTATAATCAAGGGTTTTGAAGAGATTCCGATTGGGTCGTATCTGGGATTCCGTCACAGAAATAATGGGAGGAAGTGAAGGAAGGAATGAGGGTGTGAGAGAACACCGGCGAGTAAGATATGAAACCCTAAATAGTCCTTCAAAATAATTAATTAAAAATTTAAAGATTAGATTTTCCTTTTTAAACCAGATAATTATTTTTTTACACAGAAAATAATTAGAATTTTAAAATGCTGAAATACATTAATTATTTTCTCCTTACCCTTTTTACAACTTTATATTTCAATGCTTTTTATTTTATGTGAATATGAAATTTAACTTAACTCAAAATTACATTGTAAAATAATAAATATAGATATATTATATATATATATATATGACGAAAGTAATAGCCTTGGCAAGTTGGCACAATTTAATGTATTAATTAATCTACAATTAAAATGTTTTATTTCCTAAACAAATATATAAGTATACTTTTTTTGGCAAATAGTCCTGCTGATTTTCTGGCAATAATGGGATTTTCAGGCCAAAATGCTCCTTTTTATTCTTTTGACTCGCTCCCCCCTAAAGTGCGTGGTCTTCTTCGTCTTGAAAGAAATGTCATTCTAATGTTGAAAATGTAAGTAGATGTTGATTAAATCATGATCTAGTATTGTGTAGATAAAACCTTTTGCTCTAACGCCCCCCCCCCCCTCCCCTTTTTTTTTTTTTTGCCTATGGGTTGTTTAAGCATTGTTGTACAGGGGGTGACTATCATAAATGTATCTTCTTTTGATCATGAAATATCACTGGTACAATCTTCGGTCTGCCTAATCACTTTGATTAGGAGACTGTTTGAAAAAATATATATAAGTATACTTTTTCTCTTTTTTTTTTTTTTTACAATAGATGGAGGCATTTGCCTAGAATCAATCCGTTCACGCATATATTATTACTAGTGGAAGAACCCGTGCGTTGCACGGGTTCATGATTCATTTATTAAATTAATTATATATTAAGTAATATGACGATGAATTATAATTATAATAAAACATGATTTAATAAGTTAAAAAACATTTTGTACACTCATATCATACACTAAATAATAAAACATATTAAGACAAATAATATTCTTTTTAATTCTTGAAAAATGAAAGAAATTTTTATATCGTTTTATAAATTCAGTGTAACCATAATAGGAAGAATAAGATATTAAAATTTTAAAAATTCTTCATAAATTGTTTGCCAAATGTTGATATTATTTGAAAAAACGAGTAAAAGAAAACAAAAACTCATCCATATTCACTGCAAAAACTGCAGTGATTGATAAATTTAGGTAGAAGCTGTACATTTCGTTAACAAATTTGACATTCATGTTGAATAATCATTTAATTAACCATAGGATAGCATTACATCTTTTAGAACAAAAACTTGACACCCTTGAAAACTTAAGAGAAGAAGAGAACCATATATCACAATTTGAGAGCTAGCTAAAGCTTTACTTGCAACATCCATTTACAGAGGTAGAATAAACTCTGAAACAGAAGAAAACGATGCATATTTCTGCACAAAATTTTCACCACTTAGTTGACTGGCATTTAGTTGCCTTTCCAGCATCATGAAGGTAGTGGCTGAAGGTTCTCATGACTTCCTCATAAGTAGGCCTTTTGTCGTCAACTGCCTATCATCACTCGAACGTGTTACCTTAGTTTAGTCAGATTATTTCATGACAAGATATTATAACCAATCTAGGAAGGCATAGAGAAACCTGTTCAATGCAAAACAAGACTCATGAAACATCGGCAGAGATCTGAATCAAGTTGATAAGATCTGAATCATGTTATCCACTACATATTCTGTCCATAATTTCAGTGCAAAACAAGTGAAACCAGATCAACAGAGATTTAATGAAACATCATCACACTTTAGGAACTGCAGAGAGACTTGAGAAATGAAGATAATAACATGAGATCAAAGGAGAAAAATGCAATAAGGACTTGATCAATTCCTACCATTGCTGATATCAAGTTCTAAGCTCAAACTTGTGCTCCATCACTAATTGAGTAGAAAAGTCATAGATTCCACCATTTTCAAGACAAAACAAGTTTTTAACACAAATCCACAACACATGGCATGTAATTGGAAATCAATAATGGGAGCGGCCAGTGGAATTTTTTCATCTATTAGCTCATCATGTTCAGAGAAACTACAGAGGTAACTTGGAAAAATGGTAACTCATTAACCATTTCTGTGTCTGGCCATGCCATTCTCATTCTCCCCAGAGGCGATTTACTTTGGCCTTAACAGCTGGGGGAAAATCATATGAACCACTGAGGAACCTGACCAGGTAAAACCATGTGAAGCAATAACCAAACTTCACCAGTTAACTAATAGTACTTCAATCATGGCAAATATGTCGAATTAATTTCTATATGAAAAGGTGCCTAAATAACTCATAACAAGAAAATTTTACCTGTTCAAACTACTCTATTGAACCTTTCAGCTAACAATGAACTCTTTACTTATAGAAAGGCAAAAATTTCCTGCTACTCAGTCATCATAACTTTACACTTCTTTCACAATTTATCAAAATACTACAGAAAACAAAATATATTTATATCACCATACATGATTCCAATAAGCTTGACCCAAGAAGAAAACATCACAATCATCTACTACAACTAAAAGACAGTTTACCTCATACAAATCATTCATTATACTCTCACAAGGGCCAACAGAAACAAAAAACACTTCCAGCCATGAGCCCACAACGTTGCAATTATCATTAAGGACCACAAAGCATGTCATGCCTGAGTATGCAAAATAATTCTTGAAACTTTGATGAAGGAGTAACAACTATTGTAAATGCAGTATCCAGTTAAAGACTTTAATATATTACGGCAACCAACTTTTGGGCAGTCGGAGCTTCACCCAAAAAGAAAACATCAAAATTATATACTGCAACTAAAATACAGTTTAACTGCATAATGGAAGTCCATATCTCCAAGATCCTTGTGTTAAACTTACCAACCATAGAATGGCTATCAAAAGCAGCTAGTTCCTCGTAAGAAAGAGGCATCAATCGTAAAAAGTGAGGAGCAAACACTAATTGTATAATTTGACAGATCCCCTCGGTCTCAAAAACATAAGATCATAGAAAAGTAAGAAATGCACCAAATTGTGAAATTAGTAACTCCTGAACAAATGCACCAATGGCCCCCATGGTTGAAAAAAAACAAGCAGATGACAGTCGAGAATGAGTCACAATTTCTGCCTTTTCTCACATTTCAATAATGACTAAAGGATAAATTCAGCTCACTCAAATCAAACATGATCAGCTGAATGATATGGAACTTACCGTTATGTGAATACCCTTAGATTTACAGAATTCATGCAGCTTCTACTGCTGCCACACTGGATGATACTCCATCTGGTTAACAGCAGGGGTCATGTGTTCTATTTTAAATGATGAACACAATAATTTAAATGATAAAAATGATACGAAGTTTCTTAAAAAATAAAGAAGAAGAATTTTCCTTAATGCCATCAATGTTTGTTCATAATAAAGAGTCACAATCTTTCACAAATGTGTTATAATTAAAGAAATGAGTGTGCAACATGTGCAAAAGTGGTAGAAGTAAAGTTACCTTAAGAATCAGTGAAAGAACTTTGTACGCCTTTCTTTGGATTAGACCATCACTATCCGGCAATCGAATAACCTATTAATTCACAATTTAAAATATGAAATGCTTATTAAGAAAATACAAACACGATAGAAGCAAGAAAGGTAGAAAATATAAGGAATATATTAACCTTTAATCTAGGCTTAATAGCATGAAATAAAACACCAATCTCTTTGGCATCATGTTATGGGTAACAAACCCCACACCGTAACAATAGGGACTACATATAGCTCATCTGGGACTATTAGTTTAAGTAATTCTCCAAAGAGATTTTGTATTAGTTTCTTCAGACTTGCCAAATTTTCAGTTACCTGCAGAGTGAAGTATAAATTGGTTTATGTCAACTTGACATGACACAACATAAACTACTTGTACAATTTTGTTTATGTCCCTCTCTAAGAACTACTTGGACATAAACTACTTCTGTTAAGCAATTTATGTACCAAATTATGTAACACAAACCAAATTAGGAGTCATAAAAGTCATGAACTACTAAATTGGACATAAACTATTTTTTGGCAAATTGGACATCTACTTAACACAAACCAAATTGATCCTTTTGGTACAAGTAGTTCTTAGAGAGGGACAATAACTTACTATTTTCAATATCTTCTTCGGAGTTGTCAATTTCCTCACACGAGCATAATTGAGGGTGCAGCTTCACTTCCCTTCAAAGAATGACAAATCAACACAATTGCTCCGAAATAAAAGAAAAAGAATCACCCATTTGATTGAAGGTCGCTAATTTGCCAAAAGTATCAGGGCTGGTTCGAAGGGGTTTTCTTCATCTAGAAATATGAGAGTGGCTAGATGGGGAGATGTCAAGAAAGGAATCTTATCTGCACCTTCCTTTTAAAGCTCTGACAAAGGAGGAGTAGAAGGACTCTATAACTATCGGTGGGTAGATGACGGTGGAGGAGAGGAAAACGAGGGAGAGACCGAGGAAGATGACAATAACCCTAAATGAGTTGGTTCTGTCTGAATTGAAGAGGAGGAGAAGAAAAAAAAAGGGACAAAAAAGCACGAGAGCCGCACGTGATAACAAGGAAGCTAAAAACCATTTTGGCCTAACAAGTTATACTTAAAATAGTTTTTCTTCTAATTACATAGTTTTATATCAAATTGAAGATAATTAAACCTGTTTATCCTTCATAAAAGAAAGAGAAGAAATAATAAACAAGAGTGAATTTCAACAAGAGGTAAATAAGGAAGCATATATCTTGTTCATTAAAATCAAATACATTGGGTAGCTTTGGTTTCAGAATTGGTTTACACATAAAGAAAAAGTGTTCAGCCATCATCAAAAGCATCATCAAGTGGAAAGCTTCTCCCAATTATGAGCAAATTGACACTTATTATAACAGAAGAAAAGTGAGACAACTCATTAACAAAGGGAGGAAGAGGAAACAGAACTGAGTGAAAACAACGAATCAAGGCTTCCAACTTTTCTTTCCTGAATAATTTTTCAAAACATTAACATTAATTTAATATATTTGTTAAACTTAAGTACTTTGAATTTGTTCCCGCAAATTCACCCACTGTCAATTTCTGATTTCCAATCTATATACATTGTCTTCATAGCAAGGAAAAGTTATCCAAAATGAAAACTTTTAACATGAACAAGTAACAACAAGATTAAGTAAGCTTTAGTCCACCCCGTGAGGTCGGTTTTATGGTTTATATGGCACCATTGTGCTCTATCTATGCACATTCTGATTTAAGTTTAAATAAATATGTCCTTTTTAATCATTTTTTACCAATTCCTTTTAGGTCTTCCCTTCCTCCTTTAAATTGAGTAAAAAATTATTGTTTTCTTCTTCCCCTTCTTACTTCATCAGAATGAGAACTACTTATAGCAAGTGACAAATTTGGAACTGTCAAATCAGCATGATATTCTTAAATGGATAAGAAAATGACTCGGTTGCAGGCAGAAGACCATTCTCTGAAGAAACAAGCAACAAACACAAAATTGGCTTCAGATAACTCCAATTTGATGGACCTTTAAGGAGCACAATATTTTCCACTTACTTACAAGAATATTTAGAAATTAAAATCCTATGATCTTATTATGTACTATCCTTTAGAGGAACTTACCTGCATATAACGTACAACAGTGCTAGTGTAATCCACGGCTCTCCTTGGCCCAATCCTTCTCATTCTTTTGGTAGCAAAATTATCAGCATGAGCTGCATAAAATGTAAAAAAACCAGAATAAAAGATTTGAAAATAGAAGCATATGCACATTCCCATTACAATGTCACTATGGTACTTCTAAATATTCACAAATCTACACTCAAACATAGATTATGCATATGTGAAAGGCTCTTCAGGATACAATGACATTAGTGGGTTCTGTTCATGAAACAATTTCCATTCTTAACCTATTACAATTTAGCACAAGAACGGTTTAAGCAATACCTTTCTTGAGGGATCAACACCATACTTCCCAACTTGTTACTTTAAATAAAAGTCACAAGGAAAAAATTATAATCATGAACATAATAGTCAATCTGATTTAGCTCATACCATGTCAAAAATTTTGGATCAGAAACTCCATAAACGACATCATAGTGACCATGTACAGAATCAAGCATCTCCAAGTCCCCTGTTAATGTATCCCACCTGTTTTAAAACTGTTAAATATATAGTGGTACAAAAATGTAAAGCCAACAGTTAGACGACATACTTATATCTCTGATGCCTGTTAGTACTCAAAACCACTTCAAAAACAGTATCAGCATTGGCATCAATGATGCCTACGCCTTGACAAGTACACCTTTCCCACTCTGTAAATAGAATGTGCACAACTGTGACAAAACTCCCACTACAGCAATGAGAATAAGGTAAACAGTAAGAAAATTATGGAGATGTCCTTTATTATTACAGAGACAATAAAAGAATATATATATAAACTTGAGTAGTGAATGTACCTCAGAGCTGGCTACATCTTCAAATATTCTAACACTTGAAAATGAAGAAAGAGGGAGGATTCATTTAGCACAATGTATTGATATTAGTAAAAACAGAGTTAGCCACAAAAACAATGATTAGGATGAGACTAATAAGCAAATAAACCAGAAGTAAATATTAGTTGCAAGCTCTCCAGCCACCAGAGCACATATGCCCAGAACTAACATCAATCTCAATAATGCTATGAAACAAAAGTTTATTTTGTGTAAATTTTTACTCTTGTTAGAAACTATAAGCATTAGAAACTCCGAGGCTAGCATTAAAAGATATCCAGTTGGTGATAAGACCCAGGTAACGGAAGATGCACTTGAGAGGTTCTTCACTAACAACATCCAGAGTGCAAAATCCTAACACATCAACTGACCAAATAATATATGCTATTTTCCAGTGAAAATAAAATAACAATCACCAACATCATAAAACAACACTCATAAAACAAGGCTTCTACCACTCTTGGACTGTTGACATCATTACCTTTTGCACATATGCAATACTTGCTGCTCTTCATGTGCTCAATGTAACTCATTTGGCCCTTGCCTGCAGGCCTCTTGCGAAAAATTTTCATATCCGGATCTTTATCCTCCCAATATTTAGAGAAATTATTAAATGTGTGTTTCAATAACTTTTCAGCGATGATTAACAGAAATTTAATAGTTTTGTTAAACATAATTACGTTTCAATCATATTAAATTGCATCAGATCAATTAAATCTAAATCTGCTCCCAAAGGAAAGTCAGATAAACATAAGAAATAAGAGCTTCATCACCTTCGTTGCACTTTCAAAGAAAACAATGAGGACAAGAACCAGGGGAAACTGCAGCAATGAAGAAGAGAGCCCTTCGTTATTAGTGATCATGGAGTGATTCAAATGACTAACCGTGTTTATGAGTCTGACCATGTATGGATACTCTCTCCCATGGCTATTCAACTATGTTGACAATTTAGTGGTAGTACACCAAGACGTAAAAATCAAAACTTTACTTCAGCTGATCATTCCTTCAATTCTCAGGATAAGCAATTAGCAGCCCCAGAGCTTAAAACACGGCACTACCAAGTATTGTGTGATCAAGGTACCAAACGTTAAATGAATATCAAATATTTCAAAGATATTTTTATCGTGTAATCAAGCCTGTGTGTAATCATACAACAAAGTCATGTTATATTACTGCTTTCTTAATCCCCTTTGAAGGGAAAGTTTTCCATCCGTAGAAATGACCAACAGGAAAACTCTCAATGCACAATTCAAAAAATGCAGTTTTCCCACTTCCAGTAGATGCTAGATAACCATGTTAATGTCTGAAAGAAAATAGGCTGAAAAGCAGTCACATCAAATGAAAAGGAAGTGAAGCTGAGTGTGGTTGAATGATGAGCTGAGCTTATTAACATAGCGTGCGTTGATGCTAAATTAATTATAATCTAGATTTTGAGGTTTTTTAAACATAGCGTGCAACGCACGGGTTCTTCACACCATTCCTGAGGAAGTAGAAAATGACAAATTCAGAGTTTTCTCTCGAAGTTCAGTAATTCCCACCATCAAAATGAAGATTGACAAAAACAGACAAAGGCAGTTTCTGCAAATCCAAAATGGCCTAAAATTTCAGCCCATTTTGCAAACAAAATGAAAAAACTTATTTCCTCTCCTAGTCAACCTCCACGCTGATGCAGCACCAACATTCTAAATTGAGACACGAGAAGCCGTACCACACGAATCCCTCAAACAAATAAAATTGACAATTTCTTTTCCTTTTAACTCCAAGAAAAAAATCATAAGAGGTTGTACTGTATCAGGTTTCAACCACCACAGAACTCAACAATAATCAAAAAAAAAAAACAAAAAAAACAATTATCCTTCCTTCAAAGAAGAATGAAAATGAAATTAACCAAAACCCACATGAAAATCTTGCAGACGTCAAGCAAAATCAAGCCGAATTCCCCCGAAAAAACACGTCACCCCAAACAGCCAAATTCGAAAATGGCAGTAAAAAAATTATCAAAAAAAGAAAAAGAAAAAAAAAGAGAAGCGTAACTGGTGACCACAAACCTGACCACTGGCGATAATAACAGGATCCCTCATAAGTTGTTTAGAAAGCGGACATCGAAACGCCTCCGGTACGGTGGCCGAGGACTCATTAAGCTTCAAAGGCAAGGATCGCTTAATCTTGGACGTTTTCAGAGCCATGAGAAGCTGGTGGGCCCTATTAAGTGACTCCAGTTTAACATCATCACAATCATCCCGGGCAATTGCTTCAACCAATTCCTCTAAAAACAACAATCGATTTTATACCAATGGAATGATCCGCTGCATCAATTCAACCAACAATCGATCTCCAAAGATGTTGACAACTATGTTGACAATTATGAAACTGTTGCGTTGGAATACAATTTCACCGCAACTGAATCCCTATCCCTAATATCAAAATTGATAGCCAAATTTCAATTTCATCCATACCTAATACAGATATACAGAACTAACAGCGTTAACTTTACGAAAATGAAGATACAGATCAAAACCTCGCAAAATTAAGCCATCTAGGTTCGATTCAACCGCAACGCACAATCATCGACAAAACCACATATGATAATTTGAGTAGGATATAGCAGATACCTTGCGACGAAGAACACCGGATTAAGCTTTGCGAGAGAGGAGGAGACGGCGATACCGATGTAGTTAGCGTCGGAATCGGCGGGCGAAGGTTGAAGCATGCAACTAAAGAACTCGGGATTTTTTGTCCAAAGACGTATAGAAACTCAAAAGTTTTTCTTTTTCTGGAGAAAAGAGAAAGAAAATAAAGAAAAATCCCTAAGCAACTCACAAGTTTGTCACGTGAGGGATTGGATGACAAAAATTTTTAATCTCATACATCCACTAATTAAGTAAAGACTTATAGTAGATGATCTAACTACTTTCTCACAGTATCTAATGGATGAGTTAAACGTGTGACCAAATTCTGATGCTCTCCTGCAGCTTCATCCCCTCCTACCCACTTATATGCTTGCTCACTATCCACATTGACCTCAATTTTCCTCCCCATCCATCCATGCCATTTTCAATCCATAATATAATCCATACCCAGTACTTTGCAATTTCCCAAACACAACAGAAAGCCACCCCGCCAATCACCATTATGGTCCCGAAGAATACCACCCGCTACTACGTCGATTTCATTCACACCTCTAGTATTATTTTTGTTGAGTTTTATCTAATTCTTCTGTGGTGGTGACTAACATATTTACCTTTATTTGGTTGATGATAAGAAAAATGTTATAATTAAGTGATTGACACTTTCAACTTAAATAGGTTTTGAATTCGAATCATCTAAATTTTCGCTCATCTTTATATCAAAAAAAAAAATGTGAAACTTCCAAACCAACCAAAAAAATAATTCTCCTTTTAAATCAGTTTTCATTTTAATATATTTCATCGAGATTTTTAAACAATAAATGACAAGTCATAAGAAAACAAAAACATATCAATATACTATAAGTGATAATTTTATCAACTAAAACTACAAAATGTATAATTAATTGACATATCCACAAAAAAAATCTTTTAAATTGTGTTTTTTTTTATCAAACTTTATTAACACTTTTTTCACTTTTTTCACTTTTATCGACCTTTAACAAAAAATAATTAAGGCACTCTTATTTTAGTATAATTTTTTTTCAAAAAATCACGGATATTAAATAATAATAACAATAATAACGTCATTCACAACCTTTTTTGTTACAATTAACAAGGTTAAATTTACACTTAAGTTGAACATGGACATTCCAAGATGCTTCAGAAATTTTGAGATTTTCTACTTCTAAGACAATATCTCAATGTCTTTGCTGTCATGCTAATTTGTAAGTCATCTAAAATTTAGGTAAAAGTGTCGGGAATTTTTTTCCTTATGACAAAATGCAAACTATATTAAAATCACTAGAAATAAATCCATAAGGAGGATTATGGCTTGTCATGCCATTCCGTAAATGAGATTATAACATATTTAGCATATTGGACACAAGATACCAATAAAATCTTAAGGAATTGAAGGGAGGGCATGATTGTGGACAACTTCCACCCCGTCTTACCACGGTTGTTGGCACAGAACCCAGCAGAAAACTGCGAAAACGAATGAAAGAGGGGACTGATTTGAGAGTTCAATACAAGTCAATATGTGATTCCACCTCAAAACCAATTGACAATGAGGGGAGTAGCACATGAAATTTATATGGTGCTCTCAACATACTTATATTTTTTTTATGTGAGATGGGTTAACCATGAGCATTTTTCATTATTTCAACACTACATGTCTTATTCCCATGTCAAATCCAATGATCATGTCGTTCTTCTACGCTACGAGGAATGGTAAGAATGTGTTCGTATTGGATAATCTTACAATGTGATTAAAAATAAAATCACTTATTTTTGTGTATTTTAAAATCACAAAGTCACATATTTAAACTCGTCATCGTGGTCGATAAATTCATATATCCGTTAACATCCACTTTTGTCATTCTTAACATTTTTTTTTTATAAGTCCATGTCTCAATAAATAAATTGTGTGAAAATATTTTTGGCTAATTATGCATACTCCTGTTTGAGATCTTTATTACATATTTTTAGAATTCATTGTCCACTTAAGTTTTGGAGTGTCAACAAGAATACGACCTTAACTTGTCTTTACATGTATTGAACTTTAGGTTGGATTTAGATTCGGCAGGTAGCTCAATATTTAATAATATTAATAAAACAGTTTTTGATGAACAATGACCAACATTAAAACTAGTGTTAAAACTAATTTTGACCAAATTTGACCTATATTAATATATGAAACATGCTACATTAAATATTCCAAACACTGATCGAAACAATATGATTTAAAAGCTTGTTTGGGCAGTTGATCCTCATATGAGCCCTAAATAACCGTACAAATGACAGTGGATTAGTTGTATATGTAACTTATGTATTAGTAATATCTAATAGGACGTAGATTACTCCGTTTCTATACTCGTAAGTAATTATATTTCACTAGAGCATAGACGGAGTTATCCCTACAAAATTCTAAATTACAAAAAAATTATTTATTATAAAAATTATAATATTGAGGACAAAAAATAAATGAAAAAAAATGAGAGAAAATGAGTTTAAAATTTATATTTTTACTAAAAGTATGATTGGTAAATTAAGTTTGTAACATTTCATATTTTAGTAATAGAATTTGGACAAATTATATTATACTCCTGTGCCTAGTAAATTTTATATAACAACAACTAAAATTATATTGTAATAGAGGGCCCCCACTTATATACATGACACATTATTAATGTAATCACAAGACTATTATATAAAAATTGTGGATTTTTTTTTAAGCCAGAATTGTAAAATTTGAGTCACTTTTTAGTTTTTAACCGTTTGAATTATTAAAGAAAAAAGAGTTGACCGCCACACATCTATCCCTTATTATTCAATACTATCCCTATACTGTAATTTTTGGAGTATTAGATGGACACACCACCGTGGCCACCACAATATTGCTAATCAAAATTTCATTTTGTGAATTTTTTATTAATAATATTCTCATTTTATATTTTTTCAAAGAGTATTCGTAAATTTTTTTTGTAAAATTAAATTTTTTAATATTTAGTAAAAAATATTTATATATTAAATTTATTGCCCCAACGAATCCAGAGACATGACTTTACCTCTAACTAGGAGAATATATAAATTATAATAAATATTAAATCAAATATAATTGAATAATAAATCAAATATCACATAAAAATACATCACTTTCCAAACACGGAAGAATACATCACTTTTAAAGTGTGAGAATACATTAAATATAATTGAAAAATACATTAACTATAAGAATACTATGTGAGTATATTGTTATAAATTTTGTTGCATTTGTGTAGTTTATTTTGTATAAGAAGCTAAATGAAAGCCTTTAGGTTGCGTTTGACAAACGGAAATGAGAATGAAGCAATCGACATTTGATTAATTCAACATTTATTAAAATAATTTGATTGACTTTGATTTGTTAGGTAAAATCATTAAAAGAATAAGATTACTTATAATTTATTTAATTTTTATCTTAAATAGTATAAGATTATCCTAACAAATAATCAAATTACCTATAGTATTAATTAGATTGTCTTTGCCTTTGTTCAATTAACAAAAAGATGTAGCAATCGGAATAATTTGCCAATTGCTCCATTCCTATCCTTGTGCGTCAAACACACCTTAGTTTAAATAATTGATAAGATTACTGATTCGATAAATAATTTAACTATTGATAATGAAAATGATAAAAATTTCAAATAGAGGTTTTTTTTTTTTTTTTGGCAATAGGTAAAATTATTAGACAGTGATATTATTATTAATAATGAATTTAAACATAGATTGAGGATGTGATATTTAACTAAAAAGTTAATTGTCACACAACCTCTAATGATAATATATATTTATTACCATAATCGGAGGCTCCATCATTGCGCATTACATTGCTTTCAAACTCTGGCATGTTGCTTCTTTTCAAACTTTTAATCAATTTACAATGTTGTTTTCTAAAATAATAATAATATAGAGTGAAATTACAATTTTAGTACATAAATTATGACCATTTTATATATTTTTTGTCAGGTTAACTAAAAAATACCTAAAAACGTTAAAATTTTAGCAATTTTAACCTATCACAAAAATTGTTTTACGGGAACTCTAAAATTTAAAAACTTTTGGAGTATTTTTAGGTTGAACTGATAAAAAAATAATTATAATTTTATGGACTAAAATTACAATTTTTTCCAAAAACAAAACAAAAGTGTAAACTTGGTCGTGTTGTTTATTTTCAGAGTTGTTTTCAGCAAAAAAACACCAATAATATGGTTTAAGATGGAAGGAAGTAGTATTGGGAAATTGAGAATGAACCGAAGTCCAGAGTTTCTGGCGGGCCTAGGCCTGCATTTCCAAATCAGGCAACATAGGCTAAAGAAATTGACATACGCTGCCCATGTCCACATTAATCTGATGCTTCCAATGGAAAAAGTCCAAGGCCCAGTTCAAAAACGAGGGCTTTAAACTTGAAAGTCCAATGGGAACTTTCTCGCGGGCCCACCATTCCAATTTCTGCAACAACAGCCGAAACAAAAATCAGGTCAGGTCACGCTCACGAACCTCAGTAATCACTGTCCGTCCCGATCGCTGACACGTGGCAACATACAGATGAAGAATTCTAGCTGGGGTTAGGTATGTACCTCTGGAAATCTAACGCTAGATTTTGGTGGGTAATTATTACCTGCGGCAACCCACAATTTCACACGCTCTGAACTCGCCAATCAAAATTTATTTGGGATTCTCTTTTTCACCCCTAGTCTAATCCATTTCCCATAATATTTTCGGGTCTATTATTATTATTTAAGGGGTGATTTGGTAAAATTATCTAAAATCAGAACCGCAATATGTATAATAAAAATGAGAATGAAATTATATTTAATTATCTAAAATCATTGTATTTTTTATATTTGATTTATTGAAATAATTGAAATCGAAAATATATAATTATAATATATATAAATATTAATAGGTGCACGACCAAATTTAAAATTGAATTTAACGAAATTTTAATATTTAAAAATTAAATACATTTTCTTATTCTCACACTTTTAAATTAAACATTTAAAATTATTTTAAATTTTCAATCCAGATCGATTACGATAACCATTTTTTTATCTATTTTCTACCTTATGAAAGTAAAACTAAATTAAATAAAATTTGTATTCTAAATATATGAAAATAAACTAAAACAACAAGCAGAAATTAAATCTAAAATACTCTTTCATCTTGTAACAATAATTTTATTATAAGAAATTAAATTATTATGTGAAATATGAAAAATGTATTTTCATTTTTCTAGTATATAGTCTTATTTAATAATTACAAATATCCATTTTTTGGGGAAAAAATAATACAATTTATTGCATACTATGAAAGATTAAATACTTTTATATTGGTAGAAGTCTTGTAAATTATTTATTAAACCCATACTTAATAAATTCTGTCGGTAAAATCATTAAAAAAATAAAAAAAAATGAAATTAAAGAGAGAGGAACAAAACAACTATGAAAGACCATCCCACAGGGAAGAGGAATCCATGTTGGAAAACCTTATAAATGCTTAGGACAAAGGATTACAGTAGGAAAAGCGTTGCCACCAAATTCACTTTCCTTCATTCCATAATGTAGTACAGATACTTTTAATGTTAAAACAAATAAGTACCCCCTTTATACAGTTTAATTTCCACTCTAGATGAGAAAGTAAAAAACCTTGTAGCCCTACTGTTCATTGTCACTGTTCATAGTCAAAAATAGTTGATAATAAATTGTCAAAAAAAAAAAAAAAAAAAACCAGCTAGCATCTTGATTTTTCCTTTTTTTTTTTGAATTTACCATATATTCATGGTATTAGAGAGGGTGAGATAAATTATTAAGAGAGATTCATATTATTATACAAGTATGAATGATTTGATTGAGAAAAATTTTTAAAAATTTTCGGCATTGTTGCTTATTGGTCAAATGTTCGTCATCTTAATTATCTATTTTTGTTAATAGTATGATACTATTATTTTTTTTATTATTTCTATTTTATATACAGATATAATAATTTCAAATATATCTTTGTTAGTTCAAAATAATTAACTCACGTTATTAATAATTTATATACAAATTATAGAATTAATATATTAATAATATGAGACAAAATTTTGTAATTACTATATCACTTTTAATAAGAAAATAAGAACTAAACACTAAATTTTGTGAATAAGTATACAATCATGATAAAAATTAATTATTTAGTATCGCTAACTGCATAATTTTATCATACAATAATAAAATACGATAAAAGTAAAAAATAGAACGATTATTTTTACGATAATATTAAATCTTAACTAATCAAAATGATACTATTTCTTTTCTTTAATTACAACATTGAGATTCGAACTCTAATTTTAAAGTCATAAACTCAGGTCTTTCCCATATCCTCAAACCCTCCCACCCCTTTAAACGATAGTACTAGACAATGTAATATGTACATTTATAGCTCCAATAATCTAATGTTTACAGCCTCAACCATCCTCAAATACATCTCATTTAGTTCTTAAGTTTATAATTGCACAGCAAACCATTCTCACCTGGCGGATAGTTTAAGGATAACGCAGCTGGTTTTATTACTGTATGGTTGTGTGTGCATATAATAGTACTATGAGCATGTGAGCCGAGAAGGCTGATGAGGGGGAGGTAAAAAAACATTAGATGAGGGGGAATCTAATAATGTTACCACGCCCGAAATGACGTTTCCCGAGGGTCTTTTAGCGGTTTTGAGATGCAAGAAAACAGCCTTTTGCCGACCTCTCCTCTCTCTCTATACAGTCACCACTTACCTCACCATTCTCATCTCATCTCCCAAAGTCTCTATATATTTCTTCCCCACTTCCCCTTCTCTACTCATACCTCTTTGTGCTTCTTCCATTAATGGCAGCTTAACCATAGTTATAACTTATGTAGCTTTCAGTTTGTTGAGGAACCTAGCTGGATGTCATCTTTCTCCAGCTGGAGTAACTCCCTGTGTTTCTTCTTTGCTTGTATTTGGTGGGATTTTGGAGCTTTTGATTTCAGTCACCATAGCTTCCAAACTCCCATTAAAGCATGCCCAAGATCTTCAACAGATCTTTCAGATTATTGGGATTCTGTTTTCTTTTTTTTTTTTTTTCTTTTCCTTTTGGTGATATATTTCATTTGATGCAAGTAGTTAGATCTATATCGAAAAATCAAGGGTTTTGTGGGATTTCTTGTTTGGATTGTTTAATTTGCTGTAAACATGTAAAAAAGGGACGATCTTTCTTTCTTTTGTGGGATTTTTCGGAGGGGGGTTGACTTTGAGGAGGGTTTTTTGTTGTTTGTTTGAGAGGGTGGAGCTCCTTGAAGTCCAAAAGAGGTTTCTAATGAGGTTGATTGAGCTGCTGACCTATGGATCCCTCAGCCCTATCCCTTTATTAAGGAAAAAACCTTATTGTTATGTTGTATATTATGGGATAGGTTTGTGGCTTGCATATGTCAGGAGCTGCATTACCTCATGTTTGGATCCTTCTTTGGATTGAAGGGAGCTCTACACTTTTTGAGTCTATAATTAGTATTCTTCATCAAATTCTTGCTTCCTTTCTTTTTTATTTTTTAAGAAAATCTCCTTTGTTTGTTTCTTGTCTTCCTCCTAATGATTGTTTTTGCTCTTTTGGTTCTTGGTTTGGTGAAGATTTGATTTCCAATTTGGCCATTGGGATCATCCATCACACCTGACTTTTATTGCTGCTGCTGATCCAATTGTGTTTTTAACTTTTGTTGCAGTTTGGCTATCTGATTGTGAGTACATTTTAAGTTTCCAGATTTCCCTTTTGCTATTTTTAGTTCTTGGAAAGTCAAATGTTTATGGTATTTTTCTGGTACGTCACTGGATGTTTTTTTAATGGCTTTTTTTTTTTTCCTCCAGGGATCGATCCAGAGCGAATCTAATGGTGCCTCTCTTTTGTTGTTGCAGATTCAGGATTGATGGATTATTATTATGGATCTCAAATTTGTACAGTCCAAGAAAGAGACCCCCTCTTTGGTTACTGACAATGTTGTTGAAATGTAATTCAGATTTATTTATATTTTGTGTAATCTCCATGAAAGAGGGTTTCGGTATTATAAATAAGAATAATACTCTAATTTTGGGCTGAAAAGTGTTTTGAAATGTGTTGTGAAAAATATATTTACGCCGATACTTAAATATAATTTTTTTTGAATACAGTAAGAGACTGTATTCAATATTTGTGAATGATTTGATGAAACCCTATTCTCTAATGAATTGGGTGTTGGAGAAGCTAGGGTTTTCGATTTTTGCATGTTTAATGTTGTTAAGATTTCAAATGTGCAGCCGTTTTGGCGTTACATTCTCTTGGGTCTTCAATTTAGTTTTCTAAAATGGGGATTTGAAGCCATTTACATTTATAATTAGTTCAAAGTAGACTTTGTGACAACAATTTATAGTCCAGGAATTGACATTATATTTAAAATTAATAGTTCTTGAATTCAAATGGATTCTTTTTTGAACTTTAAAAAAATTTCGGTTTCCTTTTCTGAATTGAAAACAAGAAAAAAAATACAGTCCTATAGTATGGTCATGTTAAATTTAATAATTGTTAAATTTAGTTTTAAAATTTTTTAATAGTAAAACATTTAAACTAATAAATTTTTTTAATATAACACTGTAGTAGAGGAAGTTGGACATAATCAAAAGTTAAATAGTTTAAAAATATTCAAATAGATTATATTCATGTGCAGTTTTAATGATTTAAAAATATTCATCTAATAGATTATATTCATGTGCAGTTTTGATGATGTATTGTTCATCTATTATTTCAGTGCATTATATTAATCTATATAACGTCCAAATATACGTCACGCGTCAATAGATTAACGAAATTAAAAAATAATTGTTAAATCTATAAAAAAATTATTATGAGACCAAGTGTATTATTATTAAGAAATTTTAGAATTAAATTTATTAATTGTTAAACGTTCATGATTAAATTTATCACTAGACCATATTATAAGGATTAAATTTGTATTTTTTTAAAAAAATAAAAATAAATTTGTGATCGTAATTTTTTATTAAATATAAATAATTTAAAAATTAACAATTATATTTGTAAGTTATAATATTATATATATGTTATACTTTTAAGAGAACTTTATTTTTAAATAATAGTTAAACAGCATTCGTTTAAAGCTTTGCACTCTTCAAAAGCAATTGTTGCAGGCAAAGAAATTAAACTTGCCTGACCAATTTGCTAATGCTTCTGACCGACCACCTCTTCTGATTTCAAACATCGGAAAAACCCTTTCCTGCCATAAATAAATAAACAATTTTTCGTAAAAATTTGAAAAATTACTAAATATCGATCCTTTTTACTAGTACCATTATTTCAGATGGTTATATTTTTTATGTTTAATTTTTTTTTTTAAAAAAAAAATACACGGCCCATCAGAGAATTATGTTTGGATCGCGGACTGGACAAGTACGCATTTTGGCCAGCCGCATAATTCTTAAGCCATGCGTTCTTTTTTGGCCAACGGTCCATGCTTAATTCTTGAATGTTTAGATAGTTGGTTAGAACGACATGCTTTGGGTGTAAAAGTGTATATTTGTGTTTTTAAAGTATTTGAAAAGTAAAATAATAAATAAGGAAGACCATATTAATAAAAAGAGAGAATATTTAATAATCAAAAAATTCTTTAATAAATGAGAATTTCATAAGAGATAGATTCACTCACCTAAAAAGAATTTATTATAATAACTTAGTGAGTCGCAGCGGCGGTGGAACCACCGTAAGACAAGAGGGGTACTGCATCCTCTTGTTGTCGAAAAAACCTTGAATATGGCTTCCCGAGCGGTGGTTCTATTGGGAGCAACCATGAGTTGCATCTGAATGTGGTTGCTCCGACTCGTGCAGAGAGAGATTATTGGACTGTCGAGAAGAGGGGTTTGGTTCGGCTAAATAAGAAAAGGTGGAGAAGGAGATGGTGGTAAAGGTGGAAGCGGAAGGGAGGTGGGGGAGGAGTCGGCCGAGGGAAGAGATGGAAAGAGAAACTTTTATATCTAGGTTATTATCCTTTTAAAAATTGCTTCTTAGATCCTTCTAGTTTAAGAACTTGTTTATTTTTATTTTTCTTTTACTAATTTCACTAAGCCTAATTTTATTAATTAAATGTATGCTAGTGTATTAATTGTCTATATGATTTTTTTAAATAAAAAATATATATTAATTTATTGAAAAAGTCCAGCAACGATTGATAAAAGGAAGATACAGCCAAAGAAACACAAATTACGGATAAACTTATATAGATCTACTTTATCAAGCGCTGGATTTACCACATGTCAAAATTTTAATTCGAGCAAGGATATATCACTAATTTTTTGATGAAAACTCCAAAACATAGATATTAAAATTAGATTTATGATGACTAAATTTTCTTGGACGAACCCAGCGAATGTCAACAATGCCGCTACCAATGCAACGAAGTTCACCAACGAACACCATTAATGAAGCCGCGAACAATATACAAAAGAAAATAAAGATTGAGGGGATAATACTCTTTATTGGATGACGGAACTAAAAATAATAAAATAAAAATAGACAACAAATTTATTTCCCCCATCCTTCCATGATAAGAAAGATGGAGAAAAAAAATATTTTTTAAGGGTTGAGTTTCAAAGAGAAGAGATGAGAATTTGTGCTTTATCTCTCTATGATTTGATTAAACTATAACTTTAATTGTCAATATGATTAGTTGTATTAATGGTTATAATTTCAATTTGTTTTAGGTATAAATTCTAGTAATTCTCTAATTACAATGTCTTTTTTTTGTCCCTTTTATTGGAACGAGATGAAAAATAAAAATAAAAAAATATTGAAAGATTATGATGGGTCACTCACATAAATAATTTTCTTTTCGTTGCAAACCCCCATGTACCATTCATTTTTTTAGCCACAAATATTTTTCTCAATTAATGGATTTCAGGGTTCCAACTGAACATAGGGGTATGTCCGGTTTTAAGAGCAGAACTGTGGGGAGCGTTCCAGGGCCTCCAACTCGCTTGGGAGATGGGTTGCAGAAAACTGGAATTGGAATCAGATTGCAAGGAGGCTGTTGAGATAATGTTGAAGCCGTTAGAAGACAATAATGATGTGGGGAACCTGTCTAGAGCCATACATGCAATGTTAAGAAAGGACTGGGTAGTGAACATTAGTCACATTTGGAGAGAGGCAAATCGTGCGGCGGATTGTTTAGCGGCAGTAGCATCCAAACAGCAGTTAGGGTGCACAAGACTTGCGGTACCACCGGATATAGTCCAACGATGGTTGACCCATGATATGCGAGAAGTAGTTTCACACAGAACGGAAACTACATAGCGAGCTTAGGTCTTTGACCTCTTTCATTGTACCAAAAAAAAAAAAAATATATTTTTCTCAATTACTATTTTTCATATATTTTTTACTCGTCCCACCTCTTTATACCATTTTGCTCCTCCCCTTCTTATTTAGTCTCGTTCCCTTGGACTATTTTATTAAAAGGCCAAAATGATATAAGACGATGGACTAAATAAAAAAAGAAAAAAAATAGTAATCTCCTTTTTTTTTTTTTTACCTTTTTCACCTCAACAAAACATATGAATTTTTACTATTTTCTCCTCCCTGCCCAATCAACACTCGCTATGTTATACAATAGCCGAACCAAGTATCATTTTGACTTTCTTTTTCTTTATTCACTCATACTTCTTCTACCTGTATGTATAGTAAAAATAAAATGAAGTGGTTCTAAATTCAATCAATGAACTTATAATTACGTATATTCTATCTGTTTGTAAATAATAATTTATTTGGAATTTATGCAGATATTAAATATAAAAATAAATAATTAAATATACTTGTAGAGTTATTTTATTTATCAAAGATAAATAAATTTATAATTTTAATGATCAAATATTTATATTTCTAAATTTAAAAAGAAAGATAGACATATCATAGTAAAAATTTATAATGATTGATTTGATTGGGAATAGTTTATGTATAATTACTTTTCCTGTAACATATTTTTAAATTACTCATACAACACTTCAAATATTAATTTTTCCCTTCAAAATATAATAAATTTTTAAGTTTGAGTACATAATTATTTATTTAGAAATTCAATTCACATAGTTTTAGAGAAAACACTTCGAATTTTTCTTTGGGAATAAATTTTGCATTAATTGTTTTTTCTTTTGGGACTTGTTTTATGGTTATTTCGCATCTCACGGAATGTTCTAATTCTTTGTTTCTTTCTTTTTTACCTCAACCAGCCCACAAATATGGAAAATTCTACCTTTTCCCTCTTTTTTTGGTAAAGGCCCACCCATATTGGGCCTAAAACTAAATAAAACAATATAATAATAAACTATTTCCTAAAAAATGTAGAAAAATAACAATCATTTAAATGGAGAAAAGAACTTGAACAGACTTTTTTGCCTCTGGACAAAGATTGACATGGTACAACAAGAGGATACACATCAGTTGTGAGAAAGAAGAACAGAGTGGAGAAAAAGAAGTGTTATAAAAGCGTTATAATTCTTCTAATCAAGGAAGCTTACGACTTCCAGCACAAATCCAGTTTTGCTAGGGGAGTATCTAGCCAGTTTAGCAATTAAAAGGAGACACAAGAACAGGCCTGATGCAGAATCCTATCCCATCTTCAATGTCTTTGCCATCGAAATCTGGAGCATACCAAATCGAGCTCTTCAGATCCCAGTAGAATGATGATTAAAAGAAGCTTCAGAATACCCCCAAAACCTAAAACCAGACAAAATGATGATTCTTGATTAGAGCCACAATTTGGCTGTTTGGTGCATATCTTTCATCAAATCCAAATATCCAACATCATCTCAAATCATGTTCCTGAACCCTGATTCTACATGACTTTTTAATGGCTGGGCATAAGCCCTTCTTCAATCCAGAGTCAAGACTCAAGAAGGAAAATGAGCAAGTGGCAGAGGATAAACATAAATCCCAGAAAGAAACAACATGCATAAGAATATTCGAGAAAAAGGACCTGTACAATGTTCGAAAAACTAACTACTTCCTTATTAAACAAAACTCACCAGGAACATATCAAAACGATTGGCCAATTCTCAAAATGAATAAGCTTGTGTGACGAGTACTAGTTTCCTACTCCCTCCATTTCAAATTATAAAGAGGTGTTGCAGAAGAAGAGACATGTCAAAATATAAGTCCCTTTGGAGTTTCTAGATAAATTATAAATGTTATTCCTAATATAGCCTTATTTATTTAATGCTCTTTTGTTGGAAACAGTAGCAAGGTGAGATACAAATTAAATGAAGGTTTTACCTCATGATACATGCGGAACAGAGCCATTCTCCAAGCTGACATCCAAATTACAACCCCTGATTTCCACATAAAAGCAACTTAAACACCATAAAGACAATCTAAAAAAAATGAGAACCTACATGACATTATCAAAATATTACCTCTTCAAAGCTAAACCCTTCATTTCATTAATCTCATTTTCAAGAGCTGTACATGCAATCTGGATTTCTATGTTCTTCACACATAGCTCCCTCCATTGCAATGATAAAGCATTAAGCTCATTCGCAGTGCTTTGCTGATCAATGAAACATGTAGCTAAGGAACCTGCTTGTCATTGGATATGAAGAAATACAAAAATTAATATTAAACAAAATTTCCCTTTCTAACCTGATGATATTTTCTTTCACGATTTACTGCTTCGATCTGTTCATTTAGCTTCACTGCTTGTGATTGTGTCCTGAAATGTTAATTCAAGCATTCAGAGCATCTTCTGATATAAGCATTTAAAAAAACACAACACAAACTGATCGTTTCAGTAAAACAACTGAAAACTGTCTCAGAAAATGGACTCATATACACTAATGTAAGGTCCAACTAATCCCTGAAGACGATAGAATGACCCGTATTTGTACATTCTTGACTTGAAAAAAATAAACAATTCTCCTAATGTCACACAACCAATTGCATATTTATCCCATTGGAAACGCATCAAGAATCCAATAGTTGTAGGAAATTGGTTGCGTGGTAAAAATGGTACAACCCTAATGTCACAAACTTCCGTCAATACAAATAATACTTTGGACAGTTTTAAAAAAGTGGACCCACCGAACACCTTTCCATTCCATCATCTGGTCAAGAAATAAATGAGATGTGCAAGCTAGAGATATGGAATTTAAGTATACAATTACACTATCTAGAAGAACAAATAGCCTTGTATTCAAGGATAAGATGTCCGATAAACAGTAGTAACATGAAAGTAGGAGCTACACTAGTTCCATCTGAAAACCTGGATAGCATGGACTCCAATTTTTGGTTGTACTGCTTCCAGACCTCTGGACCATGCTTTGACATCAGGTCTAAATTTTCCAACCTGAGAAAGAACATTTTTAAGGAAATCAGATACATATTTAGATAATTTCCACACCAACTTAGAACAATTCCCAGTGACATTGTTGTAAACCAGGTGACTTGACATTTTCACCTCCCCAACAAAGAGAGACTACTAAGCTGTTCCTCCACTACATGAGTAATTGTTCAATAAGTTTGTCTTCTACTTGCAGAAAATTAAAAAGATAGTGGACACCTCCAATTATTCTGGAGGCAGCCAAAAGCTCAAGAGTAGCTCTGACTGTTATGCCCAATCTTAATTCACTCTAGTCCCTACAGCTAAAATAAGTAAATAAATAAATAAAGAGAACTCACAGCTGACCAACCTGATAACTTGGTGCTGCAGCAAACCCTGACCTTTTCGAACTGCTTGCTCCCATGCAGTTTCGTCATTTTGTTTGTTGGCAGGAGGAGCTTCAAGTCCATATCTTGATGTGTCCATTTGGACTGGAGGCCTCCCTGCTCTAACCCTCTCATATTCTCTTGCTAGCATTGGATGATCCTATATCAGATCCACGAATATATCAGTTCAGCAGTTACATGATGTACAAGCACCACAGACTGTTTTCCAACACACCACCTAACATTGAACTAACACCCTGAATCAAGTGTATATGAGCTTTTCAAGATGGTACCTCTAACACAACATTGAAAGAAGGAATCTTGGTTATTCCAGTAAAAAGTACAAAATGGAAATGCGACTAGAAAGGTATTTTCGCCTATTCTCTATTCCAAAATGAAGTTTGAGATTATATATTTTGCAATCGCAGGTCACAGATAACTGAACCTTAGTTATAAACGAGTTGAATTACAATCAAATTTCATTCGGTCAGTTACCGACATCAATAAGTGTTGAGATATCTTCTTCTCCATCTAAAATAAGGTTATGAAGAAAAAGCCAACACGTCCACCTACAATGTTCCATCTTTATCTTTCACCAAAGCCAAGGTAACATTCTTTATTTGAGCTAATATTTAAAAAATTCAATCTCAACCAGGTTCCATCCAATTTCCTTTATTCAAAATCAAAGCAACTCTAATAAAATTTTCAACAAGAATGTTGTCAATAAACTCTTCATCGAATTAATTTGCAAAATCCTAAATTCAAAGCAAGTATTAATCTCAATTGGATCTCACAAGCTATACACCACGGAGGCAAAAAACTTATCCATGAATTAAAAAAATAGTAAATTACAACGTGGAAAGAACATGTCCTAACCCTAGAAAGCAATTGAAAGGGCTAAAAAACAACCCAACGCAAACACAGAAATCAGTTCATATAAAAACATGTAACAAGACAGGTTTTTAAGAATATTTCAGACCTCGAAGTTGAATTTAGGAAGTGGAGGGAGGTCTTTAAGGAAATCGGAAGGCTTTTTGTAGTAGCTCTGACGCATCTCTTGTTCCACTAAACGATCCACCTCCGCTTTCACTTTGGGGTTGCCGTAGTCATCGTCGATGTAGGGGAGCGCGTCGATCACAACAGCGCCGGTAGACCAAGCCGGACGAGCAGAAGGTGGAGCTTCCAGCATTAAAATACGGTTAGCACCGTTTGCCGTCGACGATGACGCCATTGTCTCGCTAAACAGACTCGTCCCCGCGTCCAAGCTTACGGTTTAAAACGCAAAACTAAACCATATTACTTACCCACCCCCCAGTTTTGGATTTATTGCCAATAAACCCCTAACTATTTTTAATACTAAGAACTTACTGTGACTTTGATAAACTAATTCAGTCCTTAAGTCAATTTAATGAATTAAAAAATTATTAAATGCGTTTAATAACAAGTTAAATGGATTTGCAATGCAAAGTTTCAAATTATGTAATAAATTTATCACTTATTGTTGAATTAAATTATTTCACATTGTTTATTATTTAATTTTTCTTGAAATAAATTTTATTTTATTAAATATTATTTTTTAAAAGTATATCTTTTCCATTGAAATAAATAAAAATTTATTCATGAATTATTATTTTTTATAAAAATTTATTGGTGTTTGTTTTAATTATCATTTTAATTTTTAAATAATCAATGAAAATAAATTTATTTTAAAAAGTTTAAAAACATTTTTAACATTAGAATTTCATAATATTAAATATAAACAATTAGATATTTAAAAAATAATGATTTTATTATAATAATTTCATTATCCAATATTATTGACAAAAAAAAAAGTTCCTTTAGTTTTATGCCCAAGCTTCATCCATAAGATGAACCTTTTCTAGTTCCTGACGAATTTAAAAAAAAAAAAAAAATGCACTCCTCCTCTGCCAATTTTTGTCTTAAATCCAAGCAACAAATTAATTTGTCTCCCCAGCCTGAGGCCGCCCCTCATTGCCCAACAATCGATACGTAAATTCTTTTCTTAAGATTTTATTTATTTAAATAGTTGGATAATAATTTAGGGTTTTATTTTTCCAAATTTTAATTCAATATTTATATATTTGTGTTTGTTTTCTAATATTTATGTATGATATTATAGACAATGTAGAGTAAATGTGAATAAAATTATTGGATTAGTTGATTTTTTTTGGCATCTTTAATCGAAATTGGAATATTTGTTTATTATTTAAGAAAAACTATGAAAAACTACTCTGGTAAACTTAACAAGATGTCAAATTCAAATAAAGATAATGTGAATAAAAGAATTCGAGTAAGATATATCGGACAATGATATTATTTGTTATAATTTAGGTTTAATTATTTTTAATTTTTTCCAGTTGAGCCTCATCTATGGTTAAGGTCATCATTCGCCATAGACGGTGGCCTTTGTGTTGCTGTCCATCTCCAGATGACTCTTAAGTAGCCTTGTTTTGTTGCTATGGAAACATTAATCCATTAATCAAATATTAAGTGTTTGAATTCTATCACAAGTAGCAACTTCGAATTCTTGGCGAAACATAAGGGTAGCTGGTGTATGCGACGACTGACCGATGAGACTTCCATAATATAGTTGAATACAAATAAGCCAATTAAAGACAATAGGTAGGGCGTTAGGCTAGTGCTAGTGGGGTACGTAAATGAGAACAGATTACATGATTTTGTACTGGTCAATTTTGAGCTGTCGAGTGATGATTGGTGTATCCCTTAAAAAGATGAGTACTCTCGAACGGATTCGCTCTATTATTATTTCTTATTCTTGAAGGAGTGATTGGCTGGAAAATCTCATAATGGTGGTCTTTCGACTGATGACCGCTATGAGAGTTGTTCCTGTCTTTGTTAATGGAGGTTATAGAAATGTCATATAAATATGTAATATAATCTATTTTAATATACTTGTCACTATCAATTTTTTTTAAAATAATATTATTTTTTAATTTAAATACAATTGTATTTGATGATTCTTAATTCCGAATTTCGCCACTAGAACGAATTATTTCATCTAGTAAAATACTTTCAATTTAGTGATAGAGAAGTCATATCTACGATATAAGTAAAAAACAAATTGAATCAACTTTAGAAAAATTGATAATACATAGGGTGTTTAGTTTTGAATTGAAAACAAAACAATATAAAATTTTGAGATAGATTAGTTTGTAGATTAAAAAAATGAAATGTTAGAAGCAAGATCATCATCAAGATGCAGAATATATATATATATATATATATAGCTAGGTAGCTAGATGGCACTTTATTCTGCGTTAAACCCGGAAAGAAAATGCAGTAAAAGGGCAGGTTCAAGGGTTCGATGTCCTACATTTTCCCCTCATTCATCACTTGGTTTTCCTGCACAACTGAATGGTTGTCTTTGGATTTGACATATCACCCTCAAATTCACATGATTTTGTCCACATAAAGATCAGACCAACAACATATATAATAAGGTTTATTTTAAGGATCATTAACATTTCTATGCATGCATGAATCAAGCTCCCTTAATTGTAATTAAATTACACTTGAAAAGATTTTTCCAATAATGACTCCAGCCAACCTTCTATATATAATTTGAGTTCTATTAAAATATTAAAGGCCAAATTATAAGTTATTAACATTCGATCTCCAAAAAATATAACTAGTATTGAGTATTTGAACTTCAGTAATTTACAGTAAAATATCAGATTTAAATATCTGAAAACTCGATAAAAAAAAAAGAGAAAGAGAAAAAGTTAAATATATGTAATAAAATCAGTTCGAACTTGTTTGACATATATGTAAAGTAAAACATTTATAAAATAAACTATTTAAATATTTGACATAAACAAGAAGAATAAGATTAATGAACAAGTAAATCTTTTGCTTTATCATTTGAGCCCGGGAGGATAGGTTGGGTTTGAGAATGATTTAGTTAAATTATTGATATTTTGTGTGAAAATAACAAAAGTTTCTTGAATTGATCATTTCATTAATATATAATCTCTTTGTGATCAAAAATTGAAATAAATAACTAATGTAGAAATTTTTATTATGGAGATATATGTCTAACTTAGATTTGTATGAAAATTTAGAATCCACTATCAAAATTTGAGTCCCTAAGAAACAATGGGACAAGGGCTGATTAGAGGGGAGGCTTGGTGGAAGTGACAAATCAATGAAGGTTTGTGACAATTGAAAAACAATGGCCAATTGAAGCCCAAGTTGATGCATTTAACTCTGTAGTAGCAAACGGCATCCCCCACACACCAATCGACTATCAAACAATTGAACGGTGGGTTCATGTGATCAATGTCAGAACCAAAAAAATTTGATACGAGGAGGGTTGCTGTACTGATCCTCTTATCAAAATGTCTAAAAGCTTCTGCCTATTAAAAGTTTTTTTTTCTTATGATGAAGGTATTTCAGTACCCATGAACTCTAGGTTGGTTCCGCTCTACATGTAATAATTCATTTTTTTTGCTTTTTAGTGGCCAAAAATAGTGTATTTTTTCTTTTTTTCTATCGTCGATTTATATTTTAGAACGCTTTAGAGAAATTTTTATTATTTTTAAAAACGTTACAATAATAGTATTGGTAGGTAATCTAAACTATTAATAACCCTAAATGGAGCATGATAAGACACCAAATAATTAAGCAAAAATGTAGAGGCGGCTGGGATGACAAGAGGTATATTTTTTTCCTTCAAACCGTGCGAGAAATATGGGGTTTCGAACTTTTACGTGTTTATAAGTACTTCCTTCGCTCCTCAAACATCTTCATCATATTCTATCGATTCCTAAATATGTGTACTAAAACATACGCTGATTTCTGATCCATCTCTTTCCTTTGTTTCTCTTCGACATAGTGATCAGTAATTATAGATGAATGGAAGGAAACCCTTTCAGTTTCAAGCAAGATGGGGTTGGAGATCGATCTCTGCTGCTGACTCATTGGTTCATGAACACATTATTACAAATCAGCTCGACCAAAAAGCCATGCAAAACTAGATGTATCAGATGTGTTTTTGATCCAATGAAGCAGGAGCTGAGCTCGATCATGGCTGTCTTGTATTGGACTGAAGGGTTTCCTTCCTTCACCCTTTTTTCAGGGAAGGTATCCTTTCCTCCTTTATTACTACTAAAATAATGAAAAATACTCATGTAAACTTATTCCACGTGAAAAAGTTAAACAAGTTGAGAGCACCATATAAACCTTATTACTAGTTTGAGATGGAACCACAAGAGGGCTTCTATCGGCTTTCAACAATTACATGCGTTAATTATGGCAGTATAATTGTTTCCTTTCTTCGAAACAATTTTACGCTAAGTTCAGATTTATTTTCGTCATAGAAGGAGTGCTCCTTACCGTTTTCTTTTTCCAGTTGAATATTATGTGTTCTGAGCCCGTTAGCTGCCGGCGGCGGCGATGCAGGCGCTTCATTTTGCTTAAAAAGTCCATTTGGAATTTGTTTTTTGATAGAATAACACCATATATTTTATTAAAATCTGTTTATGATATGAAAATTTTATATATATTTTTGGGATGCAAGTCCCCTTCTGTATCGATAGAGAAATACTTTGTAAATAAGGAATGAATTTCTACCATTCCCATTATGTTACGCCTATAAACTTCATCTTTTACCATTTTCAAATCTTAATTTAACTGTAAAATTCCCGAAGAACAGATATGTAAAGGTGAGTAATCTTATCAGAATGCAAAAATTTTTAAAAATGGTTACCGTTACTGCTGATATTTAAACTTTTTGGACAAAAGACAGGACACGACTACGCTTTAATGATCTCGGGAAATTCTGTACAAAATTCGGCTGGTGGCTTCTGTGGAAGGGCAAGCTATGGATAACAAATCAGTAACTAGTTATAATCATCTCCATTTCCACCGGATTATTTCGAAACATGCTCAATTGATCTTTCAGTTCAGATATGTGATTTATTCACAATCTTGCTTCTCTGAATCATGCAACTCATGAGCATAAGCAGTCTGTTTATGAATTTGACTCACAGTGTTGCATGAATGAAGTGGTAGGTGTTCCCCTTCCAATTAAAATCAAATCAAAGATGATCTCACAGGGGTGGAATTTGCCATCATGCATCTTCATCTCCCTTGTTATTCCTGGTTCAACATGTTATATGCTAGAATCTAGAGAACCCACAACAACTCTCACATAAAATTACATTCCTGCTTTCTTTGAAGCAGGAAAAAAGTTCCAAGAAATCTCATCAATCAGCTTAAACTATGAAAAGGCATGCTGGAGTATAAAAGAGTGAAAAATAGCTCAACTTCTGGTATGCTTCTGATGACTTGAATGTACCTCTGCCTACAAGGTTCCTCAAGCATATTCTGTCCCAGTTGAGCAGTTATCGGCAGAAGTTTCGCTAGAGGAATTGCAGATTGGATATCTACTTCCTCAACCACGGCATCCACCATTACTTTCAGTGCAATATCAAGTACATTCCCGAATTCGGCACTACACAGAAAGATGGATAATGTTGTTATTCAAAAACACGTTGATGATCGCTGCATACTCTTATAGAGTATGTTATAGTTGTTCTACAATGAAAGGAATCATTCACCTTGATAACACTGCCCGTGTCTCTTCTGTAAGTTGTTCAAATTTGCTAGTGTGAGACTCATCCTCACTGCCACTCCGAGGGGTTGCCACAAATTTGTACATTCTAGGATCATCCGGAATCAAATAGCCTAACCACTGATGAGGATTTCTTGTGCTCATGAAGGTGTCCAGTATCTGCATAATAGTTTCATGAAGTACAGAACTGCTGAAGGAATCCTTCAACTGTTTCCTGCAAGCCATAACCTTATGATCAATAAGTAAGAATGGCCTGTAATTGGGGGAAAGGTAGAGCAGGTGATGTGTGAGAGCATATGTGTATTGTCATCTAGGATAATAAACATCATATAGAAAATATTCATATGAATCACACAATGCCAAAGAAGGCAGCGAGTTAAAATCTAATGATGTGAAGTTCGTAACCAACAACTGAAACTTGTCTTTCACTCAAGTGATCATAATCATCTTGAACTTATACTAAGTTATAAATCCTGATTCCTGAACGTGCAATCTTCTATTTTTCTTATACAGAAGCAACAAAAGCTGAATTGAGAAACAGATACTTGCCTGTCTTCCAATCCTCCAATACAGAAAATGAAAAGAACTGCTCAATCAATTTCGAATTGATCATTGCATTTCAACATGAAAACTGATGAATACAGGCGGCCGCCCCCCCCCCCCCCCCAAAAAAAAAAGAAAAAATAGAACGCACAACACATTGAATATAGCTGGACATATGGAGCAATATAAATCTGTAAAAGGAAATAACAGAATCAAAGATTGTTGTCAGTATTATTAACAACTAAATCTTTATCCCATTGTAGAGGATCAACCATACGAATCATCTCTGGCCTTGTTGAAAGTTGACAGTATTAACAACACAAAAGAAATAATAGATTGGGATATGAGCCAATTAGAAAAGGGAAGTAGCGTCACATAAAACTAGAGAAGAACCATTACTTTTAATATCATGCATCTAAATCAGTGCAATTGTACTTTTGAAATGCGAGGTAAGCTTCAAGAAATGAAACTCCATAATGGATTCAACAACTTCTGGCACTCAGATAATAATCCCCAAAATATCTACTTTTGGCTCTTGCACAAACATGCTAAACTTTGGACACTTCAGTTATAGCTTATCAATGCTAAAATAAACAAGTTAATCACACAACCACAATTAATGCCAGGGCAGCTCTTTGCAAAATGAATACAAATTGACCAACTTGAGCAGATGGTAAACATAGCAAGAAACTCTTATCATTCTTTCTGTTTTTTTTTTTGGGCATCTGCAGAAGCAACACAAATAAGAGTAGGAAACAGAAGTTATGGGATTGGTTATAGATTTCCCCTTCGTAGTTTTTAAACAATAACCACGAAGATCAAGAGGAACACAATAATAAATCAGCAAAGAATTAGTTTTACCTCTTAAGCACTTCAGAAGATGCAGCCTCAATGATAGCAGTCAATGCTGGCACTTCATAGTTGGAAAGAAAATCAGCAATAGATAAAAACTTTTGCTGATCATCCCTGTCAATGAGATCTGCTTCCTCCTAGAAAGTATAAGAAAGCTCAAATAATTAGCACTTGATAGGAAGAAAATTCTACCCGAGATTTATGCTTGCAACACCAATAGATCAGCCTAGAAATCCTTGATAAAGGACCTTTTATTAACAACTCCTTTTTTTTTTTTAATTGAGAAAAAGAAAAACCACTTGTTGATTGGCCCAAGAATGATTGAGTTTCATGGCACCCACCAACAGTTTGAATTCATTTAAGTAGTAGATAAGTGGTCTACTGCAGTACATATAATTTGTTTTCCAGACATCCATAGACAAGTAAATGAGATAATTGTGGGAGGAACTAAATTTCGCAAAATCTCTGATCAGAACTCTTGCCATCCACAAACATCATTCAAATGAGACTAATATCACATTACAGATGATGACTACTAAATGCTACCACATCTCGGTTAGCAATTATCAGTGGCACCATGAGGTACTAGATTAAGGAAGTGAAGAGATGAAAAGCAAATGGCATGTCGATAACTTGAACTGGGCTGCAATCGGATGTACGAAAAAGTTTCAGCGGATGACCATAAGTCTCCAGAAGATAAAGTCCGACCCATTTATAATGTGACTTAAGAAAAATCAAACTTTCAAATCATTAATATGTATGTAAAGGATATTCTTACAATTAGGAGAGAACTCCCAAGTCCACGGGCTGTGTCTATGTATAGATGCCTCCCTAGTATATTGACTTGAACTCTAATAAATAAGTTTAGTGCCGTCATTGCCCAAAGAGACAACACCATTCTAGTGAAACCTGAAAATAAGAGAGTCAAAAAGTTTCTTAAAGGCATACAGTATTAACTATTCCTGGTAGAAAATAAATGCAAGCAACAAAATCATCAAGGGGAGTAGGCAGCGAATCCTTACTTAATATTTTGAGTCGATCCCATAGCTCAAGTTTCTCTGCAGCTGTTAGGGTGCTTGGCTGACCTCTTCCTTTTAATAACCTCTCAGTCAAGGGAACAAGGTCTAACTCATCAGCCACCCGGCTTCTTAAATGTTGCATGACATGAGGCAATGTCGCAGTATCAGCTATCTTTTGAACGTTATCAAAGTGTGTTTGCATTCTGTTATCAAGTATGAAACCCAGATAGAACAGGGCTTTGTTAAGTCCAGTTTTTGAAATACCATGAGCCAATGGTACACTGAAAAGTATAATAAATTTGAGACTTTTCATTCTTACTGAGCCTTAACGAGTTCTTCATTTTCCCTTTGTCTAGCAAATTCCGTCTCCAGATCAGAGATCCTATGCTTATGAGCTTCATAGAGCTTGTACAAGAAATACCCACTTCCTACAACTCCAAAAGTAACATAGACCTTCCTCTTATGCCTTCTCCAAAGATCCCTATAAACCAATTAAATTCAGAAAAAAATTTTGAAATTTCAAAACGCCAGCCAGGATCTGGCAAAACCCCAATTAAAATGAGATGAATAAACAAACCCCACAAAAACAAACAAGATGTTCAAACACGAAAAAGAAAAGGGGTTCTTACAGCAAATACCCACTTGAAAAATTTGGTTACTCAGAAGAACCCAGAAATAGGTACAGTAAATTGATGAAGAAAACCCAAGTTACACCAATAGAAATACAAGTTGTTCATTTCATAAAAGCTGTTAGTCAGCTTACAAATCAATCTTAATCACTGTAAAGAATAAGATTCACAAGAAATGAAATTCTTCTATTCTGACATGGAAGGTAACCATAAACTCGAAATTCAGATTAAATAACCGAAACCCGCCAAATAGAAATTCAGATAGAAGCATAAAAGATACTACTTTAGGAAAAATAAATAAGGAACAAAGGAACCTACCACATTCAATCTTTTTGCTTATGGCTATCCTTAGAGCTTTCGTTGGGCTTGGTATAATTCACCGGCCTTGATAATGGCAGGACCTTCCTATCGTATTTTGTTCTCTCTTCTCATATACACAAAACACAATCGCCACAGCAAGAAGAAATTTGTAGTAAACGGGGTAAGGAAGTAGAAGCCTAGAAGGGATGTTTAAACAGTTTGTAAAAACTCACAATTCCTCAGGATAGACTGGAGATTTGGAGACTCTTGCGCGGCGTGTTTTGGAGGCGTAGGGGGTAAGGAGAATGGAGGACTGCAAGATTCTCCTTTGTTTTACAGTTTTCTTCGGGGGTAATAATGGAGATTTTTAAAAACGGAATTCTAAAAATAATTTCAGTACTTCGATGACATCATATAATAAATAATTTATGTTCCTTTTTATACTCATATAAATAATACTAATCCTCAATTTCAAAATATAAGTCATTTTTACCCATTAAAAAAAATATAAAATATAAGTTATTTGTCTATTTCTAGGAAATCATTCATTTTTTTAACTCTATTATCTTTATTTAATTTACAATTTCATTAGGACTTATTTTTGTCATGACTATTTCAAATTATAGCACTATTATAAAAAATGTATTGAATAAGGTATAACAAGCTTAATCATTAAAAGTTATGCAACTTTTAAAAATTAATTACAACCTTAATATTTGTGTTTGATCAAACTACCTATATATTGAAGTAGAAGAAGTATATCAATCTCAAAATAATATTTCTATTATATATTTTTTATTTTAACAAAAAATTATATTTTTACATTTAAAAACTACTTTTCAATACATTACTAATATTTTTATTTCTACACATAAATGAAAATCAATGAATAATTCATAAAGATAAATATAGTAACTTTTTAAATTTTTCTTTAATTCATATCACATATTTCATCTGTCTTAATTTTAATGTTAAAAATAAGACTTAATACTACGATAAGGAAATGATATATCACATTTTTTTACTAAAACTAAAAAAAAAAAAAAAAAATTTCCTTTTCAAGGATGCCTTAAGAACAATTTAATGTTGGGTGCTCTAGGGTAGATCAAAAAGAGAGAAAAAAATAGTGGTCCAACAATTTAAGTGTCTTTATATTTTGTTTGAAATAGTGGATATTTTATTTATTTCTATCTCCCTTTATATATATATATATTATAAATATTTTTTCAATTTATTTTTTTTTTAAGAAAGGCTTCAGCGTTACTTTACGGTGTTGATACAGATCCTGTGGAGGTTTTGACAAACTTATGAAACCCGACCTTCCGATAATTTACTTCACGTTCAATGATTTTCGATAATAGCCAGTATTTATGAAAATTTTTTATGAAAGCACGCTACTTACAAAAAGAAAACATGAGCAGAATACTTGATCATAGTTATGGATGCCTATTAGCAATTCTGCTATTCTAGTTAAAATCAAGGATTAATGACGCCAATCATCCTATTTCGTCAATCAAATTAAGTTTATTTTGAATTAATTCAATTGACTAAATCAACCTGTTCATTCCTCCAGCTTCAAAATGTGGAAGAGCACAATTGAGGATTTTGAATACCATGTAATTCTTGACAGCAGCCTCTGCGTTTGAGGTGCTGGAGGATGCCTTGATCAACCATGCCACTAGCTCCCTAAGTTATGGCTATGGCCTTCCTCCTCCAGTAACTTGCAAAAAGGTTTTGCAAAATTACTTCAACAAGCCTAATGACTTTCAAAGATGAGGAATTAAGCAGCTAAAGATCCAAGCTTTGAGCCTAAAACAATGGCTATCATATCCCCTATTGTTTCTTCTTTCAAATGATTCTTCAAAATCTCATCAAACTTCCCCAAAGCTCCCAATTTAGAAGAAAGAAACCAATGCCACAGAGACCAGTCTAATACCATCCAGACTCTTCCAGCTCATAAATTACTCACCTTTGCAGACACATACAATTATGACAACAAATGCAAACCCTTTTTCAAGAGCAGAAAACAATTGACATGTTATAGTAAGGCAGAGCCCAAATGTATCATGTACCAACTACAGTTGAATCCAAAATTGAAACAGAATAGATCTCAAAACCATAAAAACCACATTATAAAACTCCATCATCCTCCGAAACATTTTTAGCTTAAATCTAATTGGCTAAAGATACTATCACAAAAAAAACATTTGTTGAGTGCATCACCCCCCTAGTAGCGAGTAATACCCCAAACTCTCACAACGCCGTCTGTGTAACCACTAAAAAGTGTGCTTCCATCTGCGCTCCAGTTGAGACTGGTGCAGTAGATAACCTGCGTTGTAAGATCCAGAGGATATGAGAAAAGAAGCAAAGAAAACTTCATACTGTGTATTTACCATCATATCAAGGGAAAACAAAGAAAACCTTCCAGATATATTTGTATACTAGCAATTCAGAACTATCTTCAACACCATAGGCAAATGAATAAATTAGAACCCAAAATAACCAAAAGATCTCCCTTTTCTCTATGAGAAATCCACTCTGAAATTTGCGTGATTTTATGAACAGTGTAATAAGTTGACTGCTCATTACACTACTAAATAACCAAAAGAACAGATGAAATGGTTCAGTATGAACGACCAAAAACCAACTTCCAAATACTGCTATACAATAACAAGTACCCAAACAAGAGAAATGTAATACGGGGCAATGAACATCTCAAGTCCCAAGAACAAAAAAAGTGGGAAACAAATCATACATCCAGTAACAGAGTAAATTAAAAGGCATAACCGAACTAAGAGGCAAATTAACATAATCAAACGAATATAACACAACCGCAGTCGTATAAAAGGTAAATTAAACTTCAAAGTGTCATTCAACTAGAGCAGAATAGAAACATAAAGCAACAAAGTGTAAAGAATTGACCTTGTTCTTAGCGGCAGAGGAAACGGTGGTCCCTTCAGCAGCCATATCACTTTCCTGCTTCAAATCGACCCTCAAGTCCACCACAATGCTCTTACTCTCCAAATCCCAAATCTTAATACTAGCCTCGGTGGCAGCACAAAGCCAGTACCTGTTGGGACTGAAACACAGAGAATGAATAATGGAACCAGCATCCAACGAATATAGTCTCTTCCCCTCAGCCAAATCCCACAGCAAAATGACGCCATCTTTCCCACCACTAGCACACAGAGACCCATCAGGTGAGACAGCCACAGTGTTGACATAACCAGAATGGCCGGCCAAAGTAGCCCTCATCTTACAATTACTCAAATTCCAAATCTTGACGGTCCTGTCCCACGACCCAGAAACTATAGTTGGCTGGAGAGTATTGGGACTAAAACGAACACACGAAACCCAATCGGTATGAGCATCCTGATCCTGAATAGTATACTTGCATTCACCCAAAGTATTCCACAGCTTGATGGTTTTGTCGCGGGAGGCAGAGACAATTTGACGGTTGTCGATGGAGAAAGCAACCGACAGGACGTCTTTCGTGTGTCCGACGAATCGGCGGGCTGTAGTGCCGGCATTAAGATCCCAGAGACGAAGCTCTCCGTCCCAAGAGCCCGAGAGGGCAAATTGGCCGTCAGAAGAGAGAACCACGTCTTCGACGAAGTGGGAGTGACCGGTAAGACGGCGACGAGCAACGCCGTATGTTTTGTCTTCCTTAGTGAGAGACCAAAGGATGATGGATTTGTCCCTTGACGAAGTGACAATCATGTCGGAATTGTCGATCGGAGTGGCGATGGCCGTAACCCAATCAGTGTGGGCCCTCATGGTGCCGCGGAGGACGAGCTGATCTTGCGCCATTCTCTCTGGGTGGGGAAGGGGGGGAGAGGCTGCGTTTGAGAGAGGAAGAGGAGACGATTAAATGGAAGTGCAGAAACCCTAATCGCTCAAGTGAAACATTTATAGGTTGGCGGCTTTAGGGTTTTTGGCTTTTTTAAGTTCTAAAACATTCGGGTCAAAACTCGGGTGGGCGGGTAGGATGCAGTCGCAGATTAATGAATTTTTTTTTTTTTTTTAAAGTATAACTTAAATTGAGTATAAATAAAAAAAAAAAAAAAAATCCCTATTCATGGTTGAATTTCATCTCACCATTCAAAAATTTTAGTTTCATTCTTAATATTCTGCAATTACTTCTAAGTGCTTCAATTAATAAAATTTTTAAAAATTATCAACTTGAATAAACCTTTAATACAGTAAATGTGATGTTTTTAATATTCAAAACTTCCTTACCGGTTCATTTTACATTGTCATTTAAAACTAAAAACGAATTTAAGTTTAAAATTTGTCTAATTTTATTAAATTGTCATTTTCACAATATATACTCTGTTATAAAATGAAATAACGTATTGCAATACTGGCCCAAAAACTCAAATATTAGCTGGCCCCAAGGATCCGATGTAGCTGTAGCCCAATAAAATAGCAAGCCCAAATAACAAATAGTAGTATGTGAACTCCAAAATAACAATAAAGATTGTTCGACAACATAGCTTAATTTTTATAACGATTTAATAAATCTGAACTACTATTTATAGCCCTTTTTTTATTATTTAAAGCCCTATTTTTAAAATATATTACCTATAATATCCTTAATAAAAAAAGTCAAACCATGGGTAGCATATTAGCCTTCAACCATGGAAGAAAACATAATGACCATAATGCCCTACCCCTCCCCCCACCCCACGCCCACCCCCCTCCCCTTATTCTCCTTCTCCTTTCTTATTTCTTCTCTCATTCCTTTCTCCATTTTTTTCTCAGATTAGGTAAACTTTGATGAGTTAATTAGCACGAAAAAGGTGAAGGAATCAGTCGGAGTGAAATTGAAGTTGATCGGAATAGAATTTCCAGAGAAACCTGTTATGATTCCACACAAACTGTGGCGGGAGGAGAGTAAGCAAGAGTGAGCACAATTAGGCTTCAATTATGACCGCGGAGAGTGGGGAAGAGTGGGCGAGCAGGAGCAGGTAATCATTTCGCTTGTTCTTTCTCTACGCTAAATCATTTCATTTCCAGTTATTAAACTCTAAATTTTACAACATAATTTTTTGTTACTTTTTTTGAGGTAATTGCCTCGTCATAATTTCTGCCATTGGTTCGATATTATAGTTGAGAATCTTATAAATACTTTGATGTTGTTTCTGTTACTTGTTTCCACATTGTTTCCACAGTCTTACATGAATCATTACATAAATGCTGTTAAAATTTTTTCTCCACATGAATTAGTATTACTTTTATTCTGTTCATATCCAACAATTGTAATATTTTTTAAGTCTCAAATGGTTATGCTTGTATCTGTAGTTTGCTTTTTTTTTTTTTTCCTCAAATTTAAGCTATGGCTGTGTTTGTTAAACCAATGCACCTGGGTGCCCTTTCTTTGTTATTTGTAGAATGATGATGAAGATATGATTATACATATGATACTCACATGTTTTCTGATGTATCCGCTTGCTACATAGGATAACTCGCATTTTGCGGTAGTTTGTCTTTAAAAAAAAAAAAAAATCACATCCGTGGTGATGCCGTTGTGTCTTCATCGTTTAGTTCCGGTAGTGTTCCAATTATTCATCAAGTACACCTGGACCGATGTCTATAAATTATTGAATTCAAATATTTGTGACATTATTGAAACTTAATTACACCAGTGTTTGTTAAAAACAAACACACACATCCAAAGTGATGGCATTGTCTTCATGAGTATCTTAGGCTGTTATCTAGATGATGCATTGAATTTTGTTGACTTGCTTCAAGGAATAACATTATGGTTTATTGGTTGGAGCAATCTCGCCTGCAATTCGTCATGCACTATTAACTTGGCCTGATTTTGCATTAGAAGCAACAAATGTGATGCATTTTCTATAGGCTGAAAGTTTTCAAACTAAATGAAGGGATTAAAATATCTTGATAACTAAAGTTTGAGGACAAAATCAAGGCAAGTTGAACAATCTGTGTTATGGTGGAACATAATGAAGAACACATAATATTTTGAATCATTGGCGTTTATAACTGTAATGAAAATTCTGTTCTTCTGATGTTTTTTTCTGATGTCTATAAAGCATGTAAAAGACCTCTATATGGATGATTCACTTCCTCTGCATCTTAATTTTTTAATATGGTGGATAATCCATTTTGAGACTTCTTGGTTGTGAAAATATGTCTCATAATATGTCTCCCCCATTTAAGGTTTCACATGGTGCTTTGTGTGACACCATTGATGCTTTTGTTAAAGAATCTTTAGCTTCAAGAGATCCAGTTAGGACTTCTTTAGATCACCTGTTTTTGCTGGCCGTCAGTTGGAAACATAATTCAGCTGACAAACACACTCAGGTGGTTGTTAACTTGTTTCATTTATAATTTCTGCTTGGTGAGAAATCTCCTGAATACTACTTTACATAATTATTATGTTTGTTATTGCTGTTGCTTTTTCTTTTGATGACTGATGTAAAGCTCTTATTTTCAGTGTTATTTTTCTTATTTGCTTCCATTTCCAAAAGTAGTCATACGAAATTTTAAGTTTGTTATCCTTAGTAATCTTTAAGCTTCTCTGGTAAGTTTGTGTTGTTTACATTCATTTGGAATTTCAACCAAGTTTATATTTGTTCCATTTAATATCTCATTGCTAATTTTCTATGATTTCAAATTTGTGCATCAATTTTCTTATGGTTTTTGAAAATTGAGTTTTCTATTATGAAGTGTTGCTGAAAAGATAGTACCCTGATTGCAGTTTTGGTTGTGGTTGTAGTTTGTTGGGTGTTGTTCAACTCAAAGTTATATAGTACCCTTTTCAGTCTTATAGTATATGCTATTGTAACCCTCAGTACCGGAAAATTGGACTGGAGTTGAGAATTTATGTTTTAAAACATAAAAATGCTTTAGAAGTTATTATATAGGTGGAATAGGACTCCAAAGTGGTTGATCCTGGAAACTCGATCATAATGACTTTATTTATCTGATTGGGGACCTTTTAGAATCTTTTAGGATTTGTATTTGACATCTAACAGTTGAAGTTTATGCTAATTCTAGATTTTGTTACATATATGAGTGTTCCTATGATATTTTTCTTTTCACCTTTTGAATGTGCTGTTTTTGCACATCTCTGAACTCGAAAGCAGCCGTATGTGATAGAATAAGTTGGAGTGGTCCTCTCGTTTGATAAATATTCAATGTGCTCAACTGGATGACTAATTAACCAAGCTTCCTACAGATGAATCTTATGTTAGGAGACATTCCAAGTTTGCTTGATCTCATATGGTCATGGATATCACCTTCCGAGGATGACCAGAATGTCTTCAGGTGAAGTTTGCTATTCTCCAACAATGAGAACTGGAATGTTATCCATAAATACTGTTTTTCTATATTTTGCTCTTAAAGATTCTTTTTTTTTTCCCCCTGTGACATGTATCCTCTGCACTAATGCTACCATGTACTAGTTGGCCATTGTATCATGTCCTCTAGATTGCAATTCAGTTGCATTCTTGATGGTAGGGGGTTTCATCATTTCTCCATTCTTACACAAAAAAGTGATGGTTTTCAATGACTTCCTTCTGAATATTGAATTTGAGTACTTCAAAGGATCCAGAAAGAAAAAAATCTTTGCATTTACCATGGAGTTGATTCTACTCCTTGCAGGCCGCATGGTGATCCCCAACTGATGCGCTTTGGGGCACATCTGGTGCTTGTTCTTAGATATTTGCTTGCTGACCAAATGAAGGATGCTTTTGTTGAGAAAAATATGACAATTGGGGATCTTATCCTTCACATGTAAGCTGTTTTCTCTGATTAAAAGACTATATGAATTTAGTCGGAATAGGAAGACCTTATTTCTCTCGTGTGCAAAAGTTTATAATAGTATATGGGACTTTATATGGTGAATTATTCATCCAAGTTTTGTGTTGAAAGACCTTAATTTCCTAGGCTTCTTGTAAGAAGCAGCTTTGGGGAATCCTCTTTGGTAGAATTTAATAGCTGCTTTTGAAGCTGTATGATGTTTTATCTTTTCTATGACTTCTTTAGAGTGAATGATTATGATCTCTTGTTGGTGACCAGAATTGCAGTTTGGAGATGATTTCAGGTTATTAAGAACGAGGAAAATTCACATAATCAAGTAAGCTAAAAAAAAGCTAAAAAATTAATGAACATTAATCAATTGATGCGAAAAGGTACTTTTTGTAATTTCTACTTCTTCAAGAACACTAATCAATCCAAAACAAACTTACTTTCAATCGTCAAAACATTATTAATTACTGATTAGGTCTCCTTGTCTCCCATAGCAATATTCTATGACGATATGGTACATCCCAATCAATAACAGTATCATCCCGATTACGCCTCCATAACGGATGAATTGGGGGGATAGGAGCATTTGCAGCTAGATGTAGCCTCACATAATGATCGATTGACCCTAAATGAGAAATTACGATCTCTTTCTCTGGTTGCGTGGCATCTCCTTGTGCACGTAATGGCAGTATAGTCCAACATCCAGCAAGATTGGGATAAATAATAATAACTATTGCTTTAGCCCATGTAGCAATAGGAAATAAGTCCTCAGGTGTCATCATCCAGTGATTCGACCCACATCCTAGGCCATTCCAAGTTATACGTGTTATCTGACGATCAATTGCACCCATAATATCTTGATTTGCAGGGCCCCATGCTGTGTATATTTGAGTATACATATGTCCCGCAACCAAAAGTTCGTCAACAATACCTTGTCGTACCACACACCACTGTTGTTCGTTGCTATAGACATGATCAGCAACAACCCTGAATCCACAATTACCGTCTGATTCTACATTAGTGCAGCCCAAACAGTAATCTTTCAAAAATCCTGGAATAGACCCAGCAACAGTAGGTTCACCTATAACTGCAAATTAAATTTTTTTGACAAATTGTAACTAATAACATCAATTAATTATATAAGAAATTAAATATTTTTAATTACAATTTCATACCAGTCCTGTTGCCCGTACGTACGGGAGATGTCGAACGATCGTTTGATTGATGATGGCCTCTATTATTACAACGACCCCTACCACGAGCACCACGACGACTACCATTTCTCTCCCATATACTAAGGTTACGTCTCACAGATGCATTTAATCTTGGCCTTCCTCGCTGACTTGCATCATCTATATCAGGCTCACATACATCTCTTTGTTCTGGGTAAAGTTCCTGTTCAATCATAAGGTTCAACCTACGCACCATAGCACGAGGCCTATTTGCAACGTCACTAGCCAGCGACAAAAAATGACTGTGTTCATAAAACAAATTTGTTATTACAAGAATCAAAATAGTAAACATTTTTAAAAAATGACACATAAATACAACATATCTTTTTGAATTAACCCAATTCATAAATTAACCAATGCGCAAACACAAATCATATATGTAATAGTACCTGTGGTCCTAAGACAAGCCATTAGTACGAATTTCTGACACTTTGCCAATCTCCAGGTTTTGCCAAAATGGATGAACATCATTCACACTAATCATTGTTTTTGTATCATGGAGTGTCTTCAACTCACATGCACACGGAAACTGATGTGTTGTCCTCTTCACACATCCACATTTCTGAGTAACTTCATTCCCCAAGTCTTTCATCCGTTTCCACTCAGCTCTAAGTAAGGTTATACAACGGTGTGATACTTTACAATTCAGTAAACTGAACGGAAATCCAATAGACGTAGTTGGTGTCTTGTTTCTAGAGAACTCAAGTGACGCACTAACATATACAACAATAAACAATCATAAATATCATTATTGTACTGATGATTATTTGCAAAATATTAAAGTTATAATGTAATTAATCATTTAAAATTGTACCGGATATGTTTGTACTGATCACCAAGTTGTTTGTGAATCTTCGACCATAGTGTGTCAAGAGAACCCGTGGATGCATATAACCAATCTTTCAAAGCAGCATGTGAACTCTCTACTCTACAAGTGGTAGTGTTACCGAAATGGAGAATTTTATTTGTCCATGCAAAGACAAACTTCTCTTTATGAACAAGCCAGATACTCTCAAGGTACTCCACAATTTTTGGCCGACTATTTTCAAACTCATCTCTTAATACCCGTAAAGAATATTCATATGCTTCAATTGTAGGGGCTTCCATTACTCTCTTCCACCTACCATCAGTAATATCCTCAGCATCTATTTTGTTTCCACCAAGAAGTTTGGTCAACATCTTCAAAACATCCATTTTTATGTGCCATCTACACAATAAATGATGAGAATGTGGAAAATTATCTTTAATTGGGTTCATCAACCCCAGTTCTCGATCAGAGACAATAACGGTAGGTTCTAATCCAGGATTAAACAGCATTCTCAATTGTGACATTACCCAACCATAGCTACGTTCTGTCTCGTCCTTAATGATGGCATATGCAACATTAAAATTTTTATTGCATGGAGTTACCCCAACTATTTCAAACAATGGCATATGATACCTATTAGTCTTATAAGTTGAATCGACAACTAAAACCCAATGGTACGTATTTAACAACTCAACTGACTTTGGATGTGCCATGAAAATATGAGTTAACGCACCTGTCTCCTCATTATGTTGTATTTTCAACACATATTCATTTTGAGTTGCAATATGAAGAAATTAATGTTTCTGCCTTCAAACCCATCTTTTCTCAACTTAGCCATCTCATTGTAAATATGTCTCCTTGTGGCATGATCATCTGGATTCTCTAAATTCACCACATCCAACATTGACTTTGCTTTCACATGTGAATTGTTCAGCTTTTTCACAAGTTGCTTAGATGCATTGCTTAGTCCGCTAAGCTGTCTGTGTCCCTCCGGATATAAAATAGGTGGATGATTATGCATTCTCTGTTCCATCTTTTTCGGGATCTGGATAGACCAACCATTAGGGTTATGTACTTCTCTAACCCATAAGAGGAACTTACAACCACACCCTAGTCTGTGCGTGTTTTTTCTTATTTGTGGTAGAGGTGCTTCATCTGCAGGTGTCCATCGGTTACAAACCATTTTCTTCTTATTTTGTTTATTTCCTCCAATAATCAGTTCGAACCGCAATGAAAGTGAGACTTCCTTGGCCCAATCACAAGCTGCCTTTGCATCCGGAAATACAAGACTTGTATCATAATAACCACTACAATCATCTTGAATATCGAACGTAACTAGATCCTGCATATTTTTACACAAACCAATCCTGGAACTTCCCAAGACACTGATTTCGAATAGTCAAAAACTCAATTCAAATTATAAATAAACAAAACTTGCGTAAATAAAATCAAAATTCATAATACAAGTACAAATTAATTAACTAAATAGAAAGAAAAGGTACTTGGTCAGAATGTCGCAATTTTTGTTTTCTTTGCTAATTTTTTATAAACAAATAGCCGCCGCCGCCGTTTATTATTTTTTTGTAACCTATAAATACTAACCTACTTGCTAGCCAAACTATTAAAAATACATATAATTAATTTAAAACCTAAACGAATTTTTTTTTAGCAAAATCCTAAACTAATTCTAAGTGTTGGAAACTACTAAAAATAATTTTTTTTGAAATATACTAAAAATAATATTAATTACAAATAATTTTGAGTTTAATTTATTAATTAAATATTACTTACAACTAGCTTTTCTTTGCCACAATGTCAAAATTTCTGCTTCAAAATAGGGCGACAGACATAGATTGCGGTTCATAATCATACTTCAGAAATAGAGAACAATATTTAACAAATTCGCACTAGCCAGAACCCAGAAACCAGGCGTAAAGGGCTACATCTTATTCGATGTTCACTCGAACAACGTTTTTGGCTTTTCGTTCACCAAATGCTACAAAGGCAAGCTCTCCTCCTGGAGCAAGCAGGAGACCAACTCTTATAGCCGATATAATCGAAATTCCAAATAGTTTACCAACTAAAGTGACCAATATGGTAAGTCCCAAAGTTCCCGTTATAACAGGAAAGTTAGAAACTAGAAGTTTCGGATCAATAGGCATTCCAACCTGCAAATAGAAAATACAAGCCATTAGCTTTAAGCAAATATATAATCATAGGGGAACTATTGTGCTAATAGAATCTGAACCATCTCATGCATCCAAAAACAGAAGTTGTCCTTTTCCCAATTGCAGCAGCAACAAATACAACAAAGAAATTTACAGTTTACTCTACTTGCATTCAAATGAGAAACTACAAATAGAGAGTGTTGAGACAGAAAATGTTTCAAAAGAAAATTTTATTCTTGAGATGATTTAAGAAATAAGACCAAAGCAGAAGATTTTAGAAATTTATAGCTTAGTCCATTTATGGTGAATACTGTATTAGGACAGCAAGAACTTACCGTCATGAAGAAAAGGCCCAATAGAAGGCCACGATATGGAGCTATATCTGATTCAACCTGCAGTGAAAATTCAGTTTCTGCAATGAGCAAACCAGCCAAAAATGCTCCCAAAGCCATGGTTAAACTGCACTGTTTAAGTAGATGCAACAGAGGTCACATTAATCAATTAGTACATTCTAAAAGAACATCTAATAAAGGTGAGACACCTACAAAGAATAACACCCAAAGTTAAGAATCTACCAACCCTGGCAGTAAGTAGACTGGTTCCAAGAATAACAAGAAGAGTATTTGCAGAGAATATTTCTGCATTCTGGTTTTCAGCAATTTGCTTGTAAATTGGACGGAGCAGTGAAGCCATTTTCTTTTAACAGGGTTTCATTTCCAATTCACTCTTACTAAATGAATGTCCCAGACCTATTTTGAACAGATTTGATTATAGGTCAACTGTTGGTCCAAGGTCAATGTTCCAACGAAGCCAGAAACTGAAACAGTTCAACTATATCTCCCTATAAAACCAATAAATAAAGCAAGCACCGCAAATCAACCCCATGACTATACATACAATTCAACAAAGTTGTAGCCTTCTCATCAGAAAAAGATGTCAAATTCAGTAAAGTAGATTAAAGAAGTAAGTTGCACATTATTGGCCAATTTGCATGTATGAAAATCAAAACGATAATAATGCCACTGAATACCACTCCTGCAAGCACTGGAAAATCCTCACGCTGTAATTATTGTCTTGTTCGAAATGGGCCAAATAATTAAGTGACAGCACAACATTCTGATATGTTTCAACTAGCGGGCACCACAAAAATCAAATATCCGAAGTCTGAACAGGGTGTGTTTGTTTGTATTGAAGTGTAAAAGGTGCAATGGAAAAGTAAGAAGCTGTTTGTAAACTAAGAAATAAGAAGAAATTGAAAGAGTCCACATAGGTTGCGGGAATCAGCCGTCGTTGAAATTATTCCAGCTCCAGTTCTGAACCTACTAATAGAATTGCTAAGTTCCATAACAGCATGAAAAGAATAAAATTTTGATCTTTATTCAAATTGAAGGGCAAAATTCTCAGTCCGGCATGGAAAATTATAACACGGGCATAACATGGACATTTTATCAAACGGTTGGAGAGCAGAGCAAACTAAAGTTCATCAACTACCATATTAGAAAAATCAAGCAATAATCAGTTTCGGATTCGGCAGATAATAAGGTTGCAGATTTACCTCGTTATGTTGACAACATTAACAGAACAAGGCGACGATGTTAGTTGCTACAGACTCCAGCGACAAAACCTACGGCAGCATAAAACAATCGCCCAGGCTCGACCAGCTTAAACTGAAAAACTGCTTGACAACCTTTTCTTTTTTTTTTTTTAATAAGAAAGGAGAAGGAGATTAGGAGGGGAGGGGCGCATTATGGTCATTCTGAGGTGAGGTTGGTGTATTGGTGATGTTTGGTGGTGGAGTTTGGAAAAAAATGGAGGAGGAGGGAGTGGAGGAGGAAGGAGAAGATCAAATAAGAAAGGAGTAGAATATTGGGGACAAGGGGCAGAGAGTGATTTAAAGAGGGATATTATAGGTATTGTAAGAAGGATATGATGGGTAATATATTTTAAAAATAAGGCTACAAATAGTAATAAATGGGCTATAAATAGTACTACCCTTAATAAATTTATGTTAGATAAAGAAGTTTTTAATGCGTAATTCATTCATAATAGAACAAGTTTTATAATTAAAATTTTAAAAATTCAATTTATGAGATTCATACCATCTAATAATTAAAGTAAAATTGTTAAATGAAAATAATGCTTCGCCTATTTCTTTCTTTTTTTTTTTGAACAGTTTCCTCTATTTCTTAAGATAAATGGTTAAATTTTAAAGACTAAATAGTTTAATTTTTAAAATTTTATTGCTAAGACGTTTATATAAAGAAAAAACTTATAGGTTCTTCAAGATCAATTACAATTAAAAAAAAATAAAAAATGGAAATATGAAGTTTAGATGGAGTATGAGATTGATGCAATTAGTCTTGTATTGCGAATTCAAGTACGAGTTGGATATTAGTTGGAATCCAAATTTCATTATTTTATTGGGTTTCACTTGCCTTTCTAATTTTAACTTTATTTTTTATTATGATTTTTTTGTTGTATTTTTAATTCTTTTGTTATTAAAAAAAATAGAATAAGTCAATGCTAATTATCGTTGGTCACGTGGGTATAACCACATATTATTTTAGGGGGCCTAAAAAATCTAAAATTTCAAATTGTTCACTAAAATGTTTGATTTTGGGAAGGTGGACTTAAATACAATTTCGGAATTTAAAAATGTTCAGATTTTGTAAATTACAAAAAAAATTTAAATAATATACAAAATCGGAATCTTTTTAAATTCGGAAGTATTATTTTTTCTCACAACCCCAAAATCAAACATTTTGGTCCAGAATTTATTTATCCATCCGTTTCAAAATAATAGCAATATTAATTGGACTAAAATAATATAATAAATATAATAAAATAATATAATAAATATAACAAAAAAATGACAGACAATATTGACTAAAAGAGAGAGAACAATTAAGAGAGGAAGAACAATGAACATTCTTAAGGGTCATCCTATTAAATAATAAAAAAATTTTATATTAAAATGCCCTATAAATATACGATATAATTTACCTATGATTCGCTTATTGAAAGTTACTTATTATCGCTTACTTAATTATTCCAAAAAGAATAAAAATAAAAATCACGTGAAAATGAAAGAGAATCGGAAGCAAAACCCACCATCTGGCGGATTTGGTTGACCATTGATGTTTAAGAGTCATTCAAAAATTTCAATTTTCAAACCCACTGAAAAAACAACTTTTAACCGTATAACTCAAAATCATTATATTCCTTAATTTATAAACTTGAATATTTTAAACTCAAAAAGAAACATTTATTGTCCATTAATTCCTTCACCCACCTTCAACAAGTTGATCTTGATTGCCCAGAATGATTAATTGTGGGTCAACGAGTCTCCATTGTTGGTAAAGGCATTTAAGACAATGGCCTCCATTTCCTATCTTCTTACCCGAACCCCATTCAATATCCACTCTATATATACATATTCTGCAAAACTATACCTCAAAACAATTCGTCCACAATGATGGAAACCCAACATTTTGCACTTGTTATATGGATGCATTTTCTGCTGATTATAGCTCTTAGCATGGCCATCAAACAAACCAACATTGCCACTGATCAATCCGCACTTCTAGCCCTGAAATCCCACATCACCTCAGACCCTCTGCAAATTATATCTAAAAATTGGTCTTCTACTGCTACATCCCCCTCTGTTTGTGATTGGATTGGGGTCAAGTGTAGCCTTCTCCACCGTAGAGTTACTGCCTTGGATATTTCAAACATGCCCTTAAAGGTACTGTACCTCCACATTTAGGTAATCTTTCATTTCTTGTTTCTCTAAACATGAGTTATAACTTTTTTCATGAAACTCTTCCTCAAGAGTTGGTGCGATTACGCAGAATAAGGTCGATCATATTACATTCTAACAACTTTACTGGATCGATTCCTACTTGGTTTGGACCAAATCTTCAATTTCTATTCTTATATGACAATGATTTTAGTGGAGTTATTCCTTCTTCCATCTCCAACCTGTCAAGACTAGAAGTAGTGGATTTTTATGGTAATTTACTGACAGGAGAGATTCCTGAAAAGATTGAAAATCTTTAAAATTTGATATTTTTGAATATACAAAGTAATCATCTGGTTGGTTCTATACCGTCGACCATGTTCAACATCTCAACACTGGAGGCTATAGCTTTGTCAGGAAATAACTTGGGAGGAAGTCTCCCTAGTGAAATTTGCTACCATCATAGTTCAAGTCTCAGAAGGATTCATTTATATGATAATCAGTTAAATGGTCAAATCCCATCAAATTTATCCCAATGTTTGGAGCTTCAGCAATTGGTATTATCGAATAATAGTTTTACTGGATTCATACCTAAAGAATTTGGTAACTTGAAGATGCTGGAGGCATTATACCTTGGAGACAACCATTTACAAGGTATAGTGATCTTATTTTTTTCAATTATTTGTTGTCTTCTTGATGAGTTAGATGATAATTCATTCCATAAATGAAGTTGGAAAAAATAAGTGAAAGAGACGTTAAAAAACAAATTCTTTCAAATTGCTAAAAAATAATCTGTTATTAAACTTTTGTGTGGGAGATATACAGGTACAATTCCTGGAGAGATCGGTAATCTTGCAAGTCTCAAGCAAATTATCATGCCTTGGAGTGGAATTTCAGGCCCTATACCTAAAGAAATCGGAAATTTAACCATGCTTACGGATATTTCTTTCCATTATAACTACTTTACAGGTACATACAGTTATTATATTCTTAGACATATAAATTTTTACAGTAATAATGTTAGAACCATAACATCATATTAGTTAGATGTTAATTAATAAATAAATTAATACTCTATTAATCTTTAAGAGTTATATCTGATTCAGCAACTATCAACTGGCTTAGTTAGTTGCATAAATACAATATGTATCATATCTCATGAATTCATTTTTTTTTAAATAAATACATTCATTTTTTAATTACTCAACTTTTAAAACAACATAGTTATGATATTATTTTGGTAATTTCTCCACCTCTTTTTTTTTTTTTTAATTATATATATTCCCACATTTTTTAGAACGTACTAGATTCAAGTGAGAAATGTCAATAGAATAACGACATTCATATTCTAATCAATATTCATTATTTGATTAAAATTCAACATCAGGAAGCATACCAGATTCAATTGGAAATTGCTCTAACCTGATCAGGATATTGCTTCAAGTAAACCAATTCACAGGCTCAATTCCCAAATCCCTGGGGAATCTTCGACATTTAGAAGTGTTGACTTTTGTCTACAATAATTTGACCAATGATCCAGCATCCTCCAAGTTAAATTTCCTTACTCCCTTGACAAACTGTAAGAATCTGAAGAAATTAGCAGTGGGTTACAATCCACTCAATGGGATCCTGCCAAATTCCATTGGAAATCTTTCTTCTTTCCTTCAACTTTTCCATGCAAGCCATGGAAATATAAGAGGATCCATACCAACTGAAATTGGCAACTTGAGTGGTCTAACCTGGTTAGAGCTAGACGACAATCAGCTGACAGGAGGTATTCCAGGAGAGCTCCAGGAACTGAAAAACCTTCAAAGCTTGACTCTTGCCCGAAACAAACTAGGGGGAACTCTGGATCGACTGTGTAACATGGCCATACAGCTGTTTGAGTTGGATCTAAGCCAGACACTACTCACGGGTCCGATTCCGAGTTGTTTGGGGAATCTCTCTATGAGAAATCTTAACCTGAGCTACAACTTATTGACCTCGAATATTCCTGCAAGTTTTGGAAAACTCAGAGATCTTCTGAAGCTAGACCTTGCCTCAAACTCTTTGAACGGGTCATTGCCTGAGGAGATTGGGAACTTGAATGCTGCAATATCAATGGATTTTTCCATGAATGAAATATCAGGGGTCATTCCAAGCACATTGGGAGATTTACAGAACTTACAAAATCTTGCTTTAGCAAATAACCAACTACAAGGATCCATACCAGAGTCATTTGAGAAAATGTTTGGTTTAGAATTTCTAAACCTGTCACATAACAACTTGTCAGGTTTGATACCCAAGTCACTGGAGGCACTTTCTTCTCTCAAAGTCTTTGATGTTTCTTTCAACCATTTAAGAGGTGAAATTCCTTCTTTAGGCCCTTTCAAAAACTTCACAAGTAATTCTTTCATTTCCAATGATGCCCTATGTGGAGATCCAAAATTCCAGGTCCAGCCATGCCAAACTAAACTAAAACCTAGAAAGCCAGTGATCAGAAGGGTACTTCTCCTCACATTGATCCCACTAGTGATTGTTGTTTTGGTTGTCTTGGCTCTTGCATGTATATTTCGGAATTATCGAAGTAAGAGTGAGGTCTTAAATGAAGACAATATGGCTGCTGTACACATGCAAGAAAGAATTTCTTACTATCAACTCCTGCAGGCAACGAATAACTACAGTGAGAGCAACTTTCTTGGCTCGGGAAGTTTTGGGTCAGTTTATAAAGGGGTCCTAAATGATGGACAGCTTGTGGCTATTAAAGTGTTCAATTTGCAGCATGAAGGTTCTCTAAAAAGTTTTGATGTAGAATGTGAAGTGTTACGTAACCTTTGCCATATCGAAATCTAGTAAAAGTTATAAGTACTTGTTATAATCAGGATTTTAAGGCTTTGGTGTTGGAATACATGTCCAATGGAAGTCTTGAAACATGGCTGCACTCCAACAATCTTTTTTTGAATATGTTGCAAAGATTGAACATAATGATCGATGTGGGAAACGCGTTGCATTACCTACATGAAGAATATTCAACTCCTGTCATACATTGTGATTTGAAACCAAGTAATATCTTAATTGATAGAGACTTAGTCGGGCATGTAAGTGATTTCGGAATTGCTAAGTTTCTTGGGGAAGATGACAACATTGCATTGACCAAAACCATGGCTACAATTGGCTACATTGCACCAGGTAATATAATCAATCTTGATTTTATTTTTTTCTTTAGACTCTCATTAATTTTCTGACTTATCGATCATTTCATACAATTATCAGATTAACTGTGATTTTTCCTTAGAATATGGAAATGGAGGATTGATATCGAAAGCATGTGATATCTACAGCTACGGAATTGTCCTAATGGAAGTGTTTACAGGAAAAAGGCCCACTGATGAAATTGGTGAAAATTTGAGTTTAAAGAGTTGGATAAATGATTCCATGCCTAATTTGAGTAATGGAGTTATAGATACTAGCATGCTAAACGCAAACGAAGAACATTATAATTCGAATGAAGCGTTAGAAGCATCTATCATGAAAGTAGCCCTAAATTGTGTTCAAGAATCTCCCAAGGACAGGCTCACTATGAGGGAGGTTGTTCATTCACTTGAAGATATCAAAGTTCGATATTTTGCAGATTGTGGGGGCAAATAATTGAAGTTGAGGAAATATTCGTATGAATTGAGTTACAGTCCGATAGCACAATCAAAGAACATCTCCAGAGAGTACAAATTAGTTTGGAACCTGGTAGTATTTATTTGCTTGGTTACCTTCCATCTGTAATCACTATTTTTAAAAATCGAAGAGAGCATTATAACATTATCCAGGTCTTTTGACCATAGTGTAATGTCATCTACAAATTAACTCCCAAAAAATGCACAGTACGGCTGCCCAAATTCGAAGTTCCAGGCTTCTCACATGTACAAATCAGATTTAATCCAATTGCCGAAAGACTGCAAAAAACTCTACTTAACTACTCAACTTTCTTCCTCTTTAGTTTGCTGCAAAAAGAAGCAAGAGTCATCTCATCATCATCATCATCCCCAGTGTCGCCTGCAGCTGACCGTTTCTTGCAAAATGCAGCAAGAGTTGATTCGTCATCCACTACATCCCTGGCAGGAATTCGAGCTCTCTTCCTTGTTCCTTTTTTGGTTCTAGAATCACCAACATCCGTCGTCATCCTCCTCCTCGTGGGCTTCCTCTTTTGTTTTGGCTTCTGAGGAACAAGAATCGTGTCCTTATCATTAGAGACAGCAACGTCAGAACTGGAGGTACCTGGCTTTTTGTGTTGTGATCCCTTCCATTCAAGTAGTCCAGCAACCTCTGCTGCTTGCCAGGTGGTCTCAGCTCCAAAGTTTATATCCACCTCACTGATTGCTTTCAAATTAGCCATCGTCAATGGAGTTGTATCAGGTAGGAAGGAATGAGGCTGTGCTGTGTTGCTACCACCTCCATCTTCTTCCTCACCATAACTCCAACTCTTGCTGTATGGACATATACCATAAGCCTGTTTATCATAAGTACCAAAATCCTCATCTCTAAGGTTATGAATCCCCCGGCCACCAGTTACTAATGAAGAATTCAGGTCATCCAAAGACGATAAGTTAGACACTGCCTGTTCAAAACCATCATCCAGCTTCTTGCAAGGTGATTCCCAGTACCTTTCCTCTGAAGTAATACCACTAACAGCAGCAGTGCCTTTGTATATCAACATATCTCTACAAATACATCAAAAAAAAGCCTACCATAAATATAGGAACTGCTGTTGATAGAATAACAACAGAGTCACGTAACAGACCTTGATACTGTTTCTGGATTGTGAAAATCCCTGTCCAGGCAACAGTGAGCTGCCCCAGATGTCTCTGGCACCACATTGTTGTTTGCAGCTAATGGTTCCATCGAACCTGGACAACAGGACAGATGTTCTTCAGGTGACCAACCAGATTTAGTCTTCTTCGAATGTCCCCTCCGTCTTCTGTTCTTTGAAGATGAATTGTTGGTCAAGGTCTCTCCCTCAGTGCCATTGGGTAACACGGGAACTTTCTCAGAACATGCATCCCTGTGAGCCAAATTTATAAGACTAAGTACAATATGCACAAGCCAAGGACACCAAACCACAAACAATTACATGTAACTACAAGTTGCACAGGCACCTGAACATATATTAGGAAGGTGGCCAATTGTACAACAATTTAAACTCAAAGTTAGTTCAGGGGTGTCCAACCCACCCAATATCAAAGTTGGTGAAAGATTAACTTACCCTGAGCACTGACTTGAAGGGGCATTTACTCTCCTCCGCCTGCATGGATAACTGTCATGAGCACAGGTGCACAAATTGCAGTAACAACAAGAAAACTACAAAACTAAACAATTGTAACATACCTTAACCTCCTGTTTTGTTTACGAGGAAGACCGACAGTTTCACATTCGGATAGAGAAATTATTTGTTGCGAAGGGACAAAATCATCCGGCCGCAAGGCAGGTCGTTCGGATTCTCGATCCACGAAGTTAGATATCAGTGCAGCCTTCTGTGTCTCTCTAGCTGCTCGAAGCAAAGGCACTTGATCAGGAAGAAGCACCTTCCATCTTCTGGTTCACGAAAAATGGGGGAGAAGGGAGACTACTGTCAACAACAATCGAGGATGTAATTGTATAATACTGATATCCTGAAAATAATCTAATGGAAATATTACCTCCGACACTGACTATCAGTTCGTGGAGGAACACAAGCTGCAACCTTTGACCAACAAAACCCATGATGTTCTATGGCTTCTTTTAACTTTGAATCCTCTTCCGCAGTCCACGTATCAAGATTCAGTGAAGGATCCAAAGAATTAACCCATCTGGGACAAATGCAGAGCCACATAATTTATCAAATCAAACAGGAAAGGTCCTAAAGGATCATAATTTTGAGGACATGATTTAGTACCTTTCTCTACACTGAACTTGAGTCCGTCCAGGAACAAATTCAGCTATTTTCTTCCAAATTTTTGGCCCAAAGAGCATCACAGCAACTTTCAGGAGCTTGTCTTCATCTCCTGTCCATCTACCAACCTTTTGCCTAGCAGGATGAAGTGACTTCATCCATCTGCATAGTTAAAACACATTTCATATAACTTAGAACAGCAGCAAACTAAAAGAGCTAAGAACCAAAAGAGAGGAATGCTTAGTCATTAAAAAGAACATGGTCAAAACTCCAAGCATGTTAATAAAGCACAGATAAAATTCGTTCAGATCTTTTGCAACTAATAATCTTTGAACACGGCAAAAATTTATGAGTAAACAAAACAGGCAACAGTCAGAGCCAAAGGCGCAACACGATAAACTACTTCTCATAGAGTGACCCAAACCCTTTAGCAAGAAAGTTTTCAATAAGTGCAAGTATTAACATTCTTTCAGTATCCATTGAAAAGCCCACTGACCTATTAGAGCATTGAGTTCCAGTCCGTCCTTCCATAGCTGAAGCAACAATCTGCCAGTTACTTTCCCCAAAAGCTTCTACTGCAGCTCGAAGTTGGTCATCCTCCTCCTCGGTCCATTCCCTCTTGATTATTGAAGCATTAAGACTCCTCTGAAAGCGAGCTAAACACTGGAATGGTGTCCTATTTGTCCCAACTGAAGTGGCAATGTCAATCCAGTTACTAAGCCCCTTCTGTTGAACAACATGAAGAAGAATCTTGTCCTCCATTGAAGTCCAAGGATTTTGATTGATCAAGGGGTCTCCGCAATTTAACCACCTGCAAAAATTTACATCATATCAATCAAAAGTATAAAACCAGGAAACACAACTCAGCTCCCTGCGATCTTAAACAAGGTCGCTTGCTCCACAATCTCGTTATATTTGAAACAATTTGCATGCACACTTCCTTAGAAAAAAGGACACTTTAACATCGGTGCAAGTATTAGAGCTCCAAACTGATCTGTCCAAGACCTTTCAAGCAAGCTCAAGGAAAAAAAAGGGAAGCCAAAAAAAGCAAATAAAAACCATCTCAGTATAACAGGGAGTAAGAGGTCAAACACCTATTCATTATCCTACAAACTGACTCAACAAAAGTTAAAGGTTGCTGTTATCTATCATATGCAGCTGGCTTGAGGAGCCACCTAAAGCTCACGCAGCAAAGATTTTTCTGCAACAATGAATCCACAATGCCTCTATTTTGCTTCAATATCAAATACTGCCTACCTCAGAAGAATACTCAACTTAGACATAAGCCAAATATTCACAAGCATCAAACATTTGATCCATTTCCTAATCCAGAAGGTTAGCTGTCTCATTTACCTTGATTGACATTCAGCACCAGATCGACCAGGGACATGCATGGAAGCTAAGTAGTCCCAGTTGACCTTTGGCAGGAAGAGTCTCATTTTCTCAGGGGGAATATCAACACTGCCAATTGATGCAACAATGCCATCAAGTGTTCCAAAATTTTCATCCAATCGTTCTCCATCACTGCAAGCAGATCACATGCATCAGTTACAAAGGTGAGAAACACATTGTTCCAGGAAAAGAAAAGGGAAACGCATTCTACTAATAGTACTTAGTAAAAAGTCGAACAGTAGGACAGGGAAAATTCTCTATTTAAGAACTATCTATGGAGAAGTATCTTCTCCAACACAATAGTTTAAGCCGAATGGTGTAGTAAAAAAAAAGGACTCAAAATAGTTGAGACAGGTTAGCTTAAAACATAATAATTTTTACACAATGCATCAAAGTACAATCCAGGGGTTCTTTATGAGCTTATCAAAGTTTAAATTCTTCCACACTATGACTGCCAGATTCATCAATACTGCCTCACGTAACCCCAACAGACCTTGTCCACAAATTTTCTAGCTTGCTATATAATTGTTTACGTTGTATATTTCATTCTGACCCCGCGCATATTCTTGTCAGAAACTTTAATCTACCTTAGAATATCTTCATTTAACTAGACCTTAAATACACTAAGAGCACGTATATATATGTACAAAATAAGTGTGAACTAATAGCAAGCACAAATACACCCAGCTTCTAGCCGTATATTTGCATCCCTGCAGACAAGTACCTTAATAGGTCAAGTGAACTTTGAAGCAGCATCTCTTGAAATTGTTGTCTCAAACCCTTTGCAAGCTTTTCATCTTCTTCCTTTGCCCACTTAGGTCGACCCATAAGGGCAGGGGATTTTTCTACCGCCTCTCTAAACTTAGCAACTTGAGAATTTTCAGCAGGTCCATATTGCATAGGAGATGGCTTTTTCTCATTAAGCTGAAAAAAAAAAACAACAAAGAATATTTTAGCACCAACAAAGAATATTTTAGCACCCATGCAAAAGATAAACAACAAATTTCAAATTAAAATACAAATACAAATACAAATTTTAACAAAACCAAGTCTCTTCATAACTTTAGAATCAAATGGTCCATTGACATCCTCCATAATTTTTTGGCTTTGGATTAAAAGCAACAAAGCTACCCAACCAACCCAGAATTCAAAAATCTTCTTTAATTTGCACAGGCAATGAGGATTCAAGTTCCTTAATAATCAGAACTACTCAATATGGGCTCTACACTCCAATATAGTTACAGTCAAGAAACACATAGTCCTCTGCTGTTTCTCTATGCGAAGGGAAAAGGAAAAGGAGTAATATAGTGGTCTAAGATAAAAGGAAGTCACTGTACAAATAATTAAAATAGATTTGTATCCTGCAACTTTTAATTTGTGTCAAAAATCAAATGCCTAGCAAACATTTGTTTCACCTTAATGTATTAATATATTTTCCTGGTCAGATATACTTCAAACCAGAAGGAGAACAAACTATTGCTAAGAACCCAAAGTCATTGTTAAATAGACTCACATCTAAAATAGCTCAAAGAAAAAAAGACAAGTTTGAACTTTGCTCTACATCTTCTAAAAGTATTTATACAGACATACAGTATAATTCAACAACTTCTGACATGCTGACATTTTTCAAAGACCATAATATATTTTTAGTCAGCAAAGTACAAATATGTCAATGACACATATGCGTTTTACTAACCTTTAAACCCTGACTTTTCTTTGACATAGATATCAATTGGGTACGGGCATCCCTCTTCTGGGACAATGCTCTACCAGTTCTCCTTCTACATGAAACCTGAAAATCTTTCAAAATTTTAACTCTTTCCTTCAATTGTTTTAACTCTTCAATCCTGGATTCAATGTGCAACAGTTTACTCCTCATCAATTTCTGACAAGACCTATTCTTCTTGATTGCATCTACAAAGGCTTCAGCTCCTTTTGGGAATAAGGAACCTTTAATGGGCAATCTTGTGGCATCCACAGAGCTACAATCTCGCCATAAATCCAAAGTCTCACTCCTAGTGGTGAGCTTAGGACAAGATCCATCATTTAAAATATTGTTGATTTTGCCCATGGAACTGTGATCTTCTGCTGCTGCATTAGAACTCTCAACAAAAAGATTATCCGAAGTTCCATGGGGTAAATTCCCAGCATGCTCAAGCTGATGTGGGAAATTCTCCAGGTTGTCTTTCTGAGCATCTGCATTTAAATGTATGAAGGATAACAAGTCATTACAAATGTAATTATTATCAGACACTTACTTCTTAATGTTCAACAAACTGTAATCAGCAGAAAATTTACATTGACATTTTTGGTAAAACTTAGTATCAAAATGGCTCAGATTTTGAAATTAAAACAATCATATATTAGCTCCATAAAAGAATGAATATTAAAACGACCTGATCCCTGCAGAAGACTCACAGACATGCAAAGTCAACATGATCTTTTAATAATTTACTCATTAATTTCAAAGATTTCTATTCCAAACAAAATAACAATAAAGATTATTCCTATGGGGCACTCCCCTCTATTGTACACACCATTAATCAGCTTTCCGTTGGATTTATTCACTCAAAGCTCTCCATGAAGAAATAATGGGCAGTGGTAAAAAACCTACGCCTTAAAAATCAGGTGGCTGGATGCAAATTTAATAGCACATCAAGCAAAGAGCCACTGAACTGATAGCTAACTCTTCATCCTACACAAATACTCTCCTGCAGAATGAGATAGGAATATTATGGAGATATGCTTTTCAAGCTGTTCCTATCCCTTTTGCCAAATTGACCCTAAACTCTTGGTCCAACATCAGAAAACTAGCAGGTAGATGCAGGCCTTTGATAACTTTCCACTTAAGGTAGACAAGTTCACACTTTTTTTTTTCATTTTTTCCCTTTATTTCCCAAGTTAAAAACAATTATAAATCAAACCGCATAATTAAATACTCAGAGAGTTCGAAACTTTCAAGTTCCCAGTTCAGAACTCCATAAAACAAAATTCAATCACGATGTACATAATACAAAATTTACCTCCACCATATGCGGCAAAACGGCGCTGAATGGCCCGGAGAGTTTCAAAATCATCCTCAAAGTCATCCTCCTTATCCGCCGGCCCAGGCAGTATCGAGTAGAGAGGCTTGAGTAACGTCTCCCTTTTATCAGTCACAATGGCGAATCTTTCCTGAATATTACGGACCAATTCCAGGTCCTCATTGCCGCCATCATCATCATTACTATCATCGGACTTGGAGCCGCTGTCAACGGCCACAGCCCTGGCATCCGCCGCAGCGGAGTGTGTCTGTTTTTGGAAGTCACAAGGGTTTGTTCCGGTGAGAAGACAAGCTCGTCTCAATGCTTCCAAATCTTGGTTAAATTCATCGTCGTCGTCGCTCCCGACATAATCTCCTCCATCGTCGGAAGCCATTTATTTAATTTTTTTTGGTTTTTTTTTTCTTTTAAACGGAAAATCAAACTAACGAGAAGATTTATTTAGACGAAGAATGAGGTCTTCGTTTCCTTGTAACTGCAAACTCTCCAAATTTATGACCGACCATATTCTCAGAAATCTTACGCTGCACAAAACTTTTCCCGTTGTAGATTCGCACTGTCCAGTTAACGAAATCAGGCAAAATAGATGATCTACGAGACCAAATCTTCTTTCCCTGCTGAAGACCAGTGTTCCTATTCTTCATCCTCGTGAGGAAAGCATCAACAAAAATACCCTTCCATATCGAACGCCGCGGCATGACATCAAAATTCTTATATACTCACTCCTCTACTTCAATCAAAACATAGATACCCAATCGGAAAAGGAAAACTCGCGTAGATATTTCTGCAGAAAATGCAAGACCACAGCTATTCTCTCGGTTTATCAGACGTGAATCGTGTTCGCTAGTTGAATTTTAAATCTAGGGTTCAGGGTTTAGATTAGCCGCCGACTTTCGCCTTCTACTGAAACATTCAGACTTTAGTCACCGCCTACTATCTGGGCTGTATCTCGAATTAAATGGATTGGACTTCTCTGCTCTCTTTTGATAGGCTAGCCTAGTTAGAAGAAGTTGGGCTTTGAGCCCAATCTGATGCCACTTTTTACTTGTCTTTGTTCCCTTTGCTTCAACATTTATGATTGGACCCATACATACGTGTTATCGCTTGTTTCCTTGACAGTGGAAATAAACGATTGCTTGTGTGTGGGTATCCCACTTTGTGAGTGCTTTTATTGCTTATGTAGTAGAAATTATACAATATTCCTATATTTATAAATAAAGTGATAATAATTCAATGTAAAAATTCATTTAAATTTGAAAAATTGATGAATTATTATCACTTTATTTCTAAATATAGTAATAAGTACATGTACCTAGTGGGTATATGTCATAATTTACACTCATGTAGAGATGGCATATCCATACATTTTTCTTCAACAAATTATACCATAATTTTGGCATGATTATGTAAGATAGTTCAATCTATATAATTTATATTTATTTCAATACTGTGGGTGCCCTAAATACTCATTATTTGTCTTTCTAATTAATATAATCACGTCATTTATGAATAGACTATCTTACAATATAGTGTTAGTACTATCATATATGGACGGATTGTCTTCTTAATAGCTAATGCTAATTTCTTTCCGGTATTAACCTTGATCCTTACCTAACTTGTACTTACTCACAGGCACAATCAATCATGATCCAAATGCCTTGAACTGAGTTTGGATGGATTGGAATTGGATGGTTGCTTGCAATCTTGTCGTAATTAGATTTGACATGTTATTGTTTATATTTGTCATTACTAATAATGTTTGTGTTGTCACGATGATTACTCCATCTAGTCTTGTACATATTTTTTTTTTATAAAGTTGTTTATTTCTACGTTTTCAAAATTTTAAAAGACAAATCACATAAAAAATAATAATATTCATCCTTTAGGATTCATCAAATCATATCACTTACATTAGTTACATTTATTTAAAATTGATCTACCTTATCTTAAACCAAATACTACCCAAAAAAAACCAACTTTCCCACTATTATTTCATGGAGAATGAGGAAGAAAACTAACTTTTACTTGGTTTTTTAAAAAAAAGAATTTTGAGAATTTCGAAGAGTTTGTGTGTATTTTATCTTTATTTTCATTTTAGTACGACTTTTTCAAAACTTTTGGTACTAGCTGAAAGAATGACAGGTTTTCTATCTTATTAATCATAAACTCTTGTCATAAATATATATAATTGTGAAAAATAAAAAGAATCCGATTAATTATTGAATAAATTTTTAGAAGTAATAAACGTGGTAGAATAAAAACAGGACAAATTATATTATAAGACTAGGAGTAATGGAATTTTTTATATATCTAGCTGAAAAAAATTTAAAAATAAAAGGGAAAAACGGAGGTCAAAAATTGAAGAGTTATGAGTATTTACAAGCGTCTGTTATATATATACTCAGTAGTCTCTCTCTCCTCAAACCCTAATCTATTCACTCTCTCTCATCTTCTCCTTCAGTAACCTCTTTTCTCTATTCTTTCGCACCAATTTCGGCCATTCCGTGAAGATTTTTGAAGATATCTCACCGCCAAAATACTCCTCACATCTCAAGCTTCAAAACTCATACCATTTTCTACCATTTCGTCATTTTTTGGGTTTGGGAGAACCCTAAATCAGCTACGAAAATGAAAGGAAAACTAGAATTTTATAGATATGAGGTAGGGGATTAGTTTGGTTGTGTTTACAGCCCATGAAAATAAAAGAAAAACTAGAGTTTTGACAAAAATGTATATTTTATGTAAAATCGTATGTTTTTGCTAGTTTGTTGGTGCAAAATGGTGTAACTGTTGTTTATTGGTGTAAAATGCTCAGATGCTTCAGCCCGTTAAGAGGTGGCTCCGGCCCTTCTTTGAATGAGCCGCATCTGTCTCTTGCCGGAGTGAAGCATCTGGTGTAATACTGTTGGTGTAAAATCATTTGTAAACTACTCGTTTATGTAAAGTGCTGAATGTTTGTGTAAAGTACTGTTGCCAGTTTACATATGTAAAATGCTGAATGTTTATGTAAATTGGTTGTGTTATGTAAAGTGCTGAATGTTTATGTAAAGTACTGTTAGCTTATGTAAACTACTAATTATTTGGTCAAAATATTTTTCTTTTATGTTAAATACTCTTTTCTGGTTCAAAGTGGTATTTGTTAGTGTAAAAATATTGTTTTACATATGTAAACTGTCAGTTTGCATAAACTGCAAGTTTACATATGTAAACTGCATATTTTATGTAAAGTGACGTAAGAATTCAATGTAAACTGCTAGTTTACATAAAAATTTATGTAAAGTGACAGTTTACACCAATACAACGCGACTTTACATAAACTTTTATGTAAACTAGCAGTTTTACATAAATTAGCAGTTTACATATATGAACTGCCAGTTTATATAAATTTTTATGTAAAGTGGTATAAGAATTCAAACAAATGAGGCGCTTGAGGAGTGAGAGGGAGAGAGAAAATTTTAACAGCTGGGGACAGGTGCATTTAATACGCATTAAATGTAGCTGACCCACTTTTTTTGTGCATTTTTGACAAAAAAATTAATTTTTACCAAATAAACCAAATTTTTTTTAAAAAAAAACCTGATAGGAGTATATATTTTTTTTTACTCCTAGGCCTACACCTACTACGTGAGGTAGATTTCTTAGAATGAAATGAATCTTTAGAAGTAAAATTAGGACCACAAAAAAAACGAGAAAATAAAAATTTTAGAAAGCTGTGGGACACAGATTACAAGCAGATACATAGGCATTAATATTTTTGCAGTCGTTGTCAAATCCTCGTGATGATTCACGAACCCAGTTCTCCCACCTCAATAAGTTTCAACTTCACCACGTTATTGTTTGTTTGGGCTCCATAAATATTGGCTATGAATTCTTGATGGGGCTACGTTTTCTTGGACAGCAGATTAAAATGGAAACCTTTTCAATTATTAGTGAATCATTCACTGTTGTTCTTGCCATTCAAATGATAAAGAGTTTTTTGGGTTTGTAGATTTCAAAATATTTCTTTACATGAGTTTGATTATTATGTTATTTTTATTGTTGGTGTTTTGGATTCAAAAGTCTAAGTTTTCTTGTTTATTTGTTGATGAACAATTTTTATCAATTGTGATAAAATCTACTCTAATATTCCATAATTTATTTTACGTCTTATATGGTTCAAAATTAGGAAAAGGTTGAAATGACAAACATGAACTGAAAAAGGAAGGAGCAAGATTGATTTTATTTCACTGCAAAACAAAGATTTTATACGAAAAGTGTCTCTTTCTCGTCAAGTAATTTATTTTTGTAAAATTTATACAAAAGTGATTATAAATTCACACAAGTTTTAAGTAATTTTATTTTGTCAAATATCTAGTTAAAGTTTTTTTTTACCATTTTAAACAAAATATAAATTATCGAACTCTCAAACGTCATTATTGAGCATAAAATATGGATCAGTTCTCATGAACTGTATTTGTATTACGTTTACTTTATGTGAGTTAAATATAGAATATTTGAGACAAACGACATCGTCTTGTAAATATATCACTCCATTTTAGACACATTTCATGAAACTAGTATAATTCATACGTCCATTAACAACCCTAAGATTTGAATATGGAAATGAACATATTTGACAAGATTTTTTCTTTTTTTCCTTTTTTTTTTTTGAAAAAAGGGCTCACACAATTAAATGTCATTTCAACTGCCCCCAACTTCCAACCGTATATAAACCCTTTCGTGTGTTTTATATATTTTTGTACATGCTAGATCTTATCAACTCTTCAAAACTAGGGTTTTGATTTTAGAAAAAATTATAACAAAGTGGAGCAGCTTGTTGCAAGCAATACCTTAGAATAATAATTATATTTTATTAAATCAAATTAATATAATAAATAAATTATTATTATTTTAGGACGTCATGGTATGGGCAGACAGAAATTTATAATTGTCTCCATCGATATTGACCGAGGAAATTGAGGTTTATAACAGAGGTACGAAACTACACATGTATAACCCAGAATTATCCTGAAATTATGATGGCTCATTAAATGCTTCGAAATGATTCAAGTTCAACGGTCACCCAAATAACCACGATTATTGTTTGTTAGCTCTTTTTAGCCATTTACCCTAAATAAGAAATTTATTGTGATGAATATATCCAGAAAAAAATTAGAGCATTTTTTTTTTTCACCACACCAAATGTTCATAAGATAATTTTAGTAGCATAATGATGTTCGTGGTGGAATTCTCCAAGAATCGATTTTATTTTCAGTATTACGAATTGAATCAGCGGTTAAATTTTTATTTCATGAAAGATTTTAAAAAACTAAATATAAAATAGAATAAAAGATTAACTTTATTTAACTACATAGTTCTGTTAATATTCAAATAGAATTATAAATGCGTTATTTTTTAAAATAATTGTTATTTTCTTCATTTTGTTGTCATTAATTGTGTTTATGACTGCTCAAATTGTAATTGCACTGCTGGAGAGATGAAAATTGAAAACCCTAATTAGAGCAGTTCAATAAGGTATGAATCTAAGATGATTCCAATCATTCAAATGAATGTTGGGAATCATTTGTTACTTATTGATAAAGTGTTTGATTTATATACTTTTTTAATTTTTATATTGTATGTTTTGTATTCTGTCCCTAAAAAAATATGGTAAATTACCTTCTTTTAATTTGGTTTCAAATTTACATTTACCCATTTCACAGCATCAAAAAATGTCAAAAAATTTATCAAATTTCAATCAAAATAAAATTATAAAATGATTTTAATTTTTTTTTGACTTGATAAAAACACGTACATCAACAGTTTTACTCATTTTTTCTCGGATTACAGATGGCTTATTATTAGTTTGAATATTTAAGGGGCTTAAATGTAATTTTTGAATATAATGAGATATTAGTAATTTGACAAAACGAACAAATGAAATTCACAAACAAAAATATAATAGTATTACAACTGGGACTATTTTAGTTTACAACTGTACAAATCCATTCCTCAGCCCATAAAGAACTTGGAAGGAAAATTTTACAGCCTCCTCCCTCATAGTTATGGACTTGGAGGAATTGACAAATTTGAATTGTAAAGTTGACATTCAAGTCACTGGGGAGGTTCCAATTATTATGATGGCCCTGAATCAGAGAGTGATAGGTATGAATTGTAAATGAGGGGACAAAAACCCAACTTTTCTTATTTAAGAACACTCCTTAAAAATCATCTTCTTGTCCGCTTTTTGGCTGAAAAACCAGAAAATCAATGGATTCCTCCATATTCTCTCCATCCTTTATTCATCCTCAACTCAGGCATACTGTATCCAAAATGTGCCTGTTTGATGTCATTTTGTTCTATGTTAGTCCTACTTTCTTCCCCCCTTTTTTGCATTTGATGTTATTCATGTATTTGTGTATGAATTTACCCATGGTTTTTTGTGTTGCATTTCAGGTTGTACATTTTCTGGACAAGTTTGTTCCATGGCATAGGCTTCCAGTTTTGCTTGGGTTGGCTTACTTGGGAATAAGAAGACGTTTGCACCAAAGGTACAACCTTTTGCATGTTGGAAGCACTAACGGCCGCGAATATGAAACTGGAAAGTTCTTGTATAGAACTGCAGATGGAACATGCAATCATCCTACGGATGATAGAGTTGGAAGTTATGGAACGTTTTTCGGTCGAAACATGCCTCCATCAACTTCAGATTACGGGGTAATTATAGTTACACATTTGGTTGATCAATATTGCATTCAAAGTGTTTGTTACTAGTATTATGTGATCAAGTTTTGCGTTTGTGATCCTATCTTCTGACTCTATAGTTTCTAAATGGATTTTTTGCCGCAAAATATGGTGTTATTATGCTCAGTTGCTGGATCCCCACCCTGCAATAGTAGCCACAAAGCTCTTTGAAAGAAGGAAATTTGTTGACTGTGGGAAGCAATTGAACATGATAGCATGCTCATGGATACAATTCATGATTCATGACTGGATTGACCATATGGAGGACACAAAACAGGTAACTAACAAGCTTTGAATTTGGTACTGCCTGAGCTTCTGTGTTGAGAAAATTTGCTATCCCATTATTCTTATAGGCTAGCAGAAAAGGCCTAAATTAACTGGAAAGGAATTTGACCATTTTTTAAATTGCTTTTGTGAAGGAATTCACTTCAAAGTTGTCTTGTACTTGAGATAGGTCAGATCAGATCATATATGCTGCATTATATTGGTGAAGCTGATGTCCAATGAATTATTGGCAGGTTGAACTTACTGCTCCTGATGAAGTTGCAGAAAGATGTCCATTGAAATCATTTAGGTTCTTCAAGAACAAAAGAGTTCCCACTGGTTCACCTGATTTGAAATTTGGATTTCAGAATGTCAGGACACCATGGTGGTAAGTATGTTTAATCAGAAAGAACTTCTTCTGATTATTCAATCCGTTCCAAAACAATAGTTCTGCTTGTAATACACGACCTTACTTGAACAGGATCTGTTCTACTGTAATTCGTACCTCTATATCCTTTAGTTCAGTTTGTAATACTGTTTCAACATTACAAATAATACCAAATGGTTGTTGAAATTCTGAAATACACAATTCAGAGTACAGAAGAAGAGGATATATGATTTACCGTGACAACTTTTTATGTCTTTTGGTTTGACTCAATCAGGGATGGCAGTGTGATTTATGGAAATAACAATGAAGGCATGGTTAGGGTGAGGACATTCAAAGATGGAAAGTTGAAGATCGCCAATAATGGACTCCTGGAACATGATGACAAGGACATTCCTATATCAGGAGATGTTAGAAATGGTTGGGCAGGTTTCTCAGTCTTGCAGGCCTTGTTTATCAAAGAGCACAATGCTGTCTGTGATGTGCTAAAAGTAAGTAAGATCTTTCTATGTGAGCTCAAGTGTTTGACAGAAAAAAACCAAAATACTCTGCCTGGAAATATCTTGGTTGTTACTTTGTTCTCACAGTAGGCTTTCATATGATTCGATCTATACTTGACGAGGAACATATTGCTTCAGGAAAACTATCCTGACTTAGACGACGAGAAGCTCTATCAACATGCAAGATTGGTAACTTCAGGGGTCATTGCTAAGATCCATACCATTGATTGGACATTAGAGCTTCTGAAAACTGACACACTTATAGCAGGGATGAGGATTAACTGGTAAACCAACACACAGAAATTGCCCTTTACTAGCTCATAGTTTGAGGTTTGAATCCATTTTGTATGGATCATCACCATGTAATTTGCTGCAGGTATGGATTCCTGGGGAAGAAAGTCAAGGACATATTTGGCCATAAATTTGGACCAATACTTAGTGGACTGGTAGGTCTTAAAAAGCCTATGGATCATGGAATACCGTATTCGTTAACTGAGGAGTTCGTGAGTGTATACAGAATGCATTCACTTTTACCAGAAAGAGTTCTTCTCAGAGATACAAACTCAGCAGCTTCAGAAGACAAATGCCCAAGAATCCAAGAAGAGTATGATTATTTCCTTGATGAATTTTTAGTCTAGTCTTGTGCATGGAAAGTACTGTTTCCTTAGTTCCTCATAACCATGTTCTTATAAAGAATCGTTGGCTTAGATGCGATCAATAGTAGGAATGAATGATCAAAGCTAAAATGGTATGATACGTTGGCTTATAAATCATGTAACTAAGATGTGGAAGGGATAGGATGAACTGATATGGCCAGAGTAATGGAAGTGGCACTTGCTGGCATTCTGCATAAATTTTCTAGGCAATAAGTCATCTAATAGTCCTCCACAAAGAGAAACTTACATTCTTCCTTCTGAGTTGTACTCTACATAACTAACTACATCCATGTGAATTTTGTCAGGATTCCTATGACAGAGATGATTGGGAAAGTAGGAGAGCACAGACTTTCAAAGATTGGTATGGAGCAGATGCTGGTGTCAATGGGGCATCAGGCAAGTGGAGCTGTCACACTTTGGAACTATCCATCATGGATGAGGAACCTCATTGCTCATGATGCTAATGGTGAAGACAGGCCTGATCCAGTTGACATGGCGACAATGGAAAGTAGGCTTTTCCACCACGAGCTTTTAGTCCTGTTTGCCACCTTAAACATGTGAGTTACCTTCACAACAACTAATGTATTAACACTTTGATCCATCAGTTTATAGAGATCGAGAGAGGGGAGTACCTCGATACAACGAATTCAGGAGGAACTTGCTGATGATACCAATAAGCAAGTGGGAAGATTTGACAGATGATGCAGACATAATTGAAGCCCTGAGGGAAGTATATGGTGATGATGTTGAGAAGCTAGACCTCCAAGTTGGATTACATGCTGAAAGGAAGATCAAAGGCTTCGCCATCAGCGAAACAGCATTCTTCATATTCTTACTCATTGCATCAAGGTATAGCATCACCACTTTCTTGAGCTAAACCAGTTAAATCTCCTTCAAAATCAGGATGTTCTTCTGCTTCATTAAAAACTGGTATATTTGTTGACAATTTCAGGAGGCTGGAAGCTGATAGATTCTTTACGACGAATTTCAACCCAGAAGCCTATACTGAGAAAGGATTTGAGTGGGTTAACAGCACAGAGACGTTGAAAGATGTTATCGATCGACATTTCCCTGAAATGACAAAGAAATGGATGAGATGTACAAGTGCATTCTCAGTGTGGCATTCTGAGCCAAACCCTGAGAACTATGTACCTTTGTATCTTAGACTTGCACCCTGACTTCATTTGTTTAGGACATTTTGTCCTAATTTTGCCTGTACTTCAAGCCAAACATGACATTGTTTTTAAGATATATGTGACTTGTGAGTACAGTTATCCTATTTCCAGTCCATATGATCACTTATAACCACCTTTTTGTTTTTGGGATTTGGAAATGAAAAAAGTTAGAATCAATAGGGATGTTGGTCTGCAGTTGCTAAGAATTAAATTCTCATCACCAGTGTGATAAATATACAAGACACAACTGTTGTAGGTGATAAATATACAAGACACAACTGTTGTATCACTGTTCATTCTCTATAAAATTATACTAAAAATTTGAGCAAAACACATAGCACTAAAGCAACCATCCAAACACATTTGTTCCTTGGTTTAATTTAGCTTTGTTCCAACTTTAATGTACATTCTCTTGTCCTATGGCATTGGCAAATTTGAAGGCGTAATTTCATGGGCCTGAATTACCACGCCTTCTGTACAAGCAATATGCTGAAAAGGTATACTCTCAAATCTCCATTACCGTAAATATTCACGCCTTTATAAGAAGGCGTTGACCATCACGCGGGAAATCTCCCACGTCACTCAAAGTTTTAAAATTTTCCCGGGGAAATGGTCAGCTGAACTTAACCCCGTCAAAACATTTTCTTTCTTTCCCGCCGTTTTCTCTGTTTTGATTCCAATACCTAATTTTGTTCATCCCCAAATCAATTCATCGAAAAGAAAAAAACCCCAGAAGTCTTTGCAAGAAATAAGAAATGGGTATCAAAGATCTTCTCAGGTTCATGAAACCCTACATTGAAACCATTCACGTCAAAAAGTATGCCGGCCAGCGGGTAAACAATCTGTGTCCTCTTCCCTTTTTACAATTTCTTCTCATTTTCTGCATACATTAGCTGTAAACCAATTTCCCGTCTCACATTAATCTGAAATGTTGATTTTTCGCTTAATAATTGTAGTTATTATTATTTGCAGGTTGGCATTGATGCTTATTCATGGCTTCACAAAGGAGGTATGAACTTACTTTGTTATTCCACATCTCCAGTCATTTGGATAGGTGTTGTTTTTCTTAAATTTTTTTTTTAATAATTTGGGTATTGGAAGTTGGGACTGATATTTTGTGGGGCATTATGTGATTTTGTAGCCTATTCTTGTAGTATGGAGATAAGTTTAAATATGGAGGGGGAGAAGAAATTTCAGTACTTGAACTATTTTATGCATCGAGTTAATCTACTTCGACACTATAACATCACTCCTGTTGTTGTTTTTGATGGAGGAAGTATGCCCTCTAAGGCAGCAACACAGGATGAGAGGGAAAGGTGATCTCTTGTTGCTTCTTTCATGACCTACTGTAGGCATGTCATTTTGAGTATTTGTCTCTTATATTCTTTTGATTGAGCATTTCTTGTTGTTTTTTACTTTTTACTTCTTCATTGTTCCTTTAGAAAAAGAAAATTGAACCGTGATTTAGCAATGGAGAAGCTAAAGGAAGGAAATGTTTCAGCTGCAGCTGAGCTCTTTCAGGTACTGGCATAATGACTGATGTATTTTGTTTGCTTGATTCTGTTTCTGAAGCATTTGGTGATGGAAATTTTGTTGCATGATTGATCATTATAACTTTGATTCCTGAAGTTTGCAAATACTGATTATATGCTAGTTTTGTCTTGTAGAGGGCAATGAGTATCTCTCCAATGATGGCACAGCAACTGATTCAGGTATAGCCAACTTTTCTTAGTCTCATTTTATCTAAGTTCTACAATCATTCTGCATTTTCACGTTGTGCAAATCAAATGACTAAATTTTCATTGCAAAATCACTTTTTGGCTGATTACATTTAGTTCTGATACATGATTGAACATCTTGTAGAAGCATCTTACTTTTCAAATTTTCTACAACTTCTATTTTGAATTTGATTTACTCTAAAATCTTCTTCACTAGACGTATGACATGGCCCAAATAATCAGTAATCCTTTGTAACCAGGCACTTGATTAGTAAATTTAATGTTGTTTTAGTCGAAGTGTTTTTGTAAATTGTAAGTATGCTGAAGTTGTATTTTTTTTAGATCTTGAGATCAGAGGAGGTTGAATTTTTAGTGGCTCCATATGAAGCCGATGCACAATTGGCCTATATGTCCAGCCTTGAAACAGAAAAAGATGGAATCAAAGCAGTTATTTCAGAGGACAGTGACTTGCTAGCTTATGGATGCCCTTCGGTAAAAAGTCCAACACAACTTTGCCATAGAAGATGGAAATCTACTATTTACTTAGTCTGAATTTATCTTGATTTCATTTGCATTTTTCGGATAACAGGTCATCTTTAAGATGGACCGGTATGGCAATGGTGAAGAGATAATCCTAGAAAAGGTTTTTGGTTCCGTTGATCGTGTTCCTTCATTCAGGAATTTTGACATGGAATTGTTCACAGGTGGTGTATCTGAACAAGCTTTTCACCGCGTAAAAGATTGATTCTTAAGTTGCTTTAGAGTTTATTACAGATAGGACCTGCTTACTTCCAAAAGATTAACTTGAACAAGTTATTTTGCAGGTATGTGTGTCTTGGCTGGCTGTGATTTCCTTCCATCTGTCCCTGGAATTGGAATCTCTAAAGCTCATAGTTTGGTTACCAAGTATCGTAATTTAGATCGTGTAAGGGCATCATTGTTTATATTCACCTCTCCTCCCCCTTGCCATTTTCAAATTATCTTTAAGAAGAAGTTTCCTTGTTCATATACACTTGTTACATTTATGAAGTTCATTCTTATGAACTGGACGGTAAACAGTAGATATATTGACTGTTTTAATTGGGCATGTGCAGGTACTTTCTGTTTTAAAGATTGAGAAAAGGAGTCAAATGCCTGAAAGTTACTCAAAATGCTTCAAAGAATCAGTCGCAGTTTTCAAGCATGCTCGTATGTATGTAATATACAGAAGCTTATTTGTTCACTTCTATTCTATTCGTGGTTCCAAATTCCATAGCTAATTTCTGCATTCATTTTTAACTTGCAGATATGATGCTTCACTGAAGCAACTTAAACATATGAAGCCCTTACCAGAAGAGCTTTTGGAAAGTTTTGATGAAGGACTTGATTTCTTAGGGCCGTATCCTTTATTTAACTTTTCCAAAATGTTCTACTTCTCATTCACCTTGAGTTTTGTGTTTGATGATCGCCTGAAGTTGTTTTTTTCATCAATCATCCATTTCAGGCGTTAATATGCCACCAAGAACTCAGGTTCTGTTATTCTGCAGCTTTTGCAGCATTCATGACTGTTCCTCTTTGTGAACCCAAGATGAATTTTCTATTTGTTCTCCTTGAATGACACCAGAGAAATGGCCCCTTCAGTGGTAATAGGTATAGCTCGGGGAAACCTCAACCCCAGCACAATGGAGGCCTTTAATCAATCTCCAGATTCTTTTCATTTAAATCCCACCAAGATCAGAACTGGTGGGTTGAAGAGAAAAGAGAAACCTTATCTATCATCTTCGAAACCAGCTCAAGAGAGCTGCTTCGCCGTGATATCATCATGTAAATCCAGAAAAGAAGAAACAACAGGCAAGTTTTTAAGCTAAACATTTCAGCTGAAGCAGCATTTTGTTGTAATCATTTTAGAAATTGGAAGAAAATTTAGCCTAGCTGATGGTACATGTTTAGATAATACCATTGTGATCATTCTTCAAAGCTCTTGTTTCAGTGGCTGATCAGAAGCAGATGCCTAGTCCTGCAAAGATAAAGCATTTAAATGGAACTATTGAGCTTGAAAAGCTAATGCTACCTTTGGAGAATGAAGCAGAGGAAAAATATACAACAATTCGGAAACAAGTACTGAAGCTTCCAGATAATAACCCTTTCAAGAGAAGGAAAAGGGAGGAAATGCAGCTAGAATATACAGAAAGAGCAAATGAACAAGTCTCGGTGCTGACTGAAGTTGAAACATCAGAAATCATGTGTGTGGCTCCAGATTCAGATGACGACCCTTTCAACAAAATGAAAAGGAAAAGGAAAGAAGTGCAACTGGAGCAGACAGAAAGCGCAATTGAACAAGTCTCGGCGCTGACTGAAGTTGGAACATCAGAAACTATGTGTGTAACTCCAGATTCTCAGCAAACTGTGGAATCTAAACCAGTAAATGTGACCAGTAACAACATTAAGGCACGTAATGTGAAGAAGGCGAAAAGAAATAATTGTGATAGCTCGCTTCAAAAGAATGGTAGCATTCTGAATTTCTTTTCTCCAGTGTAATCTTAAGCCATAAGAAATTTCAAATGCCATTTTTGAACCTTGATTACAGAATTTGGTTGATCTAATTATGAAGAAAAACAACAGTTGACAGTTAAATGTTTCAATTTAGAAGGCCTAGATGGATAGTGAAGTAAGTGCAACTGGGATTGCCTGCCTAGTTAGAATCTTGGAAAAGTCATGGATACAGATTCACTGGATTATGGTACTGGACTTCCCTTTTCAGTTTGCAGCATTACAAATGAAGACTTGTTCATAAAACGAAAACTAACTCATATGGTACTGATCCACTAGCATTATTAGGTTCTTGTCGTGTTTTCCCATTATCAGTTCATCAAATCAAGAGTAAACCAACAATATATACCATATGATACAGAGCATCAATTAACACCAAGAATTGCCAACAAAACCAGAATGAGCACAACAAGAATCTGATCCAATGCTTCTCAAATTCAACTAAGTTAGATTCTAGGAACAAAAAAATAAGCATTCCAACAAATGCATATTCGCAGAAAGACTAAAGACAATACTCCAAATTGAGGCAACTGAAACTTCAGCAAACCAGGGGATCATCAGGAAACCAACCTCTGTTGATACAAAAAGATGTGATAATTAACCACAAGATCTCAAATTATAATAAAAAACACAAAACAGAAAGGTTTCCGGGTCTTTTGAATAAATGTTTCAACATATCACAGGTACATATCATGATCTACACGCTACTCATTAAGCCAGTTTACAAATATCTTCATATTCAACTGCCTTTAGAACCCGGCCGTCATATATGCCCTTCTCAATCTGCACTTTTGCACAGAATTTCTCCATATCAACAGCAAGCAACCTAGCATTTGATCCACGATAAGCTCCATTCACTATTTTCACAAGTCCTCCAATCTGAGGAATCACAGTCTCAAGCTCTTCTTGATCAACTCTCAACACATGTTTGGTTTCAAGCATTTCAATCTCCCCAACATACTTATCAATCACCTTCCTCACTAGCCCTTTCTGCTTATAATACCCCTTTTCTGCTAATGCCTTACTCATTACCTTGACAATAATCCCTTCGTACAACCAATAATCCTTTCTATTAGTCTGCTCTTTTGCCTTTTCTTCCTCTCTCATCAACTCATCTAACACTGACTTCCCATTACTACTCTTCCCCTTGTCTCTTTTCCTTTCATTCTCCTCATCTTCCTTAAAAACTACAGGTTTCGAGCTCTCCGGCCTATCCTTCAAACTGCTAATTTTCGCGGAAGAAGTTGATCCCAAACTCAGTTTAATTTTCTCATTCTCCAACTTCTCAAACAACTTTTTCTCCTGCATTGCCTCTTCCTCGTTCGCAGCAGGCATGAACTGCTCGGCACGCTCAATCTGTTTCTTAATCTCCCTCTCCTGTCTCTCCTCATCGGCTAAATCCGACCTAATCCTTTTATTCTTCATATTCTCCTTAAACAAGGTCTCCGAATCACGGTCAATGTATGTAATAAACCATCCTTTCGGAGTCTCATCCACTTTACACTTCCCAGTCCGCCCTAAATACTTGACAAACTCCGTCAAGGTAGCCCATTGAGTTGAATTCATATGAATATGGTGCCGGTCGGCGATATACTCGTTATAGACCACGGTGGCAGCTACGCGGCTGAAGCGGTGGCTCCTCTTCATGTGTTCGAGGAAGGATGATTCGAATTCTTCGGAGTAACCATCAATAATACGATTAGGGTTCTGTCCAAAGACTTGCATTTGCCGCTGGTGAGATTCGCTCATACAGTGGCATTTGAAACCGTTCTCGTCCCGGCATTGTTTCTGGCACATCTGACAGTACCACCGCAGCTTTTGCAAGCCTTTAGCTTTGATTCGGTTCGCGATTGCCTTGGGCGTCAAGAACTCGTTCTTCCCCATCGTCCAATCCGCGGAATTAGCTCAGGACAGAATCTTCACCTAGGGTTTTGAATTGAATACGGCTCTATCGAAGGTTTTGTAAAATTCACGACCGAACGCCCGCACTATTTATTCAGCGCTATAATCAACTCCTTCTGACCTCTATTCTTGCCCCAAATCCTCTATTGCCGGGATGTTGCCCTATCTCTTGTTCTTAACAAAACCCAAAACCAAGCTTGATGCGTCTAAAGTAATGGAGGCAGGCAGATTCAGAGAAAAAAGTAATAAAGAGGAGGAAGAGATTGAGTTTGAAGGGAGGAAGGGGCGAGAGAATTGGGGATCGGAAACTGGAACTGACGGACGGTGGCGGCGAAAAAGCATCACTTGTTCAAGGATTCTCTCAATTTTTTTGGTAGTCATCTCACGTGTACCGTGCGTGATTTTATTATCGGTTTGTTTTTTACGCCGGTTTTTACCGTCTTAGTCTAAGGTTGGTGCAAATTTTGAATTGATGTTAATTTTGATGTGTATTATTTTTTATACAATTTCACTCAAACTCGAAAGTTATTGTGATTTGATGTGTATTTTCGTGACCTAACAAAATAATAGAAAAGAATTATGGGAAAATAATTGTGTTTTTTTCTCTCCACCACTTTGTATTATTTATAATATTTCCATAAAACTTTTTACAAATACGAAACCATAAATTTGGTAACTACTACAATTACAACACTTATATAATTAGAAAATAATTTATAGCACTTATTCTTCCGATCTTTCAAGAATTAAGAAGAAAGGATGAAATATCCCATCCAGATACAGATTTTCTTATTTCTTCTCGTGTGGATAATTTATGTTTAGATATTGTAAAAAAAATGTATCAATTTTTACCTTTACACTATTTACTGTTTAGCCCTTCCTGAAATTTTTTTGTCTTCAATAGAGGACCGAAATTCAACTTTGGTGCTCAAAAGAGCAGATCAAAAATCAAGTTTGGTCCTTGACAGGCATTAGATAGCTTAATGATTCCTAAACTGGATGCAGGTTTTGTAGCAGGGAGAGAGTCAGAGAGATTTTAGACATAGAGAGAGATGCATATTACATGTAGATTATCCATAGATATTTTATTGTTTCTGTTAATAATGCTCATGATTTTGTTGTGCAGTGGGGTTTTTTACCTTGATCCCAGAATTTGATTGATGCATTTATGAAGAAAAACAACAATTGACAAAGCCATGGAATGCAGATTTCACTCAGAGAAACTTGAATAACCAGAAATTTAGTTAAGAAATCAAGACATTTGAGCTCAAAAACCGGCCAAAGTTCCTAGCAGCCTTAGATATACCAATTGAAGTTTATGCATACAGCAAGAAAGAAACTGAAAAAATGAATTGAGAAACTGTCAAAAAAGGATTGAAAAACCATTTAGTGGCCTCTGGCCAGCAATTTCTTGAACCAGTAGGCAGACTTCTTGGGATATCTCCTCAGAGTTCTGAAGTCCACATAAACTAGGCCGAAGCGAGAAGTATAACCCAATCTCCACTCGAAGTTGTCGAGCAATGACCAAGCAAAATAGCCCACCACATTTGCTCCATCATCAATGGTCTTCCTTAGTTCAGCCAAGTACCCTTTGTAGTAGCCAATTCTCGACGTATCATTCAAGCCTGCAGGAAGAGTAACATTCCCTGGATCATCCCTTCCTGCAAATCAAAGCAAAGTTGGGGCTTTGAAGTTAGTATGAATCAGAACAAGTGATGGTAAGAAAGACAGTTTCTTCATAGTCATTCTTTTTTGTACCATTTTCAGACAATAAGACAATAGGATTCCCATAATTCTCCTTCACGTACATAACAGCCTTGTATAGTCCCCAGGGAACATCATATAGCCAATCAGAGTGCGCCTGAAGATCAAAAAAATAATGAAAGATCAGTTTAAAGCTTCCTCCCTCAAAGAACTTTTGGTAATGCTAGTTTATGAATCTAACCCTTGGGCCAATTGGCACTCCGTTCCTGTCATCTGCATATTTAGAAACAAAGGACAGCATTAGTGAAAGCTAAACAAAGTAGAGAATTTCAAGATTATGAAAAAGGCGATGCAGGGCGATCTTACAAGCAAATTCGCCATTCCAGTCCTTCTGATAGCCAAGATCTTTAGGCTTTCCTTGATGTGGATCGTACACGTAGTAAGCAGTGTACTGATTTATGCCCAAATAATCAAAGGAGCCTTTAACCATCTTAACCTCTTCTTTTGTGAAGTTAGGTAGACGATCAGCAACGATTGTCTGCAAATTTTTCGGGTATTCACCATGTACAAGGGGATGCAGAAACCTGTTCAACAATGGATGAAACTAAAATAAAGACATTGAACACTTGGGAGCAGTTCCATTTTCTGTATCGAAGGAATTTCTTACCATCCGACATGGAAATCTCTAGCTCTTTGTGCTGCAGCAATGTCATCTTTTGAGCTTTCATTGTGAGGCTCATACCAGACAAAATCTAAAAGAATGCCTATCTTTCCCTTCTGCTTTTCCTGCAGTTACATGTTACCTTGAATTACTCATCCATCCAGCTAGAAGTTTCATGTTGCTTTAAATCAAACTGATTAATGTAGAGAAAGAACAATGGACATTACTTGATACTTTTCGCGATATCTCTGCGCAGCTGATGCATGACACAGAATGAGATTGTGGGCAACAATATAAGGCTCAGTTGAAGAATCTCCAGCTGTGCAATTGCCAAATGCTTTGGAGCATCTTCCAGGGGCAAAGAATCCATTGTCATATCCAAGAGCAGCTATTACTCTGGGCTCATTAAATGTAAACCAATTCTTCACCCTGTCTCCAAATGTCTTGAAGCAAAACTCTGCATAATCAGCAAAATCTTTCCTGCAAAGTTCAAACATTATCCAGCTTAAGTTGTGTAAAACAGTCTATGCAGGACGGGCGCAAACTTTAAATTTTCAGGAACGGAATTGCAGTGGCATAGGGGTGGACATCAACCGGAGTTCGGCCGGAATAACCCTACTAGAAAAATTCCGGCCATTTCGGCGTCCTCACTCACCACCGTGTAGTGCCGCCCTGAGTCTATGCATTATAGAAGAAGGCAAAAACATGCCAAAATTTCAAACTTACACTACTTGATGGCTCAACCATCCATTGTATCTGTCCTGAAGTGCTTGAGGAAGATCATAGTGATTAAGATTGGCATAAGGGGTGATGCCTGGAAAACATTCAAACGAAGCCCTCTTTTATGAACTAATAGTCCAGCCAGAATAAAGAGGAAATTGCAGGTTTTAAACAATCAAAACACAAGATTTACCTCTTTTAAGCATATAATCAATTAATCTATTGTAGTAAGCAACTCCCTTCCAGTTTACTTTCCCAGAACCATCTGCACTTAACAAACAGAATATAAGAATTTTCCCTGGAGACGCTAACTCAATCAAATCAGTACCAAAAATACAAGAACCTGGGAAAATCCTTGACCACGAAATTGAGAAACGGTAGGCGTCGAAATTCAACCTTGCCATCAGATCAATATCTTGCTGCACAACCATAAAGAAGTTAGTATTCTTTAATATCTTTTTAAAGAGTCAAAAGCTGGAAAAACAACGAGAGAATATTAGACAACAACATTGTAAGATAACAATTATTGCTAAACGTTTCTTAACAAAACAAGTTTGCGGAATGGAAAGAACTCTGCATATTATGATTCTTAAACAAATTTATGAAAACTACCGACATCAGTTTGTTTGCAGCATTAAAAGAATGGTGGATAAAACGAAAACTACCTTGTACTTATGGTATTGATCTACTGCTACTTCCCCGCTAGCATTATTGGGTTCTCGTCCTGTTCTCACGTTCATCAAATCAAGATTAAACCAAAAAAACAATGAACAATGAAACAGAGCACCACAAAACCAAAAACAACCATGATAACTGAGGACTATCTTACCAGGAGCTTCAATGAAGGTGTCCCAAATACTAGGTCCACGGCCATCTTTATTAGCCATGCCTTCAACCTGGTAAGCTGAAGTTGCAGTTCCATAGATAAAACCCTTTGGGAAGCTTTTTCTGAGCAACCCTTTTTGGCTGTGAAGGTGGTATTTTCCTTCAACAAACTCCAAATCTCCATTAATGGAGGCTGCAGCTGTTATTGCAGTACAAGCAATAAGCAAAACTACTTGTATCACCAGCATCGCCATCTTTCTTCTTGCTACCATTCTTTTGTTAGAGATTTTAGTATAATGATTATGTATTCATAATTCGAGAGCGATTTGTACATTTATAGGCAGTAGCGATCATGATTATACTAATAATAATCAATAAAAAGTGTAATTTGTATCAAATTTGAAACCAACTAGTAAATAGTTCATTTAAAACTATAGCAATAGTATCATGGTTAGATTATAATTCATGTTATATTCGAAATAAATAAGAGGGTTAGCTTCTATGTTTTATTTATTTGCTTTTTAATTTAAAACGATAAATAAGAAAAATTTAGAAATTTCTTTGTTTTGGATGGAAAAATTGTTAAATTTATTGTTAAACTACTTGTATTGTAGTGTGAACTTGAGAGTAAGTAGTTTTATTGGATTATATATTGTTGTGGTGTAATAGTTTCAAACTACTGTTTGTATGGTTCAAATCTAACTCCTAACTTTCAAGTTATCGAATCCCGGTCAAAATATGTAAATTATCAACGACTTATGTAATTTTTTTTATAAAAAAAAGCGTGCACGATACGTGCAATAAAAAAAATAAAAAGTATATCATAATTATTTAAATTTCATAATTTACTTATTAATAAAATAGAATAATTTTTATGTGACGAAACAAAAATAGTATCATTGAATAAAAAAATACATTTCAATAATGATATGACATAATTATTATTATTAGTTTCATACGATGATGATTATGGTGATAATAATTAATAAAAATGGTAATTTATATCAAATTCGAATCCAACTAGAGATATAAACTAACCAGTTCATTAAAACTATCGGAATAACACTAGGGCTGTCAATTCGTGTCAGCGTGTCGGGTTCGTGTCGGGTTGAAAGAGAAATTTACAGTTTTGCCCTCGACCCGAACCCGACCCGAACCCGAACGGGTTGAAGAATGACCAACCCGAACCCGACCTGTTTTTTATCAGGTCAACCCGAACCCGACCTGTTCAACCCGTTGACTTTGGTCAACGGGTTGACCAGGTCGGGTTCGGGTTGTTGACCCGTTAACCCGAACTCAACCCGAATTTTCACAAAAAAAAAAAAAAACTCAAAACAATTAGTAAGAAGTTATAATTTATAAAGCTACTACATTCCAACAAGTGTCAGTACTAATCTTTGTTCTCCAAACAAAATAAACTCCAATCCAAATTCAAAAATTACAAACCAAATCCAAACTCCAAAATAAATAACAAACACCAATACAGAAATCAATCTTTCACAATCTTCAAATCTTCACACCTAAACATGTGTCACCTACAAAATAACATTTTTAAAGACAGAAAACTTACCAAATACTATCAATTATATTATTGACTCAATAATATAATTGAAGTAAATCAATTATGTATTCGAACTACCGACCTCAGATTCTCCTTCTCCTCCTCCAATTTTCAAATCTAGGATATCTTTGATTAACTCATCAGCTTTGAAATCCTCAATTACTAAAAAGACAAATCACAATTAATATATGTGACATACATAAAAAAAATGATAAACATGATATCGAGCAAGTTGCTTACCTGCTTCTTCACTTCCAAATAGCCAATTCCTACAACATATCAGTGCTTCAACAATATTGGGAGCTAGCGAGCTACGATAATGATCTAGAATTCTACCACCAAAACTGAAAGCTGATTCAGAAGCAACGGTTGATACTGGAATAGCAAGTATATCTCTAGCAAGTCTGGCCAAATCTGGATATCTGTATTCTTGAGATTTCCAAAAATGAAGCACTTCCAAATCGGTCTCAATATCGGTCATTGGCTCATCCAAGTACAACTCCAATTGAGACTTTCTTACATTACCATAACTGAGCTTTTTGCCTTGAAAAACTCGAAATTCCTATATAATGAACACGAAAAAGAAAACTTTCAATCATAATGAAATTATTGAAAAAAATAAGAACATACAAAAGAATTTGAAAAATTATAAAGTATACCTGTAAGACATTAGAAGAACCCACACCCAAAGATTCCTCATCATTACTTCTTCTGTTCTTGGAAGCTAAAATAGACCTTTGATCAAATGAAGAAACCTGCTCATACTCACCAAAGAGGCTAAAAAGTGTATCCTTCACTTTTGCCAATTCACTAGAATCCGCTCCATATAACCTTTCATAACTAAACTCAAGCATTTGGAACTTATACCGGGGGTCAAACACAACAGCAATTGCCAACAAAACATTAAATTCAGCCCAATATTTTTGAAACTTATCTAGCATCTTTCCAGCTATCTTGCTCATATACAAATCTGAGCTCATAGATTCCTCAACCAATCTCACTTGAATCATAAACACTTGAGGAAAATACAAATTGGAAGTAGGATAAAGAGTTCCAGAAAAAGCAGTAGTGGCAGAATAGAATACACCAAGAAACACACAAATCTTCTCAATTTTTTCCCATTCTTCTGAAGTTGGGCAGCTTCTGAAATTCGAATCACTTACTTGAAGGATCTCAAATGCAAGACGATAGTAAAGGGCACTTGCAAGCATCTTATAAGTAGAGTTCCATCTAGTAGGCACATCTTGCAACAAACATTTCTTACCATTCAAAGAAGATTGTTCAATGCATAAATTAAACTTTTCCTTTCTCCCTTGAGACCCTTTAACATATTTCACACATTCTCTTACTTTTTCAACAGAAATATCAATTTCTTCAAGCCATCTTGAACTATCAGATTGAGAATATGGGCACAACATCTCACGTGAAATAGATTACCATTACTCAACAAACCATTATTCAATAAAAGCTGTTTCCTAAGTAGACCAACACAAGCATCATTTGACGAAGCATTATCCAAAGTGATAGAAAATAATTTACCCTCAATACCCCAGCTACTTATCAATGCATAAAGTTTCTCACTTAATAGTAGACCAGTGTGTGGTGATGGCATGTAAGAAAAGTTCAAAATCCTCTTTTGCAAATTCCAATTCTTGTCAATATAGTGAGCAGTCAAACAGATATACCCATCCGTCACAATAGAAGTCCAAGCATCACTAGTCAAACTTATTCTACCACGACATTCATCCAACTCATTGAAAAGGCGATTGAACTCTTTCATATATATTTTCTTAACATCAGCCTTAGCAGTATTCCTACTAAATCTAAGAGCACCAGGCTCAAGATACTTAAACACATTCCATATCGCATCATATTCAACAAAAGAAAATGGCAGATTATGTCGAATTATAGCATGTACAACCAGCTCTCTAAATTTCTCTTGAGAATAAGTAGACTTTGACATCAAGGCAGAATTTTTATCAGCCACAATCATATATTGACCAATCTCTTTATTAGTTGTTTTAATGCATCTCTCAACATGGCGCAGAAGATTACCTGTGCCATGTTCGCTACTCGCATTATATCGCTGCCCACATTTAATGCATGCACATTTAAGAATCCCCTCGGTTTCTTCTAAAGGAAGCATCTTGAAGTGAACCCAAACGCCTGAGTTAAGTTTTCTTTTTTTCTTATCTCCTTTCTTGGCTTGCGATGATGATCCCTCTACTGCTCCAGTAACTGAAGCATCCTCCCCATGGTTTTGGCTTTCTTTGCTTCCTTCCATCATTGCTTTATGTTAACCTGTTGCATGAACATGAACGAAAGAGATCAGATCAACTTGCATGGAGATCAGATCAACTTACAAAGAGATCAGATCAACTTACAGCGCAGATCAGATCAAGTTGCATGGAGATCAGATCAACTTGCATGGAGATCAGATCAACTTACAAAGAGATCAGATCAACTTACAGCGCAGATCAGATCAAGTTGCATGGAGATCAGATCAACTTGCATGGAGATCAGATCAACTTACAAAGAGATCAGATCAACTTCCATGGAGATCAGATCAAGTTGCATGGAGATCAGATCAACTTGCATGGAGATCATATCAACTTACAAAGAGATCAGATCAACTTCCATGGAGATCAGATCAAGTTGCATGGAGATCAGATCAACTTGCATGGAGATCAGATCAACTTACAAAGAGATCAGATCAACTTGCATGGAGATCAAATTTATAAGCACACACATCCGACGAGTAAAAAATTACTTTAGCACTATAAAATGAGAAATGCAGCGCTATGCAGATCAACATGTTTTTATCAGCCATCAGTGAAACTCTATTTTCTTTTCAATGCAATGTTAGTTACTGGATGTATGATAGCTATAAAAAGATCAGTGGCTTCAATGCAAAAATTATGCTAACATGAGGATAACTGTCGGTGCTCTTCAAATGCAAAGATAACATGGCATCAACTAAAATAGTCTACATTGGCTTATTCCAAACACATCAGTTGAGCAATTCTCTGCAGACTTCACTTAAATATGGCCCTTGTTAGAAAAATACTTGTAGAAGTACATATCAACTTCTCAAAATTCTCAAAAGCTAGAACACTAACAAACTATATCAGCATAATTTATAATGGACTAAGAAGGTTTTCATGAAATTTACAATTCCAACAACTATTTCTCCACCCCAGACTGAAATTGAAAAGATAATATGCATATTTATTCAAACTTAAACACAATATATGAGGGGGATACCGTTTCAGTAGCTTTTATTGCTTTTGACTCCACTTTGGCACTAGTGGCCTCTTTTGTTTCTTGCAATGGTTTTTTGGGAGTTGACTCAGGTTCAACCTTCTTTACACTTTTTACCACCTGCAACAGTCAAGCAAGGTGAATTATTAACATTGGAATTTGCACAGGCTAAGATTGAGCAAAAAATACAAGGTCAACTCAATTTTGTTGTAGTAACTCAAAGTTTAGGAATTAACTACCCAAGAAAGAAGGCTCACCAGAGGTTCAAACTGGGCCTTCTCAACCAAAATCTTTTCAAATGAATCCCCGAATCCCCCCTTGTTCTGCACCAACAGGAAAAGGATAAGAACTACTGAAAAGTGTGCTACCTTTCATTCACTCCATATTCAAGAAAAGGTAAAAATGATCAGTAACAGAGAACCAGAAATATTCCAATTTAAAAGGAAATTAAAGTATGTACAACAAGTAACGAATAGAGCTATGAGCAATGTATATAAACAAGGCATAAAAAAATTAAAAGACACACAAAACAAACATTGACAACAACATAAAGATTTTTTTACCTGGGAAACTTCTCTCTTGATGTGGGTCGCCAGAAAATCTCCCGTCCGTGGAGGAGAAGCAGCAGCAGGATGAAGATGATCAAACAGAGGCTGAGCAGAGAAGTGGTGGCGGTGAAGACCTGATGGCTTGGCGACGGCGATTTGGCGGAGGAAAAGGTGCGGCGCAGATAATGAAATCGGGGAAAGATAATAATGAAATGGAGAAGAAGAGAGAATACCTACCTAATCTATCGGGTCATCAGGTCAACCCGGCAACCCGGCGGGTTGACCTAATTCTGACCTTGTACTGTTGAACCCGACCCGGACCCGACCTGATTTTTTTTCGGGTCCAAAATCCTGACCCTAACCCGACCTGTTTCGTGTCGGGTTCGTGTCCGGTTTCCGTGTCGTGTCAGAAATTGCCAGCCCTAAATAACACCAAGGTTGGATTATAATTCATGTAATATTCGAAATAAATGAGAGAGATAAAATAGATAATTTACTACAAATATTTACTCATCTTATCAATTTTTAAATTGATCGGTCAATTAAAAGAGTAATGACGATCCCCCATTCGGTGGTCTAAATTGATATCAGCAAAATCACAAACTAAAGTTAAGCACCATAAACATAATAGGGTTCAAAATCAAAATTACAAATCCAATTTCTATGAAAAGAATGAATTAATTCATTCCAAAAAACAAAAAGATTCCTATATATATATTTTTTTTATTGCACGTATAATGCACGTTTTTTTCCTTTTTCTTACAAAAAAAAAAATTGAACATCTCTTGATTCCACAATACCAAAAGAAATAATCTATATACCTTGAAATTTTCTGCATAACCTACCAACACATTTTTTAACTGCTTAAAGGTCCCAACTTGGTTTCTTAACTGGGCCAAGGCTAAATCCTGATTAGGTCAGTAAGATTGGTGTAATGATGCAAAACAAAGGTTAAACTTGTTTCCGTGTTTAAAATGCTTGATGAAGTACTAATGATGTGTTTTTGTTGTGTACATTAGATTGCTTAATGAATGCTTATTCTGTTTGCAAAACTGGATGCAGCTTTTGCAGCAAGGAGTCAGACAGACAGACAGACTTTAGATAATATGCTCATGATTTTGTTGAGCAGTGGGGTTTTTTTACCTCGATTCCAGAATTTGGTTGATCTATTTATGAAGAAAAACGACATTGACAAAGCCATGGATGCAGATTTCACTCAGAGAAACTTGAATAAACCAGAAATTTAGTTAAGAAATCAAAGATATCAGAGCTCAAAAACACCAATTGAGGTTTATTCATACAACAATAAAGAAACTGAAAAACTACTATCTAATGGCCTCTGGCCAGCAATTTGTTGAACCAGTAAGCAGACTTCTTGGGGTATCTCCTCAGAGTTTTGAAGTCCACATACACTAGGCCGAACCGAGAAGTATAACCCAATCTCCACTCAAAGTTGTCAAGCAATGACCAAGCAAAATAGCCTACCACATTTGCTCCATCATCAATGGTCTTCCTTAGTTCAGCCAAGTACCCTTTGTAGTAGCCTATTCTCGACGTATCATTCAAGCCTGCAGGAAGAGTAACATTCCCTGGATCATCCCTTCCTGCAAAATCAAACAAAATTGGGACTTTGAAGTTATTATGAACCAGAAGAAGTGATGGTATGAAAGACAGCAAGAAGTCCTTTTTGTACCATTTTCAGCCAAGATTACAATAGGATTCCCATAATTCTTCTTCACGTACATAACAGCCTTGTATAGTCCCCAGGGAACATCATATAGCCAATAGGAGTACGCCTGAAGATCAAAAGATTAATAAAAAAAATCAGTTTAGAGCTTAGTCCCTCAAAGAACTTCAGGTAATGCTAGTTTATAAATCTAACCCTTGGGCCAATTGGCACTCCGTTCCTTTCATCTGCACATTTAGACACAAATGACAAGATTAGTGAAAGCTAAACAAAGTAGCCAATTTCAGAAATGAATAACAAGATTACGGGTGACGCGATCTTACAAGAAAATCCGACATTCCAGTCCTGCTGATAGCCAAGATCTTTAGGCTTTCCTTGATGTGGATCGTACATGTAGTAAGCAGTATACTGATTTATACCCAAATAATCAAAGGAGCCTGTAACCATCTTAACCTCTTCTTTTGTGAACTTAGGTAGACGATCAGCAACGATTGTCTGTAAATTTTTTGGGTATTCACCATATACAAGGGGATGCAGAAACCTGTATAACACAGGATGAAACTAAAATAAAGACATTGAACACTTGGGAGCAGTTCCATTTACTGTATATTCTAATGTACTGATTCTCGTGTCTTGTGGAAGGAAGTTCTTACCATCCGATATGGAAATCTCTAGCTCTTTGTGCTGCAGCAATGTCATCTTTTGAGCTTTCATTGTGAGGCTCATACCAGACAAAATCTAAAAGAATGCCTATCTTTCCCTTCTGCTTTTCCTGCAGTTACATGTTACCTTGAATTACTCATCCATCCAGCTAGAAGTTTCATGTTGCTTTAAATCAAACTGATTAATGTAGAGAAAGAACAATGGACATTACTTGATACTTTTCGCGATATCTCTGCGCAGCTGATGCATGACACAGAATGAGATTGTGGGCAACAATATAAGGCTCAGTTGAAGAATCTCCAGCTGTGCAATTGCCAAATGCTTTGGAGCATCTTCCAGGGGCAAAGAATCCATTGTCATATCCAAGAGCAGCTATTACTCTGGGCTCATTAAATGTAAACCAATTCTTCACCCTGTCTCCAAATGTCTTGAAGCAAAACTCTGCATAATCAGCAAAATCTTTCCTGCAAAGTTCAAACATTATCCAGCATTAAGTTCTGTAAAACCGTCTATGCATATCAGAGGAAAGTAAAAACATCCCACAATTTCAAACTTACACTACTTTATGGCTCAACCACCCATTGTATCTGTCCTGAAGTGCTTGAGGAAGATCATAGTGATTAAGATTGGCATAAGGTGTGATGCCTGGAAAACATTCAAATTAAGCCCTCTTTTATGAATTAATAGTCCAGCCAGAATAAAGAGAAGAACAGGGGAAAAAACAAGTTGCTGGTTTTAAACAATCAAAACTACAAGATTTACCTCTTTTAAGCATATAATCAATCAATCTATTGTAGTACGCAACTCCCTTCCAGTTTACTTTCCCAGACCCATCTGCAGTTCACAAAGAGAGTATAAAAATTTTCCCTGGAATCGCTAAATCGATCTAATTTGTACCAAATACAAGAACCATGATTTATTACTTGGGAAAATCCTTGACCACGAAATTGAGAAACGGTAGGCGTCGAAATTCATCCTTGCCATCAGATCAATATCTTGCTGTACAAACATAAAGAAGTTAGTATTCTTTAGTACCTTTTTAAGAGTCAAAACCCATTATTATTCAGCTGGAAAAATAACGTGACAACAACATTGTAACATACAACATTAAAGATATTTGCTAAAGTTTCTTAACAAAAACGTTTCCAGAATAGAAAAAACTCTGCAGCATTAAAAGAGTTGTGGATAAAACGAAAACTACCTTGTACTTATGGTATTGATCTACCGCTACTTCTCCGCTAGCATTATTGGGTTCTCGTCCTGTTCTCAAAATCAATTAAACAAAAAAACAGAGCACCATTACCAACAAAACCAAAAGGACCATAATAACACTCTGTTCTCAAAATCAAAATTAAACAAAGAACATACCGAAATTGTCATGAAAATGAGCATTATTAATGCCAAGAGATACCAACAAAACCAAAACGACCATAATACCAAAGACAACTATTACCGGGTTCTTTAATGAAGGTGTCCCAAATACTAGGTCCACGGCCATCTTTACTAGCCATGCCTTCAACCTGGTAAGCTGACGTTGCAGTTCCATAGATAAAACCCTTTGGGAAGCTTTTTCTCAGAAACCCTGTTTGGCTGTCAAAGTGGTATTTTCCTTCAACAAACTCCAAATCTCCATTAATGGAGGCAGCCGCAGCTGTTATTGCAGTACAAGTAATGAACAATACTACTTGTATCAGCAGCATCGCCATTTTTCTTCTTGCTACCATGATTTTAGTATATGATGATTATGTATGGAGAATCTGACGGCGAACTGTACAAAGTGCACCTACATTTATAGGCAGTATCAAAAAGATTGATAACTGATTTTCCAGAAAATGCTCACACAGGTTTTACGTGCAGCAGTAATTTTCCAAAAGGCTCTATAATTAGCGAGTGTACTGACGCGCTACTGGTGGCGTTGAAAATTTTTAGCTGAAAAGTCAATAACAGAGAATATGTATATTTAGACTGATATATTTTGTTAAAAAAAAAAAAAAGACTGATACATTTAATTTTAGGAAAAATATTATCACCATCTTTCTAAATTCATCGTCATTTTTAACAGGATGTTCTTATTATTTTTTACATTTTAATAAAAATATGGATAAAATGATAATTTACAACGATATTTATACATACACATTAATTATTCATGTGACTTCACATAACTGGAGATATTTATACATTAATTATTGATACTATAGAAATAGTAGCAATAAATAAATGAATAAATAATTCATGTCATATTCGAAATAAATAAGAGAGATAAAATAAATAATTTATTACAAATATTTACTGACGTTATAATTTTTTTTTTAGTTGACGGGTCAATTAATTCAATCCGTATATGCTAGTTCTAGTACTACGTTGCAAGATATTCCCTCCATTTCATATTATAGGTCGTTTTTTCAAATTAGGTGGCATGTCAAAATATAGGTCGTTTTTTTACTGATAGAGTGTGTTTACTACAATACCCTTATTTATTGATTTCACTGGGATGTGTATTTGTTAATTCTCTCCTTAATAGTTAAGAATATACTTGTTCCCAAGACTGTATTAATTAAGGGTAAAATAGGTTTAACTAGTAAAATTTATGGAAATGTTAAAAAATTAATTATTATCTTAATATTCGTGCTTGGTCAAAAACGACCTATAATATGAAATGGAGGGAGTATTCAATTAAGAAATGACATAATTATATTGGTTAGAGTGAGAAATAATAGACATTCAAGGGTAACAATATTGTAGTAATTATAAACTTTATACAATGGATTCTCTTGCATGATAGGGTAAAATATATTGCACTATATCTTTCTAGTAGTGATGGGCCAATAGAAATAACTTGTTTAATATATTAGCCCCATGAATTTGTCTCATTTATCTCATAACTAATATTCTCCTGACATTTATTAAAATATTATATTATATTATCCTCATAATTGTACTATATAATAATTAGCATGTTATGATATAATTTGCCTGATTTAATTTAATACCCTAGTTGAAAGAGTTATTGGAGGAGATTGTTAGAATCTTGGATTCAAATCGTCATAGAATTAAAAGTATTGCTAATTTTGAGAGAGACAGAATGAGTTTACCTTTCTAGATACAAGAAAACAGAATTCAAATTTTATTATTTCACCATCTATAAATATCCAATTTTTATGCCTAATAAATCATATATAAACGGCATAGGAACAATAGTTACAAAATCTATTGATTATAACAACTCATTGCAGAGTTGATAATTGGACCTTCTAATTCGGACCTATAAATGAGGATATTCCCAAAACTCATATAGAAAAAAATAAAGTGAGTTAGATAAAAAAAGAAATATAACGATCGTTGCCCTTCACGTCAATCTCACAAATTTTTTATCAATTCTCATTTATTTACGGCAAGAGTTAAGACATAGGACAAAATGCAAATAAATTTAACCTTGATATAAATAAATAATATGAAAAAATATTTTATCTTCCTATCGTTTTGTAAAAATGACAATAGGTTATCATGAGTCCGTTTACGGTGGTACTATAGGAGTAGGATGAATTTTACTCCTACTTACTGTAGCGCGCTATAGTTTCGTGCTACAGTAACGCGCTACAGTTTTTTTTTTTTTGACGCACAAACTTTTTTAAAAAAATACCTTTTTTAAAAAAAATACTTTTTTTAACAAGGGAAATCAGATCAGGATTATATAGACATCAGATGAGAGAATACAAGAGATCAGATCAACAGACTATAGATATCAGATCAAGAATATAAAAGAAATCATACAGTAGAACTAAAATATAATTAACAAGAGAGATCAGATCAGGATTATATAGACATCAGATCAGCGAATACTTGATATCAGATCAACAGACTATAGATATCAGATCAAGAATATAAAAGAAATCATACAGTAGAACTAAAACATACTTAAAAAGGGAGATCAGATCAACAGACTATAGACATCAGATCAGTGTATACTTGACATCAGATCAACAGACTATAGACATCAGATCAAGATTTTAAAAGAAATCACACAGCAGAACTAAAACATACTTAACAAAGGAGATCAGATCAGGATTATATAGACATCAGATCAACTCATACTTGACATCAGATCAACAGACTATAGACATCATATCAAGATTTTAAAAGAAATCACACAGCAGAACTAAAACATACTTAACAAAGGAGATCAGATCAGGATTATATAGACATCAGATCAACTCATACTTGACATCAGATCAACAGACTATAGACATCAGATCAAGATTTTAAAAGAAATCATACAGTAGAACTAAAACATACTTAAAAAGGGAGATCGGATCAACAGACTATAGACATCACATCAGCGTATACTTGACATCAGATCAACAGACTATAGACATCAGATCAAGATTTTAAAAGAAATCACACAGCAGAACTAAAACATACTTAACAAAGGAGATCAGATCAGGATTATATAGACATCAGATCAACTCATAATTGACATCAGATCAACAGACTATAGACATCAGATCAAAATTTTAAAAGAAATCACACAGCAGAACTAAAACATACTTAACACAGCAGAACTAAAACATACTTAACACAGCAGAACTAAAACATACTTAACAAAGGAGATCAGATCAGGATTATATAGACATCAGATCAACTCATACTTAACATCAGATCAACAGACTATAGATATCAGATCAAGAATATAAAAGAAATCATACTGTAGAACTAAAATATACTTAACAAGGTAGATCAAATCATGATTATATAGACATCAGATCAGAGAATACAAGACATCAGATCAACAGACTATAGATATCAGATCAAAAATATAAAAGAAATCATACATTAGAACTAAAATATACTTAACAAGGTAGATCAAATCATGATTATATAGACATCAGATCACAAAATAGCAGACATCAGATCAACAGAATTTAGATATCAGATCAAAAATATAAAAGAAATCATATCATACAACAAAAACGTCCATAATATGTATCATAATATCTAAAATTATTTAATTATAAAACAAATAAAATGATAATTTAAAAATAATTTTTTTATAAAATTCAAAAACATTAAAAAAAATACTGAATTGTTTAGAAAAAAACAGACGAAAAAAATCTCAAAGAGGAAGGCAAAAAAAAATAAAAAAAATAGCCAAAAATAACAAAAGAAATGAAGGTACTGTAGCGCGTTTACTGTCGCGCGTTACTGTAGCGCGCGCGGAACTGTAGCGCGTACTGTAACGCGTTACTGTAGCGCGCTACTGTAGCGGGGTAGGAGTAAAATTCATGGTGGTCCTATAGGACCACCATATAAATTACCGGTTATCATAGATCTCTGTCGAATAGATCCAATGAGACATTATATAGTCAATATACTCCATGGCTTAACCACCATTGTATCTGTCTTGGAGTGCTTGAGGAAGATCATAGTGATTAAGATTGGCGTAAGGGGTGATGCCTGGAAAACATTCAAGCCCTCTTTCATGAAATAATTTTCCAGCAATAATTAATATAGATAACGGGGAAAATCATCTATGGTTAATAAAGAGAGGGTAACAAATTTAATTACTAGAAACTACAAACACTGATCAATAAATTATTCGACATTTTCTATTACACAATTAAATTAGTTAATATATATTATCATTTAAATTAACATATATATATATACATACACACACTTTCATTACAGATAATTTTGATATTGAATTTCAAATTTCAAATTTTAATAGATTTTTTATTCTAATTTTCAACCTCATGTTACAATGAGTATCATAGTATGTGAGGCCGGTTATTTTAGTTTAAAAGTGACCTAACAAATTAAAAAATACTAATCATAATATTTAAATATAAAATATAATAATATATTAAATTACATAACTATCTTTAATCAATTTATTAAAAATACCTACAAAAATTCATTTATAGTTCCACTCATCTATCCTACTTTAATCATAATTTTTATAAATTTTTTGTAAATTACTAAAGAACTTATGAAACTTTTGGTAAATTGATTAACGGCAATAAGGTAATAATAGGAGGGGCAGAAAATAATATTAAAGGGCGAGAAATAAGAATTAAGGGAGCGCTACTTAACAAAATAAATAACTATTTTGAAAAAATGGGGGCGTTAATAATAAATCCTTTATTTTGGTTCCCCATGGCAGCAAGGAGAATTGGTGGTGGTAGAGGAAGAAGTAGAAAAAAAAATTTATGAAAAGGCCATTGAAAAAAATTTTAACATAAAAGCCTCAAAAACTAATAACAAATTTGGTCAAATTGTTTGTTGACCAAAATTTCCGTTACGAGGAACTAAATGACCTAATAAATTATTGTTAAAAAACTAAAAAAATCCTCATAAAATTATAAGAGACCAAAAGTGAAACAATGTAAATTATAAAGGACTAAAAAAGTATTTTAGGCAATAAAAATAAAAAGAATATAAAGAGAATCTTCACATAAAGGTGAAATAGGGTTTGAGCGACGGTAGAGGTGGAAGACTGTCGTTTTTCTCGATTTATCCTTCGTCTGAGTAAATCTCACGCGCTACTCCGACGAGTGGGAATTCGAGTTCTACGGGGATTGCTTTTTTGTAAAAACCATTCTCCGCTTACAAGAAATATCCTCCGACAAGGAATAAATAAATAAATAAATAAATATTTTCTTAAGTAATTATATATATATATATATCCTTCATTCTTAATTAATTATGATTTCAGCATCTCAATGTGATAGTACTATTTAAGACTCTTTTTGTGCATAATAATATTTTCTTACTCCATGTGATACTAATATCCTTCTCTAGATAATGGATAATTTTGCTTAAATAAAAATCATGTATCATTTTTTTCATTTTCGGTAAGGTATAATTTACAGAACATATTTATTATTATACTTTTCTTTGATGAATAATTTTATATTTTAGTTATAAATTACATAAAAGTAATATATAATTATATCAATATTGATAGTAAAAGTAAAACAAATTTATATTGATAGTAAAATTATAAAAATTGAACTATTTTATAAACAAAAATTAATTTGTAAATAGAACTATCATTTTGAAATGAAAAAAAATATTAAATAAAAGTAAAGGAAAAATTGGTGGGCAAAACCTTAAAGGACTATTATTGAAAGAGAGGGAGTAAAAATCAAGCATGATCATATTAATTGTAATATTGAAAATAAAATTATATGTATTAATATGAAAGATATAGATTTTAGACGGTTTTTTGGGAGACTAAAGCCAAATTTTAAAATATAAATATTTTTAGACGGTTTTTTTGGAGTGCCAAACACAATAGATTTAAAAATATATATTATCTTTAAATTAAAGACTTAAATTCACTTTTGGTCCCTTATAAGGGCTATTTCATTTTTGGTCCCCATGTTTTAGTCACCAATAATAATTCTCATTCTATTTTTTTTAATACTATTTTTAGTCGACGGAAAAATCGGTCAACTAACGGTAGACCAAATTTGAGGGTTAATTAAAGGATCATTTTGCAATTTTTTTCTTTCCAGATTTCTTTTTCCCAAACCCTAATTATTTTCTTTCCTCTTTCCTCACCAGCCGACACCCCCTTCCCCATTTCCCTTCTTCCGATCCGGCCAGCCCTCCTCACTCGCCGGTCATCAACGCCGGCCACCACCTCGACACCACCGAACTACTCCCTTCGTCCCAAGCTCCAAAACCCAGCTGCTATCTTCCTCTTTTGTGGGTTCTCTCCCGAATCGGCCTCTCGTCTCTCTTCTCATTTTTTTCTCGGCGGCCAAGCTCCAACACCACCACCACCACCGGATCTCACTCTTCTCCTCTCGATTCTCCCTCTCTCTTTACCTTATTCAAAACCCTAGCCCTGACTCATCTCTCCCCCCCCCCCCCCCCCCCCACCTAGCACATTTTGTCTCCCTGATTTCCCTTTATTCCCGTCAGACCCCACCGCCGATGGAATTGGGCTTTCACCACCTCCTTCAATCGGGACAGGACTAGGGTTCGGGGGGAGAAAAATCGATCGGGGCGAGGGAAAAGGAGATCGGGACGGAGCTAGGGTTCAGGGGGAGGGAGATCGGGACGAGAGGAGGAAACGGAAGAAGACTAAGAAGAATGAGGGTGGCGGGAGACGGCCATAAGAGAATGAGGAGAAAAAAAAAGTTAGGGTTTTAAGGAAAAAATTTTTTTTGGGAAGTTAAAAAAATTGCAAAATGATCATTTAATTAACCCTCAAACTTGGTCAACCGTTAGTTGGCCAATTTTTTCATCCAAAGTGACTAAAAATGGTTTTAAAAAATAGGATAAGGACTATTATTGATGACTAAAATATAAAGGGGACCAAAAGTGGAAGAACTCCTATTATGAGGGACCAAAAGTGAATTTAAACCTAAATTAATTAATAACTACTTATTATGAATCGTTACAATAATTTGTATAATGAGATTTGTAACGTGGTAGTGAGTTGTCTTGACAGATATGAATATTTGCATAAATATTAATTAGTCAGCTCCTCTACAACAATGATTAATTATTATTAATTGTTATTGAGTTGGAAAAGATATCATCAATTTGCAGAAATCATTAAACAATTTGATTCCCCATATATGAGAATGATCTATTTCTTAATCATATAAAAATAATCTTATTTATTAAAAGTAGATAAATAAAACCTTCTTTATATTTATATTTTGTCATTCAAATTTAAGTGTTGTTTTAGATTTATTAAAAATTTTATAAAAGGAAATTAAACCAGTTTCTTTTAGAGTAATAATTTGTAAAATATAATGAGGTATATTATAATTTTAACAATCGTAAATGGTAGTCCAATTAGTAGGATATTCCGTTTTCGTAATGTAATTGGTTTTGCAATAATAATATTTACCCTCCTTATTATTACTAAACTAGATAATGACTCATTCTCGCATGAGTAGGAAATATTTTTAAAAGTAGGTAAAGATTATTAGGATTCGAATTTATTATTTTTTTAATACATTAATGCATATAATTAATAAAAGAATCTTAAAATTTATGATAAATATCAATTTCATTCAATATACTTGAGTATTATATAGATTTTAGTTTAAAAATATCAAAGACATTAATAAGTATAAAAGACTAAAAAAAAGTAAAATTAAAAGATTAATTTATATATATATTTGAAGGGAAAGATTTGATAAGATATAAGATGTGTTTAAAAAAGACTTGATATTCTCTATAGTTATTTTTTAGTAATAGTTAATATATATATAAATATATTATATTTAATTTCCTATATCTTTTATTTCCAAACAAAATTTCTTATATTTTTAGTCTTCATTTTAAAGACGAACTGTTTTATTTTCTCGTAATTCTAAAAGTATAATATTTTATTTAATTTTAAAAAATGCATATTTTTTAAAATAAAAGAACTTTATTGATTTATTAGAGGTCGTCACAACATAATTGAATTAATAAATCAATAAGACACAAATGTGGCCGCAATAAAGTTCTTTATTGATTTATTAAAATAAAAGAACTTTATTGATTTATTTTTTTAAAAATGCATATTTTCTCGCTTTGATTTGCTAAATGTGGCCGCAAAAAGACACAAATGACCTGTTATTATTTTTGAACAGAAAAAGTATGCAACTTGGAGGCCGGCCCTATTTCCGGAATAGCCCGTGGGCTGCTTCTGTCTGTTCTGGTCCGTACGAGGACCGGGTTGTCTGCATAAAGCCAGCTGCTGGTTAACCCAAATTGGTATCTTTTATTTCTTCTTTTCTTTAAAAAAAATAATAAAAAAGGCAACATTCGGAAATTTTGTTGTTAATAATAATTTCCAGTAGGGCTACTTTGTCAATAATTGTTCCTTCAACCAATTTGAAGGTGAATATACAACAGAAAAGAAGAAAAATTTGACATTTAATGGATGTGAGTAAATATTCATTTTAGGAATGTTGAATAGACAATGCCCTAGCGCTTTAAGGCAACAAAAATAGGCATTCACGCACAGATAAGAACATGTTAATGGCATGAAAGGGAACCTTTTGGGTTAAGCCTTTTGGGTTCAGATTGAAGTACAGGGAACCAAAAATTCTGTCCAAGTTTGTAACTGACAAGCTTAGAACGAGGCATAAAAAAATTAAAAGACACACAAAACAAACATTGACAACAACATAAAGATTTTTTTACCTGGGAAACTTCTCTCTTGATGTGGGTCGCCAGAAAATCTCCCGTCCGTGGAGGAGAAGCAGCAGCAGGATGAAGATGATCAAACAGAGGCTGAGCAGAGGAGAGAAGTGGTGGTGGCGGTGAAGACCTGATGGCTTGGCGACGGCGATTTGGCGGAGGAAAAGGTGCGGCGCAGATAATGAAATCGGGAGAGAGATAATGAAATGGAGAAGAAGAGAGAATACCTACCTAATCTATCGGGTCATCAGGTCAACCCGGCAACCCGGCGGGTTGACCTGATTCTGACCTTGTACTGTTGAACCCGACCCGGACCCGACCTGATTTTTTTTCGGGTCCAAAATCCGGACCCTAACCCGACCTGTTTCGTGTCGGGTTCGTGTCCGGTTTCCGTGTCGTGTCAGAAATTGCCAGCCCTGATTTCCAGGAATGAAGAGCATTCCCGATATGCTAAAAATGATCGCAGTAAGACAGACTATTTAGAATGATATCTAATTAGTCCATGTTACACTAAATTATAAAACTGAAAATTGAATTCACTAAATTAGCTTATTTGATAAAATTATAAAATATGTCTCAAATATGAAGCCTAAACTCTGAAACTTGAAAACGGGGATAAGTCTGAATTATAAAATCAGTTTATAAAATTAAATGTATTTAAAATTTATATTAAATTACATTTTTTAAAAAACAATATACACATTTTTTTAATTTATATAATATAATTTTTAAAAGTTACAATTATCTAATTAATAATATAAAATTATACTAATTAAAAAATATTTTAAAAACTTTGAAAGATAAATTAGATTGTTATTATTATTTTAAAATTAAAATATTAATTAAATAAATATTAAAAATTAATAATAAAATTTTATAAAAAGCTTAAAACTCACGTGAAAAGTATATATTTTTATTCATTCAAATTATAAAAATATTTAATAAAATAAAAATTATTTAAAGAAAAAGTTAAAAAGAATTATAAATAATGAAACAAATACAAAATATACAAGTAATTTATACAGCAATAAGTGGTTTATACATTATTTATTTTAAAGCTAACATTTGTACTTACTTTTCAGACCCACTTAATCTATTAAAATTTTGATTTGTAATTATCAAATGCTAGAGCTGAGCACGGGACGGGTTTTGTCCATATTTCGTAAATCCCGTCTCATCCCATTCGAGATGGGATTTTATCATAATCGGGACCGGGATGACAGGATGTCAGGACCGGAACCGAGATTGCGGGATATGTAAAAAAAATGATTTTTGTATTTTATTTATTAATTATTGTCATACTTTTAACTAAATAATTCAAAATTTTATTTATTAAATAAATGAACAAAAAAATGGTCTACTAAACTTCAAATGTATCTCATAAAAAATATAAGATTTTTTTTAAATAGAATAAGAAACTAAATGAACAAGATTCTACATTAATTATCATCCACATATGGGATGAAAAACTTCGTGAACAGTGATTGTGAATACTGACTATCAATAGTGAATTAGAAAAAGTAAATAGATATAAAAAATTGGTACCCACAAGATTTACTCCCTTTTTTAAAAAAAATAAAAGACATATTAATCTAGTGGAAAACATCCAGCAACGATTGACAACAGGAAATACAGTCAAAGAAACACAAATTACAAATATTCTTGTGTTTATTACGGATAAACCTATATAGATCTACCCTGTTAAGCGATGAATATATCTCTTACCGAAATTTCAATCCGAATAAGGATACATCACTAATTATTAGATAAAAAACTCCAAACTATAAATCTAATAAATAAATCTATGATGACTGAATCCTCTTGGACCAAATCAGCAAACATCATCAACGACGCCATTACAAATCCAACGAACTTCACCAACGAACTGTCGCCATAACAACGAACACCGTCAATGAAACCGCGATCAGACGCTACCAGTAGATCTGAATTTACTGAATGGAAAAAACACTCTACCCTTCTATATATCATCTATTAAAGGACAAAAGAAAATAAAGATGGTGGGATAACCCCTTTATTGAATGATGAAACTAAAACAGGAAACGAAAACGGAGAATAAATTTATTTCCCCCATCCTCCCATGATAGGAAGATGGGGAAAGAAATTTTTTTGAAGATTGAGTTTGGGAGAGAAGAGAGTGGCACAAGATTTACTACCTAATTAACATATTTATAATAAGAAAAATATATGCAAATAAAAAAATTAAACATATAATGAATAATAAAATCTAATTTTTGCGCAAAACTAATAATTTTTAAAAACACGTATTTCTCGGGACGGGATGGGGATCGGGATATTTGTTACCATATCCCGATCCCGTCCCGCATGTCACAGGATCGAGACGGGACGAAATCGGGATCATCAGGACGTGATAGCGGGACGAGTTCGAAAAATTTTCGGAATCTTGAGAGATTTGCACGCTCTTATCAAACACACTTAATTATTAAGTATTTAATTAAAAAACTCTTAATTCATTAAGTCAGAAATAAATTACGTTATTAAACACTCTTAATCAAATAAGCACTTAATCTTATTTCAAAAAAAAACACACACACACACACACACACTTAATCTATTTAGAGTAAGTAGTGAATTGTTTTAAAAAAAAGATTAAATAGTGAATTCTTTTATCAAACAGAACCTAAGCGGGAGTACTTCTCACTGAACTACCTCCTTATTGTCACCTCAGACAATATATCTAGACATATTTGTAAGAAAGTTTTTTTTTTTTTTTTTTTTTAAGGGAATGAATATAAGTATATGTAGCGGGTCCAAAAAAATAATTAACTTTTTTACTTATTTATGATACGATAGTTAAAAATTAAATCATGTTTTAGTTATCAAAGTGTTGCACGTTCGGCCGTCAAATTACTTAAGGGTTTAATTATTTTTCATGATAGTAAAATTAGATTGTTCACTTGTCTTGTAAAAAATGTAGAATGGTTGACTTGGGTTTGAGAGACCGAAAATCAACTAAGTGGTACTTACACATAATTTTTTTTTTTTGTATTTAATTTTTTTCCCCTATAGACCACCTTGTAAAACAGTAATTGATAAATTAGTAAGATTTCAAAATAGTCAAATTTCAATTAATTTTTTATGGTTTCAAATTTCATGATAAAATTTGTTTATAAATTTAAGGTCATATTATTAAGTGTTTTGACATGAAAGCCTCCTATAATTAATTACCATTTTTTTCTTAGGCTTTACCTATGTGTAATGGTAGTTACAAAGTAATTTAAGGTTATTTTGATAAAACTTAATTTGAAATATGAAAACTAAAAACTGAAGTCTGAATTATGAATTGAATGAGTGACTGAATCTCAAGAATACTTAAATCTCAATGACTGAGCGTGTTAAGTGCCCAGTTTTAAGTGATAGGAGAATCACTTAATTAAAAATAGTAAATTTAAATTAAACCATTCAAACAACTTATTTAATTCAGACATGACAATATGACTTATTAAACACATGTATTTAGATAAGTACTGAATCTATTTAGATTAATTATTAAATTTTTTTATCAAACAGACCTTAAGACCTTAAGTACTGAATTTTTTTATCAACAGACCCTTAGTCAGAACTAAATAAATAGGAAACTTCCATACAACTGAATACCTAGCAACAACATAAATTAGCTAAGTTACATCACAATTTGTCTGTGAATTTTTACCTTCTCCGAAAATTCATTTATATTGTAACAGTTCTAGACAAGATTACAGTAAAAGTCATGTGCGAGAACTCTTTATATATCATAATAATTCTAGACAAAAATGCACCATAAATCGCGTTGTTTGCCAATAATTTTTTAACCTCCTTAAATTTTCTTACATATTTATTTATTTAAAAAAAAAAAAAAAACCTAACAGACGAAAGAAAAAGTGGCCGCACATAAAGTATCTCCTATTATCTATCTCTTTCCTCAAATATCTTTTCCTACATAATACCCCAATAATATGGAAAAAAAGCAGCAGGCAATAATTTTTTATTTAGCAACAGCAACAGAATGCAACTTCGTGGGCGGCCCTATTTTGGGGGATAGCCCGTGGGCTGCTTCTGTCTGTTCTGATCCGTAACAGAATCGCAGGCTATGTAGGGCCAACGACCTGCTCTGCCTACACCAAATTGGGCTTTTCATTTTTAACTTTTTTATTTTTATTTTTAAAAATATGTAATTATTACGATAATCCACAAAAATCCGTTTCAACTTAACAAAAATTTTGTCGTCAAACTTTAAAATGTAGCTACGTAAGTAGAAATTTGTATCACCCTTTAGATCCTACTTGAATATCGAGGTTCTAATGCAAATATTAAAATTAAAATGATGTACATAATTCTTATATATATATATTTATGGCCGGAGGCGAATTTTAAATTTTCAAAAAAAAATTTACAACGATATTGAAGAGGAAATATCGAACTGAGTTCAGTCAAAATAACTTTATAAAAGAAAATTTAAGTCATTTCGTATCATTTGTGTACCAAAAATGAAAAATACATAAAATAATAGTCAATGGCCAAGAATTTATTTCTCCCCAATTTTTTGAAATATTGTTTTGACTTAAAACCCATAAAAATACTTTCTTTTATTTATATTATTAAAAATAATATCATAAATAAGATTTTTTTTTAGATAAAAAATATGGGAATCATTTTTTATTGTGTATAATGTTGGTTACGAATTACGACAAAGAAGAAAAACGTGATGCATGGAGGGGGACTATATAATAATTCGCAATTTCCACATTAACTAAAATTAGTATATATGAAATAAATGTAAATAAAATACAAATAAAAAATTCCATGACAATGCCTTGATAAAGTCACTTTTGAAGTTTTTGGATATTTAAGGAATTTTATGTGGACTGGATATTAAGTTAGGACAAGCTTGGCTTGCCTATTGAAAAAAAAAATAAAATTAATATTAGAAGTGGACGATTATGAGGGAATAATTCAAAGTCCTATAAACATCATTTAATATTTTAATATTAATGAATGACCTATAGATAAATTTATAAAACGTATCTATTTCCTAGATAAATAACATGTAAGTTGTAACCGTTTCTTTTTCCATGACCAACTTACAATTTTACTAATAATTTGTTTCACACTTTATTTCTACGTGAGTAACTCTTTTTCAGTATAGATACACTTTACATTGTTTTAGATAATCCTCACCTGAATAACTTATATAATTGATATAAGACTCACATGTATTTTTTTCAGTCGGGTTGTCTCATCTTTCTTAAATTTTTGTCAACTAAACTAGGCCTGCTTAATCATTTTATTATAATTTTTTTTGTTATTTTTAATAAAAAATTTTAAGAAATACTGGTTTAACTCATTTGGTCACTAATTTAAAAACTTATATTTTATTTAACTGTGATTTGTATCATGATTTGTTTAACCTACGACTAAAATCATCCTTAATGTTCAACATATTTAGAACTTCGACCATAATTTTAGGTTGGGCATTAGTACAAAATTGGTTTATTGTCACACTCATATTATCATACTAAATACGAAATATGATAATTGACCTATAATTAGCACATTAATTTACTATCTAATAGAACATTACATAATTGATGTCTTTATAAATATGTTATTGGAGCAACAAATTAAATTTTATTATGACATTTGATTTAGTTGTGATAATATATTTAAATTATGACATCAACAAGTGCAATGTATTTTTATGAAAATATAGTGACATTGTTTAGTGTAATTAATATCAAATGTATTATCACATTTATTTTTTTTAGATATTAACACATTAATAAGTGTAATTATAAATATTATAAAAAATATATAATTCTTTATTTATATTAATGCACTATATAATGTGATAATAATAAGATAACTTTAATCCCACATTGAAAAAAGAGGAGTGTATACCACTATTTAAATAAATGAACTTTTAGTGGGTATTGAAATTCCTGCTCTACATTATACATCACAGGTCCCGCTCACGCGTGCGCTCGCCAAAATAGCTTGAACTTGTGTGTGAGCGTACGCCTATGCCTGCTGACACGAATGTCGGACCACTCGTAGGCAAAAATGGTGGGTCTGTTCAATCGCATTTTGCTTCGTTTCACAACTAATTACAACATTTACATATGTTATAATAAATTTAAATCATGGTCTACACAAACAATGCAAAATGTCACAATACACACTTTATTAAAATATTTACATATGTTATAATAAATTTAAATCATATTCTAATGTATCACTTTTAAGCACATATCTTTACATTTTATAGTGTTTTGATAGTTATTAGACCTATTAGCACGGCACCATGTAAGGACACTAAAATTTTGTGTCACAATAACCCAAAATGTGATAAATTATTATATATTAAGATATTTCCGCATGTGTTAATAAACAAATTTTGTAGTAGTGGGGAGATTACTCTATACGGGTTAAACATTAAAAAATATACAAGTTATAAAATTGATGGAATAAATCATAGTATAAAAAATATGTTTTACTAGTGGGGTAATGAATTAAATAGCTCTCTCTCTCTAAATTTTTCATTAAAAAGACAAAAAATAACAATAAAAGATTAAATAGAATTATTTTTATCTATCAAAATTTAAAATGGACTAAAAGTGACATACACCTTATTACGAGATACAAAAAAATAATTCGGTCATAATATAAAAGTTGTTGAGATTATATCACCTATAGTAATTTTGAAAAGAATCTAACCTTGAAAAACTAGCCATCAACGAGCACAATATAAGATTATGTAAACCCTAAATTGTCATCCTCACATGAAATTCAAGTTAATTCGTAACAAAACACAAACGTACAAAAATTATTAGTATTGCTACGACTGAAAATAGTAAATTATATTATACTTTTAGATACACATTGTAAGACACATCGAAGGTGTCTTTACCAATTTATATTAAAATTACTTTGTATTGTGACCTTTTAATTGGTCCCCTGGCTTTTTGAATTTTGACTGAGAGATTGAGGGTGGGCCTAGCTTGCTCAAGATGGTCCGGCAATTGTGTTGAATGGGATTGGACTGGTCCAGTAGACCACTGAATTATGGGCCCAACTACTGTGAGATTCCTACAAGGAATTTTGTCTCGGTCCAAAAAGCCAGTCAGATACTCATGGGTTTTGAGCGCCTCGAGAAGCATAACTGAAACTCATGCTCTTCGTTTCGGACCAGTGTTGTCAGTTTCCGATAATATCTTGGGCAACTAAAAGTGATCACACCATATTCTATCCTTTCTAAAATATGGTTATGAATTCATGATGTGATTTTGTAATACTGCATTTTCTTTTCAAATTTAATTATCATTTTAATTAAAATTTCACATATTTTATTTATATTTTTAATAATTATTATAAAAGAAAGTCTCGACTTTAAGATATTTCTTTGGTTCTTTCTTCTCTCTTTCATATCAGATGGTTTAAAAAAAAAAAAAATGTATAACCAAATCTGGAAGAAATAACAAGTACTCTGTTTTCTGATTAATTATTTATAAAAAATTTGGTGGGTCTTTGAGATTCTTTCATGACCTATGCTGTGTTGGAGCAATTAAAAACTTTAAGTGCATTTTCATAAAAATACTTAGGTTATTATAATTTGGAATGTAAAAAAAATAGTTAATACTAATAGGGGTATACAGGAAGCGTGTTAGAATCGGGAGTCAGATATTACATGCAGTAAAATTATAATCTAATCGATTTAGAGGGAGTGATTTAGATGCGATCAATTACTGCATTAAGTCTTTTCAGTTCGAAGTCGACCAGTAATGAATGTACTTACCTTACTTGTACATCGACTGCAAAGCTAACCCTATTCTATTGGTTTGGTGATTTCTAACCAAAACGATTTCTTCATGTCTATTCAAGACTCTCAAAATGCTAATCCACGATAAAAGGAGTTTGATTCGAACTGAAACTATCCAAAAATATGATTTGATTTGATTTTAGATAATAGAATGTAGGGTGGTTTGAACTTCCAATGCTCTAAATAAATGCTTATTACTTGCTTTGTTATATATTACTTATGAGATAAATATCAAACTTTCAATTTCATAAACAAACTTTGAATTCCTTTTAATTTCTCCCAAAGTCTACTAGAAATGTAGAGTGGACCGGCCCAAGATTTATTTCCAAGATAGAATAAACCCAAAGACGTAGAACTGAAGCTTGATCGATTGGATAAAACCTGAATGATCCAAATCATTAGAACGGCTAATGGACTGAAAAGATGCTAACAGAGGCAAACTCGAATTAGGACAGAAGCAGCCCAAAGCCAATAGCAAAGAAAGCCCAACAAATTTTGTTATGATCCAAGTCCAACTACCCCCTGCATCATAAACATAAATTCTAAGCGAAAATTATAATAAAAGAAAATAAATATAATATTAAATTATTAATCTTAAATATTTTATAGAAAACAAAAGAAGCAATTATTTGAACGATAATTTTTTAAAAGAATGAATTGTCACATTTGACTTAACAAAAAATCTGGATGTAGTCAACTAAGGCGTTCAAATAGTTACAACTGGCTTCAGTCATACAAAGGTCAGAACAATCACTCTGACAATTATTAAAAATTTTTCGTTATGAAACTAAAGAAATAATAGTAATAATTTACGGAAGTCTTTAGCTTAGTCCCTCGAGTGAACTTTTGCCAAATATTATATATAGATTTATTTACTTATTTTATTTGTCAGAAAAAAACTCATTAGAATATATATTTATATGTACATGTAGATTTTCAATAATTTATTTTAATAGGTGTATGATATAAAACTTAATAATACAATGAAAAAAATATTTTTATATATAATTATTATTATTTATTTATAAGAGGTAAAATACAAATATAGATATTAGGTTTGTTAATAAGATACTCGACGATTTTCACTCGTCGATCATAATGATTCTCTGTCTATCATGACAACTATACCGATCGTTTACTTTATTTTTTTTCACAAATCTACGGGCTCAACCTTTCATTAATCTTTTTTCTTTTATTTGTAGTTTTTAATTTAAAATTTCATCACACTTTAATCCGAACTATTTAGATCATTTATATAAATTTTAAAACTATTTTAACATGATTGAGATTCATTATCTAAATTCAAATTTTAATATTATTTGTTATAAATTAAAAATGAAACAAATAAACTAATATTACCAACAATAGTAGATCAGAATTCGCTTTATCTATGAATAAGAAAATTATAAATAATGTAATCATGAATATCATGAAGAGTTCGGTCATGACTCACCAGGAATACTAAGGATATAATATATGAGTAACGTCGAAAAATTTGCTTTAGGAGAATCACGATGGCTAAAAACGATTGCTAATACGCGGTAGATTGAGAACTAATAATCATCTTGTTAGTTAAAATAAAATGACTGTATTTCTCAAAATCCAGAGAGCCATTGGCCTTGGCTGTGTCTTGCAACGCCTCCTGCTGCTGCCCTCTGGTTATTACCATAGTACTTGAGTATCAAAACCGTTGACGTTAATTTGGCCCTTGATTAATCACAAGGGGTTTTAAAAAACTCGAGACATTCTCTAATTATTTAATAAGCTTGTCACCTCAAAAATTTATTATCGTCGCGAGCATATTATAATTTTTCATTTTCTTGTTATTTAGGCAAATTTAATTTAATAGTACTATGTTATATTAATAAACATATATAGTAATTTTTCTTTTTGGGTAATTTTTTTTAAAGACAAATATGCTTGTATATTTATTTATTTAGGGTGGGTGGTCGAAATCATGCCACAAATGAAATGAATATAGTCCAAATATAGTACAAATCAAGAATCACGCCGCTATTTTCACTGCTTATGTCATCCACTAAACTAATATGGCGGTCAATTTCCAAGCATGCTAAATACAATTTGAGATTTGCAACTCGTAAGTGCAAGCTTTTGCTGATTATCTTAATTAATTAATTATTGACCCTGTTATTAACCTCAAAAATTGAAAATTATAGTTGCAGATTGCCTCCATTATTATTATTAAAAGAATCTTATTTATTATAAAGAGTTTTATGGTTAGACTCCTCTAGATGGACATTATTAAATATTACTCTAGAATTATCAAAATACTCTTATTATTAAAAAATAATAAGAATATTTTTTAAATAAAAAGAAATACAAATAACAATATAAGAGACAATAAATAAAAAAAATAAACAATATTTAATATTCTACTAAATAATAGAATCAGAAAAAAACCCCACAAAACTATAAAGATGGAGGATTTTGATTACCAGCCAGCCTTTTGGTTTAATAGAATCAGAAAAAAATTTATTTTTTATAAGTTATAAGATTCGAATCCTTAATTTATGAAAATGATATAAATATTATCGTGACTCACAGGGTGGGATTTTCTTGATTCTGTTGGAGACAATCATAGTTTTATTAGGAGGGTTGGTCAAAGTTTACAACTTCCTAGAATTCAAGCAAGCAATGAACTCTAAGTTGTGCTGATTTGGAGTTCAAAATGCAAAAAATTTAGATTCGGGGTGGAATTGGATGGTGACCTAACTCCCAGTAGGAGTTAGTTTGGGTTGGTCACTTGGTTGTGGTTTTTGGCTCTTTTTGGGTTAACAACCCAAGTTGCAACCATAGTTAGGCCTAATAGTCACCTCACCATCTCCGATTCCCATTGCCAAAAATTGGGGACTAAAATTCGTTCCATGAGGTTAAAAAAAAATAAAATAAATAAACATGTCATGTTTGAAAAAAAATCACTAAAAACGAGATGAATTTAGAATTGTCTGTTTTTAATTTTTATTGATGTGTTTTATGATCAGTAATTAAATATTGATATTAAGATTCGATGTCAAACCGATACAGTTTAAATGTCTCAAATTATTTGATATCTAACTATTAATTAATTGATCAAGAAATTAGGGTTTGAAAGAGATTAGCTGAAGGTTGGAAGTTAAGTTTGAGCTTGGTGGTGGTTAATAGGTTATTGTCAATTTATGTTGCATTCCCCGTTCGTTAAATAACTAACTACCATTTCTCCATCTTCTTCAAACGTGAATATCATAACTTGTTTCATTGAGTAAGTTTGGGAGTTAAAAAGAACCTCTACTAAATTACATCTCCTCCCGTCCTAAAATATAAACAATTTTTAATAATATCGTTAATATATAAAAAAAAGTAAATAATAGAATTTTGTTTTTCAATTCTTTTTAATTTACTATACATATTAAATTTATACCTTCATTTCTCTATTTATTTAATAATCATAAACGATAAAAGGGAAAATCACAAAATTACTTATATTCAACTTTATTTATTCAAATTATAGTACTAATAAGAATTAGTGTGGACATAATATAGTTTAATTATATTATTGGATGATGTAGATAAACACTAATTAAAGAGAGAAGGATAATCTTTTTTGAAAGAGATTCAATATATGCACTCTAGTTTTATGACCACTTGGGTGGCTGCTGAGGTAATTGGTATAGTATTGAATTATTGAATATGAAGATTGAAGCGAAAAGAAACCAAACTTGTTATGTTTGTTATTTTTAATTAGAGATGATTATTTTCTAAATTTCTTAACAGTAATTCTATTTATTAAACTAAAATATTACGATGAATAAGACTACTAATATAATATAAGGTGAAAGATAATTAATTAGAAGATATTCTATATATGTATTTTTTTAATTGGTATATCTGAATATTCGAGATAATTTTTTACTTGTTTTTGCTATCAAAATTAAAAATTAAATATTTAATTAATCGGTCCGAAAACGAGCATATTTAGTTAAGTGGATTTTTATATGTATAGATTATAGTTGAAGAAGATGTGTCGCCAGGAATTACCGACCTTTAAAGTTTGATTGCTTCCACCAAATTCAGACTTCTCACTTAGTGTTTGGTACGATGGGACCAAGAACAAATATCAGAACACTACCCAAATTGCCAAAGTCACAATCAAAGTATCCATGAAAATCCCACTTTCACCCCGTTTTTTTTACAACGTGACTCGAACTAAAAACTTATTATGTTAAATGGGGAGTGCTTACCATTGAAGTATAATCCTCTTGTTCACACCGCCATTTTTTAAATACTCTTCCACTTCCAGAAGCCAACACAACTTAAAAAAAAAAAAAAAAATTAAAAATTGATATCGTATCTCAACTCTTTCATTTTTATTTAAACTCGTATTTTTTATATAAAAACAAAATTTACATAAACTCACACGTATTAAAAAGAGATTTTAAGAAATAAAAAATCTATTTATTCTATCAATAATTAAACCAGATCTAGTGTATCATAAGAGATTTATCTTTTACTCGAGTGATACATTCATTTTACATTATTTTAAAACTTATAATTTTTTTAACTAAAAAATTAATCACTAAAATTAAATCGTTCGATTTTATTACAATTACACCTATTATCAATTGGTTTCGGCTATATGTTATAATACTCCAATTAGGGGTAGACCTCATTTATCACAAATTTGCATTGACTCAGCTAACGTCCAACCTTGCCCTTATCCAAGTCATTGCTCAAGAAATATAACCTTTTGGCCTTTCATTGTCGTCCTCAAAACTCCGAGTGAAAGTTGAGACACAAGTGGAAGGTCAATGGTTTTGGACAGCAGCACATTTGTTTACTCAAACAAAGCGAACAACCCGCATAATGACACATCAGCCACCACCTTACCAACAAATATTGTTGTACTACTTATATTAAATTCTGTCCCTCCTCTTTAATTATCACAATATTTTTTATTTGTGGCTAATATGTCATTTAATCCCACAATTAATCACTGTGTTATAGTTGAAGTCCTATTGTGGAGTTTGACATTTGTGACCACTCCATTCCTCTAGCTTTTCAACCTTCAAAAGCCATCTTTTGTTTCAATTTTCCATAATCAATTTAATTTAATATGTGAATCTGGTCGGTAAAAAAAAAATTATAAGAATAGTCCTTATAATAAAGTTGAATGTGAAATTTAGTTCTAAATATTTAATATTTAATAAATTTAATCGTTAATTTTACTATACACAACACATTTAGTTATAATAATAATTTTTTTAATACTTACCAGTATAATTGTAATTCCATCCATTCTTATTCATATTTTGTATTCATAAATTTAAGAATTACAACTTTCATAAACGTATATTAAATTTATTGTACTTAATTTGTACCAAAAAAATTTATTGTACTTAATAATAGAATTTTTCATATTAGATTTTGTCGTGGTATGACAAATTAACACCCTAAAAGTGGATAATGGTTAGTGCCCAAATGATTTATTCCAAATATTGAAGGTTTGAATATACATTATTAGAATGATAGGATTTATTTCCTTCTTTGCATTAATACAACGTGCTCATATCATAGGAAGAAATAAGGAAGGTTAATTACTCAATACAAGAAATAATCTTAATAGATAATCTTCAAATTAATAAACCATATTTCCCACCATGCTCAAATCTTCATACTTACTAAAATCCCCATCTCTAATAATTTTCAAATTATTATTCTTTAATTTACTAGATTATGACCTGCGTTATTTACGGGTTATATAATCAATGCAAATAAAAATAATTTTTAATTTTTAGTGTATCTTCTGTGGAGTTATTACTATTTTTAATTACATTTAACAATGTATTTTTAACGTTTTAATTTTGGATTATAATTCAACAGATAAATAGAATTGTCATAAGGGAACTAATTTAGGCTACAGATCATGTCTGAAATTTCGAATTTTGAAAGAGGATAAAATGGTTAGAGATAAATTAGGGATATAAATTCTGAATAAAATATAATTTGACTGAAACGTTAATTCATTATCAAGTAATACTAATGAGCAAATTTATTAATTTTTTTCTTTTTAATTATTTTTTACTCATAAATAATAGATTAATTGAATTATATCTGACAAGAGGACCAGGCACTCCCACCTCAGATAATAAAATTTTAAGTTTGAGTCACTTTGTATAAAATAAATTAAATTATATCTAAAAAAAATCACAATTCAATTATTATATAATAATAATAGCATTACACTGCAATATCAACATGTACTTTTAACAAATGTAGAGAGGCCATAGCATTAAAATTCTTCTTTTTATTCGGTTGTAAATGATTAATAACATGTAATATTAATATTACAATATAATTTGGCCCTAAAATCCTATCCTCTCATCATTTCCTTATACTTAACCAAATTAATAAAAACAAAAATTAATATAAAATCGTTGTTTAAAAGAGAAAGTCAAAAAAATAACCAAAACTCTCGCCAACTGTTTCACCCCGCTCTATATAAATACCCCTAATCTTCCCCATTTTCTCAGTACCACTTTTTTGAAAGAAAAAAAACCCGTCAAAATGGTCCGCCTAACACCACCGAGCACCCCCGCGAAATCCACCGGTTCCTCCAGAAGCGGCGGCTTCAGTCCTGGAGGAGTCAGCTTAGTTCACTCCATAAACTCCTTCTGCGCAAAGTTGACGAGGGCTGCCAAGAAAATAGCCACCAATTCGAATTCCGGTAAGCCGATGAGCCCAAAAAAGTTCTTCTTGACTCTGAGCAACAAAACCATCGTTTTTAAACAGAAGAAAAAGGCGGGTCGGGATCACGATTATAATCATCAGGAATTCGTGGATGATGATGAAAGCGAGAATATGGATTTTGGAGATGAGGGAGGGCTGTGGCAGAGGAGCATCTTGCTCGGGGATAAGTGTCAGCCGTTGGATTTCTCCGGCGTGATTTATTATGATAGTAACGGGAAGCAGCTGTCGGAGTTTCCGATGAGGTCACCTCGTGCCAGCCCTCTTCCGAGCTACATGTTTGCTTCATCGGAGAAGTAACAGGAATCATCAACCATATATATATATATATATATATATATATAAAAAGATATATTGTATGCTAGTGATTCTGTGTCTGTGTGTATATGGATTGGTTAGAAGTAGAAGAACATGTAATCGACTTTTCATATTTTTCATATATGAGTTAGTCTTGCTCTTTCAGTTTCTTCTTCTTCTCCTCCTCTAATTTTTCTGGGAAATTTTGTTAGTTTTAAGGTTGATTGGGAATTTGACCATGTCCATATGCTGATGTGAAGCAGTTATGGCACACTAAACAAAGGTGTGTGTGTGTGTGTGTGTGTTTTTTTTTTCCTGAAAACTTTAATTTCATTATTAGAAGACAAAAATATATATATAAGAAAGATCGCCTGCTTTTAATTGGCTTATTCCAATTTCTCCTCCCATTTTAGTGAAAACTCGTGTGAGAGAGATCATTTGAACAATTTTTTTTTTTTTTAAAAATCAGACATAATTATTTTTTTATGTTACAATTTGTTGTGAGTATGCAACACTTATGATATCATGCTGTAATCATATCTTTCAGCGTTTGTTCGAGGGGTTTCAACTTTCAAGAAAATTAAAAATTAGTCATGAATATTGGTTGTAATTATGAAGTTTAATTTTGTAACTTCCGAATCTTACATATTAATTTTTAATAACAATTGAGTTTCATTCTTGATAATCAAAATTAACTTAAAATTTAGTAGTTCAAACTTATACAGCCACTCTTTACATGACAAGAAAAGAATGCCATAATTTCGCCCTAATTAACAATCCAGTGTACTAGGATGCAACAATTTCTCCTTAATTAATAATTTGATATACAGAATATTTTCTTTAAAAGAAGTATTTTCCTTTAATTTTTTTTTTTTGGTTGATTTTTCAAGTTATGACTTGTGGAGTAAATATTATTGAGTGCATTTATGTCGCATTTGATTTATTTCTCATTTTTTTTTGGTAACTTATCTAAAAATTAAATGAAGGTTAAAAAAAAGGGAGCCAAAATTACGTTATTTGTGACAGGTACGTTTTACGTACATGAATTGCTTTTAATTAAGGTTTTAGCAATGATTAAGAAGGACATTTGAGATTTTAAACTTATTCTCTTACCCAAAATAGTTGTTCGTGCATATTGATGAGGCCAATAATTAGTCTAATTTGTATTGCTAATCTATCATTGGGAAGACTTAATTAATTAGGGGAACCAATTTATATTCAAATTAAATTATTTATTTCTTTAAAAAAATTTATTGCATTGAATCTTAGTACATTTAGGTTAAAAAATATAAGAATACTTTGAGGAATTATATTCTATTTGACTATTACTCCCTCACTCCCAAAAATCAAAAAAATATTTAAAACAAAATTCAGGGCCTCCAATACTATGGTGATTATAAATTATCAATATAAGCTTGTTATTTGTTAATGGATTATCTTGTATGATAGTCTTAGGATTATCACATAATTTGCGAAATTCAAAATATCTACCTCAATTATTATGAATTTAAGAGTGAATTATTTACTACAATTGCCAATATTTTAAATTTTGGACTCATTAATTATATTGATAATGATATTAAAAAATTTAAATACAAAACATAACTGTTCTCATTCATCACTTTTTATACTCTTTTCATTTTAAAAAAATCTGAAATTATTAAAATATTTAATTCAATAAACATAATTTAATTCACCATTTTTTATGGCCATTGGAGAAGAGACTTTAGTTACTTGACTAGCTAGGATTGAGCCATCCTTGTATAATAGTTGTAGTGTGATCGTTAGAGAGGGTGTGATTTGATAAATGACAGAATTATATTAATTAAAAAAAGGAAAAAAGTAGATATTCAGTATATAACATTAAATGATAAAAAATTATTTTTATTAAAATGTTAAAAACATCTTGCAAGATGTTTTCTAATATTGAGAGCTCCTTAAATTATCATTATTTTTTTCCTCTAACCAATATAATCTTGTCATTTATAAATAAACTATCTCGCCAGGTAGTTTTATTATTGAATTTGACAAATTAACAAGGATTGAGGGTGGCAAAAAAATTAAATGCAAATTCATTTTTGTCAAAGAAGTTTGGTTTAGAATTGCATATTTTATTATGTATCAGTTACCGAGTCTTTATCTAGACTAGAATACTTAGAAAATTATTACCTTAATTAATCATCACAGTTTACAACGTACCTTATTAAAAACTGTTCCCATTCACACGTGCAATTCTTTAACTTGTCCCCGTCAAAATTAAGTGTGGTTTTAAACTTTTCGTTTTGTATATTTTTATAAATTATTTTATGTTTTTAATACAATATTTATAGTCTTTTTTCTTCTAGTTTATCTTATTTTATCTTTCATTTCTAAAGCAATAACACAATAATTTTTTTTTAGTACATAAAGCAAGACAAATTTGAGTTTACTAGATTAAACTAAACATGACAATATTCAACATTTTTTATCATTAAAGACATACTGTAAAAGCTCCTCAGCACAACAATCAAGCCAGGTGGAATCCCCAATAATTAAACATATTAATCAGCTTCGTTAACAAAAGTAAAAAGTCTAAGACGACGCATAAATTTATATACAGCGAGCACTAATTCTGTTCTATAATAAAAATTATGTTTAAAAAGTTATAACCTTTTATTTTAGTTGGAATAATGTTAACGGGCAGAACAGATTTTATGTAGAAGCTTTTTTCTCCTCTCCAAGAAGCTGAGGCCATCATGAGATCCTTAAATGGCACTATATGTCATATACACAGGGAGAAAATTTATCAGCTGATTTTTTGACAGAAATGGGAGCAAAAGTAAAAAATCTTAAGTTCAACTTAATGAAAAAAAATGCCAGCACGACTAAAGAGACTTATTATTCTTGACATACAAGGCACTCCGAATTTTCGCCATGACTCTAGTTAGTTAGAACTAGACTAGTAATTCTTTTGTTCATTGAGTCAATATAGTTAGAGATCTCGATATAAGTAACCTTTTATATAGCCTGACAGGGTGGATCAATCAGTGTAATAGTATCATGGGGCAGTTTCTGCTGCTCATGGTACCCTCACTTTAACTTAATATAAGGGGTCTTACCCCGTCTGAGTAGCTTTGCATCGGACTGTTATTAAAAAAAACTCTTTTATTTTAAATAAAATACAACTCATATAAAATATTTATTATTATATTTTTTCTAAACATGTAGGATGGAAATTCCAACCTTTAATTGTGAACTTGTGGCCTACGCCCTCAATTTATTCCTCCTCCCCAACAACACAACACAATCATAATACCCACAATTCCACTCAAAGCATTAGGCAATGGCCGTAATATGCAATCCTGAAGGAATGGCTGAGGGATACCCCAACCCCATGTCCCCAACTCCTTCATCTTCTAGTTTTCTGGAATATGGGGCATGGGGTAGTTGCAGGCCCCGTTATTATTACTCTTTATTTAAAAGCTTGAGTTCAAGTTTAAATTGTTTCATGTACTAAGAGTCATCAACAAGAACTAGCCCCCTTATGGTTCCATTGATAAACACTTCAAACAATCATTCAAAATTAATCCTATAAATTGTATAAATCGCATATGTTTCCGCGGACAGCCTTATACCTTAATTTTTTTCATTCTTTATAAGATTTTAATGACCGAAACTTATTATAAAATAAGTAACAGTTAATTTTATCAAGAGTTTTAATACCCGAAACGTTAATAATTTTTGTTATACGAAAATAAACTGTCCTAACAAACTCCCCCCCTCCCTTACAAAGTATCATCAAAATAATTATCACACAATCCCCAAAGAACATTGAATTGGAAAGCGTTAACAAAGGAGTCCCTTCTTCATTATTAGTGATCTTATTTATAATTACTTTACTATAATATGAGTATTTAATGGCAAATCCACACTAATAAAAATAGATAATCGTCGATCATAATATATAATTATCGGATAATGAAGTGGTATTCAATAATAAATTATTTTAAAAAAATTTCACGCGTATAATATAAAATAACATAACTATTAAATAAAATCAAATGATTAACAACTTCCTATTAAAAAAAGGGAAAACGCAGGAAGTGAATACGATTGTTTCCTCATAAAGCACAGAACTTATGTACGTACGACTTTTGCAGTGGAATCAAGGTTTTCTTAGTTGGACAATTTCTTGTTTTTGGCTCTTCAAAAACATCAACGTCAGTAACGTACGACTGGGGCGTGGTCAACTAATCCTCCGGAGTCAACTCTTATTTATTCTTTTGGACACTCGTTGACCAAGTCTAGATGGAACCTATGCCATGCACATTAAATACTATGCTTTCCCATTGTTTTAATATAAAATATTTAAAATTATTTACATAAATAATTTTATAACAATTTTTTCAAATATTTTACATAAAATCCGAGAGTGAAAAAATTTATACCCTTGAGTAAAGTAACCGAATGAAATAAATACTACTTCTCCATCATAAAAATAATTTTGTTTCTATTATGCATAAATTTTTATATTTTTGCAATATAATACTTTTACTATTATTTTTATGTACATTTCGATTTAAGTTACTCCATTTATTTATTTATACTTTTACTATTTTTTATCAAACTATTCTTATGATTCGCTCCGATTCAAATCATTTGAGTGGGTTCAAAACATGTCTCTTATGGAGTAGTTTTATTTTGAATTAATACGAATTAGTTCAAAATATATTTATAGGTGATCCAAACTTTAAAACAAAATTTTTTTTGAAAATTTTAAAACCATTTTTGAATATTTTTTTAAAAAAGTATACTATTTATATATTCAAATTAAAAAAATCACCCACATCATGAAAATAAAACTTATATTTTTATATTTATTTTAATTTAAAAAATTATTTTATTAGAAAAGATAAAGGTTGCATATTGATCGGCCACATCGATCCGTCAATCCGAAACCATTCAAGTAAAACGAATCAAAACAATCCAAATTTACGTATCCATTCCCAACCCTATTCATGAATAATCACGAATTGAAATATTAAAGATAAAATAACAAATACTTTGAATAAAAAAAATTAAACACATTGTGAAATAATTTTTTTAAAATATAACTATTTTTATAACACGAAAAATACTTCACTTAATTCAATTTTCTAGATTGTGAAATGGTACGATGTTCTTCATTCTGATTTAATGAGTGTACATCTTGGAAAATTGAAAATTAGACTTTGTAGTCAATCTTGACCAAGAACAGTTCAATTTCAAAACCGACTGGCTAAATTTCGGTATAAATTCATTAATTTAGTGGCCATCACTTTTGAGAAATTAGAAAGCTTACAGATCTTTTTTTATTCATATTTATAATTCAAAATAATTTTTTTTCCTTTTAAAATTTCGGTGCTTAGACCAATTGGAGATAATATTTCCTGGCGGATTTTATTTATTTAATAAATCAAAGTTTTTACAGTAAAAATAAATCCGCTATGACTTTGATCACCTCAGTAGAAGAAGTGTTTCAGAGTCAGAAGAAGACACTCCCTGCCAATAAATTATTTACCTTGAATAAAGTACTATTCATATAAAATATTTTTTTATTATATATTTTATTTTAAATTATTATTTTGACATTTTTTTAATCAAAATGTTAGACATTTTGAAAAAAAAAAGATAATAAATTAAAAAAATATTTAATAATCCCTTTATTTTTTTTCTATCAATACTAAAGTCTCATTTTATAAAATGTCAAAATTCACTTTTTGTCCTTTAAGTATAACCCCTCCAAAATTAGTCCTTAAAAATTTATATATTTCAAAATTAATTCTTTTGTTTTATATTTTGAGTCATTTCTTATTTATTCTCTTTTTTTTTTTAATTTTTTTATCCTCTTTTCAAGATTGTCTTTATTTTCTTATTTATTGTCATGCTTTTCTTATTCATCATCTCCTATTCTCTGTCTGTCTTTCTGCCATCGCCGCCATACTCCCGTCTTCACCGCCAATATCTCGTCGTCGATCTCATCACCGTCGCTGCTGCTTCTTCTTCTTCTTCTCCCTATATCTTCCGATCGAGAGATAGGGAAAAAAAAAAAAAGAAGCAATGGCAGTGATAATATCGGAGGTGGGATATTAACGGTGAAGATGGGAGTCTGACGGCGGAGATGACAGAAAAACGGGCGGAAAATAGAATACGGTGAATAAGAAAAATAAATTAGTAAATAAGAAAATAAAGATAATTTTGAAAAGAGTGATGAAATTTTTTTTAAAAAAAAGGTAAATAAAAAGGACTTAAAATATAAAGAAAAAAAGTAAATTTGAAAAGTATAAATTTTTAGGGACTAAATTTAGATGAGGTTATAACTAAAGTATCTAAAGAGAATTTCGTCCTTCGTAAAATTAAAATAGAACAGTGAGTTGCCCTAGACTTTGGATCCCGGGTCCTATAATCATGGGAAAGTGATGCTGAACCGCTTCACCTTGTAGCCACTTAATGTGGGCCTAATGGACCTTGCTAGTTATCTTGGGTTGAGCCCAATATAATATGCTGAACAAAAGTACAAAAGTGCTCTTGTTTGTTTAATCATTTGATAATCAAATCATTCTTCGATAAATATCACCATGAGTCAGACTACTGGATTCTATTTGCAGGATTCTATTTTTATAATCAATCCAATTCTCGTCGTTTACATTTTTCCTTTTTTCTTTTATCAAAGAATGGATCACTTTACTTGTGTTTGTATGTTACTTATGTCTGTATGTATGACTTAGATGTATTGTATTTCTCGAAAATGCACAAATGTGAACCTGTATGGATCGCTGTTGCATGAAACCGGTGTAAATCCCATAAAATTCATGTCGGAGCGATACACAGGTACACCATTCATCCTTCGAACAAACATATTCTTCATCTTCGTGGGTCGAAAAAAGTTTCTGCTAAAACCTAAGTACCTTTCAGCTTAATGTCCAAGTTTCCATTCACTCATCAAGTATGCATTCTGCAGGGATTCCAAACTACGTACCAACATTTGGATAGGGTGCCAGATTCGCCCAGAAAGGACAAAAATGAACACCATCGGACATCCTCATCATCCATTGCCACTTAAAGCCAATTACCATTCATTGCTACCTCTGGATTCCCAGGATTAAGTGGGAGTGAATGAGAAAACGCAGTAAATAAGGCATGAACAGTCATGAAAACATTGAAAAGACAGACTAGTTTGATTCGTCATTCGGCCAATGTAGTAGGTGATGATTAAGCCGATAATCTTTGGTGATTCGGGCAATGTGCTGCTTTTTTACATGTAAGAAGAGAGAAATCTTGCTTCTGTCATAAAAAACTGTTTCAATTACAAGCTTCAGATCATCTATAGACTATCCTATGCCGGCTGAAAACAGAATCTTAACATTGTCACAAGAAGAAGCTATATCAAGTATCAAATTCTAGAAACGTTTCATATCAGTTCCGATCAGAATACATGTCGATCTTTTACAAACTTTGAAATAAACGATTCACCGGAATTTAGAACCTTAGGTATGTACTGTTATAGTGATTTCAGGGAGATGCATAATTTCTCTACTGGCAATTGAAGACAGGGAACAAAAATTACTCCCCAGATCCCAATCTCTGTGGCCGCATAAAGCTTTGATATTAAAACAAGAACCTTTTTTTAGTTTTTTACCCATGGCGACCGTACCACTCTAATGTTTTTACCATAAAACAAGCAAAACAGAGCAGAAAAAAGCAAATAACCGAAAGGGAACAAGCTACCAAATTGTCACGAATTAAACCAAAATTCATGAATAACCCGTTTCAATATTTTCGGGTTGGTTCTCGGCCCGGATTTGTGAGGGGGAGAGGGGGGTTCCGGGCAACAGTTGGTGGTGCTCAAGATCTCTGTTTCAAGCACCGGGAGCTGCATCCTTAACTTTGCTCTGCCAGTAGCCGCCGTACTCTCTAGCGTAATCCTTCATATGGCTGGCGGTATCCGCAATCCGGCTCCTGGCGTAGTCAACCCGGTCCGATCCGGGAGGGTGCAATCCCCTGATGTACTTGTACAACCAAGAAGATCCACCCACGATGGCGACGACAGACGCACAGAAACACAGAAACCCGCCGATGGTCAAAAAAAGGACGGATCCGATCGGAACCCATATGGGGCTTGAGATGAGAATCAACGGCGTTATGAAGATCAGCCCAAGAACTGTGCCGGTGAGTGTTAATCCAGTGAGGAGGAGTAAAATGCCACCCGAAATTATCAGCGTTAGGAGGCCGATGAGCTGGGTTGAGTTTGGCGCATGCTCGTGCATTTTACGAAGAAATGAGGTGGTGTCGTTAGCGGCGGTGGTGGCGGAGCGCGGTGGTCTTCCAGGGCTGGCTTGTCTGTCAGCCATGGTTAAAATTTTTTTTTTTCCGTTTCGTTTCTTTCCAAAATTAGTTCGAGATTTTGAAGGGTATGGGAGAATAGGGGTTATTTATTCAAGAACAAGAGCAGAAAGATGGGGTGACGCGTGGTAGGGGAGGTTGGTTTTGTTCAGAGGATGGGTAAGCATGCAGAGACACACGTGGAGGAATGGGGCAAGAATTGGTGTTTAGGTCCTCCTAGATATGCTGTGCGACCCGGGACTTTTTCTTTCCTTTTTGGAGTTTCCTCTCCAGCCATTCGATTCCATTATGGGAAAATGCTTTATTGGGGATTGAATGCCGCTGCAAGCCTGCATTTTTTCTATTGGACCACCCCACCCCTCGTGAATTGAGAAAAATGCCGACAAACAAAACAATAATGGATTCTGCAATTGATGGCTTCTCGCTAACACCCTTGTTAGGATGAAGTTCGAAACTAGTCGTGTCTGAATGATTAAAATTTTGATTTTATAATCACTTATATTTTATTTAAATGTACATTTAATAAATTATTAGAATCCTGTACTATTGGAGTTCGTTTTTCTTGATTTTTCTGTTTCGAACCATAATTGTTCAATAATTTTTCTATGCTAAAATAAACAGACAATTACGATCTTGGTGCTTGTCGCTGCACCAAGAGCTGTTGCACCAGGTGCTAAAGTGTGTATATTTTGTATTTATTAGGTAAAAATGAGTTGTAATTAAATAGACTACATTCATATATTTACTAGTGGTTATTTTTTTCTATTTTATCATTTGTTTGACAGTTTAAACTAAGCTGTACTTTTGGCCTATTAAAAAAGATTTTAGTCAATTTAATAATGATCAAACAATATTATTTTTTCGGCTCGAACCCATAAATCCTTTAAATATGATGCGATGCGGAGCGGATCTTGAGTTTGGCTGCCTACAAGAATGTTGACCAATCCTTGGTGCACTAGAATCTAAAGCCAGAGAGTTTCGAGTTCGTCAGCAAAGATAGTTGATTGTGGCAACGTTAGACGTTGGAAATTTCGAACCCTAATGACTCTGCGTTTCATTTTTAGATCGAAAATAATTCGAGAACGATCTCACACAAATTCATAATAAGAGAACGAAAAATAAAGATATTTAGTTATAAGAATTATATGTTGTTATTTACAGAATAACAGAAAAAGACCCTGAAGATTGGTTGTTGTTATTATCATTGAGAAAATCTACTGCTGCGGTGACTAAGATTACAAATTAAAAGCAGAGATAAAGCAGAAACAGGGCTAACATGAGAACTCCTACAATGAGATTCACTACTAGATGACAGAAAATGTTGACCCCTGAAGTCCCATCAGGCATTCCTGAACTGATCATAGTCGCTACCTCATGAGTAAGCTGCCTCCTGTGAACAACAATTGTGTCAGTACCAAGATCTTGATTGTTTAGCTTCCCAGAATTCGGCTGATTTTGAGCCTCCAGCTTATCAAGTTTAGCTCTTGATTGTAATTGTAACGCATCTTTCTTTTCCAGCAGCAATGCAGCATCTGAGTCAGAGCATGATGGTTTGTTTCCTGAGAAGTCATCAGATATCCATTGATCTGATTTTGGTCTATCTTCGTATATGTATCTGATTGAATTAATTGAATCATTGAACGAAACTCTTCGAGCTCGTGGAGTGGCTGGCTTCTCAGGGGAATTGGGATTCTGTTCTTGGAGATTCTTTGATCTTAGGCCTGATACTCTAGATGGAATGGATGAAGTAGAAAATCGCCGAATGTTGCGTCGTTCGATTTGAGGAGAATTCGGCTCTGATTCATCAGCATTTGAGGAGTTATCCTTTATGCTTCTTGCCCATCTCTTTATGTGATGAATCAGGCCATGTCTCTTTTTCTGACCAACCTCACTGCTTGAACAAGAACTTATGCCATCACTGCTACAAATGGAGGATAGTCCAGATCCAGATGAGTTGCTATAAGACCGAAAGTTGAATTTGTTGCTGTCAATTGGCTTAATTTTCTTTGGTTCTGGGCTAAGATAGTCCTCCAGTTCAAACTTTAAACATTTGTGGATCAATCTCTGATAAATCAGTTCCTCAAGAAAGCTAAACCTTTCCTTATGCAGCGTGTCAACTTCTTGTGTGAGGCAACTGTTCTCATCCCTCAATGTGCTCATTTCTTCCTCAAATTTGGCAACCATCTTATGCTGAATGAGTTAGCCACAAGGTAACAATTGCATTAGTAACTAGTGTTATACAGAAAAAAAACTACGAATGCAATCGTGTTGTAGAAATCGTCACGTAAATTACAGAAGTTGCACATAATATGAAACATTGTAAGTTGAAAACAGTGGACTTTTAAAAGTTCTGAACATGGATTTCTTCCAACTTTTTGTTACCTCTGTCATGCAGGAAAGTTCAGCCATCCGGGATTTTGCAGCATTCAACTTGACAATTAGTTCTCTTCTGTCCAGCTGAAGCTCTATGTTCCTTCTCTTCATCTTAGTGGCTTTCAGCTCCACATCTTTCAGTGCTTTCAGCTTCTTCTCAAGAACCTTACTAGTATGCCCTTTGCCTTCTTCCTGCGCGCGAATTCCGACGATTTTTTCTTTTAGTTGCATCAGCTGGCGTTCAACTAGTTCTGCACCAACTTCCCTTTTTGCCTGCAGTTCTAAAATTGTTAGTTTTGCACTCTCAAGCTGTTTCTCTGCCAACTGATTCACTTTCAGTTCTTGATCAAGTTGTCCATTCTCATCCCTCAGTTCGTCGATTCTCCCTTTAAGCATGCCAATCTCTGATGTTTTCTCCATTAATTGTTTCTGCAGCAGAGCAATTCTTGACTGCTGCTCTTCCAAACAATAGAAATCAATCAATCTAACTTCAAATTTCCCGGTCTCTTTCGCGCCTTCCTTCACCACATTATTCAGAAGCTCCATTTCACTAACATGATCTCCCCACTCAACTTTCTTTTCTTCCTTCTCCCTTGACTTAACCTGCATCTGCATGCATGAAAATGTGAAATTTCTCTTCCAAAAGCATGAATGAGATGATGAAAATCATATAATAATGGTTACATGGGATTCTTCAAATTTCTCATTCTTCTTTTGAATCCCATCTTGTTGATTTCTTTCTTTCCCATAGTCTGCATTGAGGAAGAAGCAGAACAAGTTAAAGATATGAAGTAAGCAGCCATGGAAGACATGTAAAATGAACTCAAATTTTGCAGGCTGCAACATACTCTCCTCCTGATTTGAATTTCTTGGCTTTCTTGAACGATTATTGAGATTGATTTGGTAAACTTTGATAGCTGAAACCAAGGTTAATACAAGAACACTGGCCCTGAATAATATCATAGGATTAAGTACTTCATTCAGAAGCTTTAAAACTCCATGGATCTCTTGTTTTGGAGTCAATTCTCTTATAAACTCAGCCAAAGTTGATATTTCTGATGCCCTCATAAAAATCTCATCACCAATTAGTGGTTGATTTTTTTTCCATCCAACTTGAAACGACAGCAAGTATTGATGCCCTGAATCACTATCAGGCATTAAAGAGATGAAACTACAAGACAAATGGAAATATGAAACTTAATTACCGCAACTAGAAATTAAGAATTACGGTTACAATTGAACCAGTATATAAATTAAAAAATATGTTATATAAGTGTTTTAATAAAATTGGGTTTTTTGTCCCATAAAAAAGTAAAATTAAATTGTGAGAAAAAAAAATGAAGTGTATCTTCTTTGTCTATATTTCACCCTTCTTTTATATTATGTCATTTAAAACTTAATGCTCTAATACTTTAAAATATTAGGATGTCATTTCGATTGTGTTTGGATTTAGGATAAAAATATTACAAATTGGATTTTATATATTTATATAATTTTTTTTGTTAAATTTCGAATACACATATCACTAATTACTGATTTTAATTGACTTTCGACACATATGTCATAGGTTTCTTCACAAACTCTAAACATTAAAATAAAATTTTTCTCCATATAAGTTCTAAGGGGACGATTTTTTTATATTTTGGATACAAAAAGAGAGGTAAAATACCTATGTAATTATTACAGATCGAGAATACGCTACTTCCTGAATATCATGATCTAGCTATTTACTGGTTGCTAGAGGGGTTTGAGGTAGGCGGTGTAACCCTTTTCTCCTTTGTCTGGCAGCAAAACCAGATAATTGGCTGTTAAATTTGCCTTTCTCTACACATGCAAGATCTTCACCACCCATTCTTCGTACATAAGGGACGATTTTTAATTTAACCAAACTACTACATAGATTTGTGTAATTTTAAAAATAAGAAAGGGTAATTTGTAAGTTAACTAACATAAGGGGAGTTAAATATAATTATAAAGTAGGTAATTTTTTTTTGCCTTCTTACACTGAATGTTTGCTATTAGTTTATGTCCGATAATGATTTATAATTTTAAAAATAATAATAAAATTATTTATATTTATCAGAAATTAGAAGAAATAAATTTTTGTTTAACCAATCTACGAGAAGATATATGTAATCGCCCATATCTAAAAGTATCCCTTTTCCAATGGTGCCCTTGCTTCTTGTTAATTGTAACCCCAAATCCAAGTCTCTCACGTCCAAGGTCGACATTTCACATCCTCTCACCGCTACCTATAAAATCTTAAACCCCTCTGTTTCCCTTTCCTTATTTTTGAATTCTCTGCGAAGATGGACCCTCGGCGGCCTTCGCGGGTTAACGACCCGAAAGTTCGCCATGTAGGTTTCTTCACAGTGGGTCCACTCCCAAATCGGCCTCAGAACCAATTCGGATCGACCCGTTTATCGTCGTCTCCGCCCGTTCCGAATAGCTCCTCCCCGTTGAGCTCAACCAACTCCTTATCTCCGGTCATGATTCCTCCTCCACGTCATCTTTCAGACACCGCGTCACGTGCTGTGGACGTGCCCGCGGCACGTAGGCCTTCGTTTGATCTTGATAGCAACAATCATAATGATAGTAACGGCGAGCAGTTAATCATTGGCAGCTACAAACCTGATGAGTCTCTCCTCGGAACTTCGCCGCTCTTCAGCGGCATCGGCGATGATTATGTAGGTGGAGAAGCCGAGAGTGAAATTTCCGAGGATTATTCGGCAGTTTGGAGTCGGCACAACGAGTCAGGAAAGGTTCCAATGCCCTCGTCGTTGCCTGACAGGGGCTTTAGTCCGCCGCCGGTGGATGTGAAGGAGCACAGGCCAAAAATAGTGGACGAAGGATCTATTCAAGGTAAAAACTTCTAAATTACAAAAGGGCAATCTTTCAGCTCTGTTTTGCTTATTAAAAGATGATTATCTTTGCATGCAATTGAAATTGAACTTGGTAATTCGCAATTTATGTAGTTTTTATATCTTTTATTGACAGAATTCTGGAAATGATAACTTCAGACATTTGTATCAAGTGAATATGTGTGAATTAGGGAATAAATCCCCAAAACCATAAGCTGTTGATTTGATTATGGAGATTGTACGTTGCGCGCAGGGAGAACTGCAGGAGTTCGGAATGATTTGCCACCGGCCTCAAAACCATCGAAGGAGAAGACCTCAAAAGCTGAAAGACGTGCCCTGCAGGAAGCTCAGCGTGCTGCTAAAGCTGCTGCAAAAGGTCCATCTTCTGAAGTTGCTGTATAAGAAAATTGCAGCTGTTATTGACTCCTGAATTTCTAGAAATCTATTGAGAGTTACTGAAATTTGTTTAAACTTTATAAATAATTGATGCTCTCCTATGTGATGATACAAGAATCTTCAAATGTCATTTACTCTGCTTAACTATGTCAAGATCCTCCTGAAATGCTTACCTAGATCTGGTGTTAGTTAATTTTGTATGGCTTTACTTGCTTTCCTTTTTCTGGTGGGGAGTTAGTAGAATATAGTTTCCCTGCAAGGATTTACCCCATCACATCTCTCTTTTACAATGATTTCTACAGCTTTCTCCCATATTCTCCTGGCTTAAGTCTTTCCTGCATGAGAAACTGACCGAGCAATGCTCCATATCCCTAAAGTATTAGACTATCTCTATCTCTGACTTTCACTGCCTCTTCTTTCATGGTTCCATCGGTTGTTAGAAAAGCATATAAAATCTAATTTATTAAGAACCATAGAATATTTTGCATGTGCATATTTCAGGATTGCATGTGGAAGAATTCAGCCTAATATATATTCCAGATCATTATATTACTGATTTTGTCATTCAATTTTTGTTGACAAATGAGGTGTAACGCTTCTTATTTTGCTTAATTGCTGAATTCTGGGTTTATTTCTCTTTTGGCAGCTGGAGGGAAGCCAGTTCAGTCACAAACTGATAAGAAGGCAAAGCAGCCTTCAAATAAGAAAGATAATGGACTTGTCACTTCTTCTACTGCTGCTTCTGAGAAGAGAGTTGGTGAGCGACCGCCTGAAAAAGAGAGAAAAAAGGATATTCCTGCTCCACGAATGCAATTCGATGATAAAAGCCGTGTGGACAAAGCAAAGAGGCGTTCTGTGGTTAAGCAAACTGAAGTTAGAAATAGAGTTGAACTGTTCCTTCATTTGCCTCAATATGAGCATGGAACACAACTTCCAGATCTTGTGTCAAAATTTTTCCAAATTGATGCAGTGCATCCCTCCGTTTACAAGGTATTTTTCTGGTTAGGAGTTGATTGTTGAAATATTCATCTTCTTTGAATTTATGGCCATCTATCATGATCCCTATATACCTTTCTGAGTGTAACCATGCATGTGTGATTCATATCACTTGAGCTATGTTTTTTATGGTGAGATGATAATATTGTGTATTTTTCAATTAAATGTAGTAGTTAGATGTTTTTAGAGATACCAATACCAGCCAAACCTTTTGATTCCCTGAAATTTTGTCAGGTTGGTTTAAAATATCTGGCAGGAGACATATATGGGGGTAATGCACGGTGCGTTGCCATGCTACTGGCGTTTTCCGAAGCAATTAAAGACTACTCTACCCCTCCAAAGAGAACTCTTAACAGGGATTTAACTGCAAAAATCAATTGCTATATTTCATTTTTAATTGAGTGCAGGCCCCTTTCAATTAGCATGGGTAATGCGATTAGGTATTTGAAGGCTCGTATAGCTAAGTTGCCAATAACCTTAGCTGAGAATGAAGCTAAAGCCTCCATCTGTTCAGACATTGATAATTTTATTAATGAAAAGATAGTACTTGCAGACAAAGTAATTGTTGGACATGCAGTCACCAAAATCTGTGATGGAGATGTTCTTCTCACATATGGACCGTCCACCGTAGTTGAAATGATTTTATTACGTGCTCATGAGCTTGGGAAAAAATTTCGTGTTGTGGTGGTGGACTCTCATCCTAGGTTTGAAGGCCGACATTTGCTTAGGAAACTGGTGAAGATGGGTCTGAGTTGTACATATACGCATATAAATGCTGTTTCTTATATTATGCAAGAGGTTACAAAAGTATTTTTAGGGGCTGCATCTGTATTTTCAAATGGCACAGTTTACTCAAGAGTTGGAACTGCATCTGTAGCCATGGTTGCTCATGCATTTCATGTCCAGGTCCTTGTTTGTTGTGAAGCATATAAGTTTAATGACAGGGTGCTTCTCGATTCAATCTGTTCAAATGAACTAGGTATGCTACTGTCATATCTATTTGTCTCTTTCTTCATGAATTTGTCTTGTTGATATCTGAAACCTGATTGCATGCAGGTGATCCGGATGCTATTTCTAAACTTCCTGGAAGATTGGATGCTAATAGTTCACCAAGTGGAAGTAAAAAGGAAAATCTGCAGCATTTGAATTTAATGTATGTAATGATGTTATTCTTGCAATAGGATAAGTGTGACAAGATTTTGATTCTGAAGTCACTTGTTCTGATGCAACCATTGCAGGTATGACGCTACGCCATCAAATTACATCTCAATGATTGTTACTGAATACGGCATGGTAAGTAAGGCTATGGATTGTATGACTTGATTCATGGTACACTTAGTAACTTATAGCGTTCCCTTTCAATTGCTAATTTAGTGCTAAAAGAATGAATTTGTATATTACTTACTGCACTTATACCTGTAACTTGTGTGGATAAGTTAACAACATTACAGATGATGTCTAGTGAGGGCTGTTAAAACATAGTAATGGAGATGCTAACTTTTGGCTAATATGAGAGATTAGTCCTGATGAAATCTATCTCAGCTTGTATATTTGTTAGGATGTTGCATGAGAAACCGTTGAGCGAACATGGAATGGTTTTCGTAGAATCAGCTAACTGTATATCTTTTTGTTTTTGTTTCTGATTACCCTTTTGCAGATCCCAACAACAAGCGTGCCGGTGATTGTGCGCGAGTATGGAAGAGAGCACCTGTTCGTATTCGCAACCTGATACTAGCTGCATAGGAAGAGACATGAAAAGATATTCTTGATCTTGCTTTTGTTTTATACTAATAGATTTGATACGATAGGTAAAGGATACAGAAACTTCACTTGCTTCTTTTCTCCATTTTTCCCCACGCTGTGAATTGTCTTTGGTCATTATCATCCACTGAATATATATATATATAGCTAGGATGCAGTGCAATTTAGTCACCCTTAATCAACCAAAATTTTCAATCCATCAAGTTCGAATAGAAGATCTGTCTTTTGGTTATTTTACTATTTAACTTCATCTACTTTTCCTAATTGTTGCTGTCCCACTATATTATGCACTAATTCAGGTTTCTTTAGCTTGTTTGTCGAAGATGCCAGAGTTGTATAAGAGTGTATTATGTATTGAAAGGCAACGTCTTGGTAAGTTTTCAGCATTGGAGTTTAGAGTCGTACTTGTTTCAAAGTTACTGTTTTTAGATTTTACTCGTGTAATAATATAAATATAAATGGCGAACGTAAAATCGCCTCAATCTCCAAAAAAAAAGTGATTATGATAACTGGAAAATCTTGTGGGGAATGAATATTAATTAATGATATCCAAATTTTGCTAAAACCAGCTTGCTTTCTTAGACCAGACAGACTCTAGTCACCATGCATAGATAATAACATGTCCCAATGCTATTTTCCCTACATGTCACAGTTACCTTCTTATGATACGTCCTTACCAGGGTCAGAGTTAACAGTGACCATAAGTATCTTATGCGTAGGGTAGGGTTAAAGGCGCGGATAAGAGCATCCAGCATTCCTATCGGTTAGCCATCTAAGTTTGATCAACTGTACATTGGTATCTAACTAACCTACAACTCAATCGCAAGTACAATAGGAAGTTTTCGAACTGCCTAAAGGACATTATCACATGTCCTGAGAGAAGACCACTATGATACAAAATGAAAACTTGCATTCTTCTAAGACTGGCAAGTGAGTTATCATTTTGGCTTCTTGTCTGAACCAGGAGATCTACCTTCGGCTGCTGAAACAGCTGCAAGTTCCATCATCCTTTCGTAATCAATCTCAGTTGCTTTATACTTGAGAGTCATCCCAACATGCATCCATGACCTTACACATTGCAGAGCTTGTGTGCAATCATGAGGTGTGGATAACCTTTGCCTGTAAACCTCGTCGCCTTTGCTGCTGAAGAGGTCTTCAGGGGCTATAGCAGTTGCTTGTACAGATAAGAAATCTCGAGCCATCATCGACAATCTCGGATAACGTGAACTGTTCACCTTCCACCAATCCAGAACATCAGTTGATAATGGGGCTGGTGGCTCTGATAGGTACTGAGTGAGTTCATCAGTCGCGGAGCTCATGCTTGCCCTTCGCTTTTTACGAGCTATCTCCTCTGCAAAAGAGACTGCACTACCGTCTTCCAGCCCTTGAGCAGCATATGAACTGGTAATGGATGGATAATGGCTGGTGGAATAATTCCTCAAAAAATGTGACCTTGCTTCCTCCATATAGTTCTCTGAGTTTAGACTATCAGGAATTAGCTCCACTTTTATCCTGGGATCCAGAACCGCGGTCATGTACGTCAAAATATTGCAAATTTGGCTATTGTAGTTGCGCGCTTCAATCGACATCTTTTCAGCAGTACCTTTTAGCCAATCTGGACTGTGTCTGGCTTCTCTACAGGCGGAAATCATCTCCAAAATATGATCCATGAAGAAAAGAACCAAACCAATTGTAAGAACTTTTGTTGTGCATATATTGTTGATGGTCTTGTAAAAGGGTTCTAGATACGTATGCATGATATTTACAGCATTCTTCTCTGGAGAACTAAGAAGCAATCTACTTCCAAGCAATTCTTCGTGTTTCCTGACTATTGTTTCCATTGATTTACCAGCCTGGGGACATAAAAACAATGTCAAGAAACTTGGGCGTCATAGTTTTAGCTTATTAGCAAGAGGAACAGAGTTTTCACCTTACGAGCAATATCGAGCATCTGGTAATTGCCACTCCATCGAGCCGTCGTGTCAAGGGGAAATTTCCAGCTTCCTTCTTGATAAGCAATGGTAAATTGCAGGAAATCCTCAGAAATTTGAGAGGATCTGTTCATCTCGAGAACAAGCTCCCTAATTTTGGATATTATTGGTTTTGTAGCTTCTAAACCATCGTTTATCATTAAGTTCAAAGCATGAGCAGCACAGGGAAGATAACAGAAGGGCACTATTTTCTGGCCATCCATATCATCTTTCAATGTAGGGCACTCCTGTTTGGCATTTCTAGTATTGTCATAGGTACAAGAGAGGACTCTATCGTCGATGTTGTACCACTTCAAAACCTTCAGTAAAACATGGTAGATTTCTGTACTTGTATAGGGGAATGGTATGTGACAGACATCAAGAAGAACCTTCTGAAACGACCAGTTTTCATCGATCCATTGGCAGGTGATACTCATGTAAAGGATCTGCTCATAAGAAGTCCAGAAGTCGAGAGTGATGGAGGCTTTCGAAGAAACCTGATCAACAATAACCCTTACATCTTCCTGCATGCTCCTAAACACTTCATCAAGTACTGCGGCAAATCTTTCCCCTGACCAGAGTTTTATCGATGGATCGAGGAACTTGAATGAGTTTGCAAGCCAAGTTTCTTCTGCAGTAGAAGGTGGAAGGGATGCTAACGCGAACCACTTGATAAGGAACCAATTCAAATGGTCAAGTTCCATCTGGGCTGCTTTAACTTGAGGCTGAGGCTTCTTGCCTACCATTACAGGAGGAGGATATGTAGTAGGATTTGATAGATCCTCAACCTTATCATATCCCGGATGGCGATTAGTGAGATGTCTTCCCAGGTTTCCTTCATCACAGAAAAAGCTGACCATTGAGAGGCAGGAGGGTATTTTAACAGGAAATGTTCAAACTTCAAAATGAGCAATGAGAAGTTGCTACAACAACACAATACAACGATCAAAGCTATAACAACCTTCAAGAAAATGCCACTACCTGTTTTAAAAATCTCATCAATGCATCCATGGTGATGTCCATGATTCTATGCTGAAGAATGCATAAATGGTAAAACTTAAAGGCAAGAGAAATTACCGGTGGCGGTAGCTATAGAATAGTTTTGTCCACAAAATCTGCACTTTCTACTCTTCCCATCAGCAGCAGTTTCAAAATACTTGAGGAACACTGAGGTCATGGTCTTTTTTCTTGGTTTTGATGCAAGTATAGCATTCCCCTTCTCTGAAGAAGCCAACCCAACATCAACTGGATCCAATGTCTGGATGATTGCACCCTCCATCATTCCTATGGACCTGGGTTCAATATCTGCTCCAACATACAAGCAAAAAAGATATATGACATAGTTCTTTTCCCCTTAGGAGTTCTTAACTGAGAAATGAATATTAAAATTACAAATTTACAAGAATATATCAAACTTTAATTCTTGCCCCAATATGAACATGGTCTTTTTTTCTATTTTGTGTGTGTTTTTCCTTTCACACACTGCAACTAAATGGCTTTCTCAATACAGGAAGGACGCACACAGTCATAACTCATGGAATCTAAGTGAAACTGTTAAAATCCCAATACAAATGTCGAAAATTCCCCAGGAAAGATAACAGTGATGGACAGATTTTCATTTCCTTTCAAGAAACAACAGACAGAAGCCACTGAAATTGCAACTAAAAGCAAACAAATATGGTACCTTTCAAACTCTTATAGGCATTGCTGACATTCCAGTCCATCACATTCGCTGCTGCACTAGATTTTGTACTCACTCCCTGCAGTTTAAAAAATCGCAGTTCCAAATTCATTAAATAAATACTAAAGCTTTAGCAGCATTTGAACACTAACATTATAATCCCATAAGCAAATAGTACAGTCGCCCTCCCAAGCATTTAAAGTTATCATAAGGGCGAGGATTTGAATTCGTACCTGAAAATTCATGGGTTTTTTGTTGCTGGCTTAGGAGGGCTCAAAAATCCAATCTTTAAAATTCCCAAATCGAGAAAGTTTCAAGAATGGCTTATTTATAGAATAGAAAACTTCATTTTCTTAGCTGGGGAGAACAAACTGATCATAGTGTGTGGCTGTTTGTGTTTGAAGGGTGGTGATTACTAGCCAGCACGGAAGAAGAAGAAGAAAGGAGAGAAAAAATGGAGGGAAAAATTAAAGAAAAGAGGGGAATATGAAGTGGGGTTGAGGAGGAGGAGGAGGGCCGGCTGAGCTGAGAGAATGAGACGACTGAGCCAGTCAGTCAGGATCCGCGGCTGCCGCTGCCTCTGCCGCCGGCTAGAATTGATGAGTCTATGTGTATCTACTACCTACCAATAAGTGAGTGAGTTGAATAGCGAGCCAAAGCCGAAAGAAGGAGTCGAGAGAAGGGATGGGGTGGGTGAGTGAGTCGATCAGATCTGAGATTTGAGGGTTTGGATTGGATATATCTTTTGACTCCGGCGACGCTGTTTTGTTAGCGGAGCCGTGACGCCACTACTTTAACCAGCTTCAAATTACTCAAAACTCCTTTAAGACAATTGTTCTTTACATTTATGTCCCTCTCTTAATGGCATAAAAGAATGTATGTAGTTGGGTTTATTTCCCGAGGATGAGAATAGAGTAATCGAAAAATAATTTCAATTATTACTTTTTAAATAGTAAAAGAAAAGAGAATCACTTAATAATTCAAAAATACATATGATTAATACATTAATTAAACTGATTATTTTTCAAAAAAATCATGCATTTAAGTAAAATGATTATTTTGTATTACTAAACATGTAAAAAATAATCATATTTCTTGAATGAATGATTTTTTTAATTTAACAAATAAATCCAAAATAATTATATTATTTTAATGATATTGAGTTATCAAATTTTAATTACTTATATTCTAATTGCCACCAAACAAATGCATTTTTATTATAATGGTAAGATATTCAAACGTTTATACTCTTTTATCTCAAAAAATAAATTCTTATTTATAATGTTACATTTTTTTTATATTATAACCACAACTTTATTTTTAAGACAAAATTAATGTAAATATATTTAAAACAAGTCAAAAAATTTTTTATATATACTTAAGTTTTGGATCTATGGTAGAAATTCGTTTTTTTTTTTAATTCTTAAATTATTAAAATGTATTAATTTTTAACATAAAAATGAATTAATTTATGTTAAGTATCTTTTAAACAAAATTTCTGACTCTGTTATTATATTAATACAGAAATATATTTTTTCTAGGAGAGAAGAAGTATAATTTAATTGCTTCGACACCCTTAAAGTTGAAAATAAGATTTTGCCAAGTAGATATTAAGTTGAAGGACTAAGTTGTAAAATAGATAGTGTTTTACCTGTTTCTCCTGCTGTTGGGTGACTAGGAAGAGAAATAATTTGAGCCGAATATAAAATTTCTTTTTAACTAATCTGAACTGAATTAAGCCCGGCTGGATTCTCTCAGGAGTTCGTTTCACTGAGCCCCATGACCCATTTATCCTAGCTAGCCCATTAGCCCAGCAGCTTCGCAAATTAGTCACATTTCCAGGCCTATTTTGAAAGACATATTTGTTACTCCTCCGTTTTTTTTTTTAAATTTTATTTCATGGTTTAGGAAAATTGAAATCCATTTTTATTTGACATTTTATTATGAGTTACTATTAGCTGAGTTACTCAGGGTCTGTTTGATAAACTAATTCAGTACTTATTCTAATTAGATTAAGTATTTAATTGATTAAGAGTGTTTGATAACTCAACTTGTTTCTGACTTAATGAATTAAGAACTTTTTTAATTAAGTACTTAATAATTAAGTGCGTTTGAAAACTATAATTCAAAGTTTTAAGAGATTAAGTGGGTCTGAATTGCAAGTATAATTGTTAGCCTAAAAATAAGTGATTGGCGAATCACTTATTGCTGAACTGAATTAGTTGCAAATTTTTTCTTATTTTCAATATTTATTATTCTTTTTAGTTTTTTCTTTAAATAATTTATATTTATTAAACATTTTTTTTAAAAAAATATTTTATCATTTAAATAAATAAAAAATATATTTATGACATGGATTTTTATTTTTTTATAATTTTAATTAATATGTGATATTTATTTAATTAATATTTTAGTTTTCAAATAATAATAACATTCTGATTTATTATTAAAATTTTTTAAAATATTTTTATTAGTAGAATTTCACAATATTATGTAAAAAATTACACATCTTAAAAATTATGTTATATATTAAAAAAATATGTTTCTAATATTTTTTTTAAAAAAATAAGGTGATTTAATTTAAAATTTAAAATTTTATAAACTTATTTTTGTAATTCAGACTTCATAATTCAGACTTCAAATTCAGACTTCAGATTTCAGACTTCAGATTCAGACATATTTTCTAATTTTATCAAACAAAGCTAACTTAATGGATTCAGACTTCAGAATTCAGATTTCAGACTTCAGACTTCAAACCTCAAATTAAGTTTTATCAAACGGAGCCTCAGATATCATTTTCAGGAGAAGAGAGATCATTGAATCGGATTATTTCACTCCTATCAAGCTGGTTACCTAGGCGAAGAAACAGGTGAGGGCGTACAAGAACATCCTTCGTCAAATAGTTCAGATCAGTAGAGATGATCATTATGTTGTATAAAAAAGGAAATGAATGTGCAGATAAACTCATTAAATCAATCTTAATTTTTCAATAGACTTCCATCTCTTGAGGGATTCACCTCTTTGTATTGATGAAATCTTAGCCAGTGATGTGACCTAACCCAAAACAGTCCGCTTTTATTGACTCCGTTCGAGTAAATTCAATCATATTGTGTTCAATCTTGAATCGTAAAATTAAAAGGAAAAAAGGAAAAAATAAGATGAAAGATGGCCAAACAAATGAGAGATTTATGCAGCATTGGAGGCTTTTCAAAAAATTGTTATAGATCAAATGCATTGTGATTAATAGACCTTATTAATCAGTCTTAAAGCTTGTCCTTCCTTACCATTGTTGTCTACAACTAAGCAATTACAGTGTTGGGTCATAAAAGTAATTATCATATCATACTTTTAGTGGATTTTATTAAAAAAAATACATCAATTATAATAAATATTACGTCATATATAATTAAAAAATATATTATTTATAACACGCGAATACATCAAATATCACATTCCAAATATGTAAGAATATATCAAGTATTAATGAGGAGAATACATTATTTTTTAAAGTATGAAAATACATAAAATATAACTAAAAAATACATCAGATATAACGTGAAAATATTATGAGCATACTCTTAATAGAGTATGATATAATTTGCATAGAAAAAAATGCAAGAATAATCTATATAGTATTATGATATAGTGACAAATTTAGTCATAAATATTTGGTACTCAACAATTTTAGTTCTAAACTTTATTATTCATAGCATTTTAGTCTAATAACAATTTTATTGGTAAAAAAATATATTTGAAACGCACGTTAACATGTTAGTTAATGCGCCATAAAATTTGCCATATGTATAATATTAATCCACGTGTCATTTATGTGGTTTGAAAATTGACAAAATTACAATTTAAATGTTAAATATATAAAAAATATTATTAGAACTAAATGTATTGTGAATTATAAAATTTATGAATGAATTTGTCGAATACCAAATATTTAAAATTAAATTTATCACTAGATATACCATACAGACTATTTTTGTATTTTTTCCATTTGTAATAAAAGGGGGGGGGGGGGGGGGGGGTTTGTTAGGCATTGTTTTCTTTATTGAAATAAAAAAAAAAAAGGGGGAAAGGAAGCAACAAAGTAGGTTTGAAGGCAGCAAGAATGAGACCTTAATTTATATATAAAATGATGAGAATTCATTATTCTAAGTAAAAACATCAATATCACCCTTTTCTCCACTTTTCTATCAACTGAATACTGTAGGTGTTGGTGTGAGTCAACTACCAAATATGGCTAATTAAATTACTAATATTCATCATCTAAAACCCCCTTGATTTCCCAGATCTCCACATAATTGCTGAAGGGTCTGGACAAATCTGGTATGGGATTTTCTGTGGTTGAATTTCTGGGATACTGCAAACATATATGAGCAAGTTTAAGAAAAGACAGCATTAATGTTCAGAAAACATAACTAATTCTGAAGCAAATAATATGGATTTTAAGACTACTAGTGCTTGTCATTCAACTAGTTTCGACTGTTTTGCTGGAAATTTTAGCATGCTAGTTTACAGGGCGGAAGCAGACTTTAAATTTTCATGTACGAAATTGCAACGACATGGGAGGCAGACATCGGCCAGAGTTTGGCGAGAATAACCCTACTAGCCGTTTCAGGGGGCTGGCGCGCGCTCCCTCACCACCATATAGTGCCGCCTTACCAGTTTAAGTTCTTGAGTTTCCTGGGTGACTTTCTCTAGATTATCCAAAAATGCATAATATTTTCAGTGAACCATTAAATTATCTTTTGTGGGATCTGACAAGGGATTTTGGAGAGTTATACATAGTACTGTTGGATCATGGTCATCAAAGTTGGTGAGTTAAGTCCCAAGTTTTACTCTGTGGAGCAGGTAAGAACCTTAAACCAACTCACAAGAATAATACAAACAGTGAGCTTACCTCAATGCAGAAATTTCAATCTGAGAGAAGTCCATGTTGGTTGAACTATTCTTTAAAGAGACTGTTTTTGTCACCAATGATGTTGGGTCTTTGATGGCTAGGACTTTGCATCTCAAATTGGTCACAATATTGTTATGGTCCATTCCCAACCTGAACACCACATCAAACATAAAAAATAAAAAACACATCTCATGTATAAATAAACAAGACTTTTTTTTGAGATGGAGTATTACACTACATGTAAAGTTTCTTAACTTCCCAGAATTAACAATTAAAATTTCCTTGAAATTTATCACATTATGCCCACATGAACCCACCAAATTCTTTTCTGGAATGAAGCCTAATGGAGGACTTCAAATTTTATCATGAGGCACCCAAGTTGCAAGCCCACTGATTTTTAGTACAAAAAAAGAAGTTGAAATTTAGATGATAAAACCTATTTATTTTAAGCGGGGAGTGTCACCTACTGGACTACATCCTTTTATCGTTGTAAGTGCACTTTAAAGTCAAGTCTTCCATTGAAACTTTATTTTGAATTCCTTACAAAATAACCAATGGGATTCCTCAAGAACCATACATTTTCTATTTCTACCACTAGTTCTTGTGTAAAAGCAATTCTATACTAAAGACCTATTCAACAGAAGCACATGGACCATATGAGCAACCAACTCACTTTTTTCCAAATTCATTAAACATCTACAGCTGCTTCACATCTTTCTGATGAGCTTCAAACTTTGCAGCTAATATTGAAGGTGCAAAATACTATAGTATTTATGATGGTTGTGGCTACATCCCAACACCCCAATACACACACAAGAGAGTGACACAGATAAGATAATGTAGAAGAAAAGAAACAAGGAAGAAAAGGCATGGTTGTTACTACTAAAATTTTTAATGAATACTAACAGAAACTATATTCTTTAATTGGGCGGCCAATATTGAAGACGCGTGGACAAAATGCACTTGTGCCACAACTGAAAGTTGACCAACCATGGAAGGCTAGCTATGGCGGCAATAATCAAAGCAATCATTCATCTCATCAAATCCCAGATTTTGATTGATAAAGAGTTCAAACTAACTTCAACAAGATGTTTTCAGTTTCATCCAGTGATTAAAGTGATGATTCCATTTCCAAGAATGCTTTTTTTTTTTTTTGGGTTTGAAGACTGTACTTACTTGTAAATAAAGCTCTTATCATGAAGCCCAATAACAAGAGTTGAAGCTCCAATTTCTCTGACCATTGTAACAATTCTTCCTCCTTGATCTTGGACATCCCCTTCAGTCACAACAATCTCCGTCTTGGTCTGCAACCATTATAATCCTATATCATCATACATGGGTTCAGCAATTATAAGCAGAACAAACAAAGCAAATCAAAACAGGGGAAGAAGAAACAAACCCAAAACCAAAAACAAAGCCAAAAAAAAAAGGTTTGATCTTTGCTTACATTGGGGAAACTATTGCATATATCTTTGAAAGAGAGGGCTAACTGAAAACCCTTTAACCGGAGCAATCTGAGCTTGTTCTTGTTTCTAGATCTTGTAGATGGGAAGACGTGGAGAAGAGTGATCAAATCCCCATATCTGAGGAAATTATGTAAAGTCCATTGGAGGGCTGTTCTAGCAACATCCACATCTTCCACAATCACCACTATTTTTCTCGCATCCATCAACTCAAGAACACTTCCCCTCGGTTATTCTTCACCTCTGGCTGGCAAAACTTTGTAAGAGGGGAAAAAGTTGCGAACTTTAGTAATGAAATGAATAAGAGGGGTTCAGGGTTGCTGCTTTTGTTGTTGTTTTGTCCAAAAATACACAAAATGAAGTTGGGGAAGTTTCTGTTTTCCTTGTTGGGACCTTTTCTTCAAGAACGGATATATGATATATGAGGATGATATGGACATATGGCTGAATTTGTAAAGAATCCGTAATTAATTTATGTGTAGCTTATTTTGCTAAATGACAGAGAGGAACAAGAAATAGGCTCACACTGATAGAATTGACTGGGATCTCTTTGTCAGATTGTGTCACCTTTCTGCCAGAGAGGATGGCAATTTGGCTGAGTTTTTTTCATTCGATAGCCTGCAACCCCCCATTAATCAAACACTCCTACTACTATTAAGACAGAATTTGTTAATGATTTTGCTCAAGTCAACATTGATTCTGAAGTAGAAGAAACAATGTACCTTGGAGACTTGGATCAGCATCTTATAAATTGCTTGATGAAATCAAATTTGTATGATTGTTCTTTTTTTTTTTTTTTAACATGTAGTTGGCATAGGGACCATTTCAACTGTCATGTTATCTGATCTTAGACAATAAAATGTAAAGCGGACCAGTCATGAGTCCCGCTCTCATATACATATAAATACATCCTTTAGAATAAGGAAATGATGCATTGTGTATGGACAATTTTTTCTTAGACTAGAATGAGATTGTAACTGAGATTCGTGTGGTTGGAAAAACCTGATCACTTGAATGCTTAGGATAAAGATAAACAATGAAGTTAATCATTAAGTATGCCCAGATGAACCATTTAATTATTTAGTCAGTCTGTTAGTAAATGATTCTGGAAGATGAGTCGAGGGTTGAAACCAAACCGAACGGCTCGGTCAAATTCGGAGTTGATTAAGATCGATTCAAATTTAAGCTAATTCAATAAATTGAGTTAAACTTGAAACGTTAGATTGGCTTGTCAAGTTTATTAAGCCAAAATACCTAATATATATAAATATATATTTTTGTACCTTCAAATTTAAATTGATATTGACAAATTCAATTTGTGTTGAGTTCATTAATCATAGAACGAGTTGGGTTCGAATCAAACGATTCGGTTCAATCAAGTTTAAATTTAAGCAGGCTTAACTCGGCAATTCAACTTGTTTGCATCCTTAATCTAAGTATTTAATAAGTGTATTAGAGTGAAAATCCCTTTTTTCATAATTTTGTTTTAGACACTGCGCTTTTTAACAAGCAGTGAGTTGAACATGAATGGTGAAAACAGAACACAGAAAGAATAGACCCTTCGGACCAAAAATGGATTAAAGAACTGCTGCAAGTCTCTAACTATAGAGTGGATTGTGAGGCATCCTGAAGAAATATGAAGAACCCTATTGCTTAGTTTGAGCTTGAACAAAATGGCCCTTTTTTTTTTCCCTTTCTTTTTGGTATTAATAAAGAGACTAAATTTAAAATATTATGTAATGATGCTATGTAAAAAGAAATCACTCATAATATTAGGCATGACAAAAAAGTCCACTAGTCAATACTCGCCGAAACCCAATATTTTATTACCTTAATTTAGCCCGACCCATATATTATTGAGTTTGGGTTTAAAAAATAGTTGACGGGTTTTAAAGTACCTTAAACCTGTTAATTGGACTACTTACCGGGATTTGGGATACCCAACCAAAAAATTCTCTACTCTACTACTTGTTTGTTCGCTTTTCTTTGCTGTTCGTTCTCTTTCTTTGTTCGTTCTGTCACCGATCTCTCTCTGTTGAAGCTAATTGCCGGATTGTCGCCGTTTCCATATTTCTTTTCTTCAGATTGCTCGAGAGACAGAGTTTCCATCCTCTTCTCCATCCACTTTGCTTTCCATCCAAATCTTTGAACGTAGAGGTATGGCGACCATTTTTTTTTTCTTTAGCAAAAGCTTCATCGTTCATAATCTATCAGTGTGTTTTTCATTTCAAATTATATTGAGTTTTATGAATTTTTGGTTGACATATAAATTCTTTTCCTTTGTAAAATTGAATATGAATGGAAACTTGGGGTGGGAGAATGGAGATTTGCAATCAATATTTCATTTAAAATGAACTTTTATCCAACCATTGCAATTCACGTTGCAAGAGAACATCAGCAGCTGCGAGAGATTTAGGTCTTAAGGCTCATTTTTTGTACCGAATTCGTAATAAATAACTTTAATGAAGGAAATGGAAATAATATATGTAAGTGGAGGGAATGTCCGAGGTCTACAATACATGGGAATACAACGTGACAAATAGTCTTAGGTCATAAAACACTCTCACAATTTCCAATCATGAATCATGGGATGAAATAGTTGGGAACACAAAGCAAAAACAATAATTTCTTATTAATTAGTAATTTGTCCTCTCATGACGCAAGAATGCAATACCATATCATGGAGAAGTCATGCACATTTCTAATTCTTGTAAAAGTATGGAGGAGTGACACGATAATAATATTTTATATAATTTTTTAAAAGAAAAATTTTGAATTTCATCTATTATAAAAAAAATAAAATTATTCGACAAGAAAGAATTGCTTAGTGGTAGGTCTCTTCACTTAGGACCAGAAGAGGTATTGAGTTCGAATCATATCGGAGATACTTAGGCGCATGGAAATTCTGAATTCGAGTCACATTGGAGGTAGATCATACTGGGAGCACTTAAGAGCATGACGGTTCTGAGTTCGAATCACACATGAGAGTGGGTGCCATTCAAAAACATGGAGATCATGAGTTCGAGTCACACTGGATCTATATTAATAGGTTTTAATAAGCGTTATGTCTCTTTCATGGTAAAAAAAAATACTCGTTTCTTTTACTTTTATCATAAAAGAAAATAATTACTTGATCTCAAAACTATTAAAATGAAATTATTAAGTTCAAACTGTTTTAATTAGGATTAATTTCTAATTTGAGTTTTCTTTCATTGTGTCTACCGTTTTAAAAACCACTAGTAGTGTTGATGTCGTCAAACAATTTTGGTTTGGCTTCTTTGATTCACTACATTTGTCATTTAGAACAGTAAGAATGCCCTTTTTTCTATTTTTTTAATATTTTATATTAAATTCAGGAAGTGTTTCAATAGAAAAATATACTTTAAATATGAACCTTTTGTCGTTTTGAGATTCTTTTGACAATATAAATCACACGATTTGAGGCACTGACTCCATGAATTTTTTGGCATTGTATGGTCAGTTCAGTACCTATTCCAATTTACACTAGAATTTTCAATATCATCTTGATTTTGGTGGGGCAAAGGGTTTTTTCTAGATTGAAAAATAAAAAATACAGATCGATTTGTTTTTTTTTTTTTTTTTTTTTTTAAACTATCGTTGATACTCAATTATTTTTATCATGTACCTTTAGTTACTCAAGTTTGAAAAATTAAATTTTAATTTTTAAAATAGGAAAATACTAAATGTCATTCTCTTTTATTAATTGTTTTTATAAATATTTTTGCTCTTAATGAAAGAGCAAGTGATATAATGATCCTATAGAATCATTCTTTTCTGGTGTACTCACTCCTCCTTGTATTTGGATTGTATTCTTGTTTTTTTTTCTTCTTTAATTTTCAATAATAGTTTTGCTTCCAGGCGCTTCTTCCTTCGACATCTTCTTCCACCAGTTGACCGTTGCCACCCCAACATTTTCATCTTCTTGATTCAAACCGTAATTTTATTTTATTTTATCTCACAAAAGAGTGTTCATATCAAATATAATAATATTTTATATTAAATAAAATTAAAATATTTTTTGAGTTATTAAATATCACCATATTTTTATTATTTTTTTTAATTTTAATAAAAAGATAAGTAAAATGATAATCAGAGAGGGTAAAGGAGGGTGATATTTAAGCATCCTATATTTATGTTCCAAGTTGTTTGCGTTCCCAATAACAGAGATTCTTACAATTCCATTTCCCAAGAGATCATATACTAAAGAACAATAATGTCTGTTTTTTTTTTTTTTTTAAATATATTTTTGGATTTTTTGCTGGGGATGTGTGAGAATTTTGTAAGGATGTTCAACAAAAAAAGATTAAGGTAAAAAAGGGTTCCTTAATAGTCCATTTAACTGAGGTTTCGTGTGTGCATGCTTGTGTCCAACATTGGTTCATATATCCCAGCCCATAGCCCATTCGATCGCCCAAATCCAATCTACACGGAGTAAATAAAATCAGCCCACACTTAATTATGGGCTTGGGTAAATGAATCTATAAAATGATTTGAGTGGATTTAAGCGGGTTCATACTTCAACCAGGTAAAGAGTCGATGGATAAATACCTCATCTGAACATAAGACCATCCCTACGACCCTTCTTCCGCACCCTTGGGTCTTTGATTTCCACCAAAATCAGCCCAGTAAAGTTGTACACCCCACAACAATATAACTGATAAACCATGTAGCAATGTTATCTGCAAAAAGTAGAGATTTTGAGAAGCCAAGGATTGGTCTGAACTTGTCAGTTCATCATGAATGAATCTACAGTTCTCTCTTGGCCCGCAAACCTTACCATGGAGAAAGAAAGCTCCTGAGATCCCACGGAAGCCAACTTCAAACCTCAAAAATAATTGAGGATGAATAATATCTCTTCAGCAGTTGGCGTATTTGCTGAAACATCCTGTGAAAAACAACTGCTGCTGTTCAAAACAAACAGAATCCCATCCCAATCATTAAGTTTCAATATGAGCAGCTGCCTCTTTATTAAATTACATTTAGTTCCATAAAAGGTCTACTATGACTGATCCTTCCCTACACTTAACTAGGTGTAGATGCTATATAGTTGTACTGTACTTTTACAACACATGACCAAAGCAAAAGCTTTTGTCTTGGTTCTTCCCCCGCCAGCTACTTGGGTTGGGGGCATCTGCAAGTTTTTAACATACATTACATGACATTGGTTTTTGGGTATGAAACTAAATATTATGTTCAAATGGTACATAAAACTACTGGAAGGTTACAGCTGCATTTAACAATGGCAAACAACAGGAGTTGCTTGCTTAATCAACACGGTTCCGGGTTGCTCTCCCACGGCGCCCTCCACTTCCACCACGGTAGCTGCCCCTGGAAGCTCCTGCCACAGGTGATCCCTGAAAACCATGTCCTCCTGGTTGCGCTCTCTGAACCTCACCAAATATCTGAAAGATTCTAAAGGAGATATCTCTTAGAAAATGCAAGAAATCAGAAAAAAGAGGCAATTAGATAGAAAATGGACTGTACCTCAGCATCAGGGTTGCTTGCATCAGGGGAGTCTGTTTTCTGCCCCCTTGAATTGCGATCATGAGTGGAGCAAGAAATAGAATCAAAGAAGTCTTCCTTACGATACGGCTGCAAAAGGAAACAACAATCAAGGTGGTAAAAAAGAGGCGTGAGAAAAGATTTCATGTGTCCTAGACAAGAAGCCACAAAAAAGTAAAAAGGTAAAAACAGGAAACGATTCTTATAGAAGCAGAAGTTTGGCACACCTTGATTTCAACTTTGGGCATTGCCTCTACAGCTTCATTATATTCACTTCCATCTCCCTCTTTTTCATCTTCTGCTCCATCTTTGTTGTCCTTTTTACCCAGAAGACCCCAAATCTCCTCTTTGTTAAAATTTTCGTTCATTGCTTCGAAGTCAAATTCCTCACTATAGTTGCTTTCAGCCTACGCACATCACAAAAAACACACTTACTACAGAGGTCGATATAATCAAATGATGCAGAGTAACTAATATGAATGCTAAATTAAAGTGGAATGAGTCAAGTGGATGATATCAGAAGTAATATGCATTGTTCACCCTTTTCTCACTTCATGGGATGAAGTAAAATAAAGACCGTTCTTAACAAGTACCTTAGTTTTCATAAATTAATATTCATATAGACTGCCCAAAGACGCACAATTATCATATGACTTTGTCAAACAACACAAACCTGCTTTATGTATTGCAAACAAATTCAGGACACCGAATTGTAAAGGTAGGGTACCTGACTACCTCCCCAGGCAGGAAGCATCCTAGGACGGCGATGATGTGGTGGAGAAAAGCTATTTGCCTGGGAACACGAAGTAAAATATAACAGCAAAAGAAGATGTTCATCAGAAAACAAAAAATCAGCTGCAAAAGAATACAAAATTAAGGGGGAAAGCAACTAACAAAGAGTACATGGGAGGTTGGAGCCTATATAAACATGAAAATAAAGAATTACCACATTCTCTCTTCCCTGGCCCCTAGCCATAGGGCGAGGATATTTAGCTGCAACAATCATCTAAAAGAAGAGAGGCCAGCAAATACATTGTCATAATGTGTAAACTTAAGCTGGAGTGTAGTGAAACTCTAATTTCTCACATACAAATATAAAGTTGATGTGAAGAAATGGTGTAATACATACCCCGGTTCCTCTTCCAACAGGACGACCTCTGTAAGTCTGGAAATGTAGTGGAGCAGAACCATATGGCTAACAAATTCAAGAAGCACAGAAGGAATATATCAATGTCCCCAAATTTTCAATTAAAAGGAGGAAAGAATTTAACGTCCCAATCAGTAGCTTCCGCCAGGCAGTTGAAATGGTTAAAATCACTGAGGATCGATTATTTTTCTTGTCACCCTTCCTATCTTTTCCCCCTCTTTGACTTAATTACTTTTCCTGTTCTTTTCTTTGTAATTTCCAATTGGCTTTGGTTCATTGCTGGTAGAGAAAAATGAAGAGGCAAGAACCATGCAGAAAAGCATAAAACATTATGGGAGTAAAGGAAACTCATTCTGTAATTACCACATATCCTCGACCCCTTCCTTGTACATGACCTCGGTAAATCTGATGAGGGTAAAAAATGCCTCCACGGGTCTACAGAACAACGGAGAATGAACCAGAATGAGATACAATATGGAAATCCTGGGCTCAAAAACAAGGTAAAGTAACTGTGCTGTAAGCAAAAGAGAATAATTAAAGAAGGAAAAACGAGTACCGCATCTCCTCGCCCCACTCCTTGGCGCCTGTTTCCATAGTGAGAGGAAGATGCACCCTGATGCAGCAAGAAGAAAATACATATAGAAACCAGTATTGTTGATATAAGATTACGACTTAATAAAAGTGGAACATTATAGAAAAACACATCATTATCAATCTACTCAAACTGATCATTTCTGTCCTAAGGAAGGTCACTTTTACGCCAAATAAACTATTATTAGTGGCACAAAACGAAGGATCATAGGTATCTGAAATTTTAACAATTTCTTATAAGAAGTCTCTTGCAGTGATCACTCTTAACTATCATCATTTGGACAGAAATTACAATCATTAGTATCCAAACCAACAACATGGCCACCAATTATTCTTGAACGAAAAGCTGCAGCTGGAAAGAGTTCATTAACCACTGATAACCAATATAAACTCAAAAGAAAATATCTTGCATCTCCAATTTTGGTTCTGGATGATGACACTTCTACAAAAGTATGTGGAGAACAGAGCTAACCTTTCTGGATGGGGAGTTTGGCTGTTGCATTGCTGATTTGTCAACATTTTGTGAATCTGTTGGTGGAAAATTTGGTGCTGATGGTAAAATGACATTGCCACCACTACTTTCAGCCTTCCACTGGCCAGAAGCAGCTGGCTGCATGATCCCAGAATGTTGAAATGAATGTAAGTTTGCAGGAGGATCGATGGATGCCTTGCCACGAGATGTGCTTGATATACCCAATGTACTAGGGGAATGTTTAGAAATCATCGGAAATGGAGCAGGGCCAAGCAAGGACTGAGCTTCGTTAGTAACTGGAGGTGCAACAGAAGTGATATCAGAAGTATCTGTTGAAGAAGAAACCACTTGGGGGCCAGACTGAACCATTTCCGTCACAGGGGCAATGGATGCAGAATTCGACATTGGGGCGGAGGAGAAATTAGAAAATAGTGAAGAAAGAGGTATTTGACTATATTGTGCCGCTGTAGGTGGAGTAACGGTAGAAATTGAATTCAGTGAACCAGAACAGACAGGTGGCAGCAAGGCGCGAGGCGGTTCAACAAAATTTAATGCATTTCCAACTATAGTATTCCCGGTCTGATTTGGCAAATGCAGCTGAATAGGACTCGCTAACAACAAACCGGGGAGTGGTGGAGGGAGGGGTTGATGCTGAAAATGAGAATTTCCCCCGGGTAGCCCAGTAAATCCAGGCCAATAAGTTTGCATCGCAGGCCCACCGACATTCATTTGTGCAGAGGGAACCAGTGAAGCCCAAGATCCAGACACCTCCACAGGCTGAAGAGGAGCCATATTTCCTTGGAATGGGGAAACCTGAACACCCAAATTAGCATTGGAACTTCCTCCCAAGGCATTAGGAGATGCCAAACTGATATTTGCAGGTGGAAGAGAGTCATGTGACTGCATTAGAAACTCATGTTACTTCCTGGAACTGGTACATAAATGAAAAGGAAGTTAAAAGCTACATTACTAAATATTCACAAACAGACATACCCGTATAATTGCAGGATCATCCAGCACGGATGGAGCACTATAGATAGGTGCAGGAGAAATAACTTGAAGGTCCTATATGGCGAATCAATATAAAGATAATCAGAATCAACATAATATCATTATTGAAAGACATTCATCAGCACAACACAGTTCATGAAATTCATAGTGGAAGTGGTCAAGGCAAAGCCTTGTTCCCCCAAGCAGAGAGGTAACTCACAATACAACAATTAAATGTGCTCTCAATCCACAACAGAACAATCTTAACTTTCACTAAACTGAAAAGTCAAAGCACTGTAAAAAAAGAATACGCTTGTTAAGAACATAGTCCAGTACTAGCACAGAAGATCACATGGAAGCTGATGGAAGGGAACAACTGATTTATACAAAGCAGCGTAAAGGCAATTTCTACAAATTGTTGTTCCTTCTCTCTTATCAAGTGCAAAACACATAAGTCAAAACCCCATGAGAAGAAACAAACAGTTCTGCATGCAAAATAGAAGGCCTACCAAACAAAATTTTCCATTGAATATATCAAATGGCACAATTAAGAAGCCACAACTTGTAGAGAATTTTCCAAATAGCATTTTGAAGATTCCAAAAGCTTTCCCTCTTATTTTCACTTCCTGAAGGAAAGAAAGTAAAAAGACTTAAATGCAAGCAACAGTACAACTGTGATTTCCTCACCCCGAGTCCTTTTATCCTTAGAGTATTTCGCGAAGATGCATTAACATCAGTCATTATGAGCCGAGTCTATGATTTAGACTCTGAACATCACTTTCTCATGCAGGCGACTACTTTTGACCTAACAGGATTAAATTGGCACCAGCATAGCTGACATTCACTATTTTACGTAAACAAAATGTACATTCATCAAGAACAAATATTACACAAAGTTTACAACAGAAATTTATCCATACAAATGACCAAAGAACTTCTGAGTTGGTCCACACAACTGCTTAGCCCATTGAGATATGCAAATGGGAACAAAAAAGCATTTGAAAAAGTAAATTTTACCTTAATATCACTTCCTCGGAAGCATAAGTATTCATAAATTCTTTCACTTGGAGCAACATGGGCGCCATCCGTCCTTCTTCCTTCAGTTCCATAAGATTTTACTGCCAATAAATAAAGGCATATAATTGTGGTAGTGGAAAAAAAAAAATGATTTGGTAGCATTTGGAAACAAAATTACTAGGGTAAGTTAGAGATTGCCACACAAAGCTACAGAGAAGTATAATAAAGACAAGGATCTTCCTCAGTAATTAACCAAACTAGTTGAGCATTTATAACCATTTCTTCCACGAAGAACAAGTGTCATAATAATACGGACGTCGAAGATCATATGACACTAAATCCTTGTCAACTAAATAAAAAAAGAAAGGTCATCGTTTTGGACAATACAATAAATGCAGCAGAATAATGTGTTGAATAATATTTCTGATGTGGACGAAGCAGCAAAAGTCAGTGACGTATATCCTTAAAGGGAGCCTAGGCCAGAAAAAGAGGCCAGCTTGCAAAAAAACATGCATCGACGTAACCCCTGCATGCAATGTAGGGTGTTAACCAAGGTTATGAAGATAATTAGCAGTCAGCCCATTAATAAAACAATTATAAGCATTGTTGAATGCTTGTCTGCTCGTCATACTCCCTCAGGATCTCTTCTTTTGTTTGTGCATTAGGTGTTTACATCTCTGTACTCTTAATGCTTCAGTTCTGCCAATCAAATGACTCATATATCTTACTCCTTCCTCATAGTTCCTCCTTTTAGATTTTCTTTTGTCTATGTCAGGGTTGGTGTTATGTCCCATTGTGCTCTCTCAAATAAAAACATTAGAGTCCCATTTCCTTACATCCCACACCTCTACTCAATCATCCATTCATATAAATGTAGGAAGATATACATAAAATACCAGAAGATCGCGCACATCTTTACATAAGGTTGCTTCCATAGTAAATAGAATAGATCTTATAAATAAAAGAGCACTAAAGCCAGTCTGAGATAAAGGCAGTCAATTAAAAATTAAAAAAATCAATGCTTTCAACTAGGGTTTTTTTTTTTTTTTAAAAAAGAAACTGGTTAAAGAAATAAATAGCATCTGAAGCTCTTTTTGAGCAATTAAATTTACAAATGATATCAACAAGAAAAAGAGAGTATTTTAGCACATCAACAAGCCATAGATAAACAACCAACAAATAAAGATAATTGCTTCACATAACTAGCCACAAAAGCACAAGAACAAATGAGAGAAGGCAAAAAAGAACGTAAAATCATAAAATTAGACACCGACGAACCGGATTGATGAGTGATTGAGGGGTGATCGTCAGATTGTCCACCGACAAAGAATGATCGTAACTAAACCCCAAAGAGAAACAAATAATCATCGCGTGAGTGCGTGAGTGCGTGAGTGCGTGAGTGGGTGTAGTGAGGGTGTGTGTTTTCAGATATCAATACACACAGATAACTTAAAACGAATTGTAGAAGCTGCATAATTAAACCACCAACGACACACAGTAACACATAGTAACACGCAGTAACACACAGTAACACCGAAAGGAAGCACAAATCGAATCACGGAAATGCTGCATGCAAACACAGTAATGTAAACAGTAAAATCAACGAAACAACAAAGAGTAGAGAAAGGGAGGTGATCATGAAGAGTATACCATTTCGCAAGCCAATGATGGACTCCTGAGGAATGAGCTGGTACATAAACCCTTCGTATCGCATATCAGACTTGGTAGTCAAGCTGATGAGGCTACCGATGAAGGCGTCGACTTTGGCGGCGTCGGCAGGGGAGATGGAAGAAGCAGCAGGCGGAGGCGGAGGATGAGGCGCCGCCGCTGCCATTGATAAACATGTGAAGGTAACAAGAGAACGGTGCGGCGATGCCTAGAGGGCAAACAATCGCTACGTATAAATAGCGTGAGGAGGGGAAGAAAAAGCCAAAATTGAATCGGTGGGTGGTGGGGTTTTGGGCAAAATTTGTAACCGCTGGGTTGGGTTTATGGCTGGTTAGGATTGGTTTCGCCGAATGGCGCTTGCTGGGCGAGTGAATGCAGAGCTGGCGAGAATATATAGGTAAGTATGAGGAGACGCCTGATACTTCCCCTTCATTCATTGCATTACTAGAGTTTCTTTTCTGTAATCTGTTTTTGATTTTTTTCACTTCGTTTTTGTCTCCATCGACTTTTGGTAGGGGCGGAGCGGAAGAGCTGGATTTCAATTTTCGAAAGGGCAGATTACATTACACTTTCGGTCCTTCAATTCCCACCTCCATTTCAATTTTCACCACTCATCTTTTCGTTTTTTTTAGTTTAGTTATTTATTTATTTATTTATTGGCTAACAGTCCAAGTAAGGACTGACGGACAGAACCCTTTCATTAATACTGAAAATAATTACAAGGGGCAGTGTGAAGAATAACTTCATGATAATTTCAATCCCTATACAAAAAAAAAAAGAAAGCCACGATTGACAAAAAAAACAAAGGGATGTTGCCACTATGTACATCAATTCTACTAATTTTAAAGTTACTCCCCCTTTCTACTTGTTTGAAGACTACCTAAGGGGAAATTTAAGGATTTGGAATCAAGATGATTCTCACGTTTGGTTTGGAGGTATCTAAATATTGAAACCCCACACTCTGTAGGTTTTATTTCATGCGATTAAATGCACGACTATTTTAGTCACACACCTATGAAAATTTTTTTTATTATTTTTATAATAAGTAATATTTATATTTATAATATTATACTGTATATATTATAATTATATATATTATTACATTCTGATTTTTTTAACAAATAAAAAATAAAAATGATAATAATATCAAACAATTAAACACATCAATTTCTACTTTTATCATATCAATTTCAATTTGGATTTCAAACAATTTTACCAAACGATGGCCTAATTCTTTGAGAAATGCTGCCCACTTTGAAGGAATTCAGCATAATCTGGAGAATCAACTCCACCTAGTAAAGAAAGAAACACTGCTTATTCTGGCATCCTCCACCCCTTCTAGCATGAAAAATTCTCGAGAAGTGAGGTCTATCATATGGAAAAACTTTTGAGGCCAAAATCTTGTGATAAATTCCGATGGCTCAAAATCTCCTTCCGGTTCAGCAGGAATTGGTTTTCTGTTACGTAAATGCACAGGGGAATTTCTCTTTGGTGAAGCTGGGCAGTCTCAAGCAAAATCTGCAATCCAGGCCGAAATCCAAGCTCTCCACGCTGCAATGAAATTTTGTGAAGCGAACGGTTTGCAAGGGGTCAATTTTCTTACTGATAATGATTGGATGGTCAAGATGGTCACTAAAGGAGAGGGATTCTTATGGAAGGAATACGACGCCCTTGTAGACATTTGCATCTTCATGCGTCAAAGTTCATCGATGATACGTTACCTTCCAAGAGAAGGAAATGCGCCTGCAGACTTCTTAGCAAAACTTGGGTCCAGCGATCATTCAGCCACTTATGGAAGAATTGAAGAAGCTCCGGTCAAATTGCGTGGACTAATCGCTCTAGATGCAAACTCTATACCCGCGTTGCGAATCAATTAGAGAGTAGAATAAACGATCTAACAGTAGGGCAGCAACATGCAGTCAAAATAGTAGACCATAGCTAACTTAGCTTTCCAGCCCCTTTTCTTTTGTTCATAGTTGTGCATAGGGGACTTATGATCTTGGGCAGGTTTTGGTTGCCTTGTACTGATCTGGTTTTTTTGTCAATATATGAAAGGGTGAAAACCCATGATTTGGATTGTATATATAAATTTACATTTCACATTTAAGGTTTATTTGGTTACAATTAAGGCGTTGATGGTATATTTTATTCATATCATTAACCATGAATTTTACGACAAAAATTTATTAAAAATATCAATATTTCTAGGGTTCGTTTGTTTGGCGGGAATGAGAATGGAGCAATCAAAAAATGATTTTGATTATAACTTTTTCAACCGGTAAAAACAAAGGCAAACAAAATATGAGATAAGTCAATAATTCAGTGAATATATCTGATTAACACATTGATTAAACTGATTAATTTTGCATATCTTAATTAATAAAGTGATAATTTTGTGTTATCAAATATGTCAAAGGCAATCAAATTGTTTTAATAAATTAACTCTTAATTTACCAAACAAGTCAAACGCAATCAAATTCAAAGCGATCAAATTCTTTTAATGAATGTTTTGCTAATTTACCAAATAAGCCAAAAGTAATTAGATTTATTTAATAATTATTAAATTATTAAAATCCGATTGACGGGGTTCAGAATTAGAGTCTTTCCCTAACACATATTGCCTGCATGACTTTTCATGAAAAAAAAACTACAACCATAGTCTCTATAATATAATTTAGTGGGTTACTAGTTCCCGCGAGGCGGTAGTCAATAGATTTTGACAAAAGTATCATTTTACATAAAAGGGAGAAGAGAGAGAATATTATAGGGGGCATTTTAGTCCAAATTAAGACGGTAAGTGAAAAATATTGGGGTGGTAATTAGTAATTTCTTATAATTTAGTATTAAATTAATTTTAAACACTTGGTAGTCGATAAATTTAATTATAAATTTTGATATTCACAATAATTTAGTTTTAGTAATAATTTTTTAGGGCATAATAATTGAATTATAATTACGTCAATTCCTATATCACGTGGATGTCACATGAATTAATTTAATGTATGTGACAAATTTTATGTCACTGGAATAATATATCATTGTGAACCACTGTCTACATTTTACTAAATATTGCCCAATTTTTTAATTTTGTCTTTAATTATTTTATTTAATTAATTATACTACTAAATCTATTTATACATATACCCATCCAATTATATGTATAAAAAAAATTGGGTGTACTCTTCTTAGCACATTCTTTACACGCTCTCTTAGTATTTTTTTTGTTATTTTACCATTCAATCCAAATAATATGAGATAATTTAGTTGCGTGTACTTTTTTAGCACATAATTTGCACGCTCTCTTAGTAATGTTTTGTTATTTTGGCATTCAATCTAAATAATAGGAGATAATTATAATTTTTTCCACTTCAAATTAATAATATTATTTATTATATTGTTTTAATTTAATAAACAAATTTTTTTTTTGGTAGAACAGTCATTCAAGCAATGGGAGCTTGATGACAGGCCGAATTAGATACCCTGTGATTAATTATCTGATTAGCACTTTACAAAAAAGGAGTTTGATGCTTTATAAAAAGGAGGCCCTCAGCGACTACTTCCAAAAGATAACTAAATTTACAAGTTAGGATGATGTGATTCTGAAAGCTGATGTTCCTTGATCAAAAGTTTTAATTTAGTAAACATAATTATTAAAATTTTTATATATAAATTATGCTTCGTGTAAGGGAGTACATAGAAATTTTCACATTTTCTGACATATCTTATATAAAACCTTGAATTTTTGTGTTTCCCAGTTCACACCCACCCCTCTTTCTAAAACCCCGTTATTTCTCCCCTTTCCCCTAAAATAATAACTAAAACCCTTGTTCGATTTTTAGTTTTTTGAATGTAATGTAAGTTTGATTTGGTAGAAATGGAGTCAGGAGGGTTTGAGATCGCACAGGAGGCGAACAGCGGAGAAAGAGATGATTGATTTGAATAAAGACCCTGTTGAAGATGACGATGACGGGTCTTCTTCAAAGTCACCACAATCTTCAACCGAAGAAAAGGGTGCAGAATGTAGCAAGGGTAACAGGGGAAGGAAAAGGAAAGTATTAGAGAGCTCTGGAGGCAACAAGTATAAAGTGGATGAAGAATCTTGTTGGTGTAAAACATGAGCTTGAAAATGGGTATTCATGGAGCATTCTTCGTCGTCAAGATTTATATTGTACTACTGATTCATTGAAAGTTGAGAGCAACTCTAAGTTAGCCATTGCACACTCTATCATTGACGAAATGCTTTACTCCTATCATTGATATCATGAAAGAAGCAACATTGATTTGATCCGTAGTGTCTACTTCAGTTGTGGATCGAATGTTAGAAGGCTAAGCTACAGTGGGTTCTGTACTTTGATTCTGGAGAAGAATGATGAACTTGTGTCAGCATTAGCTGCCCTTGTTCTTCACCTCAAATCATGGGCATGAGAAAATTAACGCACGCAAATAACACGCACGTTATTATGAATTCCCTGGGACTTAGAAGAGCTCTTACATTTGCAATACTAGGAGTTAATAGTAACTATGGTGGAAGGCCTGTAAAACTCATATATTCCCTCTGTAAATGTAAAATTTTTTAAAAAGGGGAAGAATTTTTTTGAAGTAATATGTTTTTATTTTTAATAAAAATTTAAATTTCTAGTTTAAAATTGCCTATATTTAATAATAAAGTTGTAATAAATGGTAGTTAAAAAATAAGAATAATAACTTAAACAATAAACATTGTATTTTCAATTAAAAAATAATTAATAATTAATTTATGTAAATAACTTAATTTTTTTTAAAAGAAGGAGTATATTCCTTTTAGTTTTTTTATGTAATAAGAAACTAATATTTTTAATTTTCAACTATTTTTTAATTAATTCATAAATGCAATTTTAGAGGAACAATTTGTAATACAACATAATACAATTTGTTATAAGGAAGCATCTAATTTTGGTAGGAAAGATATGAGAAAATAGGGTGGTTATAATTTTCTTCTTTTTTCTCTAACAAAAATTAGTGCGTGCGTGCGTGCGTGCATATTTCGTGGCAAATTTTTTTTTTTTTTAAAAATTCATATGCTCATTAAAAAAGAAATAAGGAATAATAGAAGGATCGCGAATTATGGGTATTCAAAAACATAAAAATATTACAAATATTTAATGGGTCGTATCCAACCAATTAAAATGACCCCTAATAGTAGCTCTTCGACATGCATCTGTCATCACTAGAAGCTCCATGAGATTTCCCAGGTTGAGGCCCATGTACCAAGCAATTTCCTGAGAAAGTAAAAGATTTGCAATATTTTCAGTTTTGTTTCAGATTTGTTGAACGTTGAGGGCATTTTTTTTTTTTTTTTTTAAAGCATTCAAGGCATTTGGTTAAAAGTTAATGATAATTTAGTCTAAAAGGGGGCCATAATTAAGAAAAAAATAAGCAATAGAAAAGAATTCAGAAATTCGAATCATAAAATTACAAGCACGCACGCTATGTGCACACAAATTTGGTGTCAACACTAAATATATTGTCAAAGACCTCTGGAAATTTTATGTTAATCTAGATTAACATAAAATGTATTTACTTGTCCTTTATCGTAGAGTGACTTGATTCCTAGGCGAAAAAATTTGCTAAATCTGATTATCAACAAATCTTACTTTCATTCACTTTTTTAAGCTTATTATCATGTCGAGCAGCAGGTCCAAGAAGGTTTCCCATATGAATTCGCCAAAAACCAAAAACAAGTGGAAAGCTGCTGCTGATCATGACGCAAAGGAGAATTCGGAAGCTAAAGGTTTGGGTGGTCGCAAAAATCAGAGGGTGACAAAACCTTTGGTTGATAATGATTTGCAGCCACTCTCAGGAAAAAAAACCCTTGTTGTCACGTCTGTTATTGGGTAGTGGCCCAATCTGGCCCAAAGCCCGCCTGTTGTCTTATTTCTGAATTCCCGCTGTTCTCCCGGCCCAGCAACCAAGCAGCCCATCCCCTTTTTGGTTTATAACCAAGCGATGCCCTAAGGGTTTGGTAGACGCGGTCATTCTTCACTCTCTAGCGGCCGCTTCCTTCTCTGGTCTCTGTGACTTTCTCTCTCCCGAAGAAACTAGGGTTTCCGTCTTTGTGACCCCTTTTGTTGTCTCTCTTCACCCAGTTCCAGTGCCAAGGATTAGTTCCTGGTTGCTGCTTTTGTTAGGGCTGAGAAGGTAGAGTGGACGGGCCTTGAAGAGGCTGGGTCGGGAGTCTTCTGCGAAGTTCTCCGAGGTGGCTGTGAAAGAGGAAACTCCTTCGTGGAGTAGGGAGGCCGGAGAGCTGAGCTGATCGTCCGGGGCGTCAGAACCAGGAGGTCATCTGAAGCGATCTTGCGGAGAAGTCGTACCGGAGAAGGCGAACGTGCTAAGTCGGAGAAAGAAGGCAGAGCGGTCCTCCTCCCAACAGTGGTATCAGAGCAAGGGGGTTCTCTGCTCTCATTGCCGGAAGTTCGATAGCCGTCGCCGGAGTCGCCACCGGAAACTCAACCGCCGTCACCGGAAGCTCAACCGCCGTCACCGGAAGTTCGACCGCCGTCGCTGGAAGCTAGACCAGTCAGGTAGGTCGGGATACCAAACGTGGTTCCCGCTCAGGTATTGTATTCTTAAACATCCTGGTGTACCGGAGTGCCACCGGAGTTTATTTTATATATACTGACTGTTTGGGATACCAAGGAGGTTATATCCCCGCTCAGGTATTGTATTCTAAACATCCTGGAGTACCGGAGTGCCACCGGAGTTTATTTTACCTGTGTTCTTGAGTTGATCTGATCTGTACTTTGTGTTGATCTGATCTTTGTCTTAAGTTGATCTGATCTTGACTGTGTGTTGACCTGATCTTGGTTTTAAGTTGATCTGATCTGTACTCTGTGTTGATCTGATCTTTGTCTTAAGTTGATCTGATCTTGACTGTGTGTTGACCTGATCTTGGTTTTAAGTTGATCTGATCTTGGTCTAAGTTGATCTGATCTGTGTTTGAGTTCTGAATACTAAGTTCTGTTGTGCTTCCAAACCTTTGCGTGTATTTACTATTCAGCAAAGTCGAGTCCAGGGCTAGGAGAGACCCCTGCCAGTCACAGAAGTGACCTCGGAACTGTGTGGCTCTACTAGTTTCCTTAGTGTGTGCTTGTGTGCGCTTTGCGGTCTGTGATGGCTGCCACTCAGTATGCTAATCAGTATGGTTTGCTTCCTTTTAATGGGAAAACTGATTTTGCTATTTGGAAACAGAAAATTAAATGTGTTTTAATTCAACAGAAAGTGTTTAGAGCTGTTACTGGTAATTATCTAGATTCTGATGATAAGAATATGCAGCATGAAATGAATGAAACTGCATGCTCTACCATATACTTGAACTTGTCTGACTCTGTGCTTAGAAAAGTAGGTATTTTGGAATCTGCAAATGAATTATGGGATAAACTTAATGAATTGTATACTGATACTTCTCTTCCTGGAAAGTTGTTTTTGCTTGAAAAATTCTTTCGTTTTAAACTGGATTTATCTAAGGATATGGATGAAAACTTGGATGCCTTTAATAAACTGATTCAGAATATTAAAGCTGCAGGTGACAAACACATTGATGACTATACTCCTATTGTGTTGCTTAATGCCATACCTGATTCTTATAATGATGTCAAATCTGCTATTAAGTATGGTAGAGATGAGATTACCCTTGACATTGTTGTAAATGGCTTGAAAAGTAAAGAACTGGATTTAAAACACAATAAGAGTAATAGTAATCAAAGTAAAGACTCAGGAGAAGCCTTGTTTGTCCGTGGTAGATCTAAAAGTAGGTCTAGACAATCCAAGAAGAATAATCAAGATAAATCTGGAAAATCTGATAAGAAGAATAGGCATAAATCAAAGAAGAGAGCCTGTTACAATTGTGGTAATCCTGGACACTTTATTAAGGAATGCCCAAACCCGAAGAAACCTGAACTTGCCAATGTTGTCTCTGAAAAGAGTGTGCATGAAAGTGTCTTTATGGTTTGTGATGCTGTTAACTCTGTGTTAAACAAGATGCCTGAACATGAATGGTTGATTGATTCTGGCTGCACTTACCATATGACTCCTTTTAAGAACTTGTTTGCTTCTTATGAGAACTGTGATGCTGGCTATGTCTCATTGGCTGATAGTAAAAAATGTAAGGTGCATGGGATTGGAGATGTGTGTCTTAAATTTGAAAATGGTACTGTTTTTACCATGAAAAATGTGAGACATGTTCCTGATTTGTGTCATAACCTGTTTTCTGTTGCTGCATTAGAAAGTAGTGGTCTGGAAGGGAAATGGGGAAATGGGTGCATGAAAATTCTGAAAAATTCGCTTGTTTTGTTTAAAGCTCAGAAAGTAAATAATTTGTATATTTGCCATGCTGTTCCCTTTTCTGAATCCTTGAATGCTGTGAGCAATGACATGACTACTTTGTGGCATAATAGATTAGGACATATGAGTAATAGAGGACTTGATATCATGCAGAAATCTGGTTATTTTGGTAAGGACCCTGTGTCGTCAGTACCTTTCTGTGAAGCTTGTGTGTTAGGTAAACAGCATAAGGTTAGCTTCCCTGTTTCTGCTTATCCAAAAATGTCTAAGTGCTCTTCTGTGCTTGAATACGTACATGCTGATGTGTGGGGTCCTACTAGTGTACCTTCCCATGGTGGGAAGAGATATTTTCTGTCCATTATAGATGATTTCTCTAGGAAAGTCTGGGTGTGTCTCCTAGAGCACAAGTCTGAAGTCTATAGCAAGTTCAGTGAGTGGAAAACCTTAATTGAAAACCAGACAAATCATAAGGTTAAAACACTTAGAACTGATAATGGGCTAGAATTCTGTAATAAGGAAATGGACCAACTGTGTGCCAATAGTGGGATTAGAAGGCACAAAACTGTGCCCTATAATCCCCAGCAAAATGGAGTTGCTGAAAGAATGAACAGAACACTCTTAGACAAGGTTAGGAGCATGTTAGCTACCTCAGGTCTGTCTAAAAAATTTTGGGGTGAAGCCGTTCATACCGCTGCCTATCTAGTAAATAGATCACCCTCTGTTCCCTTAGGAGGGAAATGTCCTGAATCAGTGTTTTATGGAAAACCACTGGATCTGTCCAACCTTAGGGTATTTGGGTGTGCAGCATATGTACACCAACAGTATGATAAACTGAACCCTAGGTCTAAGAAATGTGTGTTCTTAGGATATCCTGAAGGGGTAAAAGGATATAGGTTGTGGGATAGAAGCCAGATAGGTTTTAAGGTAATAATTAGTAGGGATGTCATTTTTAATGAATCTGATTTTCCTTGTTTAAACAGTTCTGTGCCTGAGTCTGTTCCTGAGAACACTCCTTTTGAGGTGGAGTCCAGGACTGGTGTTACTAGTTCTTTGCCTGAACATTCTGATAACTCTGAGAATTTGCTGTCTGAAAATTCTGATGATGCTGATGATAATGTGTTGTCTGAATCTGAACCTACTGAACATGATAGTAGTACCACTCATAGTGAGGTGGAGCGTCCTAATCATCATGAAAATGAACCTGAATTTTCTGATATGTCTGCTGAATCTGAATCCCATAGTAATAGTGAATCACATGAACATGACATGGAGCATAATTCACCTGTTTTGAATAACTACCAACTTGCTAGAGATAGAAGTAGGAGAACTATCAAGAGAACTGCTGATAGTATGCCTGATTTTGCCTTTCATGTGCATAATACTTCTCTCTTTGCATTCTCTGTGTTTGAAACCTTGGAACTAAATGAACCTAAAACCTACCAGGAGGCTCTTAAGTCCAAGGAGTCCCAACAATGGCTCAGTGCCATGAAGAGTGAAATGGACTCCTTGAAGGTTAATCAAACCTGGACTTTAGTGCCTCCGCCAACTAACTGTTCTGTGGTAGAATGTAAGTGGCTATTTAAGGTTAAAGAAGAACCTAATAATGTTAGGTTTAAGGCTAGGTTAGTTGCCAAGGGTTTCACACAAAAGGAAGGTGTAGATTATTCAGAAATATTTGCTCCTGTTGTCAAATTCACCACTATTCGAATGATGCTTGCTCTTGTTGCTCATCATAATTGGGAGATGAAGCAAATGGATGTTACTACTGCTTTCTTACATGGTGATTTAGATAAGGAAATTTATATGACACAGCCTGAAGGATTTGTAGATCCTAAGAAACCTGATTATGTGTGTTTACTTAGGAAAGCACTGTATGGACTTAAACAGTCCCCTAGACAGTGGAATATAAAATTTGATAAATGCATGTCTTCCTTAAAATTCCAGAAATCCATGTGTGATCATTGTCTGTATTTTAAGGATACTTCAACTGAACCTGTGTTCCTGTTAATTTATGTTGATGACATGTTGATTATCAGTCCTTCTTTGAATGCTATTGTTAAGGTGCAAAAATGTCTAAGTGAGAATTTTGCCATGAAAGACCTAGGAGATGCTAAAAGAATCCTAGGCATTAATATTGTGAGGGATAGGAGTAAGTCTACTCTAATGCTAAATCAGACTTCTTATGTTGAAAAAGTATTGAGTAAATTTAACATGCTTAGTGCTGCTCCTGTGAATGTACCTTTAGCTTCCCACTTCGTGTTAAGTAAGGATCAGTCCCCTAAAACTGATTCTGAAATTGAGAAAATGAAAAATGTGCCTTATTCTAGTGCTATTGGGTCAGTTATGTATCTCATGGTAAGCACCCGACCTGACATTGCTTATGCTGTCAGTTGCTTGAGCAGATATATGTGGAACCCTGGATTGCCTCACTGGAATGCTCTTAAATGGTTACTTAGATATCTGAAATCTTCTGTGAACCATGGTTTACTTTTCTCAAAATGTGCTCAGGGTATTCAACTAGTTGGCTATGTAGACTCTAATTTTGCTAATGATAGAGACAATAGGAAATCTACTACTTCCTATGTGTTTACTTTGTGTGGTTCTTGTATTAGCTGGAAATCTCAATTACAGTCTATTGTTGCATTGTCCACAACTGAGTCTGAATATGTTGCTGCCACTGAAGCTTTTAAGGAAGCCATTTGGCTTAAAAGAATTGTGTCTGAAATTGGTTTTCTAAAAGGGAATGTCACTGTTTTCTCAGATAGTCAATCGGCTATCCAGTTATGCAAAAATCCTGTTTTCCATGATAGAACCAAACATATAGATGTTAGGTTTCATTTTATTAGGGATATTGTTGAAACTGGTGACATTAAACTAGAAAAAATCCCCTCACAATTCAATCCTGCTGATATGGGTACTAAATGTTTGCCTGTTGATAAACTGTTGTCTTGCAAACGCATTTTGAATATAAACCCTGGTTAATCCCAGCTTATATTTGTTTACTGCTTGTGGTTGCTCTACTTTGTGGTTGCCACCTGCATCTTGTATATTTTAAACTTTGTGTTTTTCTTTGTGACTTTTTTTATTATAACTGTTAACTGGTTTCTATGTGATTCCGCTTCTGTGTGCCAGATATTGTCTTTGTGATATATCAGGCAAAATCAGCGATGATGAATCTCAATACGGCCATAATCCCTCATCTGATCTCTGTGCCATCTCGGACCACATAAGGTGGAGAATGTTATTGGGTAGTGGCCCAATCTGGCCCAAAGCCCGCCTGTTGTCTTATTTCTGAATTCCCGCTGTTCTCCCGGCCCAGCAACCAAGCAGCCCATCCCCTTTTTGGTTTATAACCAAGCGATGCCCTAAGGGTTTGGTAGACGCGGTCATTCTTCACTCTCTAGCGGCCGCTTCCTTCTCTGGTCTCTGTGACTTTCTCTCTCCCGAAGAAACTAGGGTTTCCGTCTTTGTGACCCCTTTTGTTGTCTCTCTTCACCCAGTTCCAGTGCCAAGGATTAGTTCCTGGTTGCTGCTTTTGTTAGGGCTGAGAAGGTAGAGTGGACGATCCTTGAAGAGGCTGGGTCGGGAGTCTTCTGCGAAGTTCTCCGAGGTGGCTGTGAAAGAGGAAACTCCTTCGTGGAGTAGGGAGGCCGGAGAGCTGAGCTGATCGTCCGGGGCGTCAGAACCAGGAGGTCATCTGAAGCGATCTTGCGGAGAAGTCGTACCGGAGAAGGCGAACGTGCTAAGTCGGAGAAAGAAGGCAGAGCGGTCCTCCTCCCAACAACGTCATTCTCACAGAGTCAAATGTCAGCCCAGCTTATCATATGATGTTTCCACCAAAAGCTGTACAGACACCTTCCATCTGAAACTATCCTGGCAACTATCCAATATCTTGCAAGCTCATGGTCGTTGGATGCATTTTGTGGAAGATAACGATCTTCGTGTTGGGGATGCAGTATTGTGGGAAGTTTTGGAGTGCAACATTAACAAGTTCGTGAAGTTTAAAGTTCAGATTATGAGAAATGTCCCCTCCACATCACTATCACCAGATCATACTGCTATAGTTATTGATGATTAAGCTAGTTGGAGAATTTATAAGTTGGAACTGCTGGAACTGCAGGAACCTTAATTTTCATGGTATGTTTTTTTCTGTCTTTGAGTTGAACTAAATGTTGTGTTGGAGATGGAGTTTGGTGCAACTTTACTTAAACTTAAATATTGAATTAAAAAAAAAAAAAAAAAAACTTAAAAACCTTAGTTGTGAAATAAATTTATCACCGTTTATATTATATGATAAAAATATTACTGACTATTTAGAGAGTATGTTCCCATCCTGAAATTTATATAGTATCATATGAGTATTAAAAAGTATTAAAAAGAGAAAAGAAAGCACAATATTGAATTAAAAAATCAACATGAAATTATCAGGATTTATAATTTGTGAAATTCTCAGTTTTAGATTTTGTGGATGAATATAAAAAATAACATTCATAAGGAAGGAAACGCTCCGGCTGATTACTTGGCAGGTATGAGAATGAAAAATAATAAATTTTTTGACAATCTAGATGAGCTTCCTACTAGATTAAAGGGCACAATTCTCTTAAATGCTGAAGGAACTTCAGGCTTGAGAGTTAGTTGAATTTGGGTGCGAAACCTTTTCTATATTAATGTAGTTTGTAATTGGTAGACTTTTTTGTAATTGATAGTTGTAGCTTGTATAGCCTAGATCCGGGAGGCCTTTTTTTTGTTTAAGGCACAAAGCTCATCTTTTGTGTAATATTCTTCTTTGAATATTAAAAAAAAAAAAAAAAAACAAAGATACAAATTGACAAGACCGTTCACATGATGTGCTACAATAAAATAATTTATACATATTTGTTTAATGATATTATATTCTCTAATCACAAATACATTCATTTTAATTTATACAAAGTAAATTCAAGTTAGGTGATTATTCTCGTTACAAAAATATTAAAATTAATATTTTTTTTAATCAAAAATCAAGATTTGGCTCGGTTTACGCTCTTTCAGCGGATGGATTCTTTATTTTTTTTTTATTTTTTGTCAGTTTGGATATTACAATCCAAAACAAAGAATATTAGTTAAGGGCTTTTAAATCATGAGATAAGAATTTAATAATTTCATACAATACAAGAGAGCTATATATAAAGCATTCGCGACAGATGAGTACGCGAAACCATGATTTTATATATGTCATTTGTATATTATGTTTATTTATTTAAATTATAATAATAAATTTAAAAATATGTTTGTACCAACTCTCATAATTCAATTAGATCAATTAGTAACTCAAGTATTATTTCCCACCATACTTTTACTTATACCGTCCCCTTTAAATTATTGTTTTACCCTCTTTTTATTTAGTCTCGCTCCTCTTAGACTATTTTGTTAAAAGGATAAAATGGTCCAAATGACGGGACTAAAAAAAAAGGGGGTCAAAAATAGTAATCCCATTAGTACTTAATAGTCATTATTAGTCAATAAAAACACGAAACCGTGCGGATAGACATTCAGCTTACATAAAGCACTCAGGTGCGTCATATTTACTGAGCTACACGATTTGATTAATGTTGAGATAACAATTTAATTCATACTATTTCGGCCGGTACCATATCTTTTGTTAATGAAAGGCAATAATGGTTGCCAAATTTGTATCCCACATTGCTTGTTGAAATTGCAATAGCAGTTCTTTTGGTTGATAATAAGCTAGAACTGAAGGCAATGATGGTTGCCGAATTGATCAGATTCTGTATTGTTCTTCAAATTGCAATTGTAGTAAACTCTCTGGTTTGTTTCAAAAAAAAAAAAAAGAGAAGAAAAAAAACACGAAACGGTGCGGAGGTGGCTGTGTTGAGTTGTCAACTGAAGAAAAAAACACATACACACAGTGCTGAGTTGTCTCAGTACTAATGAAGTTCACCCTCAAAGCCAAAATACACACACAGAGTGAATTTGCAAGAGAAAACTCAGTTCAGTTCAAGCTCTCGACTGTATCAACAATGGGTTCTTCGCTCAAACGTAACCAACCCATGGACGAAGGCTATTGGCCACCCAAGGAAAACAAGAGGGGTAAATTTGTCACAGAAGAGCCCTCTTTACCTTTGCCACCTCCATTCATTTCACGCGTGATCCTCAACCTGGCGGATTGCGACTTGGGTATATTTTCCTCATATCATCTCTTTAGTTCGTGTGATTCTGGATCTTGAATGTTGTACAGAGTTTTATCTAAAAGTGTTTTTTTTTTTATTACTAGTTATCGCCTCAGTTTTTTTGTAGGTAGTCCATAACTTTGGGAAGATAGAGGGTATTATAAGGGGATATTTTAATCCAAACTGGGACGTAGAGGTAAGAAGTGGGGCGGTAACTAGTAATATATATATATATATATTTTGTGAGTCTTGGTTCGATTTTTTTGTATACAGCAGTTTTTGCTTGTTTCATGGCATATACTGGCCACCTTTTAAAAGTTGCAGATCTTATTTCTTTGTTTTTGTTGTGAATTTTCCATAAAGACTGGATTTTTGTTCATAAAGGAAGGAGTTTCATCAGGCAAGGTTAATTGGTTTTAATTGATTGTTGTTGCTTGAGATTCATTTTATGTTTTCAACCGAGGTAAGAGGTGGTGGAGAGAAGCCCTTCTCTTTTTTATCCGAAAGGGTCGTGCTGAAATTCCATGAAATTAAGTATTATTTTGAACACCATTTTTTATATTTCTTGATTTGATTCATTGTCTCCTTCACAGATTTTAATATTGAAGAAGATAGCCTTGTTGGTTCAGCTGTTTTCGGTGACGGATTTCCTTAATGTTCGTCGGGTGTGCGAGCTAATCTTGGAATTATAAGGGGAAAATATTGTTTTGGCTTAAAAATAATCACCAATCAGCTGGTAAATATGGATGATACATTATTATTTTGGCCTGTGAAGTTTCCATCTATTATACTATTTCGGTCCCAAAATAATAATGTGTTTATTATATTGGTTTAGTTCACAATCAAGACTATTATTAGAGTACCGAGGAGGAGTATAAAATTTGAAAAATGAATAAAACATATGATGATTTGTTGATACAGTTTGCTGTTGTGGTTTTCCCACAACCGGAAGAGCTGAGGAGGCGTGCTGAGAAATGCTTCCCGGAAGAGGGAAAAGAAGTTCGGGCTGAGGCCGTAAATGACTTGTTAGGTTGGTCCAAAACTGGCCTATATTTTTTGATAATTTCTTCCTACTTTCCTTTTTTGTCGAGTTATAATATGTATTAATTTTCTCCTGAGCAGCCAATTTTAGTTTGCCTATGTCTAAGGACATGCCATTTACTGATGAGTATTTTGACGAGGTAATGAAATTTACATATTTTGAGTTGTAAGGTGGTTTATTAACACTAATATTGCTTATGTTTCAAGGTTTACTTCCCTGAGCTCGGCCGAGCGGAATCCAAGGAATACATAGATTGGATGAAGAGAGATGTAACTTTACATAGGATATACCATAACACGAGTGGCGGAACCAGAACAATTTGAATGAGAATACTAGGGGGAGAGGGAGGGCGGGAAGGAGGAGGAAGAGGAAGAGTTTGGGGCTAATGAAGGCGCTTCAGCACCCATCAGCCCCAAGTTAGTTCCGCCACAGAACTAACAAGTTTTCATGAAACATCAGCCGTTCCTTCATTTGGAGCTCCTCCTCAAAATCAAGGAAGTTTGTCGGGAGGAAGAGGCAGACGCAGATTTTAAATTTTCGGGGACGAAATTGCAGCTACATGGAGGGCGGATATTGGCCAGAACTCGACTAAAATAACTTTACTAGAAAAATTTTGACTGTTTCGGGGGACAGACGTCCTTACTCGCCATACTATACGTCCGCCCATGCTTGTAGGTATGTCTGCAACTCCCTTCATTTCTGAGTCACCTCCGTTATATTAGAGCTAATTATATCTTCCTTCTAAAACAATTTTTCTTTTTAAGGTAACTTAGGTTTGTGAGGTCATCAGTTGAAATACTGCTGCAGAACCTTATGGTCAGTGATTTCATTGGTTACAAGATTTTTTCTTTGCTTCTTTCATAATTTAAAGAAATTTTTTTAATGTCATGTGGTGCTTGAGACTTTGCTTGTTTTGGAATGAAATTCTTATGTAGAATTCCCTAATTATGCATGTTGAAGAATATTGAACATGGTTTGTAGGAGGTTTAACCAATGATCTTTGCACTCATAGTTATTCCAATTTTGAGCATGTTCTGATGATCAAGGTTTGTCTTCCTTAAATTCTGGTCGTAGGCTTTCCTTATGGAACTCCAATTCGGTAACTTTCCCCAAGATAATCAAGACTAACTAGAAGGGGTTTTGTGGACGATTTCGAGTAGAACTTCTGTTGTCATTTCTCTAAGTTGTCTCTTGCCTGCCCCTGAATTCAGCAGCAGTTCGAAAAGTGATTCCTGAAAATGGCTTTGAAAAAGACGCAACTATTATTTGGGTTGATAGGTTGCGAAATCATGGGTAGCCTAGTAATCATTGTTCAATGGAAGATGATAATTTTCCAATGAATCGAAGAAAATTGAACAGGGATATTCAAGCATGCATCAAATCATATTCATCTAAGATTTTTAGGCTGGGATTTAGAAGAGTGAAGTTACCATGCAAGAACTTAACTTGGCACTCCATTTAGGGGATCAGGAAATATGATATGAGCCTGTAGTCGGAGGTGCTGCTCCATGACTACTAACTACTTCTACTAAAATGCCTAAAAATACTTGCCTATTAAGAGTTTTATCACACGATGAAGGTGTTTCAACACCCATGAGTCAGGTTGGTTCCGCACTTGAGGGAGCACATTATAGATTTTGTTCTTCTATTTTGATGATGTTTGGGAAGGATATTGGACATCCAATCTAACAAGTTTTAGGTAGAGTACTGTTTGGATGTGCACATATATAATTTTTTTGAATCTCCTTTGGCTGTTGCATTTATGAGATAACTGTAATGTTGGCTGTAAACATTTGGTAAATTTCTCTGCGCTTTTGCCTTACTGAAGCTTCTGACTTTTTTCATGTTTGCTACCATAAAGATTAGCACCCTCCCTAACTCATAATGTCTTCCGTTATTGCGAGAGCTGATCAATAAATTTAAAATTTTACTAATTATTGACTCTTTTTTTGTTTATACCATTTCAATTTAAACTAAAACATCCCTTACTATCCATAAATTTAACATGAAACGACACTGAGCTTATGTTGATCCATCTCAACCCAAACAAAAGTTACAAAACCACCAGAATCACTTAAATAATCCTTTAACTTCCTATATTTTTATATGCATGGAACAAAATTTGAAGCAAATATAAAGCCATTGTTTCGAGTACTCTTTTTCTTTTTTCTTTTTTTTCAAATAAAAAGGGCTATAAATGATAACCTCATATAATATTCTTATTATTTCTTTTATTAAACTGTGGAATTAGAAATTCGAATAGAAGGAGGTGTGAAAACAGACCGTTATCCCCCAGAGATAAAGCCATTGTTTCGAGTACTCATCTGTCGCGAATCTCAGATCAGTCTCTTGTATTTTGTAAACTTATTAGATTCTTATCTCATGATTTAAAAGCCTTAATTAATATTCTTTTTCTTTTTTAAGCAACCTTAACTAATATTATTAATTTTGAATTGTAATATCAAAATTGATTGAAGAAAAAAAAATATCCACCCAGTGAAAGTGGGTAAACCGTGCCAAATTTTGATTTGGATCCGAAAACTATTAATTTTAATCATGTTTGTAAACAATAATCACCTAAATTGAATTTACATTTTTATAAATTAAAATGAATATACTTGTGATTAGAGAATATAATATCATTAAAAAAATAAATGTAAATTATTTTTCCGTAGCACATTATATGCACGGTCTTCTCAGCTTGTATTTATGTTATTTTGAAATTCACTTCAAACGTGATATATCAGAATTTCACAAATTATAAATCCTTCTGATAGTTTCATGTCGGGTTTCCAATTCAATATTGTACTTTTTTTTCAATACCTTTTCATGTAGTTGTGTTTTTTAATAAAAAAATTATAGTTTATTGGTTCACATTTTTCATTTAAAATTAATATATTTGGAGTTTAAGTCACCACTAATTTTATAATAAATTAATATTTTATCATAGAATATAAACCGTCTTTTAAATTGCTTCTTCATTTTTTTATAATAAAGTTTTTTAAAATTATAAAATTACAAATTTTTATCCTTAAAATGAAATTAATCAATGAAAGTAATTCTTTTTTATTTTTTCCCTGAGGAAACAGTTCAAAGTCTGGAGTGCTTAGAAAATATGAAAATGTTATGCTTCTCTTTTGTTTGCCAGATGAATATCAGTCATGCCTTGCCTTGATTGTTCTTATTAACAACTATACCAACAGAAGAGATTTTTAGTTCACTCATTCAACTTATTAAGATTTCGCACTTGTGCAGGAAGCTGTCTACAATGAAACTTTACTTGGCAACAGACTGCCAAGGTAAAAAGTAGATTCACTAGGAGCTCACCATCTTTTATATCTTCTGCTGCTGCTGGTGAGAGCTCTAACAAGAGCGAACCGCCTCCACAATATGCTCATTGTCTCAGGATTAGAGCCTCAACTCATTTCCCCTCTGACAGCGATGAGGAGGTTGGTGTGTTGAAATGATCTTAAAGGCCATGAGATCACCATTTAAGTCTCATGTACTACTTCACTCGATCACCAATTGGTTTTAAGGTGGAACCACATGTGAGTTTGTACTGGGCTTTCAACATGGTACCAGAGATCACCCCCATGTGCTACTCCCCTCTTCACCAGCGGTAGAGCAGAGAACAAGGGACAAGAAATCATGGGCTAGCTTATTTCCTTCTATACTAGTTTCCTCCTCTATGGTTTATCAGTTTATTCCATTTCAAGAACTTTTTGCCTTATTTTGGTGTGTTTGAATTGAATTTGTTTGATTTTGGAAACTTGTAAAACCTTAAAACTTTATGGTCCCATGTTTGGGCATTTTGACATATTCCCTGTTTGGATATTTACTTTTTTGCTTCTGGTTGGGAATTGTTGTTGGATCATAATCTGTGAGTTGCTTTTCAGTATGGTGCATGCTAGTGTTTGAGTATAAGGTGAGTATAATGTACTTCTTGATCAACTACTTGTTCTTTCTGGGATGAGCTAGCCACCTTAGCTGCCTTCTAGGAGCTGAACCGGTTGGCTTGTTACACCAACTAGATGCCAATGCACAGAATCAGACATTTTTTCAAGGATTATTTGATGAAATTATGTTCACAAAAAATGCACGTACGCTTTTCACACACAAACTTGGTGTTAAAATTAAATATATTCGGGAAGAACTTTTGAGATTTTTTGTTCTTGTGAATGTATGGACAATCGAACTCTTTGATCCTTCAAACTGTAGAATTCGGCTAGAGTTTAGGTGAAAATTTCACATTTTTGCAGTCAACCAAATTTATATACTTGCTAATTATAAGTTTTAATTTTCTTTTTTTTTTTAAAAAAAAAAATTTATGATGTAACTTAAAACTCTCTGAGAGTCATTTGAATTAGAAGAGGTTGTGAGTTATAATAGTTTGGTAGAATCAAAATTTTGGCAGTAATTTACTAATTTTTATAGAGGTTATATCAATTAAAACAGAGATTTATATAAATAAATCATGAAATTATATTAATTGTATTAGAGATTTATATTAATTACAAAAGTTGTATGGAATTTTTTTTATATATCAAATAAATATGTGGTTATATTAAATAAAGCAGGAGTTTATATCATATACAATAAAGATATTTTCGGGGTTGATCGCTATTGGTGCTAGTTATGTGCGTGATCTGTGCATTAGATTTTCATGTAGATATGGCTGTTTTAATGAGTATTGGTGCATGTTACCTATAGACCGATGTCAATCTACCATTCTGAAAGATAGAAATTCATTGGTGGGCACAACAAGAAGTTGTATGATTTGCGAATCATCACTGGTTCCAAAAGTTGGTAAAGCTTATGAAATGCTTGGGTGGCTGAAGATGAATTTGCTTAGATATATGAACGCTGCTCTTCCTGAAGCTTCTTTGAAACCATCAAGATCACATTCGGACCGGCGAAGTGGCCGGTAGACATTTGTAAAGTCTGCAAGTATGATACATGAGATGGTTCAAGGAACTATCATTTTGGAGGATGCAATTAAAGCTGATTTACCTCAGAAATGACTGGTGATACTACTACTGGTCTTCTCCTTCTGCTGCAGCTAATATCTCTACTCTCTCTGCACTTTCTCTTCGCATATTATTTCATAAACTGTTGTTTGCATATTGTGAGGCGCGCGTGCATGCTTTGATCAATGATGATGGAACTGAACTTGTGGGTTCAAATTCAGATTTCACCTCCACTCTTTCAAAAGGTTCAAATGTGAACATTTAATGTTACAATTTATTAAAATCAGATTTTACAGTAAATATTTGTAGTATTTTTATGTTTCTGATTACCCTAATTTGCAATCCTTCTATTATTCCTTATTTCTTTCTAATGAGCATATGAATTTAAAAAAAAAAAAAAAAATTTGGCACGAAACATACACGCACGCACGCACGCACTAAAATTAGATGCTTTCTTACAACAAATTGTATTGTATTATGTTGTATTACAAATTGATCCACTGAAATTGCAAATGTGAATTAATTAAAAATGAGATTAAAATTAAATAATATTAGTTTTAAAACATATTACATAAAGAAAAAAAAAAACTATGCAGTAAAGAATATACCCTTCTGTTTTTTAAAAAAAAATTTAAAATTATTTACATAAATAAAAAATTAATCATTATTTATGGGTTACATGAGAGAGCTCAGTTTTTGGGTATTTTTGTTAAAAAATGGAGACTTGCTGATCAAACATTTCAGGTGTTGAAGACTTGCTATAAATTTCCTTTTTAATAATCTTTCTCCATCAACAATAATAATACTCTCATTTCCAATTATAAAATTTATACTATCATATAATTTCAATTAAATTTGATTATAAACATAATCCACATTCATTTCATAATATTAATATTAAATAATTTAATTTAAAAATTAAACTAATTGATAAAATATGAGTGAGTAGTAAACTAGAGTTGAAAAATTCTTTGATAAAAATGTATTCACGAAACACGCACTTGCACGCTACCTTTTCATCTTGTAATAAAATCAAAGATACTTCCGAAAACGGTGGATGTTGGTGGTCGGTTACTGATGTTGCCGCCGAATCCTCAAGAACCAATAATCGAATGGCCTTGTTTCTTTATTTCACAAAAATCCCACCATGTTTTTATTTTTCTTGATTTTCTTTTTTAATGAGTTACAAAAACAACCTCATGATGGTGAATGATTTGTCCCAGAATCCATCATCCAGCAAACCTGCCAAAGAATCAGAATTGAGTGATCCTATCAACGTACCCTCTGAAGATCTCAAAGTTGAGGTTTCAACTGCACATAGTTGGTCAGCTATTGAAAATTGTAGAAAGGATCTTTCTGCTGACATTGAGGACCAATTTCTGAAGAATCAAGTTTCTTCTCCAGCAGGACATAAAGTTGAGTTTTCAACTGCTTGCAGTCCATCAAGTGCGCAACCATGAATTGTGCAGATCTCAAAGAGCAACTTTCAGCTGTACAGATTTCAGATGGCTTTATTTTGTTAATATTGTGCTTGATGATGAGAAGCTGTTTCTTCGTTGGGGCCATAAAGTATGCCAAGAACTACCTCTTTTAAATGATAGATCAGCCTCAGGTGATGGCAAAGCAGAGGAGACCAAGTATAATCAATGGTGCAGGAGCAGCTGGCATGGACACTACTGAAAATGAGCTGCATCATACTGGATATCAGCAAATGCTAAAGAGTGTGAATGTAAAAATGCAACTAGCGCTCAGTAGATAGTGCTGCAGAATCTGATGAGCAGAGTGGAAAATCTGGATTGCCAGTTCTTAAAGGATGATCAGGGCCTCTTGTTCAAGATTTTTCTGAACCCGATTGGGTGATTTTTTTAGATTAATTGGTGCTTCCTAGAGGACAAAAATCTGTTATTTTGGCATTGCATTTGCCCAGGAATAATCAATCTAAAATGCCCCTAAAATCAGAGGGCTTCTGTCTTTTATGTGTTAGCTTGTATATATCAAACAAGCACAGTTTTTTTTTTTTTTTTTTTTTTTGAAATAAAACAAGCACAGTTGAAATATAGGAAACTTGTGATTATTCCCTGCTTAAAAATAAATAATAATAATAATAATAGCCATATTTATTAAATTAAAATAATATAATAAATAAAATTATTTACTTTTACAAAAATATAAAATCTGAAAAAGTCTTCCACCAAATTTACGTGCGCGAACCGTGCGTATATGGGCATGTTTCGTTAAATAAAAAAAAATATTAATTATGATCTAGGTCATGACTTGGGGAAATTAACTTTTGTGTACTATTATTACGGTCTCTTTTAATTAAAATAAGTAAAAACAAGAATTACTGTATAAGATGATTACAATAAAGGCGCAACTTCTTACCACGCCTTTCTGCTCCCAACTATCAAGCTAATCCGATAAAGTCGTGGTTTGATTCTCCACGCCTTTGTTTTCATCCCAAACCCGAATATGCAGGAGGAGGGTTTTGCAAGGGGAAAGTAAGGGTTTATAACAGAGCACAATTTCATTTCTTTCTTCCATATTTTGCAAACCTGTTTTCTGATTCTTCAATGGCGTTTTCACTCTCAGGAAGAATCTGCCGTACAATTCTCTCCGGGAAGTCCTCTAACTTATCATATCCATTTTGTACAAAGGGCTTCTCTTCATCAGTTGAGGCCCCGTCCGACTCCGATGAACCCGCTACTATTCTGGATTCCGCCTTCTCCGACGCTGACCCAGATCATTTTTCGCCATCATCTCCTTCTTCCAAGTCGGAAAATCGGAGACCCCCCAGTTTGAATAATACCATCGAGAATGGTCTGGATGTTGGCATTTACAAGGTTGTTTGATTGTTCTTGCTTTGGATTTTCCTTTTAGGGGATTTTTTTTTTTTAATATATTTTGTTTTCTTTCCGATATTCTGTAATATATGTGCGAGATGGTACATCTATATGTAATTTATAGCATTACACTCTAATGTTGAGGCTGAGGGAGTAAAAATTTCCTTCTTTTCGAATAGCAAGATAAGTAATCACTGCTATCATTTTCTGATGTTTTTCTGATAATAGGAGTTAAAATTTTTGCCTTTTCTTTGTTGTGCAATTGTTGTTAATATTGGAATTATTTTCAAGTTCCAACCGTGTATTAGTTGATGGTTATACCAATGGAATTACCCTTTGATAATCCTTTGAGGTCTTTTTTTTTTTAAATGTCTATATTATTTGCAAAGTTATGCATGTTGGACTTGATGATTTATTGGAATTATACATGATTATAAGTTGCTTTTTTTGAAATTTGTATTTGCAAAATTTTGTTTGTTTGAACCTGGATTTTGACTATGTATGTGGGGCAGGCAATATTGATTGGGCAAGTCGGGCAGCCTCCGCTTCAGAAGAACTTGAAGAATGGGAGGATGGTAGCTCTGCTGTCTTTAGGGACTGGTGGGATTCGGAACAATAGGAGGCCTTTTGATAATGAGGCCCCACGCGAATATGCAAATCGTTGTGAAGTTCAGTGGCATAGGGTCTCTATTTACCCTGAGAGGTTAGCAGAGCTAGCTGTGAAGAATCTGGTTCCGGGGTAAGCCTTTTGGTTGATGGAAGTCTTGGCATTTCAGATATTTGCTGTTGTGGTTTGTTATTGCCCTAAGTTTAAATCTTGTTGCCAAACTCATAAAATGACATGTTAGGAGGTGAAATTTTGACTTGGAATACAAATTCATTTACCTTGCTCAATCTAATGGAATTTGATATAGTTCCTGACGGATTACTTAAATGTACTGTTTACCAAGGGAATTTGGTTTACGATTCACTGTCAATTCTGGATTAGTAAGCTCATTAACAAATTGTATAGTTCACACACTCATCAAAGTTGAACTTCTTTTAGGAAATGAAATGCTATGCATATGGTAACGCCGAGCAACTTGTGCGCTCTTGCTACTGCTAACCTTCTTTTATTTTTTTTTTTACCAGAGGTTTATTTATTGATAACTATTAGTATGTAAAGCTGGAAATTTCTGCCTTGTCTCTCTCTCTCTCCTTAAGTCAAATTTTAGCATGTTTTGGCCTCTACCAATGAACATCAGCATCCGTTTCCCATCCATCAACTGATAATTGTTTCTTTTCTCCCAATTATTATTGATTGCTTAGCCATTCTTTTTACTTTCTGTTGTTCTGTTTTAAATACTTAAGCAGAGATTTTTTTTGTTCAATATAGTTCAATCGTGTACGTGGAAGGAAATTTGGAAACTAAGATATTCTGTGACCCGATAACTGGTCTAGTTCGACGGATACGAGAGGTTGCAGTCCGCCGCAATGGTAATTTGTTTCTTTCTGTTATTAACATTACTTTGTCTATGGTAATTACTGAGTTGTACCCCTCTGTTTTATTTTCCACCTGCAGATGATTAGATGCATATTAGCGCTCTTGTTTTTAATTATATTTTTTGGTTGATTATAGTTAAAGTGCTCTTATCTGAAGAGCCTTGGGCCAGCAATAAGAGCTGTTGCCAGGTGAGTTGAGGTCATGGGTCTGAGTTGTGGAAACAGCCTCTTATATAAACATAAGGTAAGGCTGCGGCCATTAAGCCTAATGACCTGACCTTTCCCAAGGCCCGCGGAGTTTATGTGCACTGCAATTCTCCTTTTTGGATTCAGACAAATGATGCTCTATGATTATCAAGTAGTCCAAAAGAATGATAAAATGACCTTGGGTGTAAAGATCTTCAGAATTTAGATTCTAAATAGGGAAGTTTAAGTTATTATGAAAGAACAAGAATGGTAAAGCATCGTTTTCATTCATGAATTATGGTTGTGGTGCAGGTAGGATGGTGTTTTTGGGACAAGGAAGTGACACCCCGAAATCCTTAGATCGAGAGCTAAGATCTGTTGGCTATTATTGAGGTGAATCGAATGTTAAAACAGTTGACAGCCCTTTTAGAAAGTATCTTATTGACCTCTCTCTACCTTTGTTATTATGTCTTCCTTTGTCAAAAGAAAGATTTGGAGCTGAAATATGACATTTGGGCAAATTGACTATCATTGTCTTAGCATATCGCTTTCTTATCTAGGAGGAGATTGGCAGATTGTCAATCTTTTTGGTGGATTAATAATCTGCTTTCTGCTTTTTATTCTACTTGATGCTTGATGCCGGTCTCTTAACCATTTTTTCCACCATTTTTATGGCAATGAACCATTGTCCATCTGGTTGGGTGACCTCATTGGAAGCTGACCTCTTTCAAAATCCGTAACCCTTTGAATACGAGTTGGAAGTTCAGCTGGTGAACCCTCCACAATAAATGTGGGGGTTTTTTTTTCAAATTAGCTGGAAGTCCTATTGCTTACTGGATTCCAATTACAGATCACTAGTTGCTGGGGTTGAGGGAGATGCTCATAAGAGGCATCCCATTGAACAATGTTCAATTGGTATTAACTGCAAAATTCGTCCTCTCTCATCTCCCACATTAACTCCACAAAAGGGCTCTATGCCACAAATTTGAGAACCTCTACGCTGATTTGTCAAACGAAAGCGAATTTCTTTAGATCCGAGTGACTTCAATTGCGTTAAGAAGACCAATCTTGGAAGCTGGTTTCAATTCATGAAGGAATCCATGTTTCAAGAAATACACATCAATTTGCCAAGATTTTAGGCCTTCAACCCACACTACACTTTATGTGAGACAAATTTGTATAATAGCATCATGTGGTAAATCATGTCGAAATACCAGAAGCGAAGATAGATGAAAATAACAAACAAGGTTATACTTCAAGGGACATGTCATTGAAGCAATTTCACAACAGAGCCAGTGAATGACCATCAATATTGTACACATCAAGAAAAGATCAATATATAATAACACAATAAAATTTTTCCATTACACAAAATACAAAAATGTTGACATGATTTCCACCTTAATTAGTTTCTACCAAGTGGCAATGACCTGCATGAATACGTCTCCTTAAAATTGGACTTTTTTGATGAAGTGAAAATTGATGCGTACACTTCCTTTGTGGCATTAGCTGGTGCAGCATCAACAGCTTTAAATTTCTTCACAGGCTTATTCATCTCCACTTTACCATTCACCATAGCCTTGCCATTTCTTTCCACTTTCAATACAGCCTTATCAGCTACCTTAGTATCAATTCCATGTTTTGTGCCACTCAACCTAGGCAATTCGACCGTCCCTTCCTCCTCACCCTTCACCACTAAAGTTCCATTCTTTATCTTCTTCCCCTTCTTATCCTTCATTTTGATCCTTTCCTCTTCCATTCTCTCACGCAGTATCGCCACTTCCTCGTCACTCCCATTGATGACAATCTTATCATTTTCATTGTACTCCTTATGGCAAACCAAACATTCAGAAGACTTAACCTCCTTCAATGCCTTAGCACTAAGCACATGCCCACAAGTTCTCAACGCGAAAAATTTGTACTTCCCATTGAACTCCAACCCTGATATAGGGCACTGGAATTTCGCTCCACTCGGGCTCCCACTCTCCCTCTCATGTTCCAAACCTGGAATCATAGACAACTCGACTGCCATCATATCCTTCAAACCCTTTATATACCCAAACTCTTTAGGCACTTTCTTCATCAACAAAGCCTCAACTAAAGCCTCCTTATTAAACAAATTGCCAAGCATATCTATCACCACGGGCCGCTTCAAAGGCTCATTGGACAACGAACAATTAAGCCACTTTGACAATCGCATCTCATTAGGGTCAACTTTATCAGGCTTCTTCGTGGCGTACATGTTCAGATAGCAATCCCTGGATTCAGCTCCCGTGGCGCCCCCATCTCCGCCGCCACCAAGGAGGCGGCAATTCAAGGTTAAGGTGGAAAACTGGGTGAGTTTACAATCGGACAACTTGGAGGAGCCGCAGAGGAATTTGCCATTAAAATTATACGAAAGGGAACCCAGAACTAAAGGGGAATCGGGGGAATCGGGGAAAGCCAATACTACGAGATCTTGCAGCGTAAAATCAGGCATCTGTAGGTTTTCTAAGGTTACGGATTTGGTGGTGTTTTGCAGGGTGGGGGACCGAATAAGAATCTGAAAATTTCTCGATTTGGTAATCATTCTGTGAAATTTGATTGAAAGCCAAAAACAAGAACTTACTCTTTTGAGGTTGCGGGGACGAATTTGGCGACCAACGCTGGTGAATATGATTCGATTTGTCCGGAATTGAAGAAACCCTAATTCTTCTTCGGAAACCAAAACCCAAGGACGATTGATGTTGGAGAAGCCGTTATGTGATTATATTGTGGTTATATTCTCTTCCAATAGTTACGCTTACGCATATATAGAAGGCGATAAATAGAAAGGCGTGAGGCCGGGAGAGAAGGCGTGATTGGAGGGCAAAATTGGGAAAAAATTTTTTGGACCACTTCTCAATTTTTGCGTGCCATCCTTACGCAAGCCATGCTAATTAATATTCTCTGGTTCCAATACCAATTTTATCGAATGTACCCGAGATTTAAATAGTGAGAAATTTTGTTAATGGACCACTTTTGGGCAGATGAATGGGAAATGAAAAGCCGAATGAAGTTGGGCCGAAAGTTAGAAATCTACATTAGAGTCTAATAGTAAGCCCATCTTCTCAATTTATTTTTTTTTTTTTTTAGGAAATCTTCTCAATTTAATTTGATTTATTTATTATTTATTATTTTTTCATTTCCCATTCCGATTCCTTCGGTCTGCCTCTGAAAATTTCCTCCCTCTTCTAATGTGTCAGAGATGGTATAATATATTTGGCAATTTTTATTATTTATCTTTTCTTTTTGCAATTTATATTTTTAATAAAATATTAAAATCTAACTATAGTTATAAATAAGATACTCGAATTTTTTTCCGAAGGTTAAGAATCTTACGAGGTATAAAATTGTGATTCTCGTCTTATTAATTAATCATAAGTAAATTTTTTAATTTCTAAGTTTATTTGAATATTTTATTTTTTAATAAATAAACTATATAAAAATATAAGGATTTTTTATAGGAAAAATATAAGGATATTTTGATAATAAAATGTGCACAAAATAATAATTTAAAAAACCATAAATTAAAAAAAAAAAAAAACTAACAGTATTTAAAAGTCCACGTTTAATAAACATACCCATTTCCGTATTGTCCAGATTTCCTAAGCCACATCATATTTCATTTCTTTCTAGAATTGAAACTTGATAACTTTCTAGTATTTTTAATTATCCTTAATTACTCTTATTTATCCGAATCTTCCGACTTTGCGTATTGATGATATCATTATCCTTCTATTATTCCTTATTTCTAATAAACATATAATATTTTTTTACCTGTATTTTTTTTTATAAAATAATTTTCACGAAACATACACGGTCACGCACGCCCTAATTTTTGTTAGACAAAAAAAAAAAAAATTATAGCCGCTCTATTTTCCTCAAATCTTTGCCAATTAGATGCTTCTTTTACAACTTGTATTATGTTGTATTACAAATTGATCCTCTAAAATTTCATTTGTGCATTAATTAAAAATGAGTTGAAAATTAAATAATATTAGTTTTAAAATCTATTACCTATAAAAAAATATAAATAATATACTCCTGTTTTTTAAAAAATATTAAAGTTGTTTACCTAAATTAAGAATTAATCATTATTTAATTAAAAATACAATGTTATTCTTATTTTTTAATTACCACTTTTCTCTTAACTTTTTTTATTTATTAAAACTTTATTATTAAATATAGGAAATTTTAAACTAAAATTTTAAAATTATATTAAATATAAACATCTTTTTTAAAAAGAATTCTTTCACTTTTTAGAAAATTTTACATTTAAAAGATATAGGGATTATGTGACTTTTACTATATATTCAATCCACAAATTAATTTTACTGGACAAACTCTAGATTAACATAAAATCTCCAGAGTTCTTTGAGGGTTAACACCAAATTTGGGCGTGCCTGTGTGTGACGATCTAGAAATTTGAACGAAAATAATAATAATAATAATAACAATTTCTTAATTGATATAAAAAAAATTTCTATTTTAGCTAATTGGAACTATTAAAGGGGATAATTATGGCAGACATAAAATTAAGTGAATCATTCTCTCTTTTTAGGTCCAATCAACCTAAATTAACTTTACATTACCAATATTCAATTTAGGTAGATTATCATTTGATATCATTTGATATCTCACTATAAATTTACCTTAGTTTCACCCAAAACCTATCATAGCATTTCATCATCTTCACCCATTCTCTACCAAATCAGCCACCTTCTTTAGCATCCACCAAGAACTTCCACAACACCAGCACTCACTTCTCGCTAAAATATCTCCCGTCAACTAATCAGTCAAGGAAGGAAATAAAAGAAAAGAGGAGGTGCGTAAAGATTGAAAGAAAGGATGTGAAGGGGATGGTTTAGGTTGACCACAAAAAACAAAGAGAATGAAGGATGATGAAAAATGGAGGGTTTGACCGAGAGCAAAGAGGAAAGAGAAAAGGGAAGAAAAGAGAGGAGGAAGAGGTAATGGAAATAGCCTATAGATTTCTTTTACTATGCTCTATTTTGACCAATGGATAAAACCCAATAGTCAAAGAAAGAAAATTAGATTTAATGCTAGTTTAAAATTTACTTTATGCAGGAGACATATCTTACGAATGAAATCTCGAGTTTCGATCAATCTTAAACGAAATTAAGGTGAGGGATTTTAGTAGGAAATTTTCGTAAATTTATCGGGTCTAACCAACCCATATTTTTTATATTATTATATTATTACCTTGCATGCTTATATTTGATCTGGCTATTTGATTACTCTGCGTGGTAATTTTGACTATCGTTTTGACTTTTGACTTCTATATAGAAAACCCATTTGAATTTGACTGTTACATTAAAATTTGTCTCACTAATTTTTTTTTTATATTATTATCATTTTTTTTAACGATCGATATTGATTTTGACTTTCATAACGAAAATCCATTTGATTTTGACTATTTTGTTAAAATTTGTATCACTTGTTTTCGTGACGACAAATATCAATTTTGACTTTCGTATTGTTTTACTTACTATCGTAATGAGATAATTTGACTTTTGATTTTTACCCCGAAATCAGTTGGCATTTTGATACTTGTACTGAAATTTTGACTACTGTTTTGACTGAAATGATTACTATTCGTTATATGATTTTTCGCTATATGTCCGACTTGTTATATGAGTGATCATTTTTAGCCTTCGGGCACTATTATTAGCCTTCGGGTACTGTTACTAGCCTTCGGGTACTGGCCTTCGGGCATTATTACTAGCCTTTGGGCACTATTATTAGCCTTCGGGTACTGATACTAGCCTTCGGGTACTGTTACTAGCCTTCGGGTACTGGCCTTCGGGCATTATTATTAGCCTTCGGGTACTGTTACTAGCCTTCGGGTACTGTTAATAGCCTTCGGGTACTGGCCTTCGGGTACTGTTATTTGCCTTCTGGTATTGGCCTTCGGGCACTATTTGTTATTTTTATTTTTTGATATATTTTAACTGTTCATACGTGCTATTGGAAACTGTTTTGAACTTCTAACCAATTTTAATTGTCTTCCGCTGTGCCTCTGTTTTTGAAATCTACTGATACTCATTTTTGAAGTAATTATCGGTTATGATTTACACTTGTTCTGCTTGCATGTTAAATACTATTAAATTTTCTCACTGGGCTGTGGCTCATCCCTTTATATATTACAATTTCAGTTAGATTTTGAATAAAGATGCGTGAATCCAGGAGATCGCGACACGTGTCAAGGAATAGGCCATTTGAGAGCTCTAGGATATTAGAGCAAACTTCAGTTATTCATTTTATAATGTATGATTTATGAAGGATTTGTAGAATTTTATTGCTATTTTTAATTAATAAATCTCAACGCGAGTTGAGAAAGACATCCCGTTTCATAACCTTTAGGGCGGGATGTTACACTGTGCGTGCGCATTTGGTGAATATAATTTTATGATCAAAATTCATGCAACGTTTTTAGTTTCTTTTTAAAGAGAATCAATTTTTTATAAAACTTTTGTACTTAATATAAACCCCATACAATTGATATAATCTCGTGATTTACTTATATAATTATATGTTTTAACTGATATAATCTCCTACAAAAATTAGAGAATTACTATTATTACTTTGATTCTTGTAAATATTATATCTTATAATCGTTTCTAATTTTAATTGATCTTAGATGGTTTTAAACTATATAATAAATTTGTAAAAAGAAATTATAACTTATATTTTACACTATATAAGTGAAGTTGGGTGGACATTTTTAGCTTTTGACCTAAACTATATCTCAATTCTAAAATTTAAAGGATAAAGGGTTTGATGGTCCATACATTTACAAAACAAAAGATCTCACGAACTCTTCCAAAATATATTTAATCAATATTAACAGCAAATTTGTGCGTGTGCAAAGTGTGCGTGCATGTTTGGTGAATATAATTTTATGAAAGAATCTTTGAAAAGAAAATTAAAATTATGAATGAAGTTGCGTGCATGCATGTTAGGAACTCAAGGCGTGCTATAATAAAGATCAAAAAGCAGCTCCCGGCCGCAGAGGAGGATATGTCCGACAAATCACATACAAGAGAATGTGACATTTGAGAATGTCAGGGTGGGGATCGTGATAAAGATAGATTATAATGAATATTCTGATGCTGATGGGTCCTGCAGATCATTTCAAGATCATTATTTTTGGGGTATTACTAGTTCAAATTGACGTGATAGAAGGTAAAATGTGAGGCGATAACTATTAAATTTTTTGTTTTTGGCGATTATTGTGATCATATTGCCTTATTTTGGTGCTGTTATGAGAGGTTCTGATGAGTCTTGTGATATATTGGGCTAGTTTCAAGGTGCTGCCTACTCTCCTCCGTGAATTGTCCGATTCAGGCCACCTGAAGAATGGTCAGAAGGGCTTAATTCCGGCGCAAGATCAACAACACCTTCTTATTGGGCTGCAAAAGATGCTAGGAAACTAGCATTGCAGGGCTTAGAAGATGCATTAATGGAGCCACCTAGAAAAGGGACATTGTTCCACGGCTGAAATGAAGCTTATTGTCAATGTGTAGCTCTATATGGAAGCTTAAAAGAACAGGGTATTGCAGTTCATCAATGGTGGAATTAGAATTTCCATCTTTACATAATGATGCCTTCCTTTGTTCATGGATTTGTAATCCACTAACATAAATAAATGAATAAATATATATTGTTTGTGGAAAAAAAAATTATGATTAAAGGGCCAATATTTTTATCAGTCAAGATGTTAAAAAAATATATATGAATGTGAATAGATTCATTGATTAATAGTTCAATTTTAATATTAAATAATCCAATTAATAGAATTTGAGTAAGCAGTAAACTATATGTTGAAAAATTGTTTGATAAAATTGTAGTAACGAAATACGCACTTGCACCGTTGCACGCACGCACTTGCACTCTTCTAACGAAAATATCAGAGTTGGAGATTAAAAATAAGAAAATATCTAGTATAAGGGACAAGAAACAATTTGATCCTTACGTCATTGATCTTTTTGAATCGAGAAGTATTGCAATGCCTCAAAATCTTTATTTTGTCATACAAGTAAAACAAGAGATGCAATACAAATTGTATATTCGAAAAATGGTTATCAAGGACAAAAATCTTTATCTTCTAAAAAAATAATTCTTCGTGATCAAATCATAAAGGGTGTGAAACATATCTTTGTACTTGGAAAGATAATCGTACATGATACAGCGGTGGTTGGAAAAGTCTATATAGAATAAATTTTATTAGTACAAATGATTTATGTGTTTATGACTTATTGAAATGTGCTGGAATGTGTATGTATATTTCGTCAACCCATTAGATGCTCATTGAACAAAAAAGTACCTTGATGTGCGTTAAAAAATAGTAATAAAAAAATTTATAAGAAAAATGGATATACAACTTAAAAAAATAAAATAAAATAAAATAAATAACAATCCTTACCCCACTTACAACTTTCTTAGACACATCGACTTCTTATTCTGTGCACTCTCTTTTTCTTATATTTTTTTTTCTTTAAACTCAATTCTAATATATATATATATATATAATTACATATCAAATGTATAAATAAATATCTTCAATTCTTGGTGGCTCAAAAAATAAGTGTTGCAAGAAAGTAATCATAATTAATTTGAAAGATAATATTATTTTTTATATTTTTTATTATAACTATTATCTCATATATTATTAAAACTCTATTATTAAATAGAAGCAATTCAAAAAGTTTGCATTAAAATTAAAAGTATAATATCTCACAAAAAATTTCACCTATTTTTTTAAAAAAATTTATATAAAAATATCAAAGTCAATATATAATAGTCTCTCCATCCTCGTATTTATTAATTTAATATAATATAATAAATAAAATTATTATTTTGAAACCAAAATATAAATATGGAAAAGTCTTCCACAAAATTAACGTGCGCGAACCGTGCGTATACGTGCATGTTTCGTGAATCAATTTATTATTATTATTATTATGATTGATTTACAAAATAATCCAATAATTTAAACTATTGCGTATTCATGTAAATATTGATGTAAGTTTATATGAATATGAAAGGTAATAAAACTTTTATAGGCCTAAATTTGAAATGTATTTAAAAAATTTTGTATTATTCAAATATATTACATAATAAAACAAATATTAAATTGAAATTATTTAATTAAAATCACATAAAAAACAAATATTACGTTGAAATATTAGAAAATATTATATCACAGCAACGCTAAAAATAAAATAATCTATTTATTATCGGCGACCCCCCAGTTTGAATAATACCATCGAGAATGGTCTGGATGTTGGCATTTACAAGGTTGTTTGATTGTTCTTGCTTTGGATTTTCTTTTTAGGGGATTTTTTTTTAATATATTTTGTTTTGTTTTCGATATTCTGTAATATATGTGCGAAATGTTACATCTATCTGTAATTTATAGTATTACACTCTAATGTTGAGGCTGAGGGAGTAAAAATTTCCTTCTTTTTGAATAGCAAGATAAGTAATCACTGCTATTATTTTCTGATGTTTTTCTGATAATAGGAGTTAAAATTTTTGCCTTTTCTTTGTTGTGCAATTTTTGTTAATATTGGAATTATTTTCAAGTTCCAACCGTGTATTAGTTGATGGGTATACCTAAGACTGGCAATTCGTGTTGTGTTCGTGTTATCGTGTTCGGGTTGGCGTGTTGGCGTGTCGAGAAACCCCCAACCCATTTAATTAATCGTGTCGAAAACTCCAACCCTAACCTGACCCATTTATAATCGTGTCGACCCGAACCTAACCCGTGTAACCCGTTTAACTGTTGATAGGTGATTTTTCCGTCTAAATTTTCGCCACAGAAAAAGGGGACTGAATTTGTCCAGGAGACTAAAACATACATGTTTATTTATAATAACATCATCTAAAATTTGTATCTATAAAATTCAAATCTATCAATTTAAATTTAACCATAACATTCTTATGCATGACATCAACATAAATTTCATCAATTTAAATTCTTCATAATACAAAGAAAATCCAATTCAAACCAACCAAAATAAATAAAATCCAAAGGTAATTACAGTTAGAAAATTTAAATAATTAAATACCACCATAGGAAGTCTTGTTGAATTTTTGATTTGAGAATTTGGAAGTTTCATCAATTATTAAGGTTATAAAATTTAATTTTTTAAAAAATATTTTCTTAACGGGTTCACGTGTCAACCCGCCAACCCGTCGTGTCGACCCAAACCCGACCCGCTATTTAAACGTGTCGACCTAAACCCGACCCATTTATTATACGTGTCAAAAATCTCAACCCTAACCCGCTTTTTTTCGTGTCGGGTTATCGTGTCGTGTCAGCAATTGCCACCCTAGGTATACCAATGGAATTACCCTATGATAATTCTTTGAGGTCTTTTTTTTTTTTTTTTTTTTGAAATGTGTATATTATTTGCAAAGTTATGCTTGTTGGACTTGATGATTTATTGGAGTTATACATGATTATAGGTTGCTTTTTTTGAAATTTGTATTTGCAAAATTTTGTTTGTTTGAACCTGGAGGTTGACTATGTATGTGGGGCAGGCAATATTGATTGGGCAAGTCGGGCAGCCTCCGCTTCAGAAGAACTTGAAGAATGGGAGGATGGTAGCTCTGCTGTCTTTGGGGACTGGTGGGATTCAGAACAATAGGAGGCCTTTTGATAATGAGGCCCCACGCGAATATGCAAATCGTTGTGAAGTTCAGTGGCATAGGGTCTCTGTTTACCCTGAGAGGTTAGCAAAGCTAGCTCTGAAGAATCTGGTTCCGGGGTAAGCCTTTTGGTTGATGGAAGTATTGGCATTTCAGATATATGCTGTTGTGGTTTGTTATTGCCCAAAGTTTAAATGTTGTTGCCAAACTCATAAAATGACATTTTAGGAGGTGAAATTTTGACTTGGAATACAAATTCATTTACCTTGCTCAATCTAATGGAATTTGATATAGTTCCTGATGGATTACTTAAACATACTGTTTACCAACAGAATTTGGTTTACGATTCACTATCAATCTTCTGGATTAGTAAGCTCATTACCAAGTTGTATAGTTCACACACTCATCAAAGTTGAACTTCTTTTAGGAAATGAAATGCTATGCATATGGTAACACCGAGCAACTTCTGTGCTCTTGCTACTGCTAACCTTCTTCTTTTATTTTTTTACCAGAGGTTTATTGATCGATCACTATTAGTATGTAAAGCTGGAAATTGCTGTGTCCTCTCTCTCTCTCTCTCTCTCTCTCTCTCTCTCTCTCTCTCTCTCTCTCTCTCTATCGCGCCTGAAGTCAAATTTTTAGCATTTTTTGGCCTCTACCAATGAACATCAGCATCCCTCTCCCATTTATCAACTGATAATTGTTTCTTTCTCCCAATTATTATTGATTGCTTAGCCTTTCTTTTTACTTTCTGTTGTTCTGTTTTAATTACTTAAGCAGAGATTATTTTTGTTCAATATAGTTCAATCGTTTACGTGGAAGGAAATTTGGAAACCAATATATTCTGTGACCCGATAACTGGTCTAGTTCGACGGATAGGAGAAGTTATAGTCCGCCGCAATTGTAATTTGTTTCTTTCTATTATTAACATTACTTTTTCTATGGTAATTCCTGTGCCTTATTTTCCACCTGCCAATGATTAGATGCATATTAGCGCTCTTGTTTTTAAATATATTTTTTGGTTGATAATAATTAAAATGCTCTTATCTGAAGAGTGCTGTTGCCAGGTGAGTTGAGGTCATGGGTCTGAGTTGTGGAAACAGCCTTATATAAACATAAGGTAAGGCTGCGACCATTAAGACTAATGACCTGACCTTTTCACAGACCCGCACATGTTGGAGTTTATGTGCACTGCACTTCCCCATTTTGGATTTAGACAAATGAAGCTCTATGATTATCAAATAGTCCAAAAAAAAAAAAAGATGAAATGACTTTGGTGTAAAGATCATGACAATTAAGATTCTAAATAGCGAAGTTTCAGTTATCATGAAAGAAGAAGAATGCTAAAGCATTTTTTCATTCATGAAGTGTATGGTTGGTTGTGGTGCAGGTAAGCTGGTGTTTAGAAAGTATCTTAATGACCTATCCACCTTTGTAATTATGTCTTCCTTTGTCAAGGGAGAAAGATTATAGAGAATTGGAGCTGAAATATGACAATTTGTGCAAATTGACTATCATTGTCTTACCATATCGCTTTCTTATCTAGGAGGAGATTGGCAGATTGTCAATCTTTTTGGTGGATTAATCATCCTGCTTGATGCTTGATGCTTGATGCTTGATGCTTGATGCTTGATGCTTGAAACTTGGTCCATCTGATCGTATTGCCTCACTGGATTCATCAAATGCTCTGTTCAGTCTCTTCACTCTTTCCGCTTCAGCTCCTTGCATTTGGGGGTAAAAATTTGAATCCTGGTTTTTCAGCCTCAATCCTAAACAGTCCTTTGTATAACCCTGGTCACCTTCCCTTTCAACAGATCATTGGCAACTTGGCGCTGCAATCATTTGTAATTTTGTAAGATTCCGATCATTTTTCTTAAAAACATGATTTGAAAATATTTTATATATAATATTTGCAAAATTTTCATGTTTTATACTTACATAACAACTGAAATAAATTTAAAAATTAAAAAGAATAATTTGACCATGTCTACAAATCCATCCATCAAGTGTTTAATAAAATCCCTCCATTGAATTTGATTGATACGATCATAATTGAAAAGAAATTATTAAATTTATAAAAAAAAAAAATTATTATGAGACTAAATATATTTTTATTAGGAAACTTTAAAATTAAATTTATTAACGGTGAAACGTTAAACACTGAATTAATTTATAGGGACTTGCATTTTCTCCTTAAAATTATTTTGGACTGAATTCGAGAATCCGGAGCTCCGGACCCACGAAGCTCCAGATATGGTTCGGTTTTCTCCTTTCCTTATCCGAAAACTCAATCTTCCATGGAGAGAAAAACAAAAAAGACATCTTCCAAAAACTGTTGCCGGAATCAGAGCAAAAGCCAGAGAGATCCCCAACAGAATGCAGTCTTCAGCTCAGTTGATTCAGTCCCCAACTGTAGCATCACTGCCTCCTTCGCAAGTTCAATCCACAGCCATCAAACAATGCTTCAAAATTTCTCGCAGAAACCTCACCATTAGCACCAACTCATCTTTGCTCTTACTCCTGGGCTCTCAGATACTGCAGCCATTGCATCATTCAGTTGCAAGAGCTGACGATGTTCCTCCAAATCCCGACCGAATCATCCCTCGGGACGAAGAGGGTTCGACAAAAACAGCCGTCTTATGTGGAGAACAGACTGTGACTCAAAGGGCATTTCTTGATGTATCAATTGATGGAGCACCTGTTGGTAGAATTGTGATTGGGTTATATGGTGATAGTGTTCCCTTTGGTGCTGCTAGACTTGGTGATCTTTTGAGTGGAGCTGCAGGGATTAGCTATAGAAGAAAGGAGTTTGTTAAGATCACACCTAATTATGTTCAACATGGTGGAGTCAGATCATATGGGGTGGATGCAGAGTTAGCAAGGAATGCAGGAAGGAATTTGGCAGCTGATAGACTGATGGATGAATGGGAGAAACAGTATGAGAATTGTCCAGGAACCAAGAATGTGGGTACAAGTATTGGCATTGTTGTGAGGGATCCTTTAAAACCACCTCCCAAGCTGAAATTAGTTGCAAGAGGAGGGAAGCTGGAGGTTGATCAAGAAGAAGTGGGAATCCAGCCTAATGGAACAGAGTTTGTGATTCCTATTAAGGACTCACCTGAACTGGATGCCTCCAGTTTGGTTGTTGGAAGAGTATTGGAAGGGTTGAAAGTTGTCGAAAAGATCGGTCAGGTGAAGACTGTACAAGAGAACACCACTTCTCCATATTTCAGGTAAATGCTCTTGCTTGTTCCAAATTTCCAGATTTTGCAGATCATCAGAGGCGGAACTAGGGGCCGTTCGGGGGACAGGCGACAGGTGCCCTCCTTCGCTCGGCTGTAGTTCCGCCCCTGCTGCCCCTCCCCCTGTTTTGCAACCAATAAGTAAGTACCTGCTTCATGACTTCTTATTCAGGGTGGCGAAGTTAATCGGAGATAAGAGGGCTGTTGTTGCAGAGAGAGGCTTTAACCGGCCATACTCGAAAGTGGTGATCACCAATTGCGGGTTAATCAAAGACTGAAACTTTAGTTGTTTTCTAATACTACCAAATATCATTTTCTGGACAAAATTGTGCTGGAAATTTTGGTTACATGGATTCTTCTTCAACGAATTCATTCACATGTAATCTCGCAAACTTGATTCATGCATGCACACAGGGAAGTTTACACCAGCTATTGCTACAAGGAGGGCACAAAATCGCCAATTTAACTGATTCTTGGAAGAAAATATGTAAGTTAAGGCCGGATTTAGAACTCGAAATTTTCCTACATAAACAGCTCTATGTAGAGTCGTTCTCATCCAGGGTGGATCCAGTTTTCATGCATTCCAGAGTCAGCCATATCTGAAGCATCAGCTTGCATGGGCATGTTTCATTCTTTTTGCAGGTGGACTGAACAAATTTCTGATCGAAGCAAGTGGAACATCCACCTGTAGAGAGTGGGGAATATAAGAAAATGATATTGGAGTTGAATATATTCATCATAGGAGGAAGCCCAGTTTTTGAAAAGTATCATAAGGTAAAATATGCAGCAAATGAAAATTTATGTAAATCAAAACTACAGAGTTTCCAGATTGATATCAGGATAGTATGTAGGAAAAGTTAAAACTGTAGGCTGATTCAGATATACGTAGCTCTAAGCATCCATAGAACGTTCAACTATGAAACAAAATTTGGATAGGAACCATATTCCGACTAAGTAGCAGAGTAAAGAAAACTAGTTTTTGCGAATCCAGAAAGTTTTGTACTCTTCACTTGTAATAATGATTCGACATTTTTTGTAAAGAAATGAATAAGATATACGTGAAAGCCAATGTACCACCATGGATCGGGATTTTACGTGAAAATAAACTACTAGCTTACAATTTTCAATCATGTAGTGAATAATGCTGACTGTAAAAATGCTCATCATTTACCTCAATTAAGGAAGATGGAGCATTTTCAGGCGACGTATCACTTTCGGAAAACTCCTTTTGCTGTAGTAAAGCTGTTAGTGTCTGCTTCCATCCTTGGGGAGAGTTACCACAAGATGCAATCCAAGGGCAGAAGAGTCTGTGCTGCCTGACTGGATCAAAATCTGTTGACTTGTGAACTAATTGCCGTTCTGGAATCTTTGCTGCAAGAAAAGTAAATGATAAAATCATGATTCTGTTCCAGATTAACTCATCTGCAAACTATTATACATAACATCAGCTCCCATTTTATCTTCATGGTTCAGAATAAATTGCCTATAAGATAAAGAAATCATGTTTTGCAGGGCAGACATCACAAAAAATTTTCCTGCAGAGGCACTTCTCTAAGAAGAAAGAAAGCTGAAGTAAAAAACGAAGATAAGCTCCTCTACCCAAATTACTGCTTGCAGAAGAAACTACTGCAAGTGTTCCAGACCCTACAGCATCACCACTCTGCAAATCATATTGCAGGTCACTACGTTTGAGAATGCCAGCTTCAGTAACCATTCCAGTATTATTTTCGCCGGCTCTTATATTCCCAGGCATTGCATTATCTTCCAGGCCTGCACCAGAAGATTCCCCTATATGTGACCTATCATGGTCTATTACTATAGTATCATCTGTCCTTTTACTTTCCACATTCTCCACAAGTTCATTATGACTATTCAAACCTCCTCCAACAATTGCACCTTGAAGTGAATTTTCCTTATTAAGCTCTACTTCACCAATTTGATTAGCTCCCTGATCTTTGTTATTCATTTGCTCCGCTGGCATTTCCTGGTCCTTACTGACTAGAGAGTCGGTTGAAAATCGAGCCCTCAAAATCCGCCCAACCACCGGTAATGAAACTGTTGCTCTGAAATTTTGCTTTGCGGGTGGAGGACCACCAGCAATAGTTAGGCTCAACTTTGAAGTTTGTTCATTTGAAGATGTGGAAGCAGCTAATCCTTCAGTCACACCTTTACTAGCATGATTCTCATTTCCAGAAAGGTAGTTCTTCGTAGCACTATCATCGGGTCGGAAAGCATCACTTTCACCATCAACTTCAGCATGTCCAACCAATCTCAAAAACTCTACAGGCCGTTCAACAGAAGAAAATGCCCATAAGCCAACATTGGCGCCACAAAACCTGCACTTTAAAGCAACAGAATTGGGTTCGAAGAGTGCTCTTCCCAGAGCCTGAGAATCATGATGATCCTCAATATTCTGATCTGATGAACAACTGACAACGCTAAGATTAAGTCCATTGGATGCTAAATGAGATTGATGAGCCAAATCGTCACTTTTTGAGGAATTTACTTTCCCAATGTCACAGTCAACAATATATGGTAAGGAGTGGGGTTCCCAGCCACATAAGCTGATAAGTTTTTGCGCCTGCAACAGAATGTTCAAGGTGTTATTGCAACAACAGTAACAATCACTATGCCATTATCCCACTAAGTGATGTTGGCCACATTTTATCACATATAAAGTGCAAATTGTCGAAGATTGGAAAATATTAGAAAAGATACATTTACGTTTTTGTTCAACTGAATCATTTTTAAAAAGAATACTTTGATGTGAACTTTCAAAAGAATCAAAGGTGATATCCCCTACAAATAAAATGTGTCATTTCTAGAACCTGATAGTATCCATCAGCAGACTTGTTCTTGTCCACACCTGAAGATCCTTCAAGAAATCTTTGCAGCTCTGGGTTTCTCATGCTATCAATGGCAGAGGCTGAAATGCATGGGAGAGCCGTAAGCTGCAAGAGAACTGAACACCTTTTCTTGTAGTCCTCTACTAAAACTGAAGTCGACTTATGAGGAAAACCTGCAAGTTTTTCATCACAGATATTGTCCACCCATGGGCAATGTAACTTGTGCCCAGTATCTAGCTTCAAACTAAATACCAGAGCAGCCTTTTCAACTGCAAAATAAAAGCACAGATGATCAAAGGATAGACAAATTATCAGTTCATCAATCATCATAATCAAATTCTTTTCCAACATACATGAGAATAATGTTGTTTCATCTTCATGGAATTATGGAAGACATTCATGCTTACCTTGTTCCTGTGACCAAGATGATGGAGTGGAAAAAAGAAGGCGTGCTTCACAATATTCACAGGCAAGTATATCCATATCTACATTGATCCAGCCCCTCCTGGCACAATTAACTGCATTAACCCCCTAAAATAGATGCAACAAGTTAATTTGTAATCCTGGGTTATCCTTTAAACTGAGAGATAGTCAGAGAGAGCACACTAGTGCTCTACAAGAACCGGGGAAGTTCTCTTATATTAAAATGGATAAGCATTTTATCAGAAATCAAATTTAGCAATAGAGATACATGATAGCTAAAAGCACAAGCCAATATTCAAGTCCAAAATTGGTACTTTTTGGTATGACAAACTGTGAAGTTGCAGTGCAACAAAGGAAAATGTAAAAGAAAAACCTACAAAATAATAACAAGCACACGTTACCAATTTTAATCCATATATGTGACATGCATTAAAAAGTTAGACACAATAGATCAGAATAGAGCAATAACTGGACTAAATTTCAATTCTTTAGCATATGGCCTATTCTACCCTTAATTAAAACAAATTTGAGAACTTCAAGGACATTATCTTTATCCCTCCAACCTTAATAATGGATGTAACAACTAATAAGCACACTTCCCTCTCTCTCACCGGGGTTCTTGGCATTCATGCAAGTGGTGTAAGTATTAGTACCCACTGAAACAGCAAACCGCTATCTAAATTAATACACAGAAACATGTAATGGTTAATCTCCAATTAAGAAGTCTCCGGGAACCTCTTATTGAATTGCTACATGAGCTATGGTAGATCCTAATGGCACAGATCTACGAATTACTGGGAAATGTCAAAAACTAATACACAGAGACAAGTTACAAATAGTGAAGATGTTACATGCTGTTCTAGGTGGCTGCAATCTTGACACTTGATGCCATAATAAAATGAAAATGAACTTCACAGAATGATCATTCTTGCATCTACAAGCATGTATAGAGTTGAAAATGTTGGTTCTCTTACATTCATCCAAGCACGCATTAACCGCATTTCAGTAATTACTACTAAAAAAAATCTTGAAATAGCCAGAAACTCTTATCAAATTTTTCTTGAAGCCCCACATTACCAATTACTCTTCCTTTCTTAACAAGGACCTCTGGGAAACAAATTTGGCACATGAACAATCATCAAGACTTCCTATAGAATGAAAAGTTGAACTTGGAATGGGAAGAAGAAAAAAGACTATAGGAACCAACTTACAGAACTCATTTTCAACGAGAACAAGATCAATATTTCAACATTTCCAATTGATCAACAAAAACAAAAAAATCAAAAGTAATGGGCTCAAACATGGTACCTGTGGCTTAGCAAACCATGTCATGGACTTGAAAGTAGCCAACCTCCTGAATAAGTCATCACGGTTCCATGGTCGACATATGACACCACTTAAACCTGTAGAATCCTGCAGCTCCTCCATAGGATTGCCCCTCGGCTTTTGACCCACTAAGGTCAATGCAGAGGAGACATTTGGACGTTTCTTCCCTCTAGACAACTCCTTTCCTACCGCATTACTGAAAATTACCCGCATTCACTAGAACTATAAGTAACAACTGGAAACCGCCAAATTTATAATAATAAAAAAAAAAAAAAAAAAAACCATCTTTGGGGAGCAAAATTTCAACCGAGATATCTTAACAACAGAAGGAAAGGAGCTCACATGTTCGACTTGGGAGTTGGAATTGAACATGAGTTAAAATTTCAACCGAGATATCTTAACAACAGAAGCAAAGGAGCCCACATGTTCGACTTGGGAGTTGGAATTGAACATGAGTTAAAATTTCAACCGAGATATCTTAACAACAGAAGGAAAGGAGCCCACATGTTCGACTTGGGAGTTGGAATTGAACATGAGTTTTTTTTTTTTTTTTTTTTTTTTCAAGACCAGAATCAAGGATCATAAGTGGGAAAGACTAAAACTTTGAAAAGCCAGAACAAGAATAACGAAGAGAGTTATGGGAAGAATGTTAAACAAAAAGGGTGAAGATGAATGAGTACCTGGAAGCTGCAGCAGGAGTGGAAGTGAAACCGGAAGAATGATTACGATTAAGATTTGAAGATTTGGGAGGTACTTGAGACATCTTTGCCAGTACTGCGTCAATCTTCTTCTCTGATTCTTCAGCCATCGCGGCCTCGGCGGGGCGCTGGAGGCGCAGCTTTAGTGTGAGACCCTGCTGATGGCTATGCTATGGCGGTGTCTCGCCCACCCAATGCCAGGCTCTTCAGTCGAAAACGAGGTTAGTTTTAGGGTCGGATTAGTAGGTCACAATCGGATTATGTCCATAGATGACACTTCCTCCGTCAGCTCCACCCAGAGATATAGCTGATTTACTGATTTTCCTCCCTAAATTAGGCTGAGATGATGTTTCTTAGGGTACATTTGAAAGGAAGGAGGGGAAGTAAGCATAAAATATTTTTATTTTTTAATTATAATTATAATTAATTAGCAATATATAAAAATGACTGAATATTTTTTACAAGAAAAAAATTTGAAGATAATAGTAATATCTTCGGTGCTAAATATAGGGCGGAAATTATAAAAAAGATCAAATTACTTTGGCTGGTTAATGTAAATTTGTTATCCACCGTCAATCTAGAGCAAAACATAGTACCGTATTTACATTATTTTACAATAATATTACTCCCCAATCAATAACTCTATTTCTTAAAAAAGAAAAAATTTCTTTAAATCCACTTTTAATTTTTATTAAGCAAGTTTCTATTTTTTTCATTTATTTTTATTTTATCTTGTATTAATTTTTTTATTAAGTAAAAATTTATATTTAATGTTATTTTAAATTTTTTTAAGATTCAATATTGTATAATTTTATATTTACTTTATTATTCATAACAATGCAGGTCATATAAGTTACTACTACAATAGTAGATTCCTCCGTCCCCGACCTAATTTTTACACACATAAAAGCATACAAATTTTTGGAAGACACATTATCCTAATTCTTCTTCTTTTTCCTGGGTTAGAAATCCTCCCGTCGCCCTATCAAACTTCTTCTTCTTCTAAAAAAAAAGGATGAACACACATGTTTTGGTGCTCGTGAACAAGCTAGACATGATTAAGCCACACCTAGCTCGACAAACGAGTACGACTAAGGGGCTATTTGTTTAGTATGAGAATGAGAATGAAATGATACATAGCCTTTGTTTGATGAGAAGTGAAATAGAAATGTGGGTATGATACCCAAATTGGTAGCCATTTTCATTTCCATCCCCACTTGAATTTGATTCTTCATGACTAAATGCGCGGTATGTATTTGGTTGCACGCCTATAAAAAAAAATTATTATTTTTATAATATTTTATTTATATATATTATAATTATATATTATTACATCCCGATCTTGTTTCTTTCAACAAACTAAACATGAAAAATAGTAATTATTACAAACAACTAAAACACATACTTATTCTCACTACTATCATAATCATATTATACTCATTTCGATTTCAATTCTCGATAATTTTACCAAATATTTTCTAAAACGCGCTTGACGCATTGTCCGTATTTTGTTAAGAAATTATTTTTAAAATGACAAAATTATAAAATTATATGGAAAATGAATGTATTTAGTAAAAAATGCACGATAAATAGGAAAACTCAAGGTACAAAGCCCAAATGATCAACTCTCAAAGCCCTTAGCTGTGTGGCTTCAAACTGTGCAGCCCAGTGGTCCAAAGAGGAGGGTAGGCATAGAGTCTGGGTACGTCGACGCACTTCTTCCACTTAACTCCAAATTATTATGTCTGCCCACAACACTTTATTTTGGGCTAAATTCACGCCATACTTTCTTACCTATTTGTAATTTATCGTTTATTTGACAATGACACTAACTTTATTCAAAGAATTTTTTTTTTTTTTGAGGTAGTATACTATTTTGTTAAATAGCCTTCCAAAAAAGGACAACAAATTTTTTTTGGCTCCTTAATGCAATTAATTAACAAAAATCAAATGGTAAAGCATGTCGCATTAAAATTCCCTCGGGTATTTATAATTGTTAAAAATCTTTTGAATTTGGTCATTAAAATCGACATTTACACAACTTAAATTGAGATATGAATTCGAACTCAAAATTTGTTAATTTTTTATGGGGGAGTGCAACCACTATACTATTACTCTCGTGTAGCATAAAATAGAACTTTTCATCAGTATTTCCTTGAGTGTTGAGACCATGGTTTGGATTATAGGTCCTATCAACCTCAAGAAAAGGTAGAACATGATCTAATCAAATAGGTTAAGTACATATAATTACAGCTTTAGTCCTTTCGGGACATCCGATAAAATTGGAACGATACAGAGAAGATTAGCATGAACTCCTGCACAAAGATGACAGGCACAAAATTACAGCTTTATTAAGGGACCTTTACCCTCATGTCTCTGTTCAACTGCCCAGCTTCATATGGTTGTACCTATTTTTTAGACTACTGTACATATCCATACCTACTTCACCTCAAACCACAAACTTATTGAATCATTATGCAGTATTATTGAATATCCAGAAGAAGATGTAGGTTTGGAATTTGGAAGTATGTTGCAATTCTGTACATGGTAGTAGAAGAAAGCAATGAAAATAGTACAGTGTAGTTGAGTTGCTTCTGGAGTGCAGTCTGCATTTGCATGCATGTAAAAACACAGTTGCTGGATTATGGTCCTTAATGTCTAATAAGCTGGTCCCCTTACTAGTGCTGCAACTTCAATTCAATTCAAGAGCTCAAAATCCTGAATCAGAAATTAAAACCAGTGAGGCAGAGTTAAGATATCAAGGCAAGGATCTCAAAAACTTACCATGCATTTGTCATCTCATCAAAGAGGAGACAAATGTTGAAAATATTGAAGAAGGGTCCATCCTTTTCTGTTTCTTTTCTTTGGTTTTTGTTTTTGTTTTTGTTTAACATGCTGGCAGACAGTGGCGGACCTAGAAATTTTGGGATGAGGGTGCTAATTTGAGATGAAAAAATAAGGAATAAATGTTAAGAATGGAGGGATGAATGATGGAGAAAAAGGAATAATTTGGAGAAAAGAAGGTGAATGAGGAAAATTCTAAGAGGGGATGCCGGAACCACCAGGCAGACAACATCCTCTTGCTCCATGCTGGTTCCGCCACTGCTGGCAGAAACAAGAGTAGGTGCATAACCAATCACAAGGCTGCCTGCTGACATATCCCTTCGGTTTTTTTCTTCCCCTAGTTAAGTAGTAGCAGCTCCTATCTCCATGTATCATGTCCTTATCATTATTGCATGATTTTAATTTTTGAAAAGATTAGTTTCTTCTGTACTTGTCTATCAAAGCTACATAGATTTTGAGGCCTCTGTTATGCTTTTTTTTGCTTTTTAGTTGAGCAGTAAAGACAAAGAGGACATGCAATTTAACTTCCTCTCATCATTTCTCTTTAACTTGATCATGAGAAGTAGTATATAGTATCTCATGGGACATGGTTGAAAGCAGAAAAGGAGAAAGACTGAAAAATAGAGTGAAAAGGATAACTTAATTCTAACATTGTTTCTGTCATTGTGGATTAACAACAAATGGAGAAAAAAACCACTGTTCTCTTTGCTTTCTTTACATTGCTCCTACTCCATGTTTTGTGCACAAGTGAAGGGGATGATGTACTAGCTGCCATGGAAATAAAAGAGAAAGAAGCCCTTTACTTAGCCATTCAAGATTTTGTGGGGAAATGGTGGAATGGCTCAGACCTCTATCCTGACCCTTGTGGATGGACTCCAATCCAGGTAAAAATGTCACTTTTTTTTTTTTTTTTTCCGGTACATAAAGGAGGCCGAAACCTAGTTCCTGGCTACATATCTACTATAAGCCTGGCCTGTGATATCTTGTTCAAATAAAAAATTGACCTCCGGTGGCAGCACCCCCAACCTTGTAACCCCTTTCCGGCTCTTTGCTGCCAGCGCAGCTAGACAATCCGCAGCGCCATTGGCTTCCCTCAGAGTATGGGAAATCGTTTCTTTTGTAAAAATGTCACTTTGGGTACACCTAATTCATTGTTTCATCATCATTAAGTTCTTTCTTCATCTTTTTCACCTAATTCATTGTTTCATCATCATTAAGTTCTTTCTTCATCTTTTTCCATCGTTCTTCGGTCGACCTCGAAAGAAAATAAGTATGATTCTAATCAAGAAATGAGAAGCTGTTATAGTAGTTTTGAACTATTGTTTCCTTGCAGGGAGTGTCATGTGATTTCTTGGATGGCTTCTGGCATGTTTCAGTTTTGAGCATTGGAAAAATCTATGACAACTCACTCACCTGTTCTCCAAATGCACAGTTTGGACATCACCTATTCAAACTCAAACATCTAAGAAGATTATCTTTCTCAAATTGCTTCCACTCATCTGATCATCATCAAGCACCAGGTAGAATTCCAACATCAGAATGGAAGAGAATTGCAAACAGCCTGGAGTACTTAGAGTTTCGTTCGAATCCCGGGCTGACAGGAACACTCCACAATGCCTGTGGTTTCCTGTCAAATCTTGAATCTCTTGTCCTCATAGAGAATGGATTCACAGGAGAAATACCATCTGAATTAGGCAATTTAGTGAAACTGAAGCGCCTGGTTCTCTCGGGAAATCACTTTTACGGGCAAATTCCAGCTAGTTTGGGAGGATTAACAGAACTTCTGATCTTTGATGCAAGCAGGAATTCTCTTTCTGGAGCCATCCCCACAACTCTTGGAAGATTAAGTTCACTCATAAAGCTTGATTTGAGCAACAACCAATTAGATGGAAAGTTGCCAAGAGAAATCGGACAACTTAAGAATCTTACACTAGTTGATCTTAGCTGCAACAACTTCTCAGGTGGTGGACTGCCTGAATCAATTCAAGAAATGTCTTCTTTACAACAACTTCTGCTGTCTAAAAATCCAAATTTTGGTGGAGACCTTATGATCATTCAATGGAAAAACCTACAGAAGTTGGAAGTTTTGGACCTTTCATACACTGGTGTGACAGGAAATGTACCATACTCTCTGTCAGAACTGAAACAACTTAGGTTTCTTGGACTGAACAATAACAAACTCTCAGGATCTGTACCTCAAAATTTCCAAAGCCAACCCTGTATCACTTCTCTATACCTAAATGGCAACAATTTTTCTGGGGATCTTGAGTTTTCAGAATGGTTTTATGAGAGAATGGGGAGTCGTTTTCGAGCTTCTGATAATCCAAATCTCTGTTGCCATTTTCAAACTATGTCCTCTAGGCAGCATATCCCAGTTGGGGTACGTGCATGTCAACAATAAAACGACAATACTGGTTTGCTTTTTTGCATCAAAATCTGCCATTTTTGTCCTTTTTCTTCGCAAAAATTAATTAGTTGTTAATATTGTTTTTGCTCTTGACATAATTTTTTTTTAAAAATTGTGAAATTCACAATCATGCATAAACTTGAAGGGGCCTTATATACTAATATTCTCTCTACTATCAATTCTATTCATATTGAATGTCCTCCAAAGGATAAATGTCTTTTACGAGTATAAGATTTAAATAGTGATTTATTTTTTTGTATTTGACCAATGTGGAAATTTTATTGATGGACCACTTTTGGGGCCGGTTAAATGGAAAAATCCAATTAAGTTGGGCCCAAAGTTAAAAATCAACTGTAGAGTTTAGTAGTAACCCATCTTCTCAATTTAATTTTTCTTCTTATAATTATAAATAAGAGATTCGTAATCGGACAGTATCTACCATGAGTACTTCCTTTTGTCATTTAGATTTATATCTTAATAGACAATTACTAAAATTTTAGATTTTAACATATAATTCCAATCAAGATTTCCATTTTATTGTATTTAATAAAAAAATATTTATACACAAAAGGAAAATAAAGCAGGGATATCCAAGAACAAAAGTTTGTTATAGTGTGTGTTAGGGGGTGAAAGCAGTTTAGTTGAAATCGGTTAAACCAATTAAATCGATCATGTTTAGTCGATTTAGTTGATTTTAAAATTCTAATAATTAATGATTTGTTGAGATTTTTGAAACCGGTAAGTCTGATCCGATCAACGATTTTAGGAGTGAAACTGATCATTTCAGTTGGAACGGACAGTATATTTATATATTATAATTAATTATAATTAATAGTTCTTCTCAAAAAAAGAAATTATAATTAATTTTTCCTAATGACTTGTTTCCACTCCAAATTTCTCCTTCTTATAATTTTCTTGGCCGTCGTCTTCTTCTCCCAAAAACCCTCATTTCAACCTTAGTTCTTTTCATCATCTTCTTTGCTGCTCTTCATCTTCTCTGCCATTTCAACCCCAACTGCTCTTCTCAGCCACCTTCAATAGCAGCCTCTCTTTAATCGGTCACCTTTACAATCTACCTCAAATTCCTATCTTACGCCTCCTAAGTTACTAGAGCAATCTCTCTTCAATCGGTTTTCCTTTTTCATCCATCGCCAGATCCATCACCACGATACCCTATTCGTCAAACTCCGCGGTACCATCTTCCTCCTCAAAATTCCAAAGATATTATTGTCATTGGTGGCTTTACCCACGACTGATCAAACTCCCCAAAGCAAAGAGGTATACTCAAGAGCCAAGTTGTCAATTGATCTGGGTCAGAATGAGGAATATAGGAGCCCATTTATTCAAAAAGGAACGTGAGTGAAAAAAGAGTAGATTGAAGCGGAGGAACGAGCCAGGGAGTTTCTTGATTACAGAAAATAAGGTAATCGGTGGAAGAATAAGTTTTTGGTTCATTTGGTAGAGCTTGCGATTGTGTAGCATTATTTTCGTTTTTCTTGGGTTTTAGTAACGGCCCTGACTGAATTTTTGAACTATGAATTCAATTTCTACTATTGTAGAATATACGACCAGTGGGCTCTATTTTCTTTTATGTTTGGTTATTGACAAGTTTCTGGACTAGTGAACACATTAATTTATAATTCATATATATTTTGAAAGACCGAACAACAAATTTGATCATGCATGACTCACTTAATTTGAAGTAGTTTGTGGATACTCTTATATCCGTGTGCTTTGCCTATTGCCATCTTCTGCTTAATATTATTGTTGGCAGCACTTTTTCTTTTCTTTGTTTCTTTTTCAACTGCAGCAGTTGATATTGGTGAGAGAATCACCTTGTCTCTTTAATAGCATCAGAGATAATAATAAGATACTCCTATTGGAGTGGAAGGATGCCATGGAGTTTTTTTTTTTTTTTTATGCTTTGGGATGTTTTAATTCTTGATTGATGTCTGAATTAGTATATTCTCCATGCTAAACTAGGAGCAGTGATACTGCTGCCTGATGAGAAAGAATAAATCTTTGTCTGTTCAGTCATGGTGGAATGCATCAATTGTTTAATGTATACCTTTTTCATATATTTGTATTTTTGCTGGTAGATACACACGCCACTTCTTTTTCATATAAGAGTAATTACGATACAAATGCAAAAATACGGTCCACTCTTTTCATCACTTTCGCCCGGACCGTGTTTCCCTTCTCACCGATCACAGCAGCACACTTCCGCCGACTCTAGAAACATTGGAAAACCTTGGCGTCTCTGGTAATACTTCTTTAAGAATCAAATTTTTTATTCTTGCAGGTATATACGAACTTTTTGCGTGTGAATAGGTAGGCTTTCACATTTAAAAGTGTAATTTTTCTGGGTTTTTTGGTTGGGATATAAAATCGAACAGGTGGTAAGCAATGCAGAAGGACGAGGATACAGTAAAACAGGAGCGACTTGTGGAAGCTAGAGCTAGAAATATCAGTCACAATGTGAGGTGTACCGAATGTGGAAGTCAATCCATTGAAGACTCTCAAGCTGACGTTGCCATTTTACTTAGAAAGGTAGTCATAATAGTACTGTGTTTTTTGCTGTCATTTACATATAGAATATTCGTGCCATTGTGAGCTATTATAAACGCAGAATAATCTTATGTTCAAAAAGGATTCTCTGTGTATGTTGAAAATTTGAACTAATTACTTATGAAATGGGATGTTTGATGGGCATGAATGAAGTCTTAGCAATAATTGCACTTAGCTTGCAGTACTTTAAGGGATTTAGCTGATTAAGAGTTCATTTGAGATCTAGCATTACCAGCCTTTAGCCGTGATATTGGTGTCTGACTGGAAAACTGAAAAACTTTGCATATTATTAGTCAATCTATTGCTATTTGGTCTGGAATTCTATGAAACCTTGTTAATTCTACATGTTGTGATTTGAAAAATTAAATGGTGTCTGTGGATCTATTTCATGTGATTTTTCTGGTTTACATAGTGTTCTTACTGCATTTTGCCAAAATTCTTTTATCAAAATTCTTGCATTTGCTCAGATATTCTGTTTATGTGTCGCATGATCTCACGGAAAATTATGTTTTGTATGCTATTTTTACAGTTAATTCGGGATGAAATTCGGTCTGGAAAGTCAGACAAGGACATTTATAAAAAGCTCGAGGATGATTTTGGTGAAACAGTGCTCTATGCACCAAAATTTGACATGCAGACTGCTGCTTTGTGGTTGTCCCCTGTATGTCTTAACGCACATCCAACCTGATTCGCTTTCTTCTGGTTTTGTTTCTTATGAATAATGGGAGCTGATTTTGAACTTCCCAATATGTAAACAGGTTTTGATTGCAGCTGCTGCAGGAGGATTATGGGCTTATCAAAAGCATAGACAAAGGACAAATGTGCACATCATGGCTCTGAACCTTGTCAGAGGAGTTCCATTGACGCCGAAGGAGAAGGAGACAATGCTTGACGTCCTCACGCCACCTCTTCCTGAAAAATTTACTCCTTGGTGGAGAAGGTGAACTGATTCGCGCACACCCGCAGTTCTATACTCTGCTTACTGCCCCCCTACAGTCCTTGAACAACAACTATCAAACCAGCCAAGATAGCATTCTCCCAAATGACAAGCAGTCTTTGTTTTTCTTATTGCTTGAGAAGCAGTAATTTGGCTGTAAATTTGTTATGTTAACTGGCTTCTCTGCTAGTTTTGTTATTCATGTAGCTTCAGCCTTCAGCCATTTGAGTTGTTCATGGATGGCAGTGTAGCAGTTTGTATGGTCAAAATTACATAGTTTAGACTTGGAGGGGTCTTGTTGATGGTGGCAGCTCGGGTTGACTAGCAATAATAATCGTTTTTTTACCATTTGGCGTGTACTATTGTTCTTTGGTTTCGGTTTGAAGATTTACACCCGAGTGAGGATTTTAAGGGCCTCTTAAGTGACCAATTTGGCAATCGAAGATTTATACCAAATGTCCCTTTGTTTTTTCCGACTCCTTCGATACAAAGAGAGAGAGGCATCAGTTTTCTAAACTAGAACTGTGCGATCCAGATATTTTCGGACCTCCTTGAGAGTTTCGATGAGACGAGTGAAGCCCCTACTACTCTTTGATGCCAGTGATGCCAAATAGTCTGCTGCACAATGTGCCTCCCTGTTGACATATTTTCTGGATCTCAATTTCCACTAAAATTGATGGTGCACACTGTAAAAGTAAAAATTATGTTTTTACCTCGGCATAATCCCGTGGGAATGGTAAATTTCGAATTGAGAAACGAAGAAGAAAAAGAAAACAACCAAGTCAAAGATCGCCTTCCTAAACTGTGGCCACTATCTCTCCCACATTCTCCACAACTTTCTCCTCGTTCTCCTCCCAAAAAACCAAAATGCACATAAGTTCCAGGAAAATCTTAAAACTCCACATTGCTTTCTTTAAATTTCTTCTGCAGACTCCATCCATAAACCCAAAGAAACAGTAGAGCTCCCTCTTCCCAAGTCCAAAAATGGCTTCTTCTTTTAAGGGCTTTTCCTCTTTTGTTATCCTCATGATCATAACATCTTTCTTCTCCATGCAATTTCCCACAGTACTCAGTGCAGTGTTGGAAGTTGGTGGCAAAATTGGCTGGGCCATTCCTCCATCGAAAAATCAAGACATATATAATGATTGGGCTTCAAAAAACAGGTTTCAGGTCAATGACACACTCCGTAAGTAGTTCTCATCATATGCTTCAAATCAAATTGCAACCCAGAAAGTCCCGTTGGTAAAAATACCATCTTTTTAGTATTATAAACAAGAATCGTTCACAAATTTGATGCAACAAATGCGTGTTTTGTAGATTTTACATATGAGAAAGACTCGGTTTTGGAGGTAACTCAGAAGGAGTATGACAAATGCCGATCAGATCATCCTCTGTTCTACTCCAACAATGGCAACACTAGTTACACACTTGAAAGATCGGGGCTTTTCTTCTTCATCAGTGGGGTTTCAGGGCACTGTGAGAAAGGTCTGAAGATGATAATTAAGGTCTTGGGCGACGAGGAGGAAGGAAAGCCTCCTCAATCGGCTAATCAGACGGCGAGTACATCTTCTTCACCTACAATACGCCCTGCTGCTGCGTCGATATTCCTCTTTTTATGTTTGGGCCAGTTTCTGTTTAGTTAATTTTTTTTCCTTTTCTCTTTCGTTGTTTGATAGCTTCAAACAAACACCTGCTTCTGTTTTCTTTGCTGAGTTTAGGAAGTTTTAGTTTCAATCATAGCATTATTTGTTGCCATTAATGGTTTTCTAGAGCAAGATTTAGCCTTTGGTTTGGATTCAACAAATCTAAATATCTAGGAATGCATTTTTTTTTTTTTTTTATTACTTTGGACCTATGCAATGAGTTTCTAATGGGATAAGGACTGTTTATAATAATATTCTCACACTCCAATATTTTGACAGTAAAAAGATCTATATAGCATAAGAATTTATATCTCTATAAATAAAAATCAAAAATTTTTTTTTAAAAAATAATAATTCAAAATTATTAAGATGTTAAAAATAAGAGGGTTCATGATTTCAAATGTGTTTATAAGAATTTATTGACCTTTTATTCCATGAAATGAACTCAAATACAAATTAGTTTCATTGTTTGTATGTGATTTTAGTGATATTGTTAGAATTATAATATTATTATAATTTATAGGTTGCGTTGGATGCGAAAATACTAATCAAATCTCGATTGCTCCAATACTTTTTGGCACGTCAAACGCGCCATAGATTGTTTGTTTGGTGACGCTCGATATTTGATAATTCTTTGTTTGATCTTTTGCAAAAGTAATAATCAGAATTATTTTTCGATAGTTTTATTTTTATTCCCACAAAACAAACGAGCTCATACTATATAAATCCTGGCCGGAATCGATACAGATTATTATTATTATGAGATAAAAGGTGGTAATAAATCCACTACCAAAGTTACCTTGAGGAGGAACATGATTATATGACCAATCTTGCCGTTGTGGTTGCTAACAGGAAAATTATAGTCTCAGCTGACTAAAATCAAAGCTGTAAAATGTCATACAATGGGTTTTACAACTCAAATGTTGGAGTCTGCTGTGTATAAATAAGCCTCTGATAACTCGGGACCTTTGAAATACAAAGCTAAACTATATCAAAATTGGTGGCAATATGCTGCTGTCATAATTTTTGACCTGCCTAATGGACACTGTATTTAGCTAATATCTCACAAATTGGCGGATATCATCTTCACCTTTCCTACCATAGGGGTTCATGTCACTGAATCCATTCCGACTTCCTTCCACTTTCTGCCTTTTCTTTCTGAACTTGGATGCATTGCTGTCTATGTTCAGATTAACCTTCGGCGGAGAAGAAAAACAAAATGAAGCAGCCACAGCCTGCAAAAAAACCAAATGAACTGAATGAGTGAAAGTAGTTTTGACAGTGGAAACATACAATATAATCTTTAAAATGTTCGAAAGAAGAGAAACATCACATAGAAAGGGAAAAAATATGAGCATGTAAGTATTCCAAATATTAACAACCCATCATATTAACCAAACAACAACATAAGACCAAGAGTTCTGAAAAAGATTCAAAAAACATCAACACCAAACCACCTTCCCTCCATCACACACACACACACACACACACACACACACACAGAATAATGGGCAAGTAAACGAATCCAGTAAAAGTATCAACTACCTGGAGATCAAGTCGATGAACATTGAAGATATCTTTCATAGAATGTGAGTTGTAAGCAAGTAAGTAGGATCTATATGCATCTTTAGCAGACTTGTTCAGATAATAGTTATTAGAGACCAACTTTTCCTGCATTAAGCCAGTTACACTTGGGGTGAGCCCACAATGTACGAAGTAGAAAGAAAAACACCCATATAATCAAAACCAAACGAACACTCAAGAGAGTAGAATTACCAGATGAGATTGCACATTTTTCAAATTCTTATTGTCGAATTCATATTCTTTGACAGGGACCTTTGCTTTCTGAGATCAACAGAAAATAAAAAAGTAAGGTTAGTCATTTAGTACATCCTACAAAGAAATCAAACGTACTGAGATTTTGCTTCTCTCTTTTCGGTAAGCATATAAATTGACATAAGTAGGAAAATCTTTCCATAAGAAAAATAACGAAAACAGTGACCAAAACTTGCTTTCTAAAGCCAATTATAAAACTGGACGGATGGAAATCTCATGTGTTTGATTGGCAAATTAATCCAATAGGTTCTATCCCCAATTTAAGCATAGTCCAGCTACCCCCCCCCCCCCCCCCCCCCCCCCCCAATACACACACACACACACAAATATCAACATGGTTCTCATCTTCCTGTTGGGGAATGAGTAAGTTTTACATCATCCATCAAATCAATAGGATTATACTCTGAAGTCACATGTATAGGTGTTAATACAGCATAACCAAATGAAGATGGCCGTATCATTTCATTTTAGTAGAACAAGTTTCTTTCATACTTCTATTAAAATCAACTAAAACAAACCTTGAGATAAACAAGAAATTGTAGCTCTTCAGGAATCAGGAAAAGAAGGGCATTCCCCTTTGCACCTTCCCCACGTGCAGTCCGTCCAACTCTGTGTATATATTCCTGAAAATAATTACAGGATGAATCATGTTACCAGGCATTTCAAGAGGGACACATTTGGAAAGGCAAAATCAAGAAATTTTTTTGAAAGAAGATGATGCACCTTAGGTTCATCAGGGGGATCATACTGCACAATCCAATCCTGGAAAGTTCACACAACAGAAAACCTTAAAGAAAAAATAACAAATCTGCTCTTGAAAAAACTTCACTCTGAAACTAGAGGATAAATGGAAACTATTCCAAAAAAAAACATACCACTGCAGGGATATCAAGCCCACGAGCAGCGACATCTGTGCATAACAAGATGCCCTTTTCTGCTTTGCAAAACTCAAAAAAGGTAGAGGTCCGTTTCATCTGCTTTTGCTTTCCATGTATATCCAGACAGTCTACCTGAATATATCTGAGAAGCTCGGAGTGGAATTTAACAGAGTTACATGAGGAGAAGAAAACCATCACTTTTTTCGACATATTCTTCTTCAAGAAGGAATATAGAAGAATAAATCTTTTCGAACTTTCAACAACACAATAGCCTTGTTGCAGCCCTTCATTAGTGACCTAAAAAACCCAACATCTTCCATAAATAAGATTCAAAAACTCCATATAAAATCAAAACTCAGAATAAAAATATAAGTTACCCTTTTTCTTCCATCATCGACATCAATATATACTGGAGTTTTCTGAAATGACAAGCGAGCAAGATCCTCAACCTGAAAGTAGCATAGCAAAGTTTTAATGTAACTGATAATTGAGTACTCTAATCATTCAACATCAATTTTGAGGGGTGGGGGGTAGAGGGAAAAACAAAAGAAAAAATTACTCAGATTTTGGGATCAAAACATAATTATCTAAATGAGGAGAGCATATTATGAAAGCTCTAGGAGACAAGGAAGCAATTGATTTTCATAAGAGAAATGATGTTCATCTCTACAAATGTGGCACTCGTTCATTGGTGACCAATATGGTGATTAAGGAAGTGGCAATAAATGACAACCAACAAGTGAATGTCACCTAGTGTAGAGATGAAAATTAGAGATAAATAGTAGAGATGTGCATCACTGGTCTTTTCAAAAACAAAGAAGCTAGTCTGAAATGACAGTTTATAATATAAGGCAAATATCCAATTCATCAATATCGGTAGAGAAAATTTTTCAAAGCAGCAATATAGACGCCCACCTTCTTAGTCTGTGTAGCAGAAAAAAGAGCTGTTTGTCTTGTCTGCCCAACAAAGATAAAAAGCTATTTAAGTGGCGAAGAAGTAGGTTGGAAACAGGTCTAATTTTAGATGTATAAATACAGAGGCTTTTACTTCAACAAAATTAAACCTTTGGCAAAAGTTTAATGATTTGCTTCATTTCTTCCTCAAAGTTTGCTTCCAGTATCCGATCTGCTTCATCAATCATGAGGCACTGCAATTTCAAGAAATTACACTTGGGCGTCAGCACAAAAACAGATTTCATTCCATGTCCCTTGCAAATAATAGCCATTAACCTAAATCTGATGAGAAAGCTGGTTAAAAATGAAAGTACAGTAATTAGAAAGACTTTAAAGCAACTGCAATAACTATAACATGAAGACCCTACGTGACATTAATTCCATGAATTTAGCTCAAGCTTGCCTGCTAAATCAGTATACTATTATGAATGAAATACTACAGCAATAAAGGGATAAGGGTTAGCTGCTCAGGCATCACCATTGAATAGCTTTAACTTAGTGTTCACAGTTTTCAACTTAATTCCGAGAAAAAGGCATCCAACTTCTTCCTTTAGATGTTTGAAATGGAATCCATGTAGGCAGCAGTTATACTTTGGATGAAAAAGGAATAGGGAAAGCAAAGAAATATTAAGTTGAAAAATAGTACCATACCTTTAAGTTTTTGTATATGAACCCTTTAGTGTTTTGGAGATGGTCAAGAAGACGACCAGGGGTAGCTACTAAGAGGTTTACTCCTTTCACAATACGCTCTGCCTCTCCTCGGCGAGCGGCACCACCAATACAAAGGCCAAGAGTTTGTGAGTGATACTTGAGGAGGTCTTTCGCTACAGAATGTGTCTACATTATCGGTTGAGAATTCATGATAAGTTTTTAATCATACTCCAGTTCATGTTGAAATGGTACAGCAACCTACTAAATATTCTATGCTTGAATGAAGATTTGGGATTCATCAGAAAAAAAAAAAAAAAAAAAAAAAAAAAATCTCACGTTCAATTATTCCTTGACTGCATAAAATATAGCAAGTTAATATTTTTAAAATTTTTTTGACAAAACAATGAAACAGAGAAGTTGCCCTCATCAGCAACAGGCTGCTTCCCAATTTAATAACTAGTGAAACCGAGAGTCTGCGGTTCAATAATATCCCTATTGTGTCAAATCAATCTTCAAAATTTGATCTTGGCAGTTATTCGTGCACTATGTCCATGCAAACAACAGAAATTTGCATCAGAAGTTGTAGAGTGAACACTATACATTTTTTTTGGCTGTTTCTCTTTAATAAGTAGGGAAGCACATGGCTTTCAGAGATACGTATGAGAAGTTATAATATGCAGGAGATCTTAACAATGGTGGATTAAAAAGAAAATAAAACATGTAGAATAAAGTTCAATACTTGTATCGCCAGCTCCCTTGTTGGACAAATGACAACAACACCAGTCCCATTACGAGGACTAAATTGAATCTGATGCAACAACTCCACCGCTGGAATTAAAAAGGCAAGGGTCTTACCAGAGCCTGTCCTTGCAGCTCCAAGTACATCTTCACCCTCCAAAAGTGGTGGAATTGCTCTTGCTTGGATCTTCAATTGGTACACCAACAGAATTAGTCCAGAGAATAATTACTAACAAATTTCTATGTCAGCCAACGAATAAACTTAGAATTATATTGGAACTAAAACAAGGTACAACTTGTGTCAGAAAAAACGAATAAGCATTAAAAATTTTCAAAACTATGCAGCATAAACAACCTACATACTCCTCCCTTGGCTATAACACAACAAAATGCCTAAACCTCATTAACTTTACTGTGTTTTTTAACTATTCCTCAAACCAAAAAACTGCTACTAGCTCATTCCTCAACGCATGCCACTTACCTACTTTTCACTCCGGAATGGCCAAGAACAAAATAACAACTTTCCTTAGTTTCCCCAGCAATTAAGCAAAAGATATAGTTAATTTAAAGTTGCAAAGCCAAATCCATCAAAATAATTACAGACCAACTTCTCAATAACACCAAAAAAAAAAAAAAAAAAAAACGGAAGATGACAAATTACTCTGCCCAATACGATTTATCACTCAAAAAGGGAAAATTTACCTGAGTCATATACTCAAAGTTCATATCTTTGATAGCATTCATAGTCTTGTCTGATATAGGTAACACCGCAAACGACTCTGCACTCATAATCCCCGACCCTCTTTTAACCTCCTTCTTCACTTCCTCCCATTTTTGTTCTTCTTCCTCAACTTGTGGCTCTTGTTCTCCCTCAGCTTGAAGGTCATCTTCTTCTCTTGGTCTCTTCATCTTCCTCTTCCTCAACTTCTTCTTCCTCTTGATCTCCTCATCCATACTTAGTACTTAGGCGTTACAGAGATAATATGTGACGTTATGTGATATAATGGTTGGTTGCTTGTGTTCTCTATTCCGGCCGGGTTGCCTAGGGCTGTAAAGAAGTTTGCACAGATGATATTAGGCGCGAACTACTTAGGGTTTTGTGAGTGCCGAAAACGACATCGTAATATGGAATTCATGGAGTTGTGATTTTCTATATCAAGTTTGAAAAGACTCCCCTTTCCTTTAGTTTGGATTGCATGTTAACCGTCAAACAAGCAAGGTCTTACTCTTATTACTCTTAATATGAATCCGTCACAAAGGTATTGCATTTCATATTCCAAAGCAAATAAGACAAACTTTAACTACAAAAATGTCTCATTTTTAATACGAAAACAATCTAAACAACAAATTTTAATTGAATATTTTTACATTTTTGTTAAACTGTATTTAAATAATTCCATTAACGATTATCCCCTTCTTTAACTTAAAGTTTCACTTATTACTATTAAAAATCTCATCACCAACAAAAAAATCCCAATTAATTATTTATCCAAAAAAACCCATAATTTGAAATGTATATTATAATCTGTAATTAATTCATGAGAATCCATTGTTGTTTTGGATCATAACAGAAAACAATTGTTGCTTTCTACAAAATCCTTGGTTGGTGATTTGAATATGTTTGACGTATTGTATCGCTCCAAAATTGATATATCCCACCCAATATTTCAGATTATCCCACCTATATTGCTGATTGAATCCATCCTTGTTGCTTTCCAAAAAAAATCTTGATTGATAATTTGAATATGGTTTAGGATCTCTCTGACACTTTCTTTTCTGACAAATTTTAATTATTTTATGTATATATTTTATTTCATGTTAATTTATATATATAAGTAACATATAGTTTTAATAGATTATTTTTATTTTTATATATTTTTAAAAATTTTTTAATAATAAAAATTATATTTAATAATTTAATATACCCTAATTTCAAAAAAGTAAACATGTTGTCTAAAAAAATATAAAAATCTAAATAATTATGTATTACTTAAAAATCAACTAGAAATATAATATATATATATATATAAAATAATTAAAATTTATCATAGACCAATAAACCTATTGTGGAATTGTTATCAGTTGGCTGACCATCGGAATTGCTGTTGTATCCTTCACGACAATCAAATCTCCAACCAACCATACTTGATTCCCAAAATAATAATAATAATAATAATAATAATAATAATAATAATAATAATAATAATTCAGCAACCTTCGTCATCAAAGTACCACCATGATTCCTTCCATCAAAAAAATCCATCTTGCATATATTTAATTGAATTAATTAAAATTATACAACGTGGTTAAGGAAACTCCTCCAAAAATTAACGAGGTTATTAATTGAATGAAAATTAGGTGCGTAGTTTTAAAAATGTAAAAAAATTTGTAAACCAAAATTATAGGTCCAAAACTATTATATAAATTGTCATTCTCTTTTGAGCTTCGGTTTTTCAATTCTTTGTTTCCTTGAATGGTTCAAATATTTATTTCAATTATTCTTCTCTAATATTACCAATTTGGATATTTCATTGTGGAAAATTTATTTTTTATAATTTTTTTTATTGTCACACAAGATCACCACACGATTTGCTCATAATTTTTTTTTAAGGGATTACTAGTTACGGACTCACTTTTTTGGGCGGTAGTTTATAAGTTTTGACAAAAATGTCATTTTACATATGAGGGAAAGAGAGGATATTGTAAATGGTCATTTTACTCCAAATTACGACGGTAAAAGAAAAATACTGAGGCGGTAACTATTAATTTTTTTTTTTTTTTATGGGGCATGTAGGATAGTTGTCTTGTGTGACTGCAAGAGATTTTTTAATGAATCAAAATTTTCTTTTGGTCAACTGTTTAACTACCAAGTCAATAAAAAATAATAATAGTAGAATTACGTGCAACTCATTATGTTGGCAAATATTTTACTCAAAAATAAATAAATAAAAGTATAAAGTAAAAGTTCAAATTAGAGCATTTATAAACTACAGTAAACTAATTTATTTAACTTTTAACTTATGATTCTTTTCGGGTTAAAAACTTAACAAGCTTATTGAATATATATTTTTGATCACTAAAATTTTTTAGTCAACAAATCAGTCTTTAAACTCTTAAAAATATTTAGATTTGTTTAACAATAAATTAAAAAACGGTTAGGTTTTAAGAGCAAAAACGTAAATTCAAATTATTAGGAACTTTTATAAAAATATTCCCAAATCTACTTTTACTTCCTCCATTTGCTTCCCATTCACCCATTTCAGTGGTGGCCGACCAACTTGAAGCGGTGGAAGCACCTGGACGGATATCACATGCAGGTCTAAGAGTGATAGATCAATATTATTTACCTTTTCGTTATTCTTGGTAAGATATTCATCTGTTCAAGCATATCTGCACGCCCAAGCATTTCTTTAAGTGTTAGAAAACCAAGTTGAGGACGTGATTTCTCTAACCTCTTCTACTAGCATAAAGAAAAATTTATGACATGTTCCGGTTCCCTAACAAACTTCTCTCGAAGAACTGGATTTTTGATCGCAATACCAATTGGACAAGTGTTTTTGTGGCACTTTCGCATCATGATGCAGCCAAGAGTTATTAAGGGAGCAGTACTAAAGCCAAATTCCTCATCCCCAAGAAGGGCTGCAATTGCAACATCTCTACCAGTTTTTAGTTGGCCATCAGTTTGAAGAACTGTTCTCCCATGAGGGTCATTAGCAACTAGGGTTTGATGAGTTTCTGCAAGACCAAGCTCCCATGGAGACCTGCATCTGTATTTAGAAGAGATATCGTCAGTGGGATATTTGATGTCGACATGAAGATGAGAAGGGAAGCGTTCAAGTAGATGCTTCCACAGTTTTAACCTCGTCGGCCGCCACTGAAATGGGTGAAGGGGAAGCAAGCAAATGGAGGAAGTAAAAACAGATTTGGAAACATTTTTAAGAATTTAATAAGAATTTAATGATTGATTTGTTGAATTAAAAAGTTTAGTGACAAAAATTATACTATTAAATAAGTTTAATGCCTTGTGAAAATTTTAACCCTTCTTCTTTTGTCACTAATTAATATTGTAGCTAAAATGAATTAAACTATTAACAATGATCCAATTCAATAACCACTTCTTCCTATAGCTTAACATTGTTTTATTGAGGTTTTTATTTAGCTTAGAAAGCATCTAAGTGCACTCATCCAACATGAAGTACTCATCCTAATATTTCTTTATTATGAATCACACAAGGTAAGTATGACAACAAGCTCATTAAAAAAATGGTGGCGTGCAGCTTACGTATGAAAAAAAAAGTTTAAGTACTTTTTTAATCTCTCGTAATAACTTAAATGTAGTGTATTTATTTCGTATTACTTTTAATCTCTCTTAAATTTTCGACGATTCAAATAATCTCGCTTCTATCTTTTTATTGTTACTCCTAGTTATTTTTAACTGTAAAGTTAAGGAGATAACAGTTTAACTTATTTGGTTGATAATCAAATTTATTTTTTAAATAATCATGATTTGTATCATACTTTGTTCAACTGTTTCATTAATCAAATCATTCTTAACGTTCAATTTATTTAAATCGACCCTAACTCAAAACTAGGGCGGAAACCCTAAATTATAGCATGCATGTTGTTAGTGTGTTTCCTAATTGCAAGAAAATAAAGAATGTCTACAAACTACAAAGTAAAGTTTGGATTCTATGTTGTTGACTAACCTGATATGAGCTCTTTAGCGTGGATGAGCTGATACCACTTCTTCAGGTTTTATTTCACCTCACGGGGTGCATATAAGGGCATCAACCAACATGTGTGTATTTATGCTTTTTTTTTTTTTTATTATCATAGTTTTTATACTTAAATAGAAGTAAAATTTTGTTCTTTTAATTTTCTAGAATTTAGATAATAGTTTCCTATAATAGTTGATTAATTATCTAAAATTTTACATATATAATTGAAAAATAATAATAATAATAATTTGGCATAATTTTATAACTCAGTTACCCTTCCATTGATTATAAAGGTTTCCGATAGGGGATATGCTTCTTTCTTCAACCACTATTTCTATAAATTTTGTAAACTTTATCAAAATGTGACTAATCTTAATGTAGCAAAAAGTTTGGCGCTAAGGGAAACTTTTGGCATCACTAGCTTATCTTATCGCATTTTTCGATCATTGTCAAACGCATTAAAAATGACTCTCACATCTGCTTGCTAGTTTTAGAGGATTGCATAACCCTTATTTCTAAAATGCAATTGTCACAAATTTTATAAGTATTCCGGTCACAATGTGTATATTCCCATAAAATAGCACATTATTCTAAAACAGTTGTATTGTCATTCAATGATTGACATGTAACCCCTAATTTCCATTGTTATTTTTCACTAACGAAATCTAGTAATTTATCAATGAATTCTTGTTTTCAAAAAAAAAAAAGAAAAAATAATTGATTTTTATCCCACTCGAAAAATATATTTTACGGTATAACTCACACAATTAAATCTAATATTAATTTATTTTTCACTTATTGATCTTAGACAATAATGAATAAACTAGTTTTGGGGCATTTTTAATTTCGGTTTGACAATTAACTCAATTAACTATCAATATTGAATGTGCTTATTTAAATATTTACACGAATAATAAAAGGATAGTGCAACTCATTATAAGAAAATTACAATTATATAACATTCTCCTAATTTCAATTCTTATATTTTAAGTGACGTAAATATTACATATAAAATATAATTAGAGAATAAATCATATATAATCTAAAAATATTAATAGGGTATGCTCCATGAATAATAAAACAGGAACAAAAATTTTAAATGGGCCCACAATTCATGCAAACTGACCGTTTATCATCTGCTACACCATTTCGACCGTTACAAACAACCAATTGAAAATATTCAAAAATATTGTCCACTTTATCTCACCACTCGCGCTTTTACTTCTACCAGTCCCAAATAAAAAACACCTTTTCAGCTTTTCTAAAAGGAAATGGGAAATCCACAACTGACATCTCTCGTCCGGAGTGCCAAAAGCAGAAAATAGAGTGCCCACTCATACACTCTTTAGCCCTTTACTGCTAACCGTTAATCTTTCTACTGTCAACGGCTCAGATCTCTCTCAGTAAAGAACCCTCCCAAATTACACGACAAACCCGAATTTTTCCCCCCTCTCCCCACATTCAACTGTTCAAGCTTTCTCTACTACCAGATTTTGCTCACAACGCATCAAAATTCTTGCAATTTCAGACCTAAAGATCCAAACTTTATTGTAATCCAAGAAGTTTCAGCAATTGGGTTATCAAGAATACAAAAGGGCATGTTTGGATTTTAAGGATTTAACTTTCCGAAGTAGAATGCCAGTGTCCACAAGGTCTCAAGTGGTTGTCATCAACCAAATACAGGATGACTTTAGTCAAGAAGACCAAAGAAACAGAACGAGAAAAGATCAAGAAGAGTCACAAATGGGGAATTTAGCTAGAAATCCACACCATGGCCTGAAAGAGAAGATGAAAGCTCTGACCCATTTGTATGAACAGCAAAAGCAAGCCTCGAATGCTCTCAAGAACCCTACCGTAAAGCATGAGGAGCCAAGATTTTCAACACATCCCAGTGTGGACCTTCTAAGTTCGAAGAAGAAAGATGGACAAGAGCATAAGGAAGCGGGGTCCCTTTGTCATGTGATGAGGGAAAACATTATGCCCGGTCCAACAGTGACAAGGAATTTTGTGATGCCACGGCCTTTTGAAGTGGAAGAGGCGAAGGAAAATGTGGCTTTGGGGGCTGGAAATGACCAAATTGTGGGCCTTTCGTGTCCAAGAAAGGTGAATGTTTCGCATACTGTGGCGAGAAAGTTGTCAATGGGGGGAACCGCGGTGCCACATTCAGAGCCCAGAGGGATTAAAAGGGTGGTTGAGCAGGAATTGGAGAGTATTGCAGAGAAAAGGGAGAATGGTAATGGTGGGAATGGTAGCAGAATTCTTGTTTTTGTGAGGTTAAGACCAATGGGAAAGAAGGAAAAGGAAGCTGGATCAAGGTGTTGTGTGAGAATTGTGAATAAAAGGGATGTTTTTCTCACAGAATTTGCTACTGAGAATGATTATCTTAGGTTAAAGAGGCTTAGGGGAAGACATTTCACTTTTGATTCCTCGTTTCCAGATTCAACTACTCAGCAGGAAGTGTATTCCACAACGTGAGTTTGAAAAAAAAAAAAAAAAAATCATTTCATCCCTAATTCTTAATTCTAGTTTGAAACTTTCAGAAATGATTTGCCAATGTTGTCACATCAAAATTTGAGTAGGCCGCTATATATATTATGTTTGATACGAATTCACCATGTAATTTTAGTAAAAGTTCTTTAGGACCTAAATCAATATTAACATTCTAGCGATTTGAGTATCTCTACATTTCTGTATAATTGAGGTGAAACTTGATACTTTCTGATGTTTAATTAAGAACTAGGAATGATTAGGAATAGCATAGGAAGCTTTTACTTTTGACTCTTAGGATATGTCAGAAAGTCTGATCTTGCTGGCCTTATAGGCATTGATGGTTTCAAAACCTTCGGTCAAACCCCAACTGATTTTAGAAGATAGAACTGAGTCCAATAATCTAAACTATGCATTCTCAGCCTTAACTTTGGATTTATAAAGTTTATTTGATGTTTGAGGAACAAATTAATTTCCAAGAGTTTGTGACTGAAGCAAATGATCATTGTTTGAAATTTCTCTTTACCTCTTTTGATTAGAAGGAGGTAGTTGCTGACATTTCACCTGAATTTTCAGAACAGCGGAGCTGGTGGAAGCAGTTTTGCAGGGGAAAAATGGATCTGTCTTTTGCTATGGTGCCACAGGAGCAGGGAAGACATACACAATGCTTGGTACTCTAGATTTTCCAGGTGTTATGGTCTTGGCAATCAAGGATCTCTTTAACAAGATAAGGCAACGAAGCTTTGATGGAAACCATCTTGTTCACCTGTCCTATCTGGAGGTCTACAATGAAACAGTGAGAGATTTGCTTTCTCCTGGAAGGCCTTTGGTCCTTCGAGAAGATAAACATGTAGGTTCTCAATTGAAACTAATGATTTGTTGCATTAGTTTGAAGAAAACCTGTTATTATTATATGATATTACTGGCCTCAGAGTTTTCCACTTGATTGACTAAAAAATTTCAACATTTCCTGCAAATTTGTTCTAAAGGTTATATCTTTATTGTGAAGGTGCGACTACGTAATAAATTTCCATGAATTGAAATTGCCAGCATGAAATGTGTCTACTTTTTTTGCTTCTAGTTTAATCTCCTATAAGTCCCTAGATTGCCATATTTGTATCAGTGAGGAAAAAAAATCTTGTTTGGTGGCAAAGTTTATCACTGTCAAATGTCAACTGCACCTAAATGCCTATAGAAATACTTGAATAGTTAAGATTGTACTGGATGAAAAGCTATTCAATGTGCTGTACAAATTTCTATGGGTTTTCAAATTTCTCAGGGTATTGTGGCTGCTGGTCTCACCCAATATAGAGCATACTCGACGGATGAGGTGATTCCTCGATACCCTTCAGAAGATAAGTTTTATTTTCTTGAGTATGTAAAATCTCATGAACTTAAAAGTTGATTGTGTTACAGGTAATGGCATTACTCCAACAAGGTAATCGGAACAGAACTACAGAACCCACTCGTGCTAATGAAACTTCATCACGATCTCATGCTATTCTGCAGGTATTTTCATTTCATATATCTATTTAACTTGTGTGCTACATCTGTTTCTTTTTCTTTTTTTTTTCATACTTTTTATTCCATATATTCAGGTTGTAGTTGAATACAAAATAAAAGATGCTTCCAACATGGTTGTTCATCGGGTTGGGAAACTTTCACTTATTGATCTTGCTGGTTCTGAAAGAGCTCTTGCCACAGATCAGAGAACTCTTAGATCTCTTGAAGGTGCCAATATAAACAGGTCACTACTTGCTCTGAGCAGCTGTATCAATGCCTTGGTTGAGGGAAAGAAGCATATCCCCTATCGGAATTCCAAACTCACCCAGCTGCTCAAGGATTCTCTTGGTGGTGCTTGTAATACTGTGATGATTGCAAATATCAGCCCCAGCAATCTCTCATTCGGTGAAACACAAAACACGCTTCACTGGGCTGACCGGGCTAAAGAAATTCGGACAAAGGTTCCATTTTTAGTTTTCCTTGGCTTCTATCTATTCTAATATTATCATTGTGATTCATTCTCTTTACCATTATTTAGGCTCAAAGACAGTACATATTCCACATAGTAATAGTGGCCAGGTTTTTTATTTTGTGTTAAGAAAGCTATTACATGAATCAGTTCTCAAGATGGAATTTTCAACTTCTGATTGCCAAGTGTGCATCTCATTCTGAAAGGAGGCTAGTTTCAAGTTGGAAATAAGAACTGAAGAATTCTTCATTCTTTTGATGAACTGTCTTTCCATTTCCCTCAGTCCTGATGATGTGGTTTACTAGGTTTGCTTTCCAGTTACAGGGACAAATCAAAATTGTTGCATGCATACTGATATTTGTCTATCAGTTTTGTTGCCTCCTCAACAATATAATTTGATTTTACCTTTCAAAATTTCTGTTATGGGATCTAGAAAAATCTTTTATTGTGCAGTCTTGTGATGCAAATGAAGAAGTTCAAGTGCCCGATTCAGAAACAGATCAGGCCAAGTTGTTGTTAGAGTTGCAGAGAGAGAACAGAGAATTGCGAATGCAATTGGCTCGGCAACAGCAAAAGCTACTAACTGTGCAAGCACAAACGTTGGCAGCAAATTCTTCGCCTACTCCTTCCACACCTTCCACACTCTTATCCCCAGCACCATCTTCTGCACAACCTCATGAGAAACGAAAATTAAGACCCTCTTTCTTGGGTGGCAATTGCTTTACTCCAGAGTCCAAGAAAAAAGGAACAGATGTAACAGTGAGTTTACTCAGGAAGACCGTTAGGGAATTGGAGGCCGAAATTGGGAGAATGAAGAAAGATCATGCACTTCAGATGAAACAGCAGAAGGACAATTTTATCCGTGAGCTGTCACGGAAGGATGGAAAATTAGCAGGAACTGCTGGAGGGGAAGGAGTGAGAAGGATTGTCACTAGAGCTAGCCTGCGGCCAAAGCAACAACCACCCGAGGGCGAGTTGAAGAGCCCGGGCTATAGGTTTTTGTCTCCAGCTCCTACAGCAAAGAAACGGAGTTTTTGGGATATAACGACGAATAGCCCATCAGTAGCGACAATGAATGGAAGAAAGACAAGAAGCCATGTCAGTTCTGAGCCTGCAGCAGCCCCATCCATGCTTCTCCAGGTAAAGTTTGCTTCTCTTTCCTTTTCCTCCAACATTTCAAGTTTGATAAATGAATCAGTTTGCATGAACTTCATAGGTTATGCTATGCATGATTAAATTCAAGATACAATTGCTTTGAATAATTATGATGAATGTTAATTTTACTTTATAGTCTGTTTCTTCTTCAACTAATGCAGCTTGCATATCCTTGTTTCTGGTTTATGTTCATCCTTGGACCACATTTTGTCAATTTCATACATCAGCCTGGTTTTGCTCGCCAAAGGCCTGAAAATGTGATACGGTAGCGCACGATGGAGACGAAAAGCTTTGTGCTGACCGAGAGCCATATTGAGGAGAAAGTGAAATTGCTAGATTCTGGTGTCTCTGCATCTCCCTCTCCTCAGAAGAAGACCATTTGTGTGCTGAAGCTAGTGGTGGTGCAAAAATGAAGTGTTGGAACTGCATTCACGTATCACATGTAGATTCTTTTTTTTTTTTTTTTTTTGTCTTGTTAATGTTGACTTGATTTCATTAACTCTTTGAACCTACAAATCAGCGTGCTAACTTCTAACCATTTCTTCAACATTTTATTGAATTCTATTTATTCTTTCCTTTTAGGGGCATTATCTAGGCCTGCTTTGGCAATTAGCAGTGTTCATCTTTGTTTCTACTTTCATTTTTACTCTTGGAGAGTCTGATGGAAAACCCTGTAAGCAATGTAAGTATAAAATTTAGTTTAATGACAAGAATATAATTAGGGCTGGCAATTCGTGTTATCGTGTTCGTGTTATCGTGTTCAGGTTAGCGTGTTGGGGTATCGAGAAACCCCCAACCCAAACCCAACCCATTTAATTAATCGTGTCGAAAACTCCAACCCTAACCCGACCTGTTTATAATCGTGTCGACCCGAATCTAACCCGCGTAACCCGTTTAGTTGTTGATAGGTGATTTTTCTGTCCAAGTTTTCGCCACAAAAAAAGGTGACTGAATTTGTCAAGGAGACTAAAACATAAATGTTTATTTATAATAACACCATCTAAAATTTGAATCTATCAAATTTAAATCCATCAATTTAAATTTAACCATAATATTTTTATACATGACATCAACTAACAAAATACCACCATAGGAAGTCGTGTTGAATTTTTGATTTGAGAATTTGGAAGTTTCCTCAATTATTAAGGTTATAAAATTTAATTTTTTAAAAAATAATTTCTTAACGAGTTCATGCGTCAACCCGCCAACCCGTCGTGTCGACCCAAACCCGACTCGTTTTTTAAACGTGTCGACCCAAACCCGACCCATTTATTATACGTGTCGAAAATCTCAACCATAACCCGCTTTTTTCGTGTCGTATTCGTGTCAGGTTATCGTGTCGTGTCAACAATTGTCAGCCCTAAATATAATGTTGACTCGTATGATATTACTCAGTACTCAGAGGAAGAGACATAAAGCTTATTAAATCTATTTCCGATATGATTTCATAATCCTAAGTGAGAAGTGTTAACCACTACGCCATCTTCTGCTTGTCATTATAAACATTTGTTATAAAAATAATAAGGATATTTTTAATTAAAAAATGATAAATAAGAAAAATGATGGTAATTCACCAAGAAAATGAAATGTATGGCATGGTATTTCTACTTGTTGATAATTACATCTTCAACCTCAAGTTTTCAAATTTTACCTCAACCTCCTTCCCCCGCCGCCGCTTCATCACTCCAATCCCCCTTCCGGCTTCCAGGTCTGATTCTACTACACTACCATAGTGCCGACACCCTTTTGATTTCCCAAAAGTTTCCTCCTAAATTTTTCTTTTCCCCTAATGCTTAAACCCCAGCTGGGGTCTCTCATCTGTAAAGAAGTTGATTTTCTTCAACGCCTCAGGGAGCCCGAGTTGTCAGACAAATCGGTGGCGCTGCAAATTTATTTGGGTTTGTTCCATTGGAGGGCCCATTGAGTTTTTCTGCGAGAATTCATCAGCAGGTAGCTCTCGCATTTCCTAGTTTTGTTTCGAACAAGTCGGATCAAAGAATCTATCTTCATTTTGTTCTTGGATTGTGATTTTTTGAACTGATTAGGAAGGTGTTTAAATTTATTGTTATTGTTCAGTGTGCTTTTGTGAAATCGTTGCTGAGTTGCATGAATTTTTTCCTGTTTGTTCTCTGTTAGACTTTTAGGGGGAATTGTTTGAATTTCCTGGAACATGATATTCGAAAATGCCTAGATATAGATTGATTGAGATAGCTTTTGAGGCTCCCTACATGGAGAATGTTGGATCAATTTCAATTCGTGCAATGTTCAGAAACTAAGGGAAGGAGTAATAGTGCTCTTATGTTTTCCAAAGGAGCTTGATTTTGAAAGTAAAGTTTATCTGCTGAATGATTGTGGAATGTAAAGTGAATAACTACATGCTTTTTACTTACTGAGAGGAAGGTTAAGCTTCTCATTGGTGGGAAATTGGCTTGGTTTACAAGCGAGACAAGGTGTTCATTCTTTAGATTGATAATTTTACTGAGTTGTTAATGTTTAATGTTTCTTGATGTTTGCATGCTTGTCCTTGAGTTATGTTAATTGTTTCCTCCTTGCTTATATTCTATGTTCGAAATAGTTACAAACTTTAATTCTGTGAACCTGCAGAAAATATGAATGGTGCTCCTGCATCTAGTGGCATACGAGCAGCATTCTCCTATTGCGTGCAACAAGTAAGGAATTATGACTATCCTCATCACCTTTGTCTTCTTGAACTCCCTCCAAACATGCGAAGGGCTGCATTTGCACTCCGTGCTTTTAATGTTGAAACTTCTAGAGCTATGGATATTGCTTCTGATCCCAAAATTGGTCTCATGCGCTTACTATGGTGGCAAGAAGCCCTGGACAAGATCTTCTCCCATAAGGCAATTGAGCACCCTGTTGCCCAGGCGCTGACAGCTATGGTTTCAGAGCATAAAATAAGCAAGAGCTGGCTAAAACGGTCAGTAGAAGCTCGAATAACTGATGCCAAAAGAGAAGCTTCTGATTTTCCAGAAACTATTGAGGAATTGGAGCGGTATGCTGAGGATACTGCATCCACGATTCTGTACTCAACACTACAAGCAGGTGGTGTTGGATGCACTGCAGCTGATCATGCTGCATCCCATATAGGTAAAGCTAGTGGTCTCCTTGTGCTGCTTAGATCTTTGCCATACCATGCAAGTCGTGGTCGTCATTTTTCCTACATACCTGCTCAGGTGGCTGAGAAGCATGGGCTGCTGACGTATCAGGGTGGTCGGCAAGAGATTCTCATGGATTCTCGTGAGAGGCTATGTGATGCAGTTTTTGAGATGGCATCTGTAGCCAATACGCATCTGGTGAAAGCCCGTGAATTGTCTGGAACAGTCCCTCCCGAGGCTCACTCGGTGCTTCTGCCTGCTGTGTCTGCTGAGGTGATTCTGGATTCTCTAAGGCGTGCTCACTTTGATGTGTTTGATCCTAGGCTAACTGGAGGGATTTTAGGGATTCCTCCATTGTGGTTCCAATTGAAACTGAAGTGGCATGCTTGGAGAGGGAAGTACTGAAAGCTAGTACTAAAATCGGCTCATCTACGTATAGTAGGCTTCTTTGTGACAAGATCCTTAACAAGGAACAAAATGATTAACTTCAATGACTATGTTTACCAATAACTGGGACAATCTTCTGTCTCTCTGAAATGAGCTTCCTCAAAACAGCTGCTTGAACCCTTTTTCTTTTTGTTGCCAAGGGTTAATCATCAGCTTCATAGTTCAGCAACCAACAACTACCTTCCATATTTATCCAACTCAGTTTTCTTTCCAGTTAATGCCAATATAAATTGTTTACTCAAATCAGTTTTGTTTTCCTTCAGTGCATGCAAATGGCAAATATGAATTGATGCCATTTAATTACAATGTTGAATGTTGATGACAGTATTCTTGTATTCTCCCTCATGCTGATGCGCCATTAGTTCCCGTTAGCCATAAAAGCTCTGTTGATGAAAGACTTCTTCAGGGATTGTTTGGCTCATTTCTCTCCAAGTTCTGATATATAGTGCAAGTCTAAGAGTGGTTTCTAAAATTAAACATAGTTGAATTGTGACGTATCGTGCCCCTAATAGGCTCGATGTAATCGTAATAAATCTAAGATGAGTGAATAGTGCAAACACTTGTGATATATCCCATAATTCGAGGACTGAATTATATATAATATTTACCTTGAAATAATGGCCTATATTCCTTTGAAGAATCCTTGGGATTTTGTGTGCTTGGATGGCAGTTAAATCCAAGAATGCTTCTTTTTTCTGCAGAATATCTTTGTTAAAGGAAAGTACTAAAATACACGAAAGTTTCATCAAAGTCCATGAAGATATGAAGATTAGTACTTGAGAAGATTATCCTGTGGCACAATGCTTACTTGAATAAATTATTCAGAAAGCATCAAAATGAAATCTTTTGGAATAAACACATTTGCCATGCTTTTGAATCTTTGAACAATAATGACTAGGTGATTAAAAAAAATTAAATAAAATATCATTACTATAAATTTATGTCATCTTCAATATTACTATTATACTTTACGACACGTTAAAAAGAGTATAACACGATAAATATCAAAAAATATAATACTAATAATGTTGGTATGTATCTTTCTTAAATCCTAACGTTATTGGTGTAATATGTGAGGCAGATCCTCAAACATGGCCCATCCATCTATTCTTCTTTTATTCCACTTTGCACTTTGGAGAAAGCTATATATGGAGAGAAAGCCTTGAAACATGGAAAAAAAATAATAATAATAACAAAAACCAAATAAAGATGGCATATTGCCATGCCATGATTTCACTAACTATTGGTTCTCATCATAGCAAATACCATCTTTTTCCCTTCCCTACTCACTAGCTTGACCTCCTATAACAAAATTTTAAAAGAAAAAAAAGTTTATTTTTAATACAATTTTAAACAAAATTCGACCATAATTATAAAAACGTATCTGTCATGGTATTTTTATCGTCGAAAATATTCTATTTAAAATAATTTTACTGATGAGAAATAACGATAAACTATTTATAGTTTAAAATAGTTTTGATATATAATAATTGGTGTAATAATTACATGATCAGAATCATTGAATAGTCTTTGATCATATAGGCATATTAATGGTGGTTTATATGGCCATAATTACATTAATCAGTGGCATCCACTCACTAATTTTTATATTGACACTCTGAATTATAATCTATTTATTATATTTTCTTATAATTATTATTTTATAACAATTGATATCATGAAATATTAATATTTTTTTTATGAACTATTTTTCGTCTTGTAGTACTTGAATAGTTAGAAATATTGGGAGCAGTTAACCCTTAGTGGGCTTGTTTAACATTCGACATTAAAACCAAAACATTAGTATTTGGCTGCGGGAGTAATGATTGTGAGCATGAGAATGAGGGTGACATTTTCACAACTGAAGACAATAATGCAGCCTAACCTTAAATAAACAAGAATTCTATGATGTCATGATGTTTTTCTTTTGTTTTTTTTCCAATATTTTTTGAAGTTCTGCTAGTGTTTGACCTGTACAGTCCACAGTCGACAAATACAAAGGAATATCAATCACAATAACGTTAGAAAATGACAGGTTAAAAGCTAATGGTAAATACTGTTTCTCATGTTGAATGGCTTATGTTTGGATGGGGAATGAAACACTTTAATAATAGATGGAAGTAGCAAAAGAAATTAATAACTGATTACGGGGTTGATAACAGAATTATGTCTATTATTGAGCCGTATGGAAATTTTGAATTCGAGTCACGTTGGAAGTAGATCACACCGAGAGCACTTAGGAGCATGACGTTCCTGAGTTCGAGTCACACCCAGAAGTAGCAGATCACACCGGAGGCACTCAGGAGTCACACCGGACCTAAATTAATAAGTTTCACTAGGTGTTATATCTCTGTCATTGTACTAAAAAGTGTGTTACCATTCTCTTTTATGATTGACAACAATTCTTCAGGTAGAACCGAGTCATTTGAAAACGAGTTCCTTTTTGTATCTTTTACCACATCTCTCAGGAAAATTCTCTTTCTTGACTCGACTAGCATGTTTCTCTTTGCGATTCTGATTCTACTTGGTCGAATCCTCTCTTGCCGCACCGGGGAGCGGGTGATTTCCTTCGTTGCTAAGTGACTCAGCTTGTTAGCCTAGTGAGATGTTTTTTACAATAACTTTGTCTTATTAAATGTTTCATTCTCTTAAATTCTTATTCCATTTCTATTCAAGAACGTAGGTAGATCATATGATTATTATGTAATAAAATAGATATTAAAAAAGGGATGCATATGAGGATAACATGTCAGGCAACAAAAATTTACCAAATGTTTTGCTTTTGTGGAGTCCAATGATTAAGCTATTGTAAGTAATGGACTTGGGATTCTCATCCATGTTACTTTGATCAAACCTTATATGCTTTCAACGTTATGCACCAAATTCAATGATTGGAACATCTAATACCTTTGGATCGGATGCAGAAACTTACATTGTTTCTTATGTTATTTTTTTTTTTTTAAACTTAAAATTGTCAGACAAAAGAACCACACAGTCCAAGAAAGAAAGATGACAAAGAATACACAGTTAAAATTTTTTTAAAAGAAAGCATTGGCAAGAAAACCACCAATTTAGCAGCAGCAGCAAAACTTAACTCAGAACTGGTCCAAAATACAAATTATAAAGTGAATTTAATACACAATATGTAATACAAACTAAAGCTGTGTGTACCTTATGAAAAAACACAAAAGAAATGCAGTTTGGAGAAGAAAAAAGGGAACAAGATCTTTGATTCTTCCCAGAAATATTGTATGCAAGGAGAAGCAGTAATGTTGGAATCTTTGGAAAATAGTGCAGCCCTTCACAGAAAAACAGAGTATTGTCTCTCTAAACTGTTTGTTCAGTGAAAATTTGCATGATTTTGCTGTAGAAACTCAAGAATATGAACAATAATTGAGTAGAAAACTGCATGATGAACTTCCAGGATCTTTGTTTTATGAGTCAGGCTAAGTAATATATAGTTTCCATTCCACCCCAATATTAGAAGTTACAGCAAACAGAGATTTTTCACATTTTGTAACTGAAAAAACAAGGAAAAACCATGTCACAGTGGCATGATCTCTAACTTCCTACCAAAAAAAAAAGGGTAAAAAAAAAAGACACAAGAAGAAAATACTAAGCAGCTTTAAGAGTCTTTCTCTAGACTCTGAGCAAGTAAATACTAAGTTCAGGAGCACCATTGCTATCAGGGTTCATCATGTAGAATGCCTCTGAATCTCTGGAACCAACAACTCTCTCAAACTTAGCCCTCATGTACATTATTTCACCATCAGGATCAGCACCACCATCCCCCTTTCCAGGTAAAACCCCTGCCCCCATTGAAATAGGCTCCACTGCTTTCAAAACATTCCATTCTTTAGCTCCACATTCCCTCCTCGTCGCGAATCCGCACTTCTTCCCGTTACAATACGTCCTCCACAGAGGCTCCTCCAGCAATCTTGTGAGCTTCTTCTCTTCCTTGTCGCATTCCAACGCGATCCTAACCAAACCGGACGCCATTTCGTGGACTAATCCAGTTATTGGTGTAGCAAGCTCAATCAAGAACACTGGTTGTGAATTGGGATCCTTCTGGAATGCAAAATGTACATGCCCTCTTCTGTTACCAAAGAGTGTACCCACCACCCTGGTTCCAAGGCCTTGCTGGAAATGTGCCCGATGGCGGCCGAAAGCCGTGATAACTGAACGCAGCCTGGAAACTGCTATTGCCTGAAGTTTCTTCCTAGCAGCATTAGCAGCTGATTGTTGCACCTGGACCTGTTTATCATCTCCAATTTTGACCTCCTCAGTAAATTTTTTCAAAGAGCTGGACTGCAAAACCTGAGCCACCTTATTCTTCTTCTCTAACACAGCCTGATCTTCACTGGATTTGGAGAAAGATTTGAGGGTTGATGATGATATATGATCCTCATCTTCATTACTGACCTTTGTTGTCCAGTGGAACTGCCTCTTGGAGGCAAGGTCTTGGAAATTCTTAGCCATGGTTGTCCTCATCTGAGAAAAGAGGAAACCTAGAGGGAACAAGAACAAGTCCTACAATAAGAATGTTGAAGTGAGAATATGGAAGGAAGGAGAGAAGAATGAAATCATTTGAGGAAAATATTCTAAATCTGTTCCTTTTCTTATGGATTTGTATTATCTCTCTCTCTCTCTCTCTCTCACACACACACTTTTGTTTCTACTACTACTACTACTACTTTGTTAGTACACAGAGCACATCAATCTGAGAAGCCTGACAAAGAAAAACAAGAACTGCCCCACTGGAAAAAAGCATAATGGAGAGGAAGAGGAGGAGAAGTTTTTGAAATATAAAGAAAGGAATCTGGAGACATTGTTTTTGTTACTTCACTTTCTTGGTGGGGTACAGGATCAAAAGGGGACCTAGCTATTTCTAAGTGCTGACTCTTCTTTTGACCTTCAATCTTGAAGCAGTGAAATTGGAGTGCTTAAAAAGGTCGGGACTTGGGATGAAAACATTAATTTGGAAGAAAAAATAAAGAAGAATGCTATGGATCAATGAATGAATGATGTAAAAGAAAGAATAATTTAGGAAAAAAAAAAAAAAGTAAAGAAGAGAATTTTACAAAAAAATAACAGAACCACTAATATAAAAGTGTTGATTCACCCACGTTGGGTCCGCCTCTGCTTAAAAAATAAACAGCAAAAAAGAAAACAAAGGCAAAGAGACATCTCTATTCATACTGAAACTTGTCTCTAAGGCATTTCATTTCCAGGAGGAGGGATGATGATGCATGCAGCAGGATTTGCAGGGGGCAGACATGAAGCTGGCCAAAAAGACTGTTATTTTCTGAGTCATTCCAGCAAAATAATTCACTTGGATGACGTAATCTTTGAGAGGTTTAGGGTAGGGTAGGGTGGCATTGTTTCAGATTCTTTTTTATTCTCTTCTCTTCAGATCACCAACCACAAACTGACCTCCTGGGGATCAACAATCTAGTGGACCACACCTCCCCCAAGCATGGTGGACTAAAGTGAAAAATGATACTGTATATAGCTCTTTGTTAATAAATTACATATTAACGTATCTCTTTATGACAGGACGAAATCTAGTTCTTCAACAGTGATGCCTTTAATATATAATTTATTTCACTATTCTTGTTCTTGTTCTTTAGTAAGTTTAAAATTCTTAAATTTTATCATTATCGTTTTAATTATTTGTTTTATATGATAAAATTATTCACGAAATAATACCGTTTGCCCTTTCGGCCATTTTTATTCTCCCATTAGATCAATGACACCAATGATTATTCAGCACTAATATCATTTTCATTTCTCCTTTACAAGCGTCCCTTGGTCCCAATGGCCGAATACTTGCTTCTTGGTGCCAGATGTAGGATCAAACTTTTGTCCCTATACCCCTCTTCTTCAAAGTAGAAATGGGGAAAAAATGATAAAATTATCATCACAATAATGAATACAACAACAACAACAACAAATGAAAGAGATAAGAAAAAGAAAGAAAGATTGGAATGCCAATTAATGAGGGCCTTACCTTCCCCGCAATAAAGTGGATCAAAATTTAAGCATTCAAGTAGGACCTTTTACAATCATCTATGGTTAGCCATGAAGCACTATGCAAAGCTGGAAAAAAAAAAAAAAAAACCATTCTATACTAGCATCAAATCATTGCTTATCCACCATGAATTTCAGCATTCCTACCACTTAATCATGAAGTGCCTCCAGATTTTGTAAACTCAAGCATAATTTTTTCTACTAATCATCATTTTAGTTCCTACCCAGAAGATCAGAATTTTACCACAATGGGCCTCTCCATAGATGTCAGTAAGAAGATCATTCTAAAGTCTGAAATGACACAAGTAATCTGCATCAACTGATTACAGTGGAAGAAAAATTATCTAAAATTCCTGTGAGAAGCTAATTTAAACAAACCCTGATTAATTACTATAACCATGGATCCATACGGTACAACTTTATCAAAGCATAAATAACATCCACTACCCAACGCTTTTTGTACATCATGTGAGAAGGAGAAGCACTAATTAACGAGTTTAGGTGCTTGCCTACATTTTATGATAACAGCATTCCTATAAGTTAGCTAGTCAAACTGGGATTAGTCTCTGAATCAGGTTGTTGCTTGGGGACTGTGGCCGGAATAGTGGCACTACCATTCATTCTCGCACGAGCCTCTGCAAACATCCTTTGCTGCTCCGCTAATGCCTCTTCTTCAGTCATTTCAGCTCCATTGCTCCATTTCCCCCCTCTTACAGTATCCTGTAAAAGACGATTTCATCAGGAAAAAGGGGTGATATCAGAGTCAATTAACTTGAAATTTGAACCAACATAAAACCAATTGTGCCAACAAATTCTTCTTAATGATCTTATCTATTCAAGTGTAAAGCTTGACCTCAAAGCACAGTGTTCTACTTTTAGGATAAGAGAAGAAAACAAATGATGTAAAGAAGTTCATTGACCAATCCACTTGAAATCTGATACATAATGTAGGCCATATAACGGTACTATATAGAATATCAAATAACTGTAGTAAATGGACCACTAATATGAACTTCTCAAGTTTTTCTATTCCCTGCAAGTGAAGAAGCTAAAAGTGCAACTATGGTTGGAATTCCAAAATAAAGAAGCCCCAAATTGACCCTGGTTTAACTTTGATACCCAAAGATAGAATATGGAGTCATAACCAATAACTTTCATATGAGTTAACTAATTTCATACTCAAACATCCATGAAAGAACATATAAAATGCAAAATAGAATAAATCTTACCACAGTCTCCAGTTTGTGCTGTTCATATGCAGCATAAACTTCTTCAATATATTCCCCAAAACCAAGAACCTGCCACATATGTAAACCACCATGAGTATATGAATCCAACTCTACAGAAGGTTGAAAATGGTTATAATCACTCACAGAATGATCGAGTACTGGCCATGATGGAAATAATTTCAGAAAATGAACCAGCAATTCTTAACAATTACATACATAAAGAAAATTCGCAAACAACTAAGAGAAAACGCAACCTAAACTTAAGCAAAAAATTGAGAATAATAGAAAAGATCCCTAAAGTGCCATTCGGACTAAGCAAACCACCTCTAAAGCCTTCAATACATGTTCAGGGGCAATTGTCCTTTTCTCTTCTCTGCTACAAACTTCATTTGACTCTGATGAAATAAGATTGATGAACTCTGCAAACATGAAACAAGTCAATTACTAAAAGAGAGAACAAAAGTAGATTAACAATCAACAGTAAAGTGGATTAACTAATAAGCTAAAAAGTATCAGTCAATTAACTCACCTACACAACATTCAATTAAAAGATCCTGAGCATCTCTTGCAACACGAACATCCGGCGGCAACATCTCCTTAATAATTTTTGTCATAGTGGCTGCACATGATAAATATTATGAGTACAATCAGCAATGAGTAAACCTAAAAAAATTATTTACTACAGAAGCCATATTGAGAAGAAAACACATGATAACTGCAAACATCAATGTTCATAAAGGAAAAGAAAAGAACTTTTAACTTCTGATGATAGTTTTTCTTCAAATCAATATCCTTTCGCATGGATAAACTGAAACTAAATTCCAAGATGCATTTTTGGTAACCATTATTTTGCTAAATCATTTACAAACAGAAGTGTTCGAATATGTCACATTTACTCTAGCTGTACAACTTTTAAATTTTACGGTGATATCAACAAACGCTCACAAGTATCACAAAATACCCAAACAACTTAAAAATGAATGAAACATAGGTTTAAGTTTAAAGGCAGAAAGATATAGGCTTGAATAAACTTGTCAATTGATTAACCATCAAGGATGCCAGTAGAAAAGGGATCTGTTTACATATTGATTGCCAGCTTGTTAGCAGAGAAATAAAAATAAAATATCATATCAAAATTTATCTTAAAAAAGTTACCAACTTGTAGCAATTCCAGAGCCATGCAAAGCGCCGGCATGGTATCCAACCAGATAATTTAGAATAAAAAAGGAAAAAAAAAAAAAAAAAAAGCATTGAGCATACAAACTGCAGGCCAAGACCTTCTCAAAAAATATCAAAGCAAAAAATTACCAAAATAAAAACTAATTAAGCATGGGAGGAATAATATCATATCTACGAATTTATTGAAAAAAAAAACAGGGACGGAATAAGGTCAAGATATAACCTTTAGGAAGAGAAGCATCCTCTTTAGTTTTGCCTACTATGTCCATTGGTTCCATCGTTGACCTTCAAACCAAACCAAACCAAACCAATTCAAAAATTCAGCAAGTCCAAAACCAACAGCACAATACCTAATTTACCTAGTAAAATAACACAGATCTAAAGAGATTAGAAAAGGTAACAGAATCCACAAAAATAAAACTCACCGAGAAACACCAAATCGAGAATCGGATACAAAAAACGAAGAGATCGGTCGGTTTGAGCTACAACGGATGCGCGGCAAACGTGAAAAAAATATTGCAGTAAGCGATCGGAGACGGAGGCGGTGGATGGTTCTTTTTCATATTCATGGTGGATGGATTATAGAGAGAGAAAGAAAGAAGAGCGCAGGCGACTAGGGCAAAAAGTTATCCCTAAGCGCGTTCAACGAGGACTGCGTCCACGCGCCAGCATTGATGTGGCATGACTCGTGAGATAGGTGGGGGACCCGGGAGTGTGAGCGGGGCGTGGTCGCACGTAGAGGGTGAGAGAGTGGTGAATAGGCGATTAAAATTATGGGTAGTGTGTTTATATAGTCTCCGACTTTGAGGCATGAGAAAATTTTAAGACGGAAATATAAATTTTGAGGTGATGGGGTGAGGAATTCAATTCGCCTATGGGACTCAGGCACCGGTTCGGAAGGCGGAGCCTTTGAGAGGATTGAAGGGGAATTTTAATGGATATGGGCCTACTTATTCCATTGGGCTGATGATCTGAATGTTTGGGCTTTAGAAAGTGTAGTGTTTGGGCTTTAGAAAGTGTAGTGTTATAATTGTGTAACTCTTAAAATAAATAACTATAAATTTTTTTTATAAATTCTTTTATTTTTTGGGTGAATACTGATTTAGTCAAATTATTAATTATTCCTTAAAGTTTCTGAATTTAATCAAAGTCAAACATAAAAAAATATTAAAAATAAAAAAAATTTGATGATAATTTGTCAAAATGAAATTATGAAATGATGCTAATTTTGTATTTCAACACTTTAATAATATTTAAGTCAATATTTTTATTTATTTTTTTCGATCAAGAGTTAGATGTTATTAATTTGAATAGTCAAGTATTATGTTATTTTCAACTTGGGAAGGGTATTAGTTACCAAACTACATGGAGTTAAATGAAATTTATCCTAAATATAAAATGTTAAATTTATATTAAAATATAAAAAAATAATTTTCGAAATGAAAAATTCAAGATATAACTTACTTTCTTAATATTAGAAAATTAATTTTAGAACCGACCACGCATCTTATAGCGCAGATTAACCGTGGTTGCCGCACAAAATAGCGCCAAAGCCAAACAGACCACGCCTTTCAACAGGTTAATTCTCATTCTTCCTCAGTTTTTTATGGTTTGGATTCCAACTGCTGATTGTTACTCCAAGTATCATGGACGCCGATGAAGATGATTTCTTGTTTTTCGGAACACCGATTGAGCGGGAGGAAGATATCACCACTCGCAAGAAGAAGGCGGTGGCCGAAGCCTCTGGCCAGTTGCGAACCCTTGTTCCTTGGAAACAAGAGGTAGTTTACTCTTTTTAATCATTTTGTTATTCGAATAACCTTGTTTAATCGGAATTTTATCCGCGTTGTTAGTTGTGGGAGTTGAAAATTCGACGCTCTTTCCGAATTTATCAACCTTAGAGTTAATTAGTGTTTTTGGGTTAATTTTTTCGCAAACTGGAAACGAAATGTGGTTTTTGATTCTCTATGGAAGTATTAGTTACGTGGTACAATATAGGAGCCAAATGAAGTGTATTCATAGAAATTTGTATTTGCGGTTTTGCATTTGCCCAATGTCATAGTTGCTCAGTTGGGACTGGGTACTTTGGGATTTTGGGTTTCATTGTAGTGTTGATGTAATTATCTCTCAAACGTTGAAAATTTGGTTCTACCAGTACTTTCGTGTTTCCGAGACTAGCTTTGGCGGGATACAGGCGCATGTGGTTCTCCTATGTTGGCTTAGACAGAAGTGAAAAGTGAAATGCTGTCTTTTATTCATAGATGCACCAGACACATACATTTGGTAGTTAAATTGAGTTTTTGTTTCCTAACAATTAAAAATAGTCTGGAAATCGTTTGAGCTCGTTTGGATAGATTAGATTGTTCTGTCTATGATTTTCAGTGTAGATTGGGATCATATGTGCATGTTGTGCATACTTGTATTGCAGGTTAGAGATGAGGAAGGCAGGAGGAGGTTTCATGGAGCATTTACAGGTGGATATTCTGCTGGTTACTATAATACAGTTGGTTCAAAAGAGGGTACGGTTTGTTGTTCATTTTCATTCACCACTTAGTTTTTGAGTTATTATTTTCTTGGCCAACTCCTTGTTAATTGTTTGCCATAACCCCTGCAGGATGGACCCCACAAGCTTTCACATCTTCTAGGAAGAACAGAGCTGAAATCAAACAACAGAGTGTTTACAACTTTTTGGACGATGAAGAGAAAGATGTACGTATTACTTGAATGTAAAAGCTAATTCATCTTGTAGTAAGCTTGTTGATCTGGAGTATGTATCAGGGTGTAATTTACATAAGGATGGCGGTTAATCTCAAAATACTGATTTAAAACGTTAGCATGAAATCGGAGATCTAAACTTAATAAAGTTTTGTAGCAGAAAAATATCTAATGGTTACATTAGTATGGAAAAATGAGAAAATATTTTTTGTAAGAGTGTGTAGCTATGTGCAATGTGAATATATGCAGTGTCACTTTACTTACATATCATAGGACAAACAATACGTGAAAACGACAATTGGTGGACATGAGGCTAGATTTCCCTAAAATTCTTATACATTTAGGACCTATCCTCCAAGAAATAGAGAAATGCCTCTATATTTCGGGATTGCAAAGTACAATTGAAATTGGAAGGAAAAATTTATTAAACAGCCATAAGACTAGGGATACTTTATGGATAAGAATGTTGTGGGTAGCTAACGGTGAACATGAACAAAAGATGAGGTAATAGAAATGAGGATATTTAGATGGATGCGTGGACGCAACAGACTAGATATAATAAGTAAAAAATATATTAGAAAGAAAGTTGGGGAAGGGGGGAGGGGTAGCTCCATACGTGTGGGTAGCTGGAACATGTGGTGAAGAGATCTTTAGATGGTGAAAGATCTAAGAAGAACCTGGACAAAAACTATTGAAAGTGACAATATATACTAGATGGAACTATTTGTTTTGATAGAGCATGATGTAAGATATAATCCATGTAGCCACACAATATATTGGGACAATGGCTTTTTTGTTGGGCTACTGATGTGCAATTATGGGTTTTTTTATCTGATTTTCTAAAAGACCCAAAAAGAATTGTAAAGAAAGTAGTAAAAAACCTGATTTATTTAAACTTAAATGAAACTATGTGTTTGCGCAGAACGCGATGGCGGCTATTAATCCATATAACCGATCCTTCATAGTGGGACAAAGACTTAGTTGTTGATTCTAAAGACACATCATCATAAAGGTGCTTTCTTCGATCAGTTCATAGGACTTAAAGAGCATAATCTATTTCTAAACTCTCTTTGATCTGCATCCTAATAGAATAGCCTTATAGCTAATAAGAGGCTTATTTTGTCCTCCTTTGTATATTTTCAACATGCCAAATTGGAGTGATTGCCCAACAGTTAGGCCAGTAGCTGTCATGAAATTAGACCTAATAACTTAATGTTCCTTGTAATGTAGAAGCTATGCAGTTCCGATACTAATTTTGAAATTTACTAACTTGTAGGAGCTGGACGGTCGTTCCCTTGCTACATCCACACAGTTTGATACGTTTGGGTTCACCGCAGCAGAACTTGCACGGAAAGAAGCTGAGAAGGAAACAAAAAAGAGGTTCTTTTAAGTGCTAATCATGTAAAAATGTTAATTGATCTGATTAGTTAGAAAACCTTGTTATGCATTGTAAACTTAAACTAAAACCCTTCCTAAGACTTTTCTATCCAATTTACTCAGGCCATCAGCCATCCCTGGACCTGTTCCAGATGAGATTGTAGTTCCAGCCACTGAATCTATAGGTAAATTTTAGTTTTCTGTGATGAAGTTTGTATGTATTTTGATTATTTTTCTGCTTTCTTAGTAGAAGCAGTTTCATGTTGATCAGGTGTCAAATTGCTGCTAAAGATGGGATGGAGGCGTGGTCGTTCCATAAAGGAATCAAATGTTACTTCACTTAATGGTATGTCCTGAAGTTCATGTTTGTATGTGAGAATTTTGCTATGGAAAGTTTTACCCTTCCTGTTTGTTTGTAGTATTTTATCTGTAGGTGGAATATCATCAGTGAAAACCTTGTGATTGAGCTCATAGTTTCTTTTACTGTTATTGTTTTTAACTGGAGAAATAAAACCATCTACCTGAGTGTGACATTTCTTTCATGTTTTTCAGCTTTAGGGATTAGTTTAATCTTTCTCATTTTCCCATGTTCTGTTTTATGTTCTCTGTTGTTTGTTGTTGAATATCGTACTTTATGATTTATATTTTGGTGCAACACCTGTTACATAGATTTAAAGGAATAAAGAAGTACTCCCTCTGTCTACAAATATTTTACCTTTTAGACTTTTCAGTGTTATCAAGGAATAACAGTAATTATTAATTTAATTGGGTAAATTTTCCTTTTCACCCCCAATTGAGGAGTAATTTAACTGTTTATCCAAAAAAGTAGTAGAATTTAATAAGGTCACATACTTTGAGGAGGGGTAAAACAAGAAAAATTCAAAAATTTACCTAGATAACAGTAAGACGACAATTAGTAAAAGACAAACCACATTCCCTAAAACGACTAATATATGCAGACGGAGGGAGTATATGAACTAAATTGAGGTTGTCGATGTTGGTGGGTATCCTCTTATTCAATCAGAGCTTAAGATGACTCTCTTGATCAAACTGCCGATGATATTATTGGACCTCGATACAGATGCACATAGAGAAGCTGGGAAAGCTTTCCTTGCTCTTTCAGCTGATGAGAAAGCTGCAGAAAGTGCAGCTTCCAAACTGGTTGACAATGAGTCTCAGGCTAAATTCTATTCACCAACTGGAGATGATGGCATCCCAAAAAGTACTCCGGTATGCATATATTCTACTCGTGAAAAGCCTATGCCTTGAATCCGAAGTTAGCTGGTATTAGCTTGAAGCATCTATTTTCCTAGCACTTGTTATTTCTGATGAAGTTGTGCATTATGTTTCTATTTGAATTGCCAATTTCCATAATATTAACTTGTCAGATTACAGAATTGTTGACATAATATTACTTTATGGATATTTTGCTAATATGAAGTGGTTCTGTTAGCTACTACACACAATAGTATTGCTGAAGACAATCAAGTAGGTCAAAAAAAAGAAAAATATTGGATTTACCATCATTTTTTTTTTTCTCCATCTCTTCAATCTACTGCAGATTATGAGGAGATAATAAATCAAAAGTTGACACCAATTTTCGTGTCATACAATGAATAAATATGAAATGGTGCTAACTGGAAAAAAGAGTGTTGATGCCAAACTTATGCAGCTAAGAGTTCAGGTATTTTGATGGACCTCGTCAGAAAAGCAACATTTTGAGCCACAGGTCTATTTGCTTTCTTGAAGTGTGGTGGTACTTTTAATTGCTTAAAAATGTAGTAGGGAACAGAAGAAGTTTGATCCGAAAAGGTTTGTGATAATAAAGGTGGAAGGTTTTATTACATGAACAACAAAATTTATTCACTCTACTTTTCCATATTGTGGAGTTTGTACCATGTCTGTAAAAGTAAAATGTCTGTCTATTCTCTCTAGCTATTTGCTGATTTAATAGGAAAATTTGTATATTCTCCCTTTTTCTTGACTCTTTCATATAGGGATCACTTGCTTTTTCTGAAGATATATGGGTGATCTTTTCTTGTGTCATGCTTACTTTTTCTCCACCCTCTTGTTCAGGTTTATGTTATGAATCCAAAGCAGGACTTGCATGGGTTAGGTTATGATCCTTTCAAGCATGCTCCTGAGTTTAGGGGTATGTGAATTGCTTGAAACATCCAGATTCAAGCTGAATTGGTTTTTAATCTCCTTAATGCTCACTGCCTATTTTGTGATTTTCTATCTGAAATCAGAAAGGAAAAGATCACGAACGATGGGGACTAAGGAGACACATCAACGGAAACCTTTTCCATTGGGTGATAGTCTATTTGGTTTCAAATGTAATGTCATGCAAAGCATCTCCATATGATATCTCTGCTATTTTTCTTTTACACTTTTTTATTTTAGGATATGTATCTGATGTTTGGTGGTTTTTTGTCTTCATAAATTACTTGGTCTTGTGCCCTTCTTAACTTGGTGATATGAATTTATCAGCAGGAAGGGTTGCACCTGGTTTTGGCATTGGAGCACTTGAAGATCTTGACGCTGAAGATGAAGATGTATATGCACCAGGTGAATTCCTTGAAGTTTGCTGACTCTTTAGGTTTACCAGCGTTACTAGAGCCTGCCTTTTGTTTTCTCACATCTCTCATGGTCTATGCTCCTGTACACTGATCAACAGATTGTGCCTAAAGGCTCTCATCTTTTGTGATTTAAATGAGATGGCTGTTAGAATCTTACCTAAGTGTCTTACCCCCTCTTTGTGTGAACTACATTTTTTTGGTTGTCGTGAAGCCATTCATTTTTTGTGTAAGGATTTTCATGGAATCTGGTTGTTAGTACATATATTAGGTTCTGTCTGTTTTGGTTTTCCGAGCTTGTTGAGTGGCATGAATAGAAACATGGCAATTCCTACAGTTGCAGCCCTGAAAGTGGAAAAATGAATGAAGCAAAAGTGAGCATAGGTTTCTAACCTTTCACTATGTCAATGAAAGAAGAAAAAGACAGAAAAAGAGCAGTTAGTTAAGTAACTTCATGTAGGAGTCAGAAAATGACCTTATTTCAAAATTGAGATTAATTAGTTAAGAAACTATGAAATGGTATTCATTAATTTTTTGGGTCAGATGTATCACTTTCCACTACATGTTCAAAACAAAGCAAGTAAATTACATAATAAATGTTAAAATTTTTCCACTGCCTCTTCTCCTTCTCTGAAGGGATGATGATGATGTTAGTTTGTTTGAGACCTTATCTCTGCTGTTTAGATTGTGGTCCAACAGAAATTATTTGATTAGTAGATTCTGTGCCTCAATGTGAAGCAAGAATCCTGGATGGTGTTTAAAACAATCCCTTGAGTTCTCTTTATGGTTATATTTTGCAGCATACAAAGCTGATCCTCACCACTAGTTTTCTTCATCAGGTTATGACTTTGAAGAATCCTATGTTGAGGAGGTAGAAGAACCTTCAAGACCGATGATTGAGCATGTGAAATTGTTGGATAAGAAGGAAAGTGGTGCCTTGCCTGGTTTTAAAGCTGCAGCCGATTCCGACTATCGGCTGGAAAGGTAATCCTTGTGGTTTGTTTCTAGAAATATGTAAGTATTTAGGATGATGGTTGTGCCACCGCTAATGTGGAATTTTAGGCCTCTATTTGATAGTATACATATAAAAGATGTGAACTTGACAAAAACCATAAAAGGTGCTAAATCCTTTCTTGGAAATGTCATCTTAATGTTTTGTACAAGTAGTGTAACTCATATTTTCATGTCATATATTGACTTCTTGATGTTATATTCTCTTTTCATCTTATTTTCCACTTCTCAACCATTTCTGTTTTTTCATCTTGCACCCATCTTTTTGACGGTTTAACTCTTGAATTGGAGATATGTTTGGAGGTGATTTTTATGAGATGCCTGTATTGCTGGTTGCATCAGGGTATAAAGTTGTTTTGAGATGCAGCAATGCGTGTGGGTGTGAGGAAAAACTGTTAATACAGGATTTTGTTCGCATGAAATGTGAATCCTTTATGGATTGATTTTTAAATTTATTCTAATTTATCTTCTTCCATTTGACATTTAATTAGAGATCTTGATCATGATGTTTTAAAATGAGATATATTTGTTAGTGTTACAGTTTTAACTATTATTTTGTTCCAATTGTTTGAATCTATTTTAAGTCTGCTACTTTGGTTGATGAAAGGTCACTTTTCATTCACTTTTATATTTTTGACTTCTCTGTTGTATACCCTCTACTGTTGCTGTCTGTTTCTTTTATGAATTATTTCATGATTGTCCACAGATTTGGTCCTCCAGTTATTCCAAAGGATTTTGTCCCCCATCATAAGTTCACGACACCCCTGGTTGTTGGCAATATATTGAGTGAATCAACTCCCCCTGAAGTTCCTCCGCCTGAGGATAACAGTCTTAGAATCTTGATTGATGGAATGGCAGCTTTAGTAGCTCGTTGTGGGAAATTATTTGAGGAGCTCTCTCGACAGAAGAATCAATCAAATCCATTATTTTCTTTTTTGTTTGGAGGGAATGGTCAAGATTATTATGCAAGGAAGCTCTGGGAAGCGAGGCAGAAACACACTGATGAGAAGAAATGGCAGTTGAATGGGCAAATTGTACAAAATGTAGAGAAGATGACGGCAGAAAACCGTGGCAGAATTTTAGGTGAAAAGCCTCTCGAAAGGAGCCTTAAAGATTCAGCCACATCCTCCAGTTCTGTGGACAATGTCAATCTACAATTTCACCTTTCAGATACATTCACGACACCTCTGTCATTTGTGAGTATCTCCAACTGTTTATGCCTATTTCAGCAGGAAGCTAGTTGTTATGTTACTATGTCCATGAAACATACATGCTAAAGTGCATAATTCTTGATGCTGTTCTGGACTTCTGATTTAGACTGGACCAGTTGAAGTTGTGAAACCTTTCCACGATGACCCCCCAAAGCAGGAGAGGTTTGAGCAGTTCATAAAAGAGAAGTATCATGGAGGTCTTCGCTCTAAAGATGTAGGTGGATCAAGTAAGATGTCAGAAGCTGCTCGTGCTCGTGAAAGGTTGGAGTTTGAGGCTGCAGCCGAGGCTATTGAGAAAGGTAAACAGGGAAAAGAAAGTAAAGCCCCCAGTCTGTTGCTCGGAGATGTACTGCCTACTGCAGGGTTGCAGTTCACTCCTAGTGTGCTGGAGGTGAGTAATAAGGAATATGCTTGTTAAAATCTTTTAGGTTTCTAGAAAACTCAACTTTGACAGTCTATCTACAGCAAGCTAAAGTTGGAAAAGAAGAATTGGCGAAAGGAACAAAGTATCCAAAGAGGGAGGAGTTTCAGTGGAGGCCTTCATCTATTCTGTGCAAGCGCTTTGATTTAACTGATCCTTATATGGGGAAGGTATCCTATTTATTTTCCTTTGGCTTCTCTTCCAATTCACTTGTCTACCATTATCTAAAATATTTTAGCTGTTTTAGATGTCTATGCTCCTCTTTTGTGTTCTTGATCACCTGTGATTGTTCTTGTAGTCAACTTTAGAGAGCATTGATGGGATGTGCATACATTTTTGTTTTATTTTACTTCTTTTCGATCATTACTGGTGGACGTTCTCCCTTGTATTATCATTATCATCATATCATGCTAGATGTGCTATACAAGTACTACATTTTTTTGATATACTTGGCATTAGAATTTTATTATATTAATTAACAAGGTGCCGTATTTTTATTCCTTAGCTGTTTCCTCCCACATGGAGTACATGATATTTAAAAGTCATCTAGTTAATCTTCTAAATTTTGGTGATAAAACGTCTGAAGAACTTATGGACGTCATGGACCATGATACGTGTACTAGCCTCTGCCTGCAATTTTTATGTGAATATTGCACCTGTGAATAAAGAGGTTGCGTGAAGTTAGTTGACACATCGATGCTCTATGTAAAGTAGTTTTGGAAAGAGAACACTACACACGTATCAACTCGTATACTCATCGTACACATATCTCTTGCATCCCTCAAGTCTAGATTCCAACACTGTAAGGTCGGAAGAGACTGACCCCTAACCCCCAAGTTTCTATCTTTTTATTCTATCATGTGTATGTTTCATCACATGCATGTGGGAAACTGTTTCTCAAACGTTGATATGATGATTGTGTTATCCCCAAACATCAAAGGTTTTTGGCCCATATTTTGTATTCCTTTGTTATTGGATTTTGTTGATCTTCTCGCAAATGCTTTTCCTGGAGAAGCATGCTATTTTACATGTATCACCACTTGCAGCCTCCCCCACCTTCCCGACCTAGGAGCAAAATGGACGCCCTGATCTTCATGCCAGACCCTGTTGCAGCTGCAAAAGTAGAAGACAGTGTGGTGGTAAGTATGGACCAATCATCCACTTCTGGGATGAGCAGTGGTGGAACAACCAAGGTCGACGAAGCTATTGAGGTTGAGGTGGCTGCTGAAAATATTGAAAGACCTGTTGATCTTTACAAGGTTTGTCCTTGTTTCATGTATTTCCAAATTTTAAAATTTTGACAGTGATTATTTTAAGTTCTGGCGTTTATTCAAATTGGAAAAAAATTGGTAGGTAATTTTTTGTTTATGGTTGAAGTAATCATTGAAGAGATTTTGCATTACATTTCTTTACGCTTAATATTTCATTAATTATGGCGACAATTCTTTTTGTAGGCCATATTCTCTGATGACTCTGATGATGATGAGGAAAACAATAATCCAGTCTTAGCACAGGATCCAGAAAAGAAGAATGAAGTTGCTAATAAAACTCTGAATCGTTTGATAGCTGGTGACTTCTTGGAATCTTTGGGTAAAGAGCTAGGCCTTGAGGTTCCTCCTGATGTGTCTCTCTCAGAAAATACAGATGGTGGCACGTCTGCCAAGAAGGAAACTAGAATTGCTGCTGACAAGGGAGACAAGGACATCGAGCATGTACTTCATAATCGTTCCTCTGCTGATAATACTGTTGGTGGAAGTTCGATGGTGCCAGAAATGCCACAAAGCAGTCATCATCAGGGCATTACTCATTGGGTTGGATCTAATCTTGGTGAAAATTCTGATAGCATTAATGTGCGTACAGACGGTCAGAAAATGACTCAGTCTGTTGCTCCTGAGAGAGGTGGAAATGAGAATGTTGAACGTGCAGCTAAAGAGAGGAAAACTAGATCTCCCACTCATCAGCGCCAAAATGGGAGCAGTGACTCGTCAGAAAATGAGAGGAGCAGAAAACGTAGCCATCATAGGCGTAAGAGAAGCTATTCAGATAGTGAAACATCTGATTCATATGATGATTCTCGACATTATTCAAGATCTAAAGAGAAGAGGAAGAGATCATCCCGGGAAAAGAGTAGCAGTCGAAGACATTCGAAGCACCATAAACATAGACATAGAGGGTCTTCTGATCATCATGGTTCGGAAAAAGAAAGTGGAAAACGGAAAGACAGACGTAAACACAGGGATTGAGGGAAGTCTACCTCTTTCTCAGTTTAAACACTGCAAGTCTGGTACATTGAAAGTGCTGTTAATTCCTTTGTGAATAACTTCCAATGCCGAGGTACTAAACTTCTGAATCTCCAACCTAAGATCAGCGGTTTTATGGCCTGGCAGTTGTCACAAAAATAAAAAATGGTTTTTGACCGAGGCTTGTTAGGAGATGGCTGTGAAGCTTATGTACAATCCCTGCTGTTTGGGAATTTTGATTTACGACTGCTTTCAGGATACTTGTAGCCATTGTACCCCTCTATGTAGGCATGGGTACACTGCTTCCATTATACAAAATTTGCAGCACTTATCAAGAATATCTTTTATTTTCTTTGTTTTTGTAAGGCTGTTACATTTTGGACATGAAGTTTGAAGTTGGAACTCTTGTCCACTTGTCTTCTGTTGAACCTCATGATGAATATTTTTAGTACTGTTGTGATGTATTTGACTTGCATTTGACCATCACATATTAATCATCTTTGAGAGTGTAAAATTTTCCCCTTTTGGTCCATTCTCAGGGCACTTGCAGTTTAGCTGTTCCCTGTTGGAGGACAATCGGCTTGCATATAATGGAAAATTTGTCGTGCTATCAGCTATCTAACATCTAACATTCACACTATCAACTAACGGTAAGCGTTTTCAGTTAGTCCTTTCACCTTCGTCAATTTCAGAGTCCTCATTGCTGCACCCAAGTAATGGAAGATCGTAAACATTTTTTAGTACATTTATCAGTTATCGAAAATATGTACTCTCGTGATATTGTTTACTATGTATGTCAAATTCCTAATCTACAAAGTCGTCGTTGGACGATTTCCAGCATTCTTAATATAATATATATAATATATGCATTACGTTGTTTTCAAACAAAAGAAACATTAGTGTTAGAAAGAAACCATCGCCTCGTGTTTGCACATACAACATCCAGGCACCGACGTTATTCTTGCAAAACCATGATCTTATAATAGTTTTTTGTCCTTTTCTCAACCACTAAAATTCCCTCATTTATAAAAAAAATAAATAAATGCATGGAGCCGTCAAGACAAGGATATCCTTGACTTCACCGAATATTCAAAGTCTTGCAAATTCATCACAGTAATTCTATTGGGCCGATACTGTAGATTATTTTTTTTTAACTTATTTTCCCAAAGAAGTTTGTATGAACCATAGTTTTGTTGTTTGGACCTTGGACCAGGATGTTACAATTGTTGGTAGATGATGACAGGAGTTGATTTTTTTTAGCCTTTTCTTCGTTGTTCTAGTATCTGTTGACAAAACTTATGATTCTAAATCCTTAACACAACAAAAGAGGTAGCTTTTCTAGCTTTTCCTATTCTTCCCAGGTTGTTGGCAACTACTGATAAATAACGTGGTCGTGATTATTTGGGTTCGGTTAAAAAACCCATGTGAAACATTGGTTATCTTCAGCTTCCTACCAGTCAAAACTCTCAGCCAAAAGATACCCTCTATGCATAGGACTCTGATCGCTTCTGTTTATAGGCATGAGTCAGTTCTGATCGACTCAATTAGGTAGATGAACCAATCAGTCTTAAGATTGAAAAACTGCTGTTCTTTAACTGAGTTGTATTGCTGAGGGGCTGCTCCAGAGCAATCATTACTGTCATGAATACTGAATAGTGACATTTCAAGAACTGCTTTTCTTTCTGGAATGGTGGGATTATTGATAATAGTTGTTGTTGCTTACTTTTTTTGCCTCAGAGAGTTCAAATATTTGATCATAGTGAACTCTCTATTAGTTTTTGGACTATTTTCTTAGCCGATAGAGGTTCAACAATTTGGATAAAAGGGCTCATAGTAGAAAAAAATGGTTATTGGTAGAAGGAAGAAGCAGCATTTTAGTAGTACCAGTAGCCTCTCAAGGCAAGCATCCTTAGAGCACTCTCTTATTGGAGGTCCAGGCTTTTCAAGATTAGTCTTCTGCAATGAGGCTGGAATTCCTGATGCAGTTTCTTTAAATTATGAAAGAAATTATGTGAGAACTACGAAGTATACTGCAGCAACATTTCTGCCAAGATCATTTTTTGAGCAGTTCAGAAGGGCCGCAAATATGTTTTTCCTTCTCTGTGCAATTTTGGCCTTTACACCAATCTCTCCTACATCTGCCCTTTCTTCTGTGGTTCCATTTGCTTTTGTGGTTGGCATTTCTATGGTTAAGGAGCTTGTTGAAGACTTGAGGAGGAAAAAGCAGGTAAAAAATGTTTGTATTAGAAGTTTTACCCATTTTCTTGATTGGATTTTTCTGAATGCTGTTTGTGTAGTTTATAGTCCAGGTCTCCAGTCATTATATTCTTGTTATTTTATTAGCTAAACTGGAAACTGTCTTAGTAATTGTAAGCTCACCTTTAACATCTGCTGGGGAAAAAATAGAATTCATGTTTTATTAGCTAAACTAGAAACTGTCTTATTGTTTGAAAGTGGCACCTCTGGATTGGTTATTTGCAATGTGCATTTGAATTTTCCTATCTGGCTTCTTCACACAGTTGAGTTGCTTGCATCCCTTGTGAACTCATATGTTTCTCTTTTGATTCAGAATTTCATGTTTTTCCTTTTCCACTCAGACTATAATCTAGTGTGTGGGAATAATACCAGGATGTTGAAGTTAACAACAGACTAGTGAAAATCCACCAAGGCAATGGCAGGTTTGAACATGTAAAGTGGATGGATTTGAGAGTTGGAGATGTAGTTAAGGTGGAGAAGGATGAATTTTTCCCTTCTGATCTTATTTTGCTTTCCTCGAGTTACGAGGATTCAATTTGCTATGTTGAAACTACAAATTTAGATGGAGAAACAAATTTGAAGCTAAAGCAAGCAGTGCAAGCAACATCACAGTTAAATGAAGATTCAACCTTCAAGAACTTCAGGGGGTTAATTAGATGTGAAGACCCTAATGCAAATTTGTACTCTTTTGTTGGAAATTTGGATTTTGAAGGACAGCAATATCCTCTGACACTCCATCAACTATTGCTAAGAGATTCGAAGCTGAAAAACACAGACTACATCTATGGAGTAATTATTTTCACTGGCCATGATACAAAGGTAATGCAGAACTCTGTAGGATCCCCATCAAAAAGAAGCAAGATAGATAAACAAACAGATAAACTTGTGTACCTGTTGTTTGCTGTTTTGTTTCTTCTCTCTTTTATTGGTTCAGTATTCTTTGGAATTACTACGAGCGAGGACTTGGAAGATGGGAGAATGACAAGATGGTACCTTAGACCAGATGAAACCACAATATATTATGACCCAAAGAGAGCACCAACTGCTGCAGTGCTGCATTTCTTCACTGCTCTGATTTTGTATGGTTACTTGATCCCCATCTCCCTGTATGTTTCCATAGAAATTGTGAAGGTTCTTCAGAGCTCTTTTATCAATCAAGATTTGCACATGTATTATGAGGAGAGTAATAAGCCAGCACGAGCACGTACATCCAATTTGAATGAAGAACTTGGCCAAGTTGACACCATACTTTCTGATAAAACAGGAACTTTAACTTGCAATTCCATGGATTTTGTTAAATGTTCTATTGCAGGGACGTCCTATGGGTGTGGAATCACTGAGGTCGAAAGAGCTTCAGCTGGGGTAAAAAAGCCACCTCTGGTGCTAGACAAATCAGATAAAAGTGTTACTGAAGTTTCCAGCAAAGCAAAGCCATCTGTAAAAGGTTTCAATTTTGAAGATGAGAGGATCATGAATGGCCATTGGGTTAATGAGCCTCATTCAGATGTTATTCAGAAATTTTTTCAGTTGTTGGCCATATGCCATACAGTCATACCAGATGCGAACGAAGAAAGTGGAACAATATCTTATGAAGCTGAGTCACCTGATGAGGCTGCTTTTGTAATTGCTTCCAGGGAACTTGGATTTGAGTTTTGTGAGAGGTCTCAGACAAGCATCTCTATATATGAGACAGATCCATCATCTGGAAAGAAGGTTAAAAGGTTTCTTGTTTCGACTAACTTAAATTTAATCTCGTTAGTTCAGTTATTGAAACTTTGAGCCTATCTCTTCTACTCCTTACGTTATGCTTCTATATACAATGTTTTATTACGCTTAAACAAAATGGAGGTTTTGGGATGGTGGTGTGTCTTAAAGATATCCTGCTATTTGTTCAGAGTTTATAATCTTCTAAACACCATGGAGTTCAGTAGCTCGAGGAAGAGGATGTCTGTGATTGTAAGAGATGAGGAAGGCAAGCTGCTTCTACTTTGTAAAGGTGCAGACAGGTTAGTGATGGCATATTATTTGGAGAATAGAATACATTACCCATGCATTTCGTAAAATTCTAGCAAAAGTTATTGATGATTAGGAGTAGCTCCTTGTCATTTTGTCGCGTTGAGCCTTACATTTCACTATCTACCAAGGATTCCATTTTTATCTTCTAACTGCATGCACACCACACAATCATATGCAACAAGCCTATCAATTCAAACTCTGGCCATATTTGTTCCTATTCTGTCAAAACAGAGATACAACAGATACAGAAATTTATGTCTGAGTTCTCTTTATGCTAAACTATCAGTGACATGCATGCATAAAATTACATATTGATATATGGAAGACTCTTGTTTCACTTACAGTATAATGCTTCAAAGACTGGCAGCTAATGGTCGGGATTTTGAAGAGCAAACAAGGGTACATATTAATGAGTATGCTAATGCTGGTCTGAGAACTATGGTACTTGCGTATCGTCAACTTGATGAGGAGGAGTACCACAACTATAATGAGGAATTTATTAAGGCAAAAAACTCCGTAAGTGCAGATCAGGAGAAATTGGTTGAAGCTGTTGCAGAAAAAATAGAAAAGGATCTTATACTTCTTGGTGCTGCTGCTGTCGAAGATAAACTGCAAAATGGGGTATGCATAGAAATTTACACAGCTTGACTTATATTTGTTCTATAAGTAAATTCTCCATTAAAGCTTTAGGAAAAGCTTTTGCTCTCTAAGTACCTTGAAATAAATATATCATGCACAGGGAAAGCATTGCTACTCCATACTATGCACATAAAATTTATACATCAGTGTCATACACAATATACAAATTAGAAAGGATTTTCAGGAGTAATAAAGAACTTTGAAACTGGCTCTTTTCTTTTTGTTAATGACAGGTTCCTGAATGCATTGACAAGCTTACACGAGCTGGAATAAAAATCTGGGTTCTGACTGGAGACAAAATGGAGACAGCAATCAATATTGGGTACTGTTTGTGAGAGTTACAGGCTAGCACTGCAGTTTGTGCTCCATTTCGAGTCCCTTTTTCTGACTTAAATTTTTGGTTTTTAGTTTTGCTTGTAGTTTGCTTAGGCAAGGAATGAAACAGATAATAATCAACTCGGAGACATCAGAACTTGAGGCTATTTCAAAATCAGTGGACAACTTGGCTGAAAACGAGGCAAGTAATAAATGGCTAATATTCATATCACACAAAGTAGATTCTTATGGTTTGTGCGAGAGATTGACCAGAATAGGAAGTATTTTGAATGGTCATCTTACTAATAAAGGGTAGGAGTTTTAGAACAGTGTCAATTGGGAGAGATTATCCATTGAATAATACTCCATTCGACTCTTTTTCTAGCAAGGAGGGAGTACTAAGCAGCATTTCCCACATGAATCCTGACATACATTTTATAATTCACTTTGATGAAAAACAATCTATTAGGCAAAATTTATTAACACATACTGTTTACATGTCCATTCTGCAAATCTTAATAAATGATGTATGAACACCTAGGCAAAAAAAAAATTCACGGGAACAGTTAAGTTATGCCATTAAATGTTTCGTAGCTCTGCAACAATGTGTACTTGGTAACTGATTAAAGATCCCATAGGGTGAACAGTACAGAACTCCAAATGCAAAAGAAACGTTCTTTCAGTTTTTAATGTTGGTAGATCAATTAACATGGCACATCCACTTCTTTAATTTTGTAGGCACTCAGGGCGAGTGTTTTTCATCAAATAGAAAAGGGTAACCAGTTACTTACTGCATCACATGAAAAGGTTGAGTCACTTTCCTTGATCATTGATGGGAAGGCCCTCATGTATGCTCTGGAATATGAGATGAAGGACATGTTTTTAGAGCTTGCAGTCAGCTGTACAACTGTTATATGCTGTCGTTCAACACCTAAACAAAAAGCATTAGTGAGTCACTCATTCCTCATTTGTTATGTTTCTGCTAACAACCTTATTCATGAACTATTTTTAGCTTTCATATTTTGCATTTGGATTCCACATTGAAGTTTAAGCATAAATCCTTCTTTGATGTTTTACACATCCCTCCATCCAACTAAAGGAGTTGCATAGCAAGTTATCAAGTTTCATGACTGCTTTCCATTTCTATGTGCTCATATCAAACTTCCTTGAATTCATACTACAGGTTACAAGACTTGTAAAGACAAAAACTGGTAAAACAACACTTGCTATTGGGGATGGTGCAAATGATGTTGGAATGCTCCAAGAAGCAGATATTGGTATTGGTATAAGTGGTTCAGAAGGAATGCAAGTATGTATATATTTTTAGACATGTACTTTGGTCATTTGTATCATTCAATCAACTTGGATATTGAAGTTCTGGTCTCTTATTGTCTTATGATTTTAGGCAGTTATGTCGAGTGATATAGCAATTGGACAGTTCCACTTTCTGGAGCGCTTGTTGCTTGTGCACGGACATTGGTGCTACAGAAGGATCTCATCAATGGTAACATTTTCGCTTGAGCATACCGGGTTTCAAAGATATGTGAAAAGTTTCCGCTTTCGCCTATCTCACCCTTGCTAACTTGACTTCATTGTTATATCAAAAGAAACTAGTTTGAATCCTAAGTTTAACAATTTAAAGTGGAGATTATTTTGATGCCTAAAATACTTTTGCATGGAGTCTGGAGTTTAAGAAATTATTAATAGTTGAGCCTAATTGAACACTTGGCGTACTCAGGAAACATGGTTCTCTTATTATTTTGATTATGTGGCCTGATTATGATACCTTTCATCTTTAAAGACCTACACCCCTGCACAAAAAATATCTAAAAAGACTCATGATGAATATCTCCTTGTATTCTTTGTAGGTATGTTATTTCTTTTACAAGAATATTGCATTCGGGTTCACTCTTTTCTTCTATGAAGCATATGCATCCTTCTCCGGACAACCTGCATACAATGAATGGTGTTTGTCACTGTATAATGTATTGTTTACATCTCTCCCTGCAATTGCCCTTGGAGTCTTTGACCAGGACATTCCTGCACAGTTGTGTCTCAAGGTAACTTCAGAACTTCAGATTTTCAAATCTTGTTTTAAAATAATGAAGCATAGCTAAAGACTAACCGAGATTATTGACACTGAAATACGTTTTGGTTTCAGTTCCCTGTACTTTATAAACAGGGCATACAAAATGTTCTTTTTAGCTGGTTCCGGATCATTGGCTGGGTACTTAATGCAGTTTTAAGTTCTACCTGCATTTTCTTTATTTGCATTCTTGGGTTGGAGAATCAAGCTTTTCGTAGAAGTGGTGAAGTTGTTGGGCTAGAGATCCTTGGCGCAACCATGTACACTTGTGTGGTGTGGGTCGTCAATTGTCAAATGGCACTTTCTATTAATTACTTCACATACATACAGCATCTCTTTATATGGGGAGGTATTGCATTTTGGTATGTATTCATCGTGGCGTTTGGAGCCCTTGACCCCAGCATATCGACAACTACCTTCATGGTTTTCATTGAGGCCTGTGCACCTTCTCCATCCTTCTGGTTCATTTTGCCTGTTGTAATTTCCATAGCTCTTCTACCATACCTCACTTATACAGCAATCCAAATGCAGTTCTTCCCCATGCACCACCAGATGATACAGCTGATTTATGGTCAATCTGACAATTTTGAGTATTAAGTTTGTTTAGGGAGATCTTCCACACTGCCAACATTAGATCAGAAAGGGCCTTAAATATAGCAAGGTGAGTGAAAATTTAGTTAATATGACTGGAGGAGACAGATAGCTTTGCTGTAATGTTGTGAAACTTTTCTGGTTCAGCATTACATTTGCAGGATCACTAGTAAGAAGAGACTAGAGAGAAGGTAAAAGGAACTTGTAAGGAGGTCTTGAACCCTGTATGATCTTTTTATATATATTCAAGAGAAAGGAAGTTCTGTGCATTTCTCAGTTCAAGAGGAACATCTAATACTTTCTGAATGAATGAGAACAAGGGAAAATTGAAGAAATCATGACATGAGGAAAATAGAAACTGGAAATCACCATTTGCATTTCCTCTTCCTCAATTTGGGAGCAGGACTGCATCTGGATACTCTTATTACTCTCTATACGAAGGAATTCCTACTCTAAAACTCATTAATTTTGGTTGGAAATTAAGTTTCCAGATGATAAACGAAAGTCATCTAGATTGAAGACCAAAGAAGCTTGGTGCAGACTTGGCCATGATTGTTGTAAATTCAGTAAAGCTGATAACTCCATCTCCATCTGTATCAGCCTCTTTGATCATCTCTATAAGCTCTCTGTATGTTAATGGCTGTCCCATTTTGGCCATTGATCCTGCAAGTTCAGCCATGGTGATGTACCCATTACCGTTGCGATCAAAAGAACGAAAAACCTCCAGTATCTGTTCTTGGTTTGCCAATAATTCTTCATTCAGGTCAGGCCTTATAGCATTTACCAATTCATCAAATTCCACCGCCCCGTTCCCGTTCGAATCCATGCTGGCTAAGAGAAGATGGAGTTGATCGCCTGACGGCCTTAATCCCAGAGATCTTAGCAATGCTGCAAGCTCTAGAAGAGTCAAGCTGCCATCAGAATCCATGTCAAATCGTGAGAATATGTATCTAAGCTGGTTGAGTTGATCAACGTGTATCAAGCTCATCTTTTTCATTTTACTGTATGGATTTTATATATCTGAAATGATAGCTATAAGGGACCAAGAAAATGCTGCAAGAAACTGAAAAGAAGGAATCGAAATCTGGGAGATTGCTTCAGAAACTTTTGCTGGAATTGGGAGTTGACTAAATTGCAGCAGAGGTTTGTTCATATGAAGGTGAAGCTGTTGACGTTTTATGTTTACATAATGTGCAATGTCGGGTCGTTTCATTTGTTTTTGCGAGTTATATAGTCATGAGATGCCCTGGACCAGCACATTTGTTAGGCCTCTTTTTTCCACTTGCTCAGTTCCATGAACCTTCAAAAGCTCCATTGTCATTTTGTTGTTTTGTACAGCTTTTACAAGTCGTCCAGTAGCCCAACCCCAATCCCATCTTCTAAGGTTCCAAGAAGATGCTTAGATCTAGTGAAATGCATAGAATATAATATTTGGTAGTTTACTATAGAGTATGGTTTTGAATATTCTTGTCAGTTTCATATTCCCTGCAATCCAACTTTCTTTTGAAATTAAAAGAATGGGACAGCAAAATGTTCATATAAAGTGCAACACAATAAGGTGAAAAAGATACCCAGTGAATATTCTTAATGCTAGCAATAATTGCAGCGAGGCGGGCGGTGGTGGTGTCGGTGGTCAAACAGTTGGGTTTTGAAAATTAGTCAACCGTTAGTCGAAGGGTATTTTCGTTAAAAATGACTAAAAATGCTAATAAAAAAATATTAAGAGATGAATAATGCAGCCGTACTATTATTTGGGACCAAAAGTGGTACTACCTTGTTAAGAGGGACCAAAAAAGCAATTCGGCCAAATAGATATTATAATGGATGAATGCCCTCATGGATTCAGGCTGGAACCCCCTAGACAGATCATATTAATCAGCTCAATAATAGCACCACACAGCACTTGAAGTTATTTCCAAGAAACATACCTTAGATTTCCTAGGATCTAAAGCAAAAATTTCATTCATGTAGTGATAAATCATAAGCTTAAAGAAAACAATCCAGATTCAAATAGGCATCTGTCATTGATTTGCTTAAGTAGCAGTCCATACATGCATGCAGCTTAGTAAGAAATGATGCAATTAGTGACAACAGCTCATACAGAAACTCATTCCCTTCATAATTTACACTGCATCTGGAGCCACGGCCTTAGCGTCATTGCTTTCTATTTGGCCAGCCGTTGCCTTGTTCCCCAAAACTCGATCATCATTCGAGGCGCATAAGCAGCATTTTCGCCTCAGCCATTCGAAGAGACCTCCATGCTTGATGCTTCCAAGAGGTACCGTACTTCTTCTACCTTTACAAATCCTCCCTATAAAGCACGAAACGATGGCGAGAAACGTTAGGACAGAAATGACTGCAAAGAAGGGTCCTATTGATCCTGAAGAAGTACTACTGCTTGATGAAGACACTCCTTCTGCAGGATTAGGCAATGCTTGTTGTGACTGCTGTTGTTCATATGGAAATGCTGATGATGGTGAATAAGTTGTTTCCATTTTCACCTTTCTGAATAATACACTAGTGAAATTAATGATCTAAGGATCATGCAAATGGGATAGTATATATAGAAGTGATTCTTCTTGAGACTAGCAGCTGAGTCTTCTTAGTGTTTAAGATATTGAAAACTTAGCATACTCTTTGTTTTGGTATTAGCTTATTAGAGATGAGGGCTTTTAGATAAAGAGAAAGATAAAAAGAGATTCCACAGTGTTAAAAAGTGAATCCCCATGTGGTTTCATTGTTTGATTCTCCTTCCTTAATTCCTTCAGTTTCCTTTGTGATGACTTGGAAAAGTTGATTGATGAGAGTGCATTGTTTGATTCTTCTTCCTCCTCTGGGATTTTGTTTGTAACACAATAGATTTAAAGTTTTGATTACTAATCCTATTGGTTTTATGTGGGGTACCAATCATAATCATGGGGTTACAACTTTGTCTCTCAATCTATTTTTTAATTTACTCATCTATTCTATCAAAATATTTTCTAAAGTGACACCTAAATAAATTTTTAGATAGCCGTAGTCTCTTCTCTCCCAAACTTCACATTCATAATATTTCTTCCATCACCTTCCCATCATGGGAGGATTAGGGAAATCAATTTGTTGCAAGCTTTTGTTTTCTTGTTTTCAGTTTCGTTATCTAATAAAGGGGATTAACCCCAATCTTTATTTTATTATTCATTCAGTAGATTCAGATCTACTGGTAGAGTACTGTTCATTCAGTAGATTCAGATTTACTAGTAGAGTTTCGTTGATGGTGTTCGTTGTTATGGCGACAGTTTCGTTGGTGAAGTTAGTTGGTATGGTAGCGGCGTCGTTGATGATGTTAGTTGGTTTGGTTCAAGAAAATTCAGTTATTAGATTTATGGTTTGGTATTTTCATCAGAAAATTAGTGATGTATCTTTGTTCGGATTAAAATTTTAGCATGTGGTATATCTACTGCTTGATAAAGTAGATATATATAGGTTTATCCGTAATAAATACAACAACAACAATGATATTCATACTTATAAGTTGTGTTTGTTTAGCTGTATCTTTCGTTTGTCAATCGTTGCTGGACGTTTTTCAGTAAATTAATATATATCTTTTATTTCAAAAAAAAAAGAATTGTTAGATATCAATTTTCTGTAAAGTTATTTTTCCTCCAAGATTATGAGACGGTAGTCCATAGTTTTTGACAAAATTGTCCTTTTACTTAAAAAAAGAAGAAAAAAATATTGTAGAAAGTATTTTAGTCCAAATTAAGACAATGAAAGATAAGAAGGGAGGCAGTAACTAATAAAACTAATTCTTATATTATACTCCCAAAAGGAATAATGAAAAAATACAACAGTTGGAGGATGTAATGAAAGCAGGATATATTAGTTATAAATGATAAATGCCAACTATTGAGATATAATTACCAAAATAGTGTCATCAATAATAGTAAATATAAATCGTCTTTATTCATTTCATCGATATGAGGCGCTTGAGGATGAAGATTTAGAAAATAATAAAAATTTAAATAATTTAAAATAACACGAGCACACTTTATCAAAACTATGGTTTGAACTGTGATGGACTATCTAATAATTTGTCAAATCTTACTTAGGAGATGACAATTTATTTTTTATAATTATTTAAAATTCGAGTTTTTTAAAAGGATAAAAAGTCAATTTTAAAAATAAATTAAAAAATATATCATGAAAAGAGACCTTCCTCCCAAAATAAGTATTTTCTTTCCCATTATTTAATTGGTGACACACATACTCACGCACTGAAATTATTCAGTCACTGATCCGTCAGATTCCTTAAACAGGATCCGAACACGTGTCCTTTGCTGCCAAACTGAGTTGGTAAATTTCATATGGGGCTCTGCTTCGGCAACCCGACACTTCATCTTCCTCATCTGCTAATTGACACTTCTGACCTTCTATACTTTAGATGATAAGGTTGAGTGTAAGTCACTTAGAAGAAAATATTTAGGGTAAGAGGTTCTGAGTTCGAGTTTTATTGGAATAAATCATATCGAATTACTTAAAAATATAATTTTGAGTTCAAGTCATACAGAATAACAGAGCGCAACAGAGAGCACTTGAAGATTTTGAGTTCAAATCACATAAATATACTTAAAAAAATAATAAATCAGACACTTCTGACTTTCAAATGGCTAAATAGGTAAATTGACATGCCATCCAAGTCACCACTTCATTACTCTATGTGACAGCTCACACACACACACTCACTCACACTCACACTTCTACATAAATTAAACCAAAGGGAGCTTAGAGAGGAGAATGAGAGAGAGAAAGGGGCTATGGCGACTCCGAAGATTTCTTATTTTGTGGTTTTTAGATTTATCTATGGCCCTTTTCTCCTCCAATCCACTTCTCAGTTCTCCTCGGATTTCATGGTTCATTCTGCTTTGGGAAATATACATAGATTTTTTATTTTTGGATGTGTTTTGAGTTTATGATTCTTTCTTGTTCTTGTTGGGATGGATGATTAATTTTTAAATCTTGTAAAGTTCAGATCTGTGCTGAAAAGGGGAACCCCGTAAAGGATATGCCCTCCAGGTGGTTTCTTTTCTGTTTTTTTTTTTTTTTCCAGCGGTAAAATCTTCTTCTTTTATTTATTTGTTTTATCGTTTTCTGCAGTTTGGTGGAATCGCGGTGGAGGAATGGTTTGGGACACTGGAGGCAGCGGTTCATCGATCTGTTCCTTGAAATCCAACTAGTGGGAGAAGGAATCGGTCGATAAACCTCTGCATCCAGCGCTAAATCCTTTCTCCATTTTGATTCTACTATTTCCACCTGCCCTTAGTTTTATTTCGACATTATCTGCATGATTCTTGGTAGGTTTTTAAGGGTAAAATTTAATTTGTTTCCTTTCTGGGTGTTTCCCGCAGAAGATTGAGGTTTGATTTGGTTAGATCTCAAATTCTGTCCGTCAAACTCCTCAGTTGTTACCGCCGCTTATTGGGCTGTGGAAAAACAGAATTTACTGAATTTTTAAATTAATACAGTTTCTTTGTACTCCGCCTCCGTTTTCGTTTTGATCCGGCGACTTAAACAGTCATCGGCAGCTTCTTCTGGGTTCGGAGTTATGGCATGCATGGAACTCAAAGTCTCTATGAAGAATATGACCTTTTTTTTTAAAGTTCTTTGTTCTTAAAAATCTTTTCACTGTAAAATTGCTTCCTCGTTTGTCGTTTCATGCTGACATCTGTGCTCGGCGGCTAATAAATGGTTAAAATCTATGGAAAATCTGTATTTTTGTTGTGGATTTCTTTATTTCCAGTTTAGGCTGATGCTGCATACGTTTCATTATCATGATTGATTTGTTTACTTGTTTGATTGTTCCTAAACTTTCCCAAAAAAAAAAATAAATAAATAAAACAACGTATCATATATTTTAAAATATTTTCTATTGGGTTTATGAGAATTTTTTTTATAGAAAGAAATCGAAAAGCATATTAGAGGGATTTTTTAAAAATAATTTGTGGAATTTTGAAAAGAAATGAGATTTTTATATTTAAATATGACGTCATGTGATCATTGTTTGAAAAGTGAGAGTGGGACGGGTGATGAAATTTTTTTTTTTTCCTTTTGGGAAAAAGTGTAGACAACCTCAACCTTAGACATTAAATAGCCCTTACTAATTTTTTTTAAAAAAAAAAAGGTTTTTATGACGAAAAAATAAAAAATTTTAAAATAATGAGTAATTTTGTAGGAAATTGGAATTATTCAGATAGGTGTCATTTTATAGGAAAAAAAAGTTAATTTTTTTTTTAAAAAAAGAAAACGTAAATAGTATGTTTTAATAGTAGAGGGTTATTCATTCAGAATGGGTTTTAATAGTATAAAGGGTAATTCATTGATCACGCATGTGGTAACGATTTATTTATTTTTACTATATGTAATTTTAAAATAAAATATATTACAAATATTTTTATTTTTATTTGTTTGAAATGGTTATAAGGACAATGGTAAAAATTTAATATGACTATAAAATTAATTGAAACGTTTATTCATATTAAGAAAATAAATGATTGACGTAAGATTTTAATAAATTTAAATGATATTTTATTTTATATCTTTAACAGGAGGGGGGCCCTATCCCTTACTTGTAGACTGATATTTGAAGGATAAAGGTGTCCCGTTTAGATTGTATAAAATTTATTTTATATTTTTTTTAACATGAATATTTGTAATGAAATATTTTATTCCATCTATATCTCATAAAAGAATTTATTTTTTATACCTAAATTATCTCTGATAAATTAAGAAATACCAACCATAATATTTAAATATAATAATATATTAAATTACTTAAATACATTTAATCAATTTACTACAAATATCAAAAAAATTTATTTATAATTTCGCTTATCTATGCTACTTTAATCATAATTTTTATAAATTTTTGGTAAATTAAAAAGATATTTATAAAATTTTTTATAAATTAATTAAGAGTAATTAGTTAATAATAGGAGAGGCGGAAGATAAGCATTAAGAGGGCGAAAAACAAGAATTAAGAAGGTAATATTTAACAAAATAAAAAAAAATTTTGAAAAAATTGGGACGTTTAATAATAAAAGGGGAGCGTCATATAACAATACCCTTTATTAAGTGTTTTCCTCAGTTGTATCTTCCAAATCTACTTTATGAGATAGAAAATTGTATTTTATTTCATTAAAGTTAAGTTTTTTTTTTTTTTTTTTCCTTTTAAGAGCATCTCCAATCCAAAACTTTAAAATACAGGATACTCTACTCTAAACTTCAGTATCTACACTATTTTACAATAACTCTACTCCAACCCAACAACTATATCTTCTACCTAAAATTAATAATTTATTCAAATTTATTTTTATTTTTATTACAATAAAAGTTTTTTACTCATTCACATTATATTTTATATATATATCAATATTATTTTATTTTATTTCATTTTTTAAAAAATTTCAATGTCGTATAATTTTATATTTAATTCATTATTTATAAAAATTAGGTGAATATTTGAGAATTTTGAACTATATAATTGGATACAAAAGTTTTTAATCATACATTAATTATTAATATTAAATATAATTTATATCACAAAATTATATTAATGTTAAATTTTTTAAAAAAAAAAGAATAAAACAATAAAAGAAAATGAAAGAAATGAAAATAAGTAAGTTTTAAAAAAAAGATAAAAGAAAATTCATGGCTAAAAAAGAATATTAAAAAAATCAAGCAATCCCACTTCTACAGGGATTGCGTCTCTCTTTCATACGCTAAATTTAGCGTATCTCTCTCCTCCCCTCAATTTTACCGTCTGATTTACAGTATCCATTGAAGGAGAGATTTACGCTATTTTTAGGGGAAAACGCAAAAATGAAGTATGGTTGGAGATGCTCTAAGGCCCTGCGACCGTCGCTAACCTTATTGAGATTAGGAAACTAGAATTATTTCCCAATTGTATATGGTATGTAATTGTAGTAGCTATCTAATCTGGGTTTCCTGATTATAATGGGTTTTGTAATTATTCTTATAAATATACAAGGTGTCCTAGGGTAAGGCACATACTTTTTCCCAAAATTTTGTGTCTTTTGATTTTGTCATGGTATCAGAGCCAGCGTACTATGATTCCTGATGTGGAAGTGGCCAGCGTGTTGTGGCGATAACTTCAGGAAAGGTTTTTTGTTGCGGATGTTACCCGTGTTCAGCAGCTGCGTAAAGATATTGCTAGTTGTACACAGAAGGGTATGAGTATTGTTGCAAATTATGGTCGGTTGTCTAAGTTATGGGAAGAATTGGTAGATTTTGAGAAGATGCAAAAGTGTTGTTGTGGTGGATGTTCTTGCAATTTGGAAGTTGATATTATGCAGGAACGTAAAGAAATAAAAGTTCATCAGTTTCTGATGGGTTTGGATGTCTCTTTATTTGGCACAGTGCGTAGTAATATGTTGTCTTCGTTGCAGTTGCCATCATTGAATCGTGTGTATTCTATCATGGTGCAAGAAGAAAGATTGCGCACTCTAGCTGAGGAAAACGATACGCAGACAGGTTCTGGGGTTATGGGTTTTTCTGTTCAGACATCAGTCTCAGGGACTCAGCTGCCGGCTTCTGGAATGCAGTCCACCACCGCCGCTCTTACACTCACTGGCGGCAGCTGCTGCTGATCCGGGAAGACAGGCAGCGGCGCTGGCGGTGGTGGTGATGGCACGGGAAGTTCTGCTGGGAATATTGTGCAAAAATCTGTTAATCGTATTACTTGTTTTCATTGTGGTAAACCCGGACACATGCAGACTACTTGTTATGAGATTATTGGTTATACCCAATGACGTGGTCATGGACGTGGGGGTAGAGGTCGAGGTCGTCATGGTGGCCGTGGTGCAGGTGTTAATACTGCTGTTACAGAAATAGGCAGTACCGCCTCTGCAACTTTGGCTGGGTTAAGTAACACAGTGGAAGTCGTTGGTGAATTTTGTTAACTCTTCCAGACCACCTTCACAAACTTCTGGGAGCAGATTATTGATATCTGGATATATGACTGTGGTTCTACACATCATATGTCAGGCAACTTGAAGAATTTTTCTAATCTGGAAGATATTCATGCCCGAGTGGTGACTTTTCCTAATGGGATTACTACTAGTACATGCAAATCAGGGACTGTGCAGCTGAGTCCTACATTAACTTTGATTAATGTTTTGTTTGTTCCTGAGTTAAAGTGTAACTTGATTTCTTTGTATCTGCTGTTATCCCAATCGGGATGTACAACACAGTTTACTGATGTTTCTTGTGTGATTCAGGATTCCAGTTCGAGGCAGGTGATTGGAGTGGGTGAGCAGTTTGGGGAGCTCTACTTTCTTCGGGGGACAACTGTTGCAGCAAATTCCTCAGTTTCTACGGTTTCAGCAGATATTTTGCATCAACGGTTGAGGCATCCCTCTTCTAGAGTTTTTGATAAATTGTTAGTTGATTGTTCTAGTTTAGTGACTGGCAAGTTGAATAAGGCTTGTAATGTGTGTTTTCAAGCCAAGCAAACTCGTGATACTTTTCCTTTAAGTTTAAATAAAAGTAGTGCCAGTTTTGATTTGATTCATTATGATGTGTGGGGCCCGTATCGAGTTCCTGCTTTATGTGGTGCAAGGTACTTCTTAACTGTTGTGGATGATTTTCTTGTGCAACTTTGGTTTATTTGCTGCGTGATTAAACTGAAGTTTCCAACCGTTTGCGTGACTTTTTTGCCATGGTGACTAGACAATATGACAAATTGGTAAAGGTTGTTAGGAGTGATAATGGAAATGAATTCATTGGCATGAGTGAATACTTTCGTCAAGTTGGGATTGTACATGAAACGACTTGTGTCTATACACCACAACAGAATGGTAGGGTGGAGCGCAAACACAAGCACATTTTGGGTGTAGCGCGTTCTTTGCTTTTTCAAGCTCATTTACCAGTTAAGTTTTGGGGATATTGTGTGTTAACTGCTGTTTATTTGATTAATCGCATGTCCACACCTGTTTTGGATAATAAGTCACCTTTTGAGTTGTTGCATAAAAAAACTCCTCCTTTGACTCACTTGAGGGTTTTTGGTTGTCTTCGTTACATCCATAACAAAGATCGAGGGGGTGATAAATTTGCCAGTAGGAGTAATCGAGGGATATTTGTTGGGTATCCACCTGGAAAGAAAGGATGACGTGTGTATGATCTTGATAAGAAAAATATTGTGATTTCAAGAGATGTTGAATTTTGTGAGAATATTTTTCCTTACGAAAAACATGCATCTTCTCCTACAGTGGTTCCAATGGTACAGATTGATCGATGGTCAGAGAAAGACGATGCAGATATTTTTCAGCAACTGTTTCAGGAAAATATGCCACCGCCTAGCCAAACTCAGGCAACGGGTCGTGGCGACACAGTTCCCAGCGCCGGCGGCAACAGTCCACCCTTGTCGTCACCGACATCGAGAGGCGGTGATGTCGTGGTGCGGGCACCACCCCCGCCGCTAGATGGTGAAGACCCGGTGGCGCTGCCAACCCGGGCCAAGTTTCTTCGGGAAATAACTCTGATGAAATCTTGGGTCGTGGTCATCGAACTAAGATACCCTCTACTCGGTTACGTGATTTTGTGTCTCATACAGTTTGTCCCTTGCCCCTTCCCCCCCCCCCCCCCTTCTGTCACCTCTCCTACTCCATCATCTGTCTCAGGTACACCGTATCCTATAGCAGATTATGTTACTTGTACATCTTTTTCTTCTGCACATCAGATTTTTCTGGCAGTTGTAGCCTCTCAGATTGAGCCACATTCTTTTGCTGAGGCAGCGGCCAATCCTGATTGGTGTTCTGCAATGAAGGAAAAGATCCATGCTTTGGAGAAAAATCATACTTGGGATGTTGTATCTTTTCCTCCTGGGAAGCGAGCTATAGGATGTCATTGGGTGTACAAGATCAAATATAATTCTAATGGTATTGTGGAACACTTTAAGGCATGTCTAGTATTTTTGGCAATCGATAAGAAGAGGGCATTGATTACCAAGAAACATTTATCCCAGTGGCCAAGATCGTGACTGTTCGTTTGTTTTTGGCTGTAGCTGTTGCACAGAATTGGGAGCTTCATCAAATGGATGTACACAATGCTTTCCTGTATGGTGATCTCGAGGAAGAAGTTTACATGAGTCTTCCTCTGAGCTTTGGTGGTTCGCGCGCGCAGGGTCAGGTGTGCAGATTGCGTCGCTTGTTGTATGGTTTGAAACAGGCTCCCAGATGCTGGTTTGTAAAACTTGCAAGTGTTTTGAAGCGGTATGATTTTCTGCAGTCATATGCTGATTATTCATTGTTTACTTTCCAACGGGGTTCAGTTCGTATACATGTCTTGATTTATGTTGATGATTTGGTTATTGTTGGGAATAATAGTCATACAATTGCTCAATTCAAGTTGTATTTGAGCAAGTATTTTCACATGAAGAATTTGGGTGTTTTGAAGTATTTCTTGGGTATAGAAGTGCCCAGAAATGCTACAGGTCTCTTTTTATGCCAAAGAAAGTATGTCTTGGATATTGTGACTGAGGTTGGTTTGTTGGGAAGCAAGCCTGCTGCATTTTCCTTAGAGCAGAACCATCATTTGTCTGCCACAAAGGGAGATCTTTTTGATGATCCTACACGTTATAGATGTTTAGTGGGGCATCTCATCTATTTGGTTGCCACACGCCCTGAGTTGTCATATTCCATTCATGTTTTGGCACAATTTATGCAGCAACCTCGGGTTCCACATTGGGAAGCTGCTCTCCGGGTTGCGCGTTATCTGAAGGGCAATCCAGGCCAAGGAATTGTGCTTCGTTCATATTGTGATTTACAGTTGTATGCATGGTGTGATTCTGATTGGGCTACATGTCCTACCACGCGTCGGTCTCTTACAAGCTGGTTTGTTCAGATTGGTTCTTCCCCGGTCTTTTAGCGTACGAAGAAACAGCATACTGTGGCGCGTTCTTCTGCCGAAGCTGAGCACCGAGCTATGGCATCTATCGTGTGTGAAGTAAAGTGGTTGAAGGCATTGCTTTTGAGTCTTGGCATTTCTCATAAGCAACCGGTTAAATTGTACTGTGATAGCCAGTTTGCTTTACATATAGCAGCAAATCCTGTGTTTCATGAACGCACTAAGCATATTGTGGTAGATTGTCATTTTGTACGTGATGCTGTGCTTCAGGAACTTGTGTCCATGTCCCATGTTGCTTCCAAGGATCAGTTAGCAGATATCTTGACCAATGCCTTAGGGAAGCAACAGTTTAATTTATTTGTATTCCAGTTGGGCATTCAAAATCCGCATGCTCCAACTTGAAGGGGGTGTTGAGATTAAGAAACTAGAATTATTTCCTAATTGTATATGGTATGTAATTGTAATAGCTATCTAATTCGAATTTTCTGATTGTAATGAGTTTTGTAATTATTCTTATAAATATACAAAGTGGCCTGAGTAAGACACATACTTCTTCCCAAAATTTTGTGTCTTCTGATTTGTCAAACCTAACATAACTAGACGAGCGCAAGCAACAAAATTTGAAATTCAAATGCCCTTTTTGAATATCTGGATATAATTTTCAAAAAATCATATAGTAAATTGCTATTTAAAATAAAATTAAACAAAATATCTATAACAGAAAAGTACTGAGAGTGTTATAGTTCAGCGATTGTAACTCAGTGGACCCGTTAGTATTTTTTTACTTCAATTTCTTTTCTGAAATTTACGTTAGTATATAGTTTTTTATTAATTTTATTTATATATTATTATTTATATAATTTTTTTTTGTAATGTACAAATCTTGAAGGGGTAACTTTGGGTGGTGACTTAAAAGATCATGACAATCAAGAGAATAATTGTGATTACAAAATTGGAATAATTACGATGTGATAACAATGCAGCTATGATATAGATTATGATAAGAATAACCTATTAATCAATTTCAATTTTGAGTATAATAAAGATTTAAAAAAAAATAGCTCTTATAACATAAGTAACTAAGTTTATTTATTAAAAGTGAAAGTTAAAATTAGAATGAAAGGTAGAATGTAACAGAAAAAAGATAAAAGAGTTTTTTTTTATTTGAAATAAAAAGATAAAGAGTTTTTTTTTATTTGAAATAAAAAGATAAAGATTAATAACATGTTAATTGATATTTATTTCATAAGATCTTTAAGATTATGATCATAGATTAATTACTAATTATTGTTTAATTTCACAACAAAATATTATTTTTATTTTTTATTATTACAACACTTCTTCCCAAAAAAGTCTTTTTTCTATTCTATTAAACTCTGCTAGTAAATAGAGATAAGTTTAAGATTAAAAAACTAAAATTTATATTAAGAATAGTTGAATATGTTCTGCAAGTTTTAATTTTTATAATTTTATGTAAAATTATCTTTTAAATTACATAATAATTAATTTTTATTTTTGGATAACATTACACATCTTATAAAAAAAAAAAAAATTCCAAGGTAGTTAGAGAGAGAACCAAGTTCTTTTGCCAATTGATGGTCACGTCATAATATGCGGTCTGTTCATGGAAAAAAATGATATGCGGTCAAAAGTTATTTATACTATTTCTGGTTTGCTTATTTTGCTTTTAAGGCAAGCCACCATTGATAGATTTAGGAAAAAACAAGCACAAGCTCCATCCAAGTCCACATCCATGTAGCTCTTTACCTTCATTTATTTTGGGAATGTTTTTTCATTCCAAAAAATGTTGGAGGGAATTTTTCTACCTTTGTTTTATAATAATAGACTTTTAAGTTTTACCTAACTCTTTAAAATCAATTAAGTTCATGACGGAATGGTTAACACATGCAAGTTGAATGGGAAGTGATGTTTTCAGTGGGGGATAGATGAGTAACACGTAAGAACTTATCATTGAGATGAGAATAATGATTGGAAATAGCTACTAATACCTCATAGGTTGAGAAGCACAAGAAGTAATCCGCCCGAACAAGGACTCATGTCTGATTAGCTTACCAAGACAATGATTGATAGCTTGTTTGAAAGGATGATCAGTCACACTAGAATTAAGACACGATCCATACTCATACGTGAGGCAGTAGTAGGAAATTTTTCGCAAAAGGAAAAAGTCTGATGGAGCAATGTCGCATGATGATAGATGGCTCACTAAGCCATGAATTTCTTTTCCTGAAGAAAAAGCAATTACAGTATTTGGGAAATAAGCATCACCTAACTCTGATATTCTTAGGGGTATATTTGGTACTGTTTCTTTAATCACAACAACAATAACATTATCAGTATGAGCATATCGACGGTTGCTAACTCCTATAATTATAATATACATTAATTCTCGATCCCGCTGTTATTTACTATATTTAAATAAGTTTGAGGTTGAATCATATCATTTTATAATCAGTTCTTTCAATGCAAAGGACAAAGAAAAGAAAAGATTCCCTATCTAAAACCAAAAAAAGTTTGCAATTTTCCAAGACCTGTTTCATTTTTTAATAATGTAAGTTAACATTCTTCGATCATCTAAATATTATCATGTTTATAATAATGTAAACAACAATACGAACAATAATACTAAAAATGTTATAAAGAATTCCTTATTATTTAAAATCTAAATATGGAATGTTTTATTCTCCGTCATAATTCCAAACCGCCATGAGCAATAAGGAGGCCCAAATTGCAGTAATGCTGAGAGGAAAGGCACCTAGGAATATAGCATCAATCGATAAGTAAGCATTTCTTTTTGATGAGGGTGATTGTGCCAAGTTTTTCTTTCTTTTTTTTTTTTTTTTTGACTTTTTTCTCCTTATCAAGAGCATATAAAGGCCAAATTAATATAAGGAAAAAATACAATTTTTGTCCTAACATATTTGATAAATTTTCTGTTTTGATTCAATATATTTAACATTTTCTAAAAATAATCATTATGTTTGAAATTTGTCAATATGTTTGACAAATTTGTTTGATTTGACCAAAAATATATAAAATTTAAAACGTAATGAATATTTTTATGAGATCTAAATATATTGAATAAAAAAGTAAATTTATCAAACTTGTTAGATAAAAATTACATTTTTTCATTGATATAAAGAGTAACGATATCATGTTCAAACATAACAATAGAGTAATTAATTCTAAAAAAATTATATTATTTTGATGATTTCAAAATATGCACAATAACATATAGAATCGGCAGTCAATTTCGCTTTTGGCAATCAAGAATAATGCACTTTAATTAATCTGGCCAATGCTTACTTGCGTTTGCATGGTTCGGGTTCCTTAAGTAGAACAATTTTGTTCAAATGAAGAACACTGCATCAAGCTACTTTTGCAGGAACTACCCGTGTTTTAGTCACGTTTTACTTATAAATGCCGTCATCATCGAATAAATTACTATTTTTTCATCTTTTTATTATTAAAAAATAATAGGAAGATTTTGATATTCTAAGCCACGATAAATTAAAAGAATATTAACGATATTTAATAATTTTTGTTTTGTTTTTGCCTAAGAACTATTTGGTTTAGTATATAAAAATATCTTTTTTGTCCCGTAATAATTCTGTTTGGATAAGATATAAAATTTTTATTCTGGATAAGAAATAATGGTATAAAATATTTATTATTATAAAATGAAACAAATTACAATCTTTCAGAACTATTATTACAAACAAAACACACCTTAGACTTAGCCCTACTGAGTACAATCTTTCTTTTTTAAAATCAATAGCTCATTGACTTATTTTAGCTAGTTATCCCCATTGGAGGAAGCATAAATGATTGAATGAGCATTGACATTAGTATAGGTATAAATGTATAAGTGGTGACAGTTCTTCTATAGTAGGGATAGGAGCAAAAGAAAAATCCATACATCTAGTCAAAAAAAAAAAAAAAAAAAAGGAAAAATGGAGCCAAAAAATTGGAGGGGAGGGGGGAGTGTTCACATGCACCTCCTTAATATAAAAATCTATCCCTTCTCCCTCTATCCTCAAACCTTAATCTCTCTCTCTCTCTCTCTCTCTCTCTCTCTCTCTCTCTCTCTCTCTCTCTATATATATATATATTTTCTCTCTCCAATGGCTGCATCTCATTTCTCTCTCTGAACTCTCTTCCCTGCCGATTCTGGCCATTCCGGGCAGATTTTTTAAGATATCTCACCATCAAAATACTCAACACCTCTCAAGTTTCAAAACTCATACCATTTTCTACCATTTTCGCCCTTTTTTGGATTTGAGAGAGTCACAAATCAGATACGAAGATGAAAGTAAAACTAGAGTTTTATAGATATGAGGTATGGGGTTCGTTTGGTTGTGTTTGCAGCCCACGAAGATGAAAGAAAAACTAGGATTTAGGCAAAAAGGTATGTTTTTTTATCTAAAATTGTATGTTTTTGCTGTTTTTTTAATGTAAAATCGTATGTTTTTGTTGTTGGTGTAAAATGCTCGTACTGATGTAAAATGCAGCTGGTTGTTATAAAATGCTATTTGTTGGTGTAAAATACTCGTACCGAGGTCAAATGCTGTTTGTTGGTGTAAAATGCTTATACTAATGTAAAATGCTGTTTGTTGGTGTAAAGTGCTCGTACTGATGTAAAATGATATATATATATATTTTTTATGTCAAATGATCGTACTAATGTCAAATGATTTTTTTTAATGCAAAATGGTCGTACTGATGTCAATTGTTGTTTGTTGATGTAAAATGCTGGTAATTATGTAAAATGGTGATTGTTGGTGTAAAATGCTCGTACTGATGTAAAATAATATTTTTTTATGTCAAATGGTCATGCTGATGTCAAATGGTGTTTTTTTTTATGCAAAATGGCCGTACTGATGTCAATTGCTGTTTGTTAATGTAAAATGGCTGGTAATGATGTAAGATGCTGAATGTTGATGTAAAATGCTGGTAATGATCTCAAATGCTGTTTGATGGTATAAAATGCTCGTACTTATGTAAAATGCTTGTATTGATGTAAAATGTTGTTTGTTGATGTCCAGATGCTTCAGCCCGACGAGAGACAGCTCTGGCCCTTCTGTGAATGAGCCGCAGCGTACTACTCTGGTCGGAATTCGCATTGGAAAAATCGTGATATAAAAAGCTGTGATGTAAAATCGTGATGTAAAATCCTGTGATGTAAAATGTGTTTTTGATATAAAGCATTTGAATCATTGTTATCAATAAATCTTTGTTTTACAGTTTCGAGTTTGTTGTATACATACCTCCCTTGATGTAAAATCAACATTTGATGGACCACCAGACTACATAAAATTAATCGAAATGACATCAAAAAATGATATTTAACATTAGAATTCATCATAATAACATTTTACATCGCGCAAAAATGATGTAAAATTTTACATCAAAGCAAAAAAAATTATGTAAAAAGCAAAATTGATGTAAAATGACATTTTACATCGCGTAAAATTGATGTAAATTGACATTTTGCGTAAAATTGATGTAAATTGGGATTTTAGATCAAGCAAAATTGATGTAAAAAGACATTTTATATCGCGCAAAATTGATGTAAAATGACGTTTTATATCAATATATTTCGGATTTTACGTAAAAAATCTTGAAGGAAGGAGAGAGGGATAAGATGGAGAAGTGAGAGATAAGAAAATGAGGGATATTGACAATAAATAAAAGAGAGGAAAGAATGAGAGAGAGAAAGAGAGAGAGAGAGAGATAAGAAAAAAAAAAGTGGGCTGTGCAAGTTTGGTTTGTGCGCGTGACGATAAATTTTTGTACAGTTGTGGACCTGGCGCATTTAATGCACATTGTAAGTAAAAATTTGAAAAAAAAACCCGATTTTCACTAATTTTGTGAAGAAAAATTCAATTTTTTAAATGTACAAGCGGTCCTCCCCTCCTATCCCTACAATATAATTTGCCAAGTGGCGATAGGGGCTAATGTAGTGGATGATGCAACATGACACAAAAAATCACACATTATAAAATTTGAATGATTAATGGCTACGTTGATGATGAGATAATTTTAAATGTATGTCCAATCATCATATGAATTTAGACAACTTTGTAATTAACCCATTTTTGTTTTCATGTAGAAAGTTTTATATAAATAATATGAAAGGGGAAAGGTCGCGGAATCTGACGACTCCATAAGTCAGACTGACGGCAATGACTGACAGTAGAAACGTATTGAAAAATCTCTTATGGATATTTTTGCTGGCCCTTAGCCGCAGTTGTTGTAAAGGTGCTACTTAGGAAGATTGTTGGAGGAAGAAGATATCTTTTACACTCCCCCCCCCCCCCTTTTTCTAATTTTCTAATTTTCTCTATCTGTATTTTCAAAAAAAAGAATTATCCATATTTTTATTTTATATTTATTTTTCTAATATAATTTTTTTTATTTATCGTATAAATTCAGCACGATCAGTACAAAGAGACAACAGAGTCTTTTTTCAGGTTTTGGAATAATATTGAACTAGAAAGTTAGAGTCTAGTGATTGAAGAGCTTTACTTAAAATCAATAGTTATGACTTTAACTCGAGAAAATATGAAAACATATATTGATTATTTTCAAATAATTTTTAAAAAGGACTTACCTATTTTTATGAAGTACATTCTTTTGTTTCATAATAATAATAATAATAATAATAATAATAATTTTATTTTAAAATTATTTTTTATTTGACAAATATATTTTAAATTTCTTCAGCTCATCTTGTGTGGTTAGTTTTGAGGAAAAATGGCGGGGATAAGAAACCCTGAAGAAGATATTAGGTATAGTACCCCTCTGATCATCCTGGTCTGGTGGAAGGGAGGCAGAAGAGATCACAAAGGCCCAATTAGGCCAATTTCCACTTATTACGTTTTAGGTCCACAGTTTCATCTTCCATGGACCATCTGGATTACACCCATCATGACCAGGTCTAAGTTAACTTCTGGGTCAAAAAAGGGGCTGCTATTTTCTGGCCCAAATGTTGTTAATGCAGTTTTCTTTCTTTATTATTATTAAAGTTTCATCAAATGTGCAAAATTAAGGGGCCTTTGGTTGGTAAACTTTAGGATGAGGGAATGGAACCCATTCCCTACTCTATTTCCTGTGTTTGGTTGAAAAAAAAGGGATGAGGGAATGGAAACAAAAACCTTGAGTATGAGTTTGACGAAACTTGCCAGGAGGGGGGTGGGTTTGAAATTTGATTCCTTCGGCTTTGTCTCTTTCTCTTCTTTTTCCTCCAGTTGCCCTCGGTCCCGATTTGATTTGCAATGACGCAGGCGGTAGGCGTCGGAATTAGAGTTTTCAACAGTCACAACCCAACAACAAATGGGAGAAATAATTAGTGGGTTTTGTTCTAGAGATGATGGGGAGCATTTTGGTAGTGAGAACCGACCAAATGCATGGCCGGAGAGGGGAAATCGATGACGAAAACACGAAAGGGAGAGATGGTTTGGGGAGAGAGAAAAACGAGAGGAATAAGAGTGTTGAGGGCGGGGGTTTTGTCCTTGCAAGGAGAGGGAGCTTTTCAGCTAGTTGTAGTATCGGAATGGGGCTGGAGAAAGCAGAACCAGTGGTGGCTGGCGGGTGGCAGGAAGGGGATGAGACCAACAGGAAAGAGGAAAGAAAGGAAAAAGAAAAGAGAAAGGAAAAGGGGAAAAAGGAAAGGGGAGGGGGCGGCTAGGGTTTGAGAAGGGTGGGAGGTGGAGACTTTTTTTAAATTAGCTAAGGACACAAAAGAAATTTTATACAATTATAAACTCATTTCCAATTTACAGAGAAAACGTTATTATTAAATACACAAAACTCATATTCATTCCGATTTAAACAAAACTTATTTTAATTCTGATTTGAGTGAATGCAACTAAACGACCCCTAAATTTGTTTGGAGATCATGGATCTTTTCGATCATTCAAAAAATTTTATAATAGGACTCTTCGGTTGATAATTGTCATCGTAGAGTTATTTGTTCTTGCCCAAGATTAAATTTTAAAAATATTGTGTAACAAATTTTAATCTATCAATAGACCAATAAAATGAACTAATAATACTGTTATTTTTAGATAACAATATTTCTAAAACTATTAGTACTATTATTTTTAGATAACGATATTTCTAAAAAATTATATACATACAATTTAAGTTGTGCCTCCATATTTTTTCATCTTTAATTTTGTCACTGTTCATGTACAAATTTCTTTTCACCATACCCATGATTGGCATAGTAATGTCACTTTGATTTTTAGATTAGACACTATTTGTTTTGCTGATAGCACATATGAAAAATCTAATTCATTTATTTATATTTATTGATAATACTTGTGAGGTCAATATGTCATATATTAATTTTAACCATTAAAATGTAAACAAAGAGATGGCCATGGAGGAAAGAAAGCAAATTATCAATTACTAATGACTAAACTACCAAATTAACATTAACTGATCATTTTACATCTGAAAGAAGATCCAACCTCAAAATTAATTGCTGCAAATTCCCATCTCTGCCCAAATCAAGAAAAATCTTACAACTGAAAGACCTAGAAGACTAATTACAAAATCATCTCATAGTACGTGATTACGAGACGTCTAGAAAGAATCAAAATTCTTCCCTACCCTCTTGATCATCATCATCATCAACTTCATCCCCTCTCTTCTTGACTTAGAGAAGCAGCACTGAAAGAAGGAGCTACAATGACTGAAGAATAAACCTTTGAAGTACTCCCAAATGATGAGAACCTGCAGAATTTCTCTTTCTCTTGACACTGCTGCTGATCAATATTAATGTTCTCTCTTCCAATAGCAGATTCATGAACCCTTTCCTCTTCGCAACATCCGGCGGACGCCTGATCATCAGTCAAACTCCATGGATTAGATGAATTCAGGGCTGATGAGGAGGACTTGGCGAGATTCTTCGTGATCGCGTGTTTAAGAAGCTGGTATAATCTCGGATTCTTTCCAAGTAAACCGCGATTTTCTTCTTGAGTATTCATGCTTCCATTTTGCTCATATGTGAAGTTAGTCTTGGCATTTTTCCCTCTTAGAAGTCTAGCAGCACTATCATAAGCCATGGCTGCTTCCTCTGCCCTGTCAAAAGTACCTAACCATAACCTCAGCTTCTGCGACGAATCCTTAATCTCAGCTACCCATCTCCCTGAAGGCCTCTGTCTCACTCCAAGAAACCTCTTCTTCACAATACTATTCCTTCTTGTTTCAGACTTCATAGCTTCTTCTTGTACTTCAGGAACTTCAGATTCCACTTCTGAAGTCTGCAAAACCTGAGACTCAGATTGTACTCTTGAGGTCTGAGTTTCCATGTTTGTTATCAATTTTGACAGAAGCTAAAACTTAAAGAGGGTATTGTTTTTTGGATTAATAGGAACAAGAAGACACTGATCTAGTGTCAACCATATTGTGACAATGATTGGAATTAATTAACACATATTGAAATGTCTTATCTGGCACATTTTATGCTTAATTTATATGGAGTTACTGTATTGATTATAAATTTTGGTATGATTGAGCAAGGGTAGAGTAGATGGCAGACAAATCATCTCCAGCACACTGGGGTATGGAGCTTGTGAACACTTTGAGATCATGCATCAACATGTATATATAAAATTTTGGGGTGAAAAAATGGCCCACTGCTAAGTTTGAGGACCCAAAGAAGAAAGAAGAAAACAAAACTATCAATAAACTTGTCAGATGCAAATGAACTCTTACAAATCAGCATGTACCAGCAACCTAAATGCTGTCACCTTCAGGGGTTCTGGTGATCAAAATAGGAGCCAAATACTTTGTAGTTATCTCATTTAGGGGCGAACGCAGATTTTAAATTTTTAGAGGCGAAATTGTAGCAACATGAAAGGCGGACATTGACCGGAATAACTCTACTAAAAAATTTTTGACCATTTTAGGGGCGGACGCTCTCTCTTGCCACCATGTAGTGCCGCCACTAATCTCATTTCTGACTCATAAAAATATAGTTTGGTTGGATTATAAGATACAAGAAATAATATATAGTTCTTTTTAAATATATGGTTGAATACTATGAACCTTACATGAAAATTATAATTTGTTAATGCGAAATACGATTAATTTTTTTGCTCTTAATTCTTCGTTTTTAAGTGTCGTGATTATTAATTGTTTTATATGAATAATAGTTGAGTTCAAATCAGTTGAAACCTGCAGGGAATCTTCAAAGCATAGCTTGCTGATGGCACCATACTAATTATGGAGTATTATAATATTTCCTGCACATTCTGTGGATTTATTCCGATATTTAGGCATGATCCAAGAGGAACAAACAAAATTAACTCCTCAAAAAACCCAATAACAGACTGACCCCATAATTTTCCTTTTTTTCTTTTTCCACCCAAACTCCAAAAAATCTGTCGCTTCAGAAAGTTAGAAAAACTATATTGTTTTTCCATTTGTCACCAAATGGGTCGTCCTAATTTGTCCCTTTCACATGTTATCATGATAAATATTATTATTTACGTCTCAGAAAAATAATCTTGATATGTTATATTATTTTAATTCAATACATAAAACTATTATTATTTTTAACTCATAAAATAAATGTAGATTAACAGTATATATGTATATTTATATATATGCTGCAAATTATCAGAAGAAAAGCTGAAAACTTATTTTGTTGGATTTGTCCTGGTCTCTTAGAAAACCATTTCCATTTGTCTCATTTTGATTGAAAGACGCGAGAATTTTTAGTCTGTTCAAGTAATATTATAAATAAATTGAAGATTGATTTCTACCATGCATCCATCGAGATGGCATCGTAAGATCAATGGTTAAATTATTCTTGTATTTAACAAATTAATCAACTCTCCTGTATGGTAAGAAATTATACCTACAGAAGAGGATCATACGAAAAATTCAAACTGTAAAATTTAAAAATAATATTGATCGAGCATTGAGAGATGATAATCAAAGATTGATTTCTTAATTATAAAAAAATTGTCACGCGTTGTAAATTAGTTTGAAGATATTCAAAAATGTTATTGGGTGAATTTATGTAAGGGAAAAGGTTGGTGACAGCTAAAGACATTGATCTACAGTGGCTTATATGGCCCTCTGCGTTATATGGGCATGGCGTCTGTAATTCTTTTTATTTTTCCGTTGACGAAAAATGATAGCTAAGTTTTAAAGTATATATGCAGTCCGACAAAGTGACGTTGGTTGGATGGAAAGAGACCCAAGTTTTAGAATTTATTGATCTTGATTAAGAAACGGATTGAGAAACAAACAGAGATATCATGGTCCAAATCCAAACATGATTCATTTGATTCCAAGGTTATTATGTTTGAGCATCTTTTTAATTTAGGTGATTAAGTATATTTTTGAGATCAAAGAGATAAGGGGTTATTAGTTACCGCTTCAGTTTTTGTGGCCGTAATCTATAAGTTTTAATAAAAATATCATTTTACATAAAACGAAAAGAGAGATGGTATTGTAGGGGGACATTTTCATCCAAATTGAGACGATAAAGAAAAAGTATTGAGGCGATAACTAAGTAATTCCTAAGAAATACATAGTGAAAAGTACATAAAAGTTATTAAAGTTTTTATTTTTGTGAAAATTATAAAAATATCTGTTATTTTTCATGATCATATTCATTATTTACTTGCTATATATTTATATATTGAAGAAAAATACGTTCCATTGAGCATTTACAAGAAAAATGTTGAATAACAATGATGAAATAAAATCAAACTTGACATGCCAAATCTGAACCGCTTATAATAAACTTAATATAATGGGTAATTTCATGGGAGCATCTATTTTGAAAGCGGGGATCCGAAAAACCTTAGACATCGATAAACATAAGATGAGATGCTTACCGTTGTCTGTATCCGGGAGACAAGAATGTGATCTATTTGACAAACTTTTCAGTTGGAGGATGACCGTGGAGGAATCACCCAATATTGAGAAACATATTTAGCTTGTATACTAATCATATTTGTAGATGCATACCCTTTATTGTATACATAAAGCCAGAATCAAGCATTTTTACATTGATTTGTCTGAATTTTCAAACAAACTAGTCACTCTCTCTCAACTATACATACCATCTACTAGACTACTATTTTTGGTGGTATTACCTCGGTCGGACTTCAGTTTCAAGAACGCCGTGGTTCACTTGAAGAAAATCATTCGCTGCATCTGTAACTTGGCCTTCTGAACGCACTTTCTCTGCCACCAGACACTCTTTCAAATATTCTAAAACTTGAGCCATGGTTGGTCTTTCAGAAGAAGTGGGAGAGGCACATGCCATGCCTACATCCAAAGCTTTCAATACCGAGTTCGCGTCGTAAGCCCCCTTCAACTTTGGATCAACAATACTTGCAATGTCCCCTGCGGCTAGCTGATAACTGATCCAATGCACAATATGGCGATTGTCCTCAAAAGGTCCACTGATGGCTGGTCTGCCTGTAATTAGCTCTAAGATCACAATTCCAAAGCTGTAAATGTCACTTTTCTCATGCAGCCTCTCTGTCTCATAGTACCTGAGGGACCAAACCCAAAAAATGATAACAATGAACCATGACGTTTGTTGCAGATCGAAACTGAAACTACACCAGTTTACTCACTCAGGGTCAAGGTATCCAGGGGTGCCGACAACTTTGGTTGACACAAAAGAGCCATCATTGATAGTAAATGCTCTAGATAATCCAAAATCAGCCAACTTGGCATCGAAATTTTCACTTAATAAGATATTTGTAGTCTTAATATCCCTGTGGATTATTGGAGGTCTGCAACCGTTGTGTAAATAATCCAGCCCTGCAAGTCAGTCAGATGCGTGAATACAATGAACTACTTTGGCTTACATAAGAATGAAACAAACAAGTAACCAAATAAATGGAATGAATGTTGACCTTGTGCTGCATCCAATGAAATGTGAAGCCTTTTTAACCAACTCAAGACATTGCCATCATTTGCTGCACATACAAGAGAGATTCATACTACAACAAGACTGATGCTAAGTTCTTATACCATATACAAGAACCAGAACCAGTGTCACTACACCTATTACTTTCTACATATAGTAATAGATACATGTACAAACTTAGAAATTATACATTTGGCATGATAAAACTTACTGGTATAATTTGCAACTGGTGCTTGCATTATTTACATAAAACTACACAATGCAGCCAGCCAGTGGATATATATGTACCTGAAAGGTGCTTTCTTAAGTTCCCGTTGGCCAAGTACTCATAGACCAGCGCCATATGTGTTCCTTCATAGCAATACCCAACCAGATATGTCAAATTACGATGATGAACCCTTGCCAACAACTCGGCCTGTGTTTGAAGACCATCATACGTTAGGTTAGGTCACACTTACTTATTACTCCCTCTCTCGTCCTGTAAAGATAGTCTATTTTTAATCAACTGTTTTAGTTTAACAAATCCAAATGGGTAGTGTAATATTGCACCCTTTTTTTTTTTAAAGAAAAAACTCTTCATTTTATAAAATATCGCCTCCTTAATTCTTATTTCTCGCCACTTAATGTTTATCTTCCTCCCCTCCTATTATTACATAACTATCCTTAATTAATTTACTAAAAATACCAACAAAAATTAATTTATAGTTTCGCTCATCTATGTTACTTAAATAATAATTTATAGTTGGTATTTCTTAATTTGTATAGAAGGGGTGCGAAAGTAATTACCTCAGTCTGAAACTCGTGGTAACCTTGGGATGAAGAAGGGGAGAGTAGTTTCACAGCAACTTGTGTGGCATCTGCGGTGAGACCATGGTAGACTGTTCCAAAACTTCCTTTTCCCAGAACCCTCTCAAAGTTGTTTGTCATCTTCAAGATATCTGAGTAGGTAAACTGCAAAGTTTTCTGCTCCAAAAGCACATCTTTGTTCTTGGATTTCCCCAACTTCTCAACTGCAAAAAATCAAATCAAAGATGTCACATTTGCTCCAAAAAAACAAACCATATGAAATGAAAATTTCGTACATAACATAGCATGGTGAATTATTTTAATCAGCAAAAGATTGCCATACGTGTCTTTGCTTTCCTCATCCTTAACTTGAGGGTCACAATCAAGGCAGCCACTATGACCAATGATGCTGTAAGAAAGACAACCAGTGAAATTACCAACTGGTTCAATTTCTTGCCCTTGCACTGGTTCCCTTCACAATGCTGAGTTCCATTATCAGCTGATTCAGCTCTATCGAAACTACGAGTAATTTGAAGGTGAAAAGAAATCAGTCTTAGAAACAAAAGGGAATGATTAATTTAATCAACTTTTTGAACAGATCAACAATAGTTAAACCTTAATTTAAGACCACTATTTGCCTTGTCAAGTAGTTTTTGTGGAACTGGACCTGAGAACCGGTTTCCAGATAAGTTCCTTCGAAAGACAAACGATATTGTAAGCCATTAATGTAGGACTCTCTCTAGTACTGTTGCTGAATGATTAATTTGCCTTATTATAAGGACTTGGTAGCTTTCGCAACTTACAAGAATTTCAACTGTGGCATTTCGGCAAGAAAATCTGGTATCTGTCCAGTCAAATTGTTATTTGACAAATCCCTGAGATATGATCAATGCATTCGGCGAAGAACAATCAGATTTTAATAGTTGAGTTGAGATGGTCATATATACTAGTATCATAATTCATAATAGATATGTTGGATCACTCACAGGTTTTCCAGGAAATTGAGATTGGGCAAATAGAAGGACACGCCCCCGTTCAATCCACTGGAGGACAAATTCCTGGGCGCAATTGAACAAACTTATAAGTTACAAAACAATTATAAATCAAGGAATTCAAAAAAGTTTCGAGTCTGAGGATCATTTTATAATTTATAGACACAAAACATACAGTGATTTAATCCTAGGACTGGTATTATCAGAGACAATATTGCAATCAAGGCCACCCCACATGTAGTCTTTGGGCAAACAAGGATCCCCTTGCCAATCTGATCTGTTTACTCCATACGTTGACTTGATTTTAAGGATTGCCTCCACTAAAATTTCAAGAAAGGAAACAAATTAATCTGATCTGTTCAACAGTAGTTTTTCTTGAAGGGAGGAAAGAGAGAGAGAGAGAGAGAGAGAGAGAGAGAGAGAGAGAGAGAGAGAGAGAGAGGTATAATATTATACGTGTACCGTCATTTTCATCTGTTTGTGAGAGTGAGAACCTTTTGACTGAGTAAACCTCCAAAGCATTGATGATGGGCGGAAGAGTTGAATTCTGAGTTTTCACAAGTGAATAATTATATACTTTGTAATCCTTAGTCGTCCCATATATGGTGTTTAACCAGAGATAGTAAGGAACAGACAATTCGTCAAACCACCTCTGATCTTTCAGATAAATATAAAATGCTCTGTATTCACCGCTCTTAAGCTCTGCTACTTCAGCGAAATGCATGTAGATATAGAACTGTAGGTTTGGGTCACTGGAGCTCCAAGAGAACATCAAGGTGGACGCATTAGGATCTTCAAGTGTTATAGCGGTTTGCATCACCGCCACCGGTGGATTGTAACCGTTGTCCACAATTACAGAGAGTGTGGTGTTTAATCCAGACATGGAATCTGCCGGTGCTAATGGCTGCCATAGCCTATCATGAATATCATCCGGGTACCTGATTACTTTGTTGGGATCCGCCGGTGCATAATTCCACCGAAGGAAATTCGCTAGCGAGTCGGCCGGATTATCAGTGAGGTAGGTATACTGTTGCAACGGCCGAAGCTCTAAAGCTGAGATAAAAGGCGTTCCGGCGCCGGTATTGACCAGGCATACATATAGATAGTTGGATGAAGGGATATGGATGATCTCCTTGACCACAACTGAAGTTGAACTTTCCAGAGTCACAGTGTCCCACAACTCAACTCCCAGATGAAGGTCAAACTTTATTGTTGTTCGATTCAGGGCGTCGTAGTCGCCATACATAAAAGTTGCTCTGATCAACAACTTTTTCCCCTTGCTCTCCATTACCGCAAGGTTGTAACAGTTCCTTGCACCCTGAGGAAAGCTTCTGAGGGTCCACAGGTGCCGAGGATGAGAGCCGCCGGTTAGGTAATCTTTAGCTATATTCTGATTGACGCCGGTGTCTATGTAGGATTCATCCCTGGTGTAAGATATGCCAGTGCTGACATCGTCGTAATCACCAGATTCAGGAGGCAACCCGCAGTCTATGTTAATGAAGCCTGATTGATCCTGTGCATGAGCCAAAGCAATTGCAAGAGCAAACAGAGAGATGAACATTAACAAGGGTTTGGATTTCCCCAGTATCAGCTGCAGTAGCACAGGCCTCCTCGTCATTTTTGGTTCAACTCGTTGTCAGATTGAGGAACTATATATATATATATATATATATATATATTACCTACTGTGTTTGCACATACATTTCCAGAAATTCAATCTTAAATGGCAACAGTACGGCCTTGAAGTCTTGACTGCGAAATGATCTCAGTAACGTGCGCGCATTCATGAGGCGCTGGCTGGCTTGAAAGAGACTTTTGAGAGATTCTTTGTATAAATATTATCAGACATTCAAGAAATAAAACTGTCGATGAATCTTATCCTTCAAATCAATGTGCCTACGCCTGCTGCAAATTTGAAACTTGTTGGTTGTTGTTGATACTTGGTGATTACGACACCTAAAAATTGAATCTTCCACTCAACTGTGCTGTTCCAATGTGACAGTGTTTCAACTTGAAGCAGGAAATGATATATACTCAATCTAACTTCCCTTATCAGGGACGTAGTCAAGATTTTGGGACTGCATGGCTGCCCGAATTTTTCTTTACCAATATATACATATATTTTAATATTAAAAGAAACAATTCAATGCCCGGTCCTATTGCCTCTGTTATTTTTTTTTTTTCGATCGAACGAGCTCATAACTTTTTTTTTTAAAAAAAATTCTGCATCTCTAAAAGAATTTTTTTTAATAAAAAAGAAAAATTTCATCTTCTCCAAAGTTTTCTGGGTGACACTAAAGTTTGCAATGCCGTTCATAAGCGAAACTATCAAATTATGATAAATTTCCATACTTCTTGAGTAAAATTCCGAAACCTACATGGGCGCATGCCTCTGCCCTAGATTCTCCAGCTGCAACTTCCAGCTCATAGTCAAAATATAATGTTGACTCACAAATCTGTTGGTTGAATACCATTCGGACACTTCAGGAACCTGTTTTCTCAAAATCAGGACCTCATGAGTTGGATTCGGTTATTGCCTGGGATCTGGTTGCTAGCATTGTTGCCAACAGATTTTTTTTTTTTGTTATAATATGTAAATTAGATCAAAATTTCAATATAATTTTCAATTAGGAAGTACCACTTTGGTCCCGTGGGTTTCTTGAAACTGCTGCAACAAAGGAACATTCAGGAACAGCTGTCCAACTCTGAAGAAAACAATCAAAAAAAATTTTTGTTTTGTAAAAAAAAAAAAAAATACGTCCCTCTCCTCCATGCAGCTTTCTTTTTTTTTTTTTTAATATATATATAATAAATCAACTAGTAATTAACTTCCTCATCTAACTCATATTAATTATCAGAAACCAATAAAAATACGAGTTGCCTTATAGTACAAGAAATTTAGGTCCACTTAAAAAAACCATTTTCTCTATTTCTTCTAAAATTCACCCGATCTATAGTTTTACTGCGAAGATCTGATCAGCACAGTGCCTGATGGCTTTACGAATATTCGCCAGTTTGCAAATTATTAGTAAGTGACATATTCAAAAAAAAAAAACAATGGCTTAAATGCAGTTTTGGTTTCTTATAGGGATAATTTTACTTTTGATCCCTTTTAATTTTACGGGGACACTTTTAGTCCCTTAACTTTTTTTTTATTAGAAATTTTGGTCATTTTTTACGAAAAAAATTTAGAATATAACAGATTAACTCATTTGATCGCTAGTCAAACATAATTTTTTCTTCAAAATGATTTATTCCATGATATTTTCAACAATTTTATAATCCTGATCCTCATGAATGTTCAACCCATTTAAGGTTTCGACCGTCATTTGAATTGTGAGTCGATCTAAATGGGACCAAAACTCCTAAGGGACTAAAAGTGTCCTCGTAAAATTAAAGGGACCAAAAGTAAAATTATCCCTATTATAAGGGACCAAAATTGTATTTTGGCCAAAAACAAAAAAGAAATTGAAATGCGTACTATATATATATGTATATATATATATATATGTATATATATATATATATACATATATATATACATATATATATATATATATATATATAAAAGACATAACATAGTTTATATAAGTTACCTAGGAGAACTTCCTTGAATAGGTCGTAAGGGTAAGGGTGGGGGATTGTAACGGTCCGAACCTTGGGGTTGCAATTAAAAAAAAAAAAAAAAACAAGAAGGAGAACTTACTTGAATACTGACATAGAACTTCGTATGAACTCAATGCATCAAGCAAGTCAACTTGATGTGATGAATTTGTGGTGGCATTACCTCGGCCGAGAGAGGCCCTTGATCGCTGGCTACCTGCCTATAATTAACTCTAAGACTCTGATACCACTTGTTGGGCGAATGATCCACCCATAGCCTACATCAACCTCAAGCTCAAACTCATAGTGTTCTACCCTAAAATCAATTGGCAATAGAGAGAGTAGTCCACCACACTTATATATTGAGATCGATACTCTTCGTTAACCAATGTGGGATTGGGTTTGCACCCTAACACCAAAAACCTCAATAATCAACCATATAAGAGGTTAATAATTGGCTTTATGAACTAAAAGAGGTTAATATACTATTGGGGATGTAGAAACACTTTCAACGTCCGTGACAAAACTGCAGTGATACACATGGGAAAGATTCCCGCAAAAAGTGGAATCCAATGGAAAACTAAGGATTTACCTGGTTAGACCATCGACGCATAAATTTCCTTTTTGAGCCATGATGGAATATTACTTCCATCTTTTCAACATCTTCTCTAATTTGTTTGAGTATGTTGTGATGGAGATTTTCCTGCTTTTTAGCCTCATGGATCATTGTTAAAACTAAAGTATTGTCTGATTTTAGGATGACTCTCTCACAACGGAAGTAATGGGTGAGTCTCACGCCATTATAGATGCATTATAATTTGCAAGTAAAGGTAAATAATTTTCTAAATTAGATATAAACCCCGCCATCCATCTCCCTCGGTGATCCGAGCAATGCCTGTTGTCGTCATTGTCTATGTTTAGTTTCCTTATCACGTCTCAAAATGACCAAAATAACTCAAGTGTAGGGGTGTGAGCGGTTCGGCCGAAACCGGTTAAACCGATCAAACCGGCCAAGTTTGATCGGTTTGGCTGGTTTCAAAATAATTAAGATTACCACTGATTTGAAATATTTCAAACCAGAAGGTCCGGTTCGGCCGACGGTTTGAGCAGCGAAATCGGCTGTTTTAGCCGGACCAGACCGTATATATATTTATTATTTATTATATATTATATAATTAATAAATATTTTATTATTTTCACTTAACCCTAATTTTTTCACTTTCGCCCAACTCAACCATACATTTTCAACTAGCACCACGTCTTTGTACTCTTAAACTTTTTATTTTTTTAAAGAGTAAATTCCAAAGACGTCAAAAACAACTAGCACCACGTCCAGAAATGTCTACATTCATGCGTGTGAACTTAAATTGATTTTTTTCACAAAGACAGTCCACCACGTCTCAAACAACTAGAACCACGTCTAGAAACATCTACATCCATGCGTGTGAATTTAAACTGATTTTTTTCACAAAGACAGTCCACCACGTCTCAAAAAACTAGAACCACGTTTCAAACAACTAGCACCACGTCCAAAAACGTCTACATCCATGCGTGTGAACTTAAACTGATTTTTTTTCACAAAGACAGTCCACCATGTCTCAAACAATTAGCACCACGTCTCAAACAACTAGCACCACGTCTCAAACAACTAGCACCACGTCCAGAAACGTCTACATCCATGCGTGTGAATTTAAACTAATTTTTTTCACAAAGACAGTCCACCACGTCTCAAACAACTATAACCATGTCCAGAAACGTCTACATCCATGCGTGTAAATTTAAATTGATTTTTTTCACAAAGACAGTCCACCACGTCTCAAACAACTAGCACCACGTCCAGAAACGTCTACATCAATGCGTGTGAATTTAAACTGATTTTTTTCACAAAGACAGTCCACCACGTCTTAGAACAACTAGCACCACGTCCAGAAATGTCTACATCCATGCATGTGAATTTAATCTATTTTTTTTACAAAGACAACCCACCACGTCAAAAACAACTAACACCACGTCAAAAACAACTAGCACCACGTCTAGAAATGTCTACATCCATGCGTGGTGCTATTAAATTCACATGCATGGATATAGACGTTTCTGGACGTGGTGCTAGTTGTTTGAGACGTTGTGGACTGTATATGTAAAAAAAATCAGTTTAAATTTACACGCATGGATGTAGACGTTTCTGGACGTGGTGCTAGTTGTTTGAGACGTGGTGCTAGTTGTTTGAGACGTGGTGGACTGTCTTTGTGAAAAATATCAGTTTAAATTCAAACGCATGGATGTAGACGCTTTTGGACGTGGTTCTAGTTGTTTGAGACGTGGTGCTAGTTGTTTGAGACGTGGTGGACTGTCTTTGTGAAAAAAATTAGTTTAAGTTCACACGCAAGAATGTAGACGTTTCTGGACGAGGTGATAGTTGTTTTTGACGTGGTGCTAGTTGTTCTGAGACGTGGTGGACTGTCTTTGTGAAAAAAATTATTTTAAATTCACACGCATGGATGAAGACGTTTTTGGACGTGGTGCTAGTTTTTTGAGACATGGTGCTAGTTGTTTGAGACGTGGTGGACTGTCTTTGTGAAAAAAATCAATTTAAGTTCATACGCATGGATGTAGACGTTTCTGGACGTGGTACAAGTTGTTTTTGACGTGGTGCTAGTTGTTCTGAGACGTGGTGGGATGTCTTTGACCTAAATGCCCTCAAAAAATTGCTCCGTTACTCTTATTTAAAGCACTTAAACTTGTTATTTTTTTAAAAAAATGTAAAATTCTTTTAAACTGGTTAAACCAAACCGTTTAAATGTGGTTTGACCGACTTGGTTTGACACATTTATTTGGCCGACATAATTTGAAAAATTTTCAAACCGTAACTATTAATTTGGGTTGTATTTTTACTATCAAACCGTCCGACTTACACCCCTACTCAAGTGTAGTACAGAAATAGCCATCAACCGTGGGACAGAACCCCTGGTGTTGAAGAAAGAACAAGAAACAAATTCCATCTCACATCGATAAAAGCCTTTCAAGGAAAAGGCCCAAAAGGACCCGAAACTGACGGTCTGGGCTTTCAGTTTGCACTTTGCATGAGAGCCCACCATTCCTCATCCAATATTCCACGTGGCATAACCTCGATGGTTCACTGGAATTTTGAAGTTCCCACGTCGGATTACATTATATTACATGTACACCAACGGACCTTTTTGATTCAACCCACTTTCCACTTCCCTACACCACCAGAGCCAACCATCTGACCACGCACACTGACGGAGCTGACAGCGGTGGCAAGAGGCTGAAGGTGATTTGGATGGCCCTCAGAGCTTCAGCCACCGCTAGACCGCCACTTCCTCCACCGCCGCCATCTCCACCTCATCCCAAAATAATTGGTCCCGTCAAATTCCCACAAAAAACAAATCACTTGCAGTTGCAGGTTGCAGTTCTCCCTACTACTTCCACTTCTCTCTCTTTACTTGCTCTATTCGCAGCTCCAAATGAAGCCAGAGCTTCAGCAATTTCCAAGGAACAAATAGTCTCTTCTCTTGATCAGGTCAATTCCCCATTACTTTATACTTTGGTGTTATATTGTTACATCTTCTTGAATGTTCATTTCCTCTTCAATTTTCGAATATGCAATCATATTTATACCTGGAATTGATTTTACATTAAGAGAATCGATACATTTGCATTGGAAGAAACAAGAATCTCTTTAGAAATACCTGATTAACTAATAAATTAGTGCAAAATAGAATTTCCGGTGTCAGTGGTGGAATTCCAATCCAGGAATGACTGTATTGAGTCTGAGTAACTTCAAATGGGACTTGTTACTTCTTGAAATTTTGTATTTTGTTTTTGCTGAATATTTCAGGTGGAATCTACAATTAACCAAGTTCAAGATGTGGGCTCAAGTATTTTTGGTCTTACCGGGCAAGTGATTGGAAATGTGGTTGAAGTAGTAAAGCCTGGAATTGATTTTGCATTGCCTATCTTGAAGCAGGCTGGAGAGCAGGCTTTGAAGCTTGCTTCCCCTGCTATTTCTGAGGCCTCTAAGAAAGCTCAAGAAGCAATTGAGAGCTCTGGCTTGGACACACAGCCTATGTTAACAGCAGCAAAGGTTTTGTTTCTTTTCCCTGAACCATTTTGTTCCTAAACTAGTTTTTGCTTTTGGGGTTCAAAGATCGATAATTTCATCTTTTCATGTTATCTCTAGCAAATTTTTACTTTCATTTGCCATGCAAAAAGTTTCACTACTCTTTTTAAGATGCAGTAAGGCATCAGTTCTTGGTTCTGGCATTACCATCCCCATTCTAGCTCTAAAGGGCATACTTGAGCTTTTTGTTGTGCATTTGTACTTACAAAAGTGCCCCAACTTCATCTGGCTGCAGACAGTTTCTGGTGTTGCACAACAAACCACCAAAGTGATCGTAGATGCCAAGCCGATTGCCTCATCAACAGTTCAGGCGATCTCATCAGCTGAGCCTCTTACAATTGTTGGTGCTGGTGGTGCACTGTTCCTTGCTTACCTGCTTCTTCCTCCAGTCCTTTCTGCCATCTCTTTCAGTCTTCGCGGTTACAAAGGTAGTTGGATAACTTCAATCATTCTTGCATTCATTCTATATTCCTAATGGACATGAACCATATTTCTAAAATTTGCAGTCCTTGTTTTATGTCATAAAGGTTCCTTGTTTCCTATGTGCAATGCATTAGACAACAGTTTGGTTTTGGTGTGTTTAAATGTAGCTGTGTAATAAAGTTTGTTCTGATTTATATCAATTCTTATATTAGGTGACCTGACTCCTGCACAGACATTGGATCTAATGTCAACAAAGAATTACATTTTGATTGATATCAGATCAGAGAAAGATAAGGACAAAGCCGGAGTTCCTCGCCTTCCATCTAATGCGAAAAACAAAATGGTTTCTATTCCGTGAGTACGCCTTTTTGTTATTACTGCTTCCAATAGTTCTTCTTCTAGCCCTGAACTAGCAATTCAGTTTCCATTGAAGATTCAGTTTTAAGAACCCTGAGTTTTTATCTGTTAGCTTACTGGATGATCTTTATTTGCAAATGAAGTTTCTGAAAAACATTTTTCTCCCTTTCCTTAACATGTCTTTCTAAATCATATACCTCGTACTCTTTACTTGTTAATAATCAGTCTTTCGTGATTGTAATAACATAAGTTCGCGACCGTTGTCAGATTGGAAGAACTGCCCAGCAAGCTGAAAGGACTTGTGAAAAATGTAAAGAAAGTAGAAGCTGAACTTGTGGCATTGAAGATTTCTTATCTGAAGAAGATCAACAAAGGATCCAACATTGTGATCATGGACACGTGAGATTCCGCTCTCTCAGCTTAGTATCTGGAGACTTTAAATCTCCTTACTGAGTTCTTATACCATATACCTACTAGGTACATGTACTAGTAGGTATATTACTATATATATATATATATATATGTATTGAATCAAAGTTACCAAAATTAGAAATTATATAGTTGGCATGACAAATATTACTATATATAGTAATAAGTACATGGTATAATTTACGTATTTACTCATATGTTCAAAATTGGGCAGGTACTCAGATGCAGCTAAGATAGTTGCGAGAACCCTGACGAATCTCGGGTTCAAGAACAGCTGGATCGTGGCGGATGGTTTCTCTGGAGGCAAAGGATGGTTGCAGAGCAGACTTGGAACTGATTCTTATAATGTATCATTTGCAGAAGTCTTGTCAGCATCCAAAATCATCCCTGCTTCAGCAAGACGTTTGGGCACAATAGGCTCAGCAAAATTGCTTCCAGGAAGCTCTGACTAAAATTTCTTTGTCGGGCTCTTGAATCACCATCCTTAACAACGATCTAAATTATGTTCATTGATATAAAAAAGTTCATGTGATTCTTGTGTTGATAGTAGTTTTTCCAAAGTCCCAATGAGATCATTTTAACATTTCTGGTTTCTCCTCCCACACTACACTGCCATTGCTACTTCCCACCCCATTCAAAGTTCATGTGCTTCATAAATTAATTTAGTACTTAATTATTATCATTGTTTGATAGTTTAATTTAATACAAATGATTATTATCTTTAAATAATTTCATTTTGTTATTATTATTTTTTTTTTTCTGAGAGATTCAAATCTTTTCAGGAAGGAAAAGAAAATCAAGAATAGGTGACATGGTAGATATGAGTGGCACACCTACCCCCAAAGTAACCTTTGTTTCCACCTTAGTTAAGGCTAAAGATCATATCTTGCCCGAATAATTTTGGTGGAAAAATCAGGCCAACCGTCCCTTTCACTCTCTCCATCTTAAGATATGTTACAAAAAAATATGTTAAAATATAAATCTAATTCTAATTTTTAAGTAAATATAAATGTTTTTTTTAAATGCTTTTATTTATTTAATTGTAAGTAAAATTTTTCTTTTAATGAAGTAACAAAATAAGAGTAGGAAAAAAATATTATTAAAATATATTAAAATGAGACTTATAATTTAATAAGAAACTCAAGACACTAATCAAGAATGTCACGAAAATAGCATATATGAAGGATTATTTAATGACGGCTGTTAAATATTATTTATTTTTTATTTATTGTCTTTAAATTATTAAAATATTTATTTTATTTTTTAATTAAAAATAATAAAGGTCAAAATAATAATTTAAGACCCATAAATAACAAAACCATTATTTAAGAGTGCACCTGTTTAATCCCTAATAAAATAAGTGAACTTTATCCAATATTCTCCTAGAAAATTAAATAGTGATTACAGCCTTATCAGTCGATATGCTCAGCAATCATACGTATTTCAAATTCCGAACTGTACTCTCAACTCTGCGTTCTTGATTACATTTCTTTCTTGAGTACCAACCTTATAGTGCAGAGAAATTCAGTGGTTCAAAAAGAATAATTCTTCTGCAGAAATCAGAACTGGGTAGAAAGACCTGTTATGGCTCAAAACTACAAAGCCTTGGATTTGATCACCGTTTCAGATATCGTTTCTGTAGGCATAGCCACAGAGGAAGCAGAGCAACTTCACAAGAAGCTCACTGAAATCATTCTTCATTATGGGGCTGCCACTCCTCAGACATGGCAGCATATATCCCTAGACCTTCTCAACCCGGACCTTCCCTTCCCTTTTCATCAGATGATGTATCATGGCTGCTACAAGGATTTTGGGCCTGATCCGCCAGCTTGGTTGCCTGACCCGTAAGACTGCTTTACAATTGGTTGCAATGGTATTCGTATTTCTTGTTTTTGGATCACACGGTTCTTCCTTTTGGTGCTGCTCTTGCATTGCAAGTCCGTTGCAGAGAGAAAAGAATGAAAATTTGTCTCTTTAGTGTAACGAATATCAGAGAATTTTGCGCAAGTTATGAAAGATTAAAATTTCTTCAAAGAAAGAATTTTTTTTAATGGGTATTGTCATCTAATTAAAATGAAAAGTTTATAGGAATTTGTTTTGTAGAACATTTAAGGCTAACGGTTGGAGTAGGATATTCAAATTAGATGAGTACTTGCCGTCTGAAAATTGCTCAAGAGTTTTGTGGGTGTGGGCATTTACTTTTTTACTCCTATTGTAGTGTTATTTTCGTTGGAAATTAGAATGAGTGGAAAAGATTGAAAACTTGTGCCTTTTGGATTTGAGTAATTTATAAATTTTGGATGTCTTTGATCCCAGTGATATGGTTAAATTAACGTTATATAGCTTCTTATATGTCGGGAATTATGTTTAATATTTGCTCAGGGAGAATGCTAAGTTAACAAATGTCGGGCAGCTATTAGAACGCCATGGGAAAGAGATTTTGGGATCAAAATATGAAGATCCAATTTCAAGTTTCAGTGATCTTCTGGGATTTTCAGTGTCCAATCCTGAGGTGAATTTATGCGTTTCTGTAATGTACTTGCTAGTATTAGACGACTTTGCTCTTGGTTATTCTGAAGCAAAGTGACTGTCCTTGCAGTTTTTTGCTCAAGTATACAATTGCTGATCGACTTCTCAGAACTTTTTTCCCTCAGGTTTACTGGAGAACTATTTTTGATGAAATGGATGTATCTTTCTCGGTTGATCCAGAATGCATTGTGAGAGAGAATCCATCTTATCCTGGAGGCCAATGGCTACCGGGTGCACATTTCAATCCGGCAAAGAATTGTCTGCGTGTAAATAGAAGGAGAACTTTGGATGATGTAGTTCTGCTGTGGCGTGATGAAGGAGATGATAAATTGCTCCTACAGAAGATGACTCTTAAAGAGTTACGCTTTAGGGTTTGGTATGTGAGTCTTTTGGTGTTAATTTTCATCTGAATATTCAAATTCCTGTCATATCTTGCTATTTTTGTTGATTTGTAGCTGAAGCCAGATTTTACCCTTTACATAATGGTATGCTAATATAATCTTGTCTGTGCTGTACCCTTTAGAATGAGAAGTCTCTCTCACCTACTATCTTACATAAAAAGTAGTCCCAAGGTATGAAGGTTAAAGATGAGAAAAGGTAAATATTTGGAAATTTAATTGAAAGTTATTGATGGTGTAAGTTCATGATCTACAAACTCTGGGATTGTAGTTTTCTGGGAAAGTGGTTCCTTTGTAGAATTGAAACTTCTGCTTGATGGAAGACCATAAAAAGGATAAAAGGGCAGAAATCATATCAAAGAACAATAACTTACTTTGGTTCTAAGGGAACTCTGCAGCAGCATTTGCATTAAATTTTGTTGTTACAGATCTTAGGAAGTGATTTTTTTAAAGCTTTACTTCCAGATGAGTTTTACAGCGAGGTTTTGGTTACTGGTACAAATGAGTTGAGCAATTATGGTTTAAGTGATTCTTAAATATGATTCTTCTGAAGACGGACAAATTCTAAGGTTTTTTGTTAGTTTGAGATATATTAAGCTTTACCAAACTCATTTTTGTCAAAAGAATTGTGAAACCTGCATATTTTGAAATTATCTAATTTACTGCTGCTAATGCCTTGCAAATAACTCATACAAGTTATCAGGGTGGTTTAGATCTCATTTGCAACTATCTTGCAGGCGAGTTGCATATGCACTTGACACTCTGGCATTGGATAAAGGATCTGCAATTGCTATAGATATGCCAATGGATGTGAATGCTGTGGTAATCTACCTTGCCATTGTACTAGCTGGCTACGTAGTTGTATCAATTGCTGATAGTTTTGCGCCAACTGAAATATCCACAAGGCTCAAATTATCACATGCGAAAGCAATTTTTACTCAGGTGAGGACTGTGAGATCATTCATATGTTTATTGTCTGCAGTTAAATAATATAGGCAATCTCAAGTGCTAATAAAGCTTTTGGATTAGCTACTTTTCGTAGTTTGATGTAACCATTGTTCTGTCAGTTCTCAGTCAAGAAAATATAATGCAGCTGAGTTAATTAGACTCCAACAGTTAAATTATTTGAAGAATAATATGTGAAAACAGTGAAAATTGGGAGAAAGGGAATTCATCAAACCCTCGCATGAAGTTTGTTTGCTTAAGCATTAAATTAAAACCCCACTACACGTCTAGTAATGTTTCCCTTGCTATTTCAGCATTTGTATGACTATTTGATCATAATTTTTGGGTCATACTATTTAAATTTGATCTTTGTTCTGGGTAACTTTACAATGTTTTTTCTTCAGTTCTTTTAATCTCTGGATTTTTCTAAATCTTGTGTAATTGACAGGATCTGATTGTTCGTGGTGACAAGAAAATACCACTATACAGGTGGGTAATCACTTTCTTATTTGTGCTTTCTACTCTTACTTCTATAGTTTCTTACAGATTTGTTTGACTATGCAGTAGAGTAGTTGATGCGCAATCTCCCTTGGCAATTGTAATTCCTACTGGAGGTTCCAGTTTCAGCATGACATTACGTGCTGATGACTTGTCTTGGGACGATTTTCTAGAGAGAGCAGAAGGGTCAAAGTAAGTGCTTCCTTTGATACAAAGAAGCATGATATTATACACAGAATCAATGCTGTGCATTCAGTCTTTCTTTTCTTCTGTGGATTTCAGTTTGATAAGTTCATATTGCTGATTTATTGGGTTTCTTTGAGATACAAGTCCATTTTTTCTCTTTCTGATTGCTCAATGAAACATTTAAAGATAGTTGGAGAATGAATTAATACTATCTCCATTCCATAGTTGGAGTCCTATTTGTAATACTGAAAAAATTATTATAACCATGACTCTAATTAATAATTATGGAGGTAGTGTGATTTTATAAGTTTGATTGACGGGGAGTTTGATATAGAAATGAAACTTATATAGACATCGGTACACAGAAATTACTCTTTTCAACAAGCACAAATTTTTTTGAGGGCTGTGATGCTAGTGAGAGGTTGTATTTTAATCATCATGTTTGTTTTTCACAAGTTAGTCTAGATCATTGATTTTGCATTACTTTGAAATTGGAATTCATATGTGTTTGCTCTTTGCAAACCCTCTGGTTTGAAGAAAAGTTTTGAGTATGAAGCTATTAGCTCTATCAGCCTAGTGTACTGCTAAAGAAACAACCTAAACAGACTAAGTGGTAAAATCTTTGTGAAAATCTTTAGAAGAAGATACAATGTTGATATGTTGATTACTATCTTCCATGTTTATTTTTGCCATAATTGCTGATTATTGGTGTACTAATTTCAGGGAAGCTGAATATATTGCTGTTGAGCAACCAATTGAAGCATTCACTAATATTCTCTTCTCTTCTGGGACAACAGGTAGATTAGTGATAAAGCTCTATCTGGTTAGTGATAAAATTGGTTGCTGTGCTCGTATCATGGTTCCGTAATGTCTTTGTTGCTTTCTCCTTGATGAATTTGAACTTGTTTTGTGGTTAAAGTTTAAGGATGGTGATGAAATCAGTTTGCCTTGTAAGAAAATACAAAATTTTAGATGTCACCATCAATCTGTTAAAACAACTGTGTTCAGATCACTTATTCCCCTCGTTCATCTTCATGGGTTTTTTTTCTGTTATTGTGACTACTTTGTAAGGGAAGACAGCTGAACTTCAATTACTTTAATCAGTAATATATATACTAGTAGAATAACATTTAACGAACTACATAAGTATGCTTAACAGACTTGTCATGGTTTAGGTGATCCAAAGGTGATTCCATGGACTGTTGCCACACCTTTGAAAGCTGCTGCTGATGGATGGTCCCACTTAGATATTCACAAAGGTGATGTTGTTGCTTGGCCCACTAATCTAGGGTGGATGATGGGTCCTTGGCTGGTTTATGCATCATTGTTAAATAGTGCTTCCATTGCTTTATATAATGGGTCACCCCTTGGTTCTGGGTTTGCCAAGTTCGTACAGGTAGAGCCTGCTTTTCTTTGATGGATTTCTTCCTTGTCATTGCGTACTAGAATTGCTTTGTGTTTCCATTTTCATTCAAAAATTAGAGTTGTATGTGTACTATGGTCTGAAACTTATGAAGTTTGCTTTACAGATGCAAATTCCTTGACCTTCGCTTCTGAAGTTGAATACTTACGTATCATTCAACATATATCAGACCAAGATTATGGTTTAACTTTCACAAGTCTTTTTGTGGCCCCTGGCCTTGGCTGAGAATTGATATCATGAGTAATTAATAACAGTCAATTTTTTGGTTCATGATTGAAGAATGATTGATGCTGGAAATGGGAAAGAATAAAAGAAAGTGATGCCGCAAAATAGTTGTCTAGATCTAGATAATAATTGGATTGTTTAAAGATCCATCGTGGTTAAAAGTTATTCATAATCCCTTTCTTGGCTTGAGTTACATATATGATTCGCTTTCTGAACTAGTTGACTGTACATTGCTTGAACTCAAACAGAAACTTGTTGAATAGTGCCTCAAGGTGTATACATTCTTGAATGATGTTTTAAAGGATTCTCATACTTTGTGTAGGATGCCAAAGTTACTATGCTAGGTGTGATCCCAAGTATTGTGAGGGCATGGAAGACTACGAACTCAACAGTTGGCTACAATTGGTCAACCATCCGGTAGGTCTAGGTAACAACTCTGAGGTCTCTTTGCATGAAAAAACATGTTTATGACTTCCCCTTCTGCTTGCATGCTTGTTTATTTAATTTTGGCATTTTGAATTTCCATTTGAGAGATGGATATCGTATGCCCAAGACTCAAATTGCATGAGGTTGCCAACTTTTTCTTATATACTCCTACAGTTGTTTCGGCTCTACTGGGGAGGCATCAAGTGTGGATGAATACCTGTGGCTGATGGGAAGAGCTCTTTACAAACCTGTTATTGAATATTGTGGTGGTACGGAGATTGGTGGGGCATTTATTTCAGGTTCATTGGTCCAGCCTCAGTCTTTGGCAGCTTTCAGCACTCCAGTCATGGGGTGTAGCTTGTATATTCTTGGCGAGGATGGTTACCCTCTGGTAAGCTTGATTCAACCTCCCCTCTCTATGCAACATTAATTATCAGTTTAGTGAAGCTTGATTCAACTTCCCCTCTTTGATGAAGCATTATCCAAGTTACAGCCACACTGCTTATATGTCTACTTATAAGAAAATAGGAAACAACATTTGTCAGGCTCACCAAAATGAAATACCCTGTTGAAATTTGTGTGTTTGGTTAGGAAAGACAAATAAAGGTGCAATATAATTTCTAAAGAGAATTTTGATATAGAGAAGAGGTCCTTTTGGCTCTTCTTTGTCAAGGTTATCATTTGCCTTTGACATGTCAGTTCAGTAAGGGTGAACTGGAAACAAATGAACTAAACCTTCCCGACGAGATAGTAATTGTGAAATTTCAATATTCGTCCATTTTATTCAGCAAGATGTTACTTATATTCCTGAGAGCTTTTGTATTATGATATCAGGTATGTATTCTTATCCATTTTTTTTGTAGCCATCAAATGTTGCGGGCATTGGAGAATTGGCGCTTGGTCCAACCATGTTTGGAGCTTCAATTACTCTCCTGAATGCAGACCACAATGAGATATACTTCAAGGGAATGCCTGTATGGAACGGGAAGGTAGAAGCCAATATTCCTGTACTCCGCCTTTGAGAAGCTGTTAAACAATTGAACTATATCAATTTCGACACTTTTGCCTCATTTCGTACAGGTCTTAAGAAGACATGGAGATATGTTTGAGCGTACGACGAAAGGATACTATCATGCTCATGGGCGTGCTGATGATACAATGAATCTCGGTGGTATTAAGGTCATAATTTTCCTACTTTGTACTATTTTTTCCCGTGCTTTACCAATGTGAAAGAATGCACAATTAAGTTTAGCATTCATCAGCATTGCAACTAAAATCTTTTTACACTTTTTGCCAGGTAAGTTCAGTGGAAATCGAGCGTATTTGTAATGCAGTGGATAGCAGTATTCTCGAGACAGCAGCTGTTGGAGTGCCGCCTCCTGGTGGTGGGCCTGAGAGGTTGGCGATCGCTGTTGTGTACAAGGATCCAGACAGCTCTGCAACTGACTTGAACGCGCTGATGAAGGCTTTCAATTCAGCGCTGCAGAAGCAACTGAACCCTCTATTCAAGGTGAAATCCTTGGTACACTTCCGGTTAGAAGTTGTATAAAATCTGCTTCCTTATCAAATTCCATTTTTGCAGGTTCACAGTATCGTTCCCCTACCTTCCCTTCCAAGAACTGCAACAAATAAGGTTATGAGAAGGGTTTTGCGGCAACAGTTAAGCGAAAGCTCAAGATTATGATGCATCAAGTACTTTCACCTGGAAAATTTTAGTTGTACTTTCACCTGGAATGGTTGAAATGAGGAGTTTGTTTGATTGAACGGCTTTGTTTATTAGAAAGTGACATTCTTCGTCATTCTTGAGGGCCGGCCAACAGTACGTGTTTGAACATTACATTAGAGTCTCTGCAAATGTAATGGTTGAAGAGGCATCTTGTTCTTAATCTTTATCTACTTTTATGTCCAAGATGTTCAATGAAGAAAAGAGTATCTATAGAGAATTCTGATTTTTCAGGATAGCCTGTATTAATACCTGCATTAATTCTTATACCTCCAATAAAGACTGCTCCTTTATCTTCATCCTTTATGTTCTGGTTCTCGTCGTCTCTTCCTCCTCCAACTCTCGCCACCACCTTTATCTTCAATTATTTTTAAATAAATGATATATATTAAATGGAAGATAGTAAAAAAAAAAAAAAAAAATACAACTTACAATGTTTACTACGGATAAATTAAGTATTAAATTAAATAATTCAATACTAAAATGTGAAAAATTGTTTCGAAAGTATAAAATATATTATAGATAATTTCACAAATTTTTATTAAACACCGAGGTAATAAATGATGCATATATTCTTTTTAATCACAAGTCTCAGAACTCCCCCCTTTTTTGTAATTATTTTAAATTTTAAATTCACTTAATAGGATTTTTGGTAGGAAAGAATAGTTAAAAAAGAAAGCGCTATATGAAAACGAAAGCGTTCAACAAAATTCTTCCTCTGCTTCTCGCCCACCAAGAGAAGAACGCTCTTCTTCTTGGAAGTCTCTCTATCTTCTATCCTATACAATCGCTTCCCAATCAATTTCGAGCTCCAATTGGGTTCCTCAATTCAAAATATATCCAAATAATCCAACAAATTAAGGTAAAAAGGTAGCTGGGTTAAATTTTTATGGCGACATCATCTGTTTCCTTGGCAAACCCTACTGTTTCCTCTCCTTTTCTCGGCAAGAAACTGTAAGCTCAATACTATGCTGCTCTTTTTTTTTTTTTGTTTTTTTTTGTTTTCACGCACTCTCTTTCTAGGTGTTGCTGCTTTGTGATAAAAAAATTTAATCTTGGCCATTTCTTGCTTCTGCAGTTTAACCCCGAGAGGAAATTCGAAGAGTTCTTCGTCTAATTCATTAACTTTTAGCCGTGGGTTGAATTTAAAGACTCCTAGAAGTGCATATGACACTCCATATGAAGGTTGGTTGACTATTTCTAGTGCAAGTTTTTTTTGATGATTTCTTCTTGGAAAGGTTGTTCATTAGCTTTTGCTGATTTTGGATTGTCAGTTGCCTATAAAAAAAAAAGAAGTGGTTTAGATTGCTGTTATTAGTGTGCAGAGTTTAATTTGGTATTCTGTTGTTTTGGGATGTGCTGATTGAAGAATTACATTTGCATGAATGTTGAAATTATTTTTCTGCTCAGTTGAAGGAATGGTTTGATGTGGCGCATGTTGGATTTTACCATCTTTTATGAGCCCTTTTGAAGGCTTCATGGAATTTTAAAGTGATGATTTTTGAGAGTTTTTGAAGGCTTTATGACTTGGAGGATGTTTTACTGCACTTGCAGGCGGTAGCACCCAAGTATTTCCGCGGATTCGGGTTTGGGATCCTTACAAGCGACTAGGGATAACTAGGGATGCTTCTGAAGAGGAAGTCTGGAGCTCGCGGAACTTTTTGTTGAATCAGTATGCGGGTCACGAGACTAGTTACGAATCAATTGAAGCTGCTTTTGAGAGAATATTGATGGCAAGCTTTAAAAATAGGAAGAAGACCAAAATTAACTTGAAAAGCCAGCTAAAGAATAAAGTAGAAGAATCTCCACCTTGGGTTAAAAACCTGCTCAATTTCGTTGAACTTCCACCGGGTGTAATTATTTTAAGAAGATTATTCCTGTTTGGATTTATGGCTTGCTGGAGTGTCATGAACTCTGCACAAGCTGGGCCTGCTTTCCAGGTATGTAATTTAACTCTACACATCGATATGTTTGTTGGTGGAGAAAATGTTGAAGGATGCTTATGAATATTCGTGAGGTGTTAGATAATGTTTATAATCTTTAATCACTGTTGATGTGTTTCTATGAAACTCTTTTGAAATCTGTATGCACTGTACCATACACAGTGTATATGATTTGAAGTAAAGTTTGTCTTTTGCAATCTATTGAAGTTTGCTTTTGGGTGGTGCCTATCCGTTGGGACCTGCAATTCGCATAAAAGGAAGATCACATTGATGAATAAGTGGCTTAGGATAACCTGAGAAGAATGTAAACTATGCATTACAAAAATCGAACCGTTTTGGTTTTACTAAAGAGTCTCAAACGTAGAAGAAAGTTGAGCATTTTAATTTGAGCGTTAATCTTTCTGCAATAACTCTTTGTTGCTGGAGCCTATGGTACTGATTGCTTAATATTCAAGATTGCACTAATTCTTCCGAAGCTTGATTCTCTCTTTTCATATTTTCCTTGCCTAACGAGGTTGGTCACGTTGGGTTTTTTTCCTTTCTCTTCACTGGTAAATTCCTTTCCAGCATATGGAGATTACATGTGTCTGTAGATCTGTTCACAAGTAGTTATGCTGAATATGGGAAATCTACTCTCTTTCTAATCTGACCAAACTTTCAAGTATAATCCTCTTCTAAATCTGTCAGAGCTGATACATATGTATTCTTTGAAAAAAGTTGAAAACAATTAACATATGAGATGTGCAGAAATTCGATAATAATTTTGCAAAGGACTATGTTCTGTTGACTATTTCTCTTGCAACAACTAAGACTATGTTTGGGTTGTTATTTTATGGGGGAATGTTTTTTTAGAAACGTGAAGGAGTTGGAAGGTTTTAAGGGGGGGGGGGGGGGGGGGGGTTGAATGTTAGAGGTAAAGAATTTTTTAAATAATGTGAGAGGAATTTTTGGAGGGAGTATTAGTTCTAAAATTTAAGTAATAGTTGTTGTGTTTGGATAGTAACTTTTTTTGGAGAAAAAGCATACTTTTCTGAGAAATTAACTAAACAAACATAGCCTAAATTTACCTTTGAGTGGTTTTATTCCTTTGGTTGAATGTGCGTGAAAATAGAGAACAGTAATGCAGTACAAGTTTGATTCAACTTGCAGTCCGCTAAGTAATTATACTGTATATGCAATTGTTCATAGAAGGGAGTAAAAGCTTTAATGCCTTAGTGATGGGAGTGCATGCCATAAAACATGGTGTGGGATGTCATCAGATGTGTAATTCTTTTACTTATATATTGGTTATTTAAACAAAAGCTTCAATATAATGATCTCTTATGTAAATGGTATGCAGGTGGCAATATCTTTGGCAGCATGTGTTTACTTCCTCAATGACAAGATGAAGAGCTTGGCTAGATCCGCCATTACTGGGTAAGTTTGCCGAGTGTGGGAAGTTAAGTTGCACTTTCAGTTTGTTTGAATTAGGCACTGAAATTTGTTATCTTTATTACAGATTTGTAGCTCTTGTAGTGGGGTGGATTGCTGGATCCATGTTTGTTCCCTTGATTCCTACATATCTGCTACCACCAACTTGCACATTGGAACTCCTAACATCAATGGTAGTTTATATCTTCTTGTTCTTGGCCTGTACTTTCCTAAAGTAAAACGTTACATGTCTCCTTTGTGAAGCATTGATGATGATATGATAGGAATACGGCTGTCGATTTTTTTAGTGTCTTTAGGACAAACAAATCCAGAGAATGAGGCTATTATTGAATCATTTACGCTACCTTATTCGTAATATATGTCGAGTCTTGTTAAACTGAAGTTCCAGCTTCTTCTTTTTTTCCTCGTTTCTTGCCATTGGATTTTAATCCAGTTTAGGCCTTAAATATTGAGATTTCATGTGGGACAAACAAATCCCACCTTCCAAATTGCAATCTAGTAATTCTTTAAACCAAATCCAAGTATTGATGTTACGCATCATACTACAACAATTACATGAGTATTATGGCCCCTTAATACTTCAATCTAGTTATGGCATTTAAGATAACAATGCCAGCAGAAAAGAAACATGAAGTGACGGGAGGGAGGATATGGACAGCTCAAGGTCAGGGTAAGCTCACCCACGGACCGATCGCTGTGCAGAGTACAATAGCCGATTTAAGGCGGATGTAGATTTTAAATTTTTAAAGAATTGCAGCGACTGCAATGGAGGGCGGACATTTCAATCTACATCCGCCTACTAGCAAATTTCAATCGTTCCGAAGGGGGCGGGCGCCCTCTCTCGACATCGTCACCACACCGTGTGGTGGCGCCTCTGGATTTGAGTAGACGAAGATGGCAAAACATAAGATGCAAGTATTATTGATGAGTGCCAGATTCTTCCATTCTTTCTTGATGTTCCCCAGAAATGATGTCTCGCATGATTGGCGATCCAAGCAGAGCTGCGTTTGGTCATTGCTCCAGATCTTGCAATCGTTGTCTGGCACGGCTGGCCTGGTTTTGGCATAATCCAGAAAGTTGCATTCTTGAACTCGTATACACAGTACGTTGGAGGGTTGCAGCACTCAGACTGCATAATAGAGATACATACAGTACATGCATAAAGACTCCAAATGTTCTGTTTGAAAGTTAAAAGGTAGTAATGACAACTTTGATGGCTAAGAAATTAGCACCAAAATACTCAATTCCTCCAAAATAAAATCCGAAAACCATTCCGAGAATCAAATTTGCTACAAATTTAAACGGAACCCTCGTTCGTCTTCGCAGCCCTAATTTTTCTCTCGGCCGCCTCGTATCTTCTCTCACGGCACGCCGCGTTTCCTCTCTGCCGTCAAAAATCAGAAATCTAAGGTATAAAGCTCTTTTCAGTCTCTGGTTTTGGTTATAAGTACGAATTAGGTGTGTTTTCTTTGTCCCCATTTATGCGTGTTGCAAGCAGACTTTCTACTGAAAATAAAATCTCACGTGTAACTCTAGTAATTCGACAGAGCAGCTATATGGTTATCTCAGCTTCCGTTTCTTACATGCATTTTACTTGCTTAATAGTGGTCGGAAAAGGGGACTCTGATGTGATACACCCAAACGTAAATGCATATCAGAAATTGCTGATGTTATGACCAGAGTTAATTTTTGCATGTCTCCGGTAACTTTTCCGCTATTATGTGTAAACTAACCCAACCCGTAACATGTCTTAATTATTGTATATATATGCCCACATGAAAACCCTTTATCTTGTCAGGTTCTTTGGTGAATCTGACTCCCTCTTCTTTTTCTTTCTGACATTAATTCTTTATGAGAAGTGAGGTGTTAGGCGTGTGGGTTACAAGTGTTGTAACTCTGATGACTGTGACATGTGATGAGTGTTTACTTAAATGCTTCCTGGTATTACTTTGGCTGGATTTCCTGACTGTGACCTGGGTTGAGTTGTTTGCACTGTGTCTGAATTTTTTAGCATGCGCAGAATGCCCCAAAGGAGTGAAGGCGGAAACCCTGCTGTTGTGGCAGAGAAGAAGGAGAAAAAGCCCACTAATTCTTCTTGCTCTTCATCATCAGCACCCAAAGCAAAATAAATCTCACACAGCTAGAGATGAAATTGACGAAATCTTTGAGGTAGCTGTAAAGAAGAGGAAGAAGCTTGATGATGATAAAGAAAAGCAGCCAAGGAAGAAGGATGATGCGTCCGGCAAAAGGGTTTCAAAAATTCCTGCAAGTGATAAGTTAATCCCGAAGAAAGACGGCAAAAATAGTAAGAGTGAAAACAGGGGTTCGAGGAAGAGGACTGGAGATGGTTTAGCTATTTATACAGAAGAGGAATTGGGGATTGGGAATGCCAGTGCTGGAGGTACTCCTTTGTGCCCCTTCGATTGCGACTGTTGTTTCTGAAACTATCTTCAAATCATCAACTAGGTAACTAGTCTCTCTCTCCCTTGTGGTGAAGTAGTTCATCAGTTGGAATTCATAGCTTTTAACTATGTGGTATTAATACTGTAACTCTTACAGAATTGATTCATTTGAAGGGAGTTCTATTGTTGATTTTTACCCATGTAACTATGTGGCATTTTGTTATACAAAAAGTGTATTCAATTGCCTACCAGAATCTAATGTTGCTAGAGGGGATACAGTGTCAAATTTTTTGATTGCGTTGTACCCCTTTGAGTTATTCTCTTTTATGAATTTGATAATCCATATCTTAATCATACCCGCTTCAATCTTCTTTATATACTTTTCAACATTTAACAAGTTGTCTTCGTTTTCTTTATGCATAAAATAAGCATCTCCATATTCTGTGGATTGCATGGTTCATTATCTCCATTTGTTTACCTCGCCAATAATGATGACTTTTTATTGCTCCCTTCAGTTGACAGTAGTGAAGGGCAATCTTCTTTGTTGGTTAATTCAATTGTAGAACTGTTTAGCTTATAAAGCTAGCCTTTCTGCACTGCTCTAATGTTGCTTCAAGGTGAGGGAATGATGGAAAGGAATTAGGAAATTCAGTTTGGCTCTTTCGTGATTTTAGTTTGCAAATAGAAGTAGCCTGGTAACCAGAAATCACAAAGAAGTGAAAACTCTGTATTTACTGTTTGTGTGGACAGGTTTTATGCAGACAAAGGTTCTTTTGGCACTTGCGTATCTTCATATGCTTGGTGTTGTTTACTGGGACCTGAAACCAGAAAATTTTCTTGTCCATGATGATAAACCATATTGTGCTTTCAGACTTTGATCTTTCTTTAAGATGTGCCGTTTCACCTACCCTGATCAAAACCTCCTCAATGGATGATCCTTTAGAACGAGGAGCATTTCGTGTCCAGCCTTGTATTGAGCCACAGCAGTTGGTATGCAACCGGCATTCTTTATCCCCCAACTCTTTCTACAGAAAAGCAAGAAGAAGTCTCTTAAACTCCGATCTGAGAGTGCATTTTCCACAGGCATACTGCCTGAGCTTGTTGCAGAACCTACTTCAGCAAGATCATGTCTTTTGTAGGGACTCATGAATAGTTAGCCTCAGATATCAAAGAAGGGTGAAGGCTATGGTAGTGCAGTTGATTGGTGGACATTTGGTATCTTCTTGCATGAACTACTCTATTGCAAAACCCCATTTATAAGGGGTGAGGGAACTGCGCAACCCTGTTCAATGTAGTAGGGCAGCAGTTGAGATTTCCAGACTCTCCAAGCAGCAGTTATGCCAGTCGTGATTTGATAAGGGGATTACTTGTCAAAGAGCCTCAACATCGGCTTGGGACAAAAAGAGGGGCTACTGAGATCAAACAACGCCCTTTCTTTGAAGGCGTTAGCTGGGTTCTGATATGGTGCAGTACACCACCAGAGCTGCCAAGACTAGGGGTGTCAGGCGCGGGCACCGAACCGTGGGTACCCCCGACAAGAGGCCGGTTCAAGCGTGGGTTGTGGCGGGTCGACGGGTCGACAGTTTGGCCCGGTGATCAGACGGATTGGGGCAGATTTGAACTCGGTTAAATCAGGTCGACCCTTTTTTTTTTTGGATGAAATGTAAAATTAATATTATTTATACTATTTTAACATAAAATGAATCGTTTTAATTCAAAGATATTTGAATCGACCCAGTTTAAATTGGTTTAACCCCGATCGGCATTTATTTTTTTGAATTTAACATTTTCATTCATTTTTATGTAAAACTATTATTATTTTCATATTTATACTATTTTAATTCAAATCGACTCATTTTAACCAGTATTGTAAGATTTGGACCAAATCGGTTGATTAAACCGGTTTAACCGATAATCAAACAGGTAACAATTATCATTTCATTATAATTGTTGTCAAATTTATTTTCTAATATGGTATCCTATATAAAATACCATTATTATGTAAAATAAAGTCCAATAGATATAAAATATCATTATTATGAATACCATTTATTTTCTGGACGTGGTGCTAGTTGTTTTTTATGTGGTTTCAATTGTTCTGAGACGTGGTGGACTGTCTTTATGAAAAAAAAAATCAGGTTAAATTTACATGCATGGATGTAGACGTTTTTGTACGTGGTGCTAGTTGTTTTTGACGTGGTTCTAGTTGTTCTGAGACGTGGTTGACTGTCTTTGTGAAAAAAATTAGTTTAAATTCACACGCATGGATGTAGACGTTTATGGACGTGGTGCTAGTTATTTTTGACGTGGTAATAGTATTATGAGATGTGGTTGACTGTCTTTGAGAAAAAAATCAGCTTAAATTCATATGCATGGATGTAGACGTTTCTGGATGTGGTGATAGTTGTTTTTGACGTGGTGCTTGTGTTATGAGACGTGGTAGACTGTCTTTGTGAAAAAAATCAACTTAAATTCATATGCATGGATATAGACATTTCTGGACGTGGTGATAGTTGTTACGTGACGTGGTGAGCTGTTTTTGTGAAAAAAATCAGTTTAAATTCACATAAATGGATGTAGATGTTTCTGGACGTGGTGCTAGTTGTTTTTGACATGGTGCTTGTGTTATGAGACATTGTGGACTGTCTTTGTGAAAAAAAATCAGCTTAAATTCAAATGCATGACGTTTCTGGACGTGGTTATAGTTGTTCTGTGACGTGGTGAGCTGTTTTTTGGAAAAAAATCAGTTTAAATTCACATGAATGGATGTAGACGTTTCTAGACGTGGTGCTAGTTGTTTTTGACGTGGTGTTAGTGTTATGAGACGTGATAGACTGCCTTTGATAATTCTTTTTAAAATCGGTTCAAAAGTCTAAAATACCCGCGAGTCGGCTCGGTTAAAAACCAAACCGAACCGAAATATGAAAACCGAACCAAACCGATTCTCAGTTTTCGGTTCGGTTTCGGGTCGGAACCGAACCCGAACCGGCCTACGATTTTTGGACAGCCCTGGCCAGGACCAATAGAGGCTGAGCTCCCAGGGAAATTTTGGGCGAGTTGACCCTGTGGGGGTTGGCAGTGGCAGTAAAAGAATAGTAGGTACAGTCTACAGACATGATGAAATCTAGATTTCGAGTTCTTTTTGTTTAGGATTATAGGTATTTTTTTTTGGTTGTATCAGTGTCAGTTGATCCCGCAGGAGTGCGACGTATCTTTCGTTCCTGAGATTGAGGCCATCCTCTGCTTCGACACTGTTTCTTCATATCTTATATTGATGGGCCTCATGCCGTATGTTTTTGCAAAAGAAATTAGCTCCATTGTTAGATTATGGATTTCATTGTTGATGGTTTCTCCTGAAACTGGAGTATTGTTAGTAATTATGTTGTTGAGAGGGGGGAGAATTCTTCCAAACTGGTACATTTGTAATACAAATTGTTCCGCAACAACTTGCCTTCTGTAAACAATCTTTATCCTTAAAAGGGATTATGGCAAAGGCCTCTATGCTCATGATTCATGATTCGGGGTGTCAAATGGGCATATGTATTGAATGAGTATGTAATTCATGGTAAATAAATATCTATTCAGTGTTGTTAATCTGAGTTCCAGCTTTTTCCTTTTCCTCGTTTCTTGCCGAAGGATTTTAATCCAGTTTAGGCCATAAACATAGAGATTTTATGTGGGATTTATCCAGTTCAATGCGTACCAGAAAAGAATAGTAGCGCTCTTTTGGTAAAGACACTGACCCTTTTTCTTTTTGAGGTGTTTCTGAGGCCAAAATAAGAACCGAGGTCGAGGAAAGTGCAACTTCGTATTCTTCACCAACAATGCTCATGTAAATGAAGATACACAACCTTTAAATTCGTCAACATATGTACGAGGAGGATCCTACGTAACCAGCAAATAATCTGGTAGTAATTCTTTGAACCAAATCCAAATATTGATGTTACACATCATAATACAACAACAATAACTTTACATGAGGTATTATGGCCCCCTTAACACATCAAATCTAGCTATGGCATTTAAGATTACAAATATGCCAGCAGCATCCAACAAGTAGCCCAAAGGACATCCCAAACAATCTGAAATAAATGTAATGAAGTTACATGTATCTGACCACAAGAGAAACCATGGAGGGCAAGGTCAAGGGTAAGGTCCCCTGCGTTTATTGTACCCACTGGACCGATTGCTACGCAGAGCACAGCAGCCGATTGAGTAGACAACGATGACGAAACATAAGACGCATGTATTGATGATTGCCAGTGTCTTCCATTCTTTCTTGATGTTCCCCAGAAATGATGTCTTGCATGATTGGCAATCCAAGCATAGCTGCGTTTGGTCATTGCTCCATACCTTGCAATCGTTGTCTGGCACCGCTGGCCCTGTTTTTGGCATTATCCAGAAAGTTGCATTCTTGAACTCGAATCCACAGTAGGTTGGAGGCTTGCAGCAGCCCGACTGCGACAAAGATACAGTAAATGCATCAAGATTCTCCAAATGTAAGGAAAGACAGAAACGGACACAAAGATTCTCCAAATGCCCAGTTTTTGAATGTGGGAATTTATGAGGAAATTAAGGATTGAAAATAATACCTGAAGAAGGGGGAGGTCGGTTTTGTAAAAATCAGGGTCTTTTCCATCTGCAATTTGCTGACAGAAACGGACATCAACCAAACAACTCTTGATTTCGTCCCAATTTTCACCATTCAACACATATTTCTGCAACCACTTGGAGTAATCCCCAAGCCTATGACCCTCCACCCCTTTGTTCGACAGAGCTTTCCCGATGTCGGTGTTCGTCACAATTACCGTGAAAACCGTGAAACCAATCAAGCCCAGAATCGTCAAGAACAAGACAGCCAAATATATCCACAGGAAGAAACTGAGCCCGCAAGAACCGATCAAACCGAAGACTGAAACCACCAAAAGGGCCAATCCCAGATACAATAGAGGCTTGTGGAGAACCTTTTGGCATAGGGAGGAGCCGCTGTGGAACTGGAACCAAAACGAGAAGGCGATGGCCAAAAGGGATACGGCTAAGAGGAGCACATTCAGAATTGTAACGATCACGTTACTCGGACGGACCATTTTCTCTTCTTTTTACCGAATCGTTCCAAAAGGTTCAATTTTTGAGTGCAAAAATGAGTGAGAGATGGATCTTCTTGATGTGAAAATAGAAAGATTGAAATGAGGAGGAAGCAAGAAAGAACAAGAGGGAGGGGGTGACTCCACTCTAGGAGGCTGGGATGGGATGGGAGGGAAGAAGGGAAGGGGGAAAAAATCTGGGATTAAAAACGTAAAACTGTGTTTAACGTGTGTGACAACGTTGGTTACTTTGTGCTGCCAAATTAACGGTTCCATTTTAAGGTAAAAATTTTCAAACTGTCGATTGTGCCGAAATATACTGAAGCTTGAACTGCTATTTGTTGGATTATACAGACGGGACTCATTTCATTTGCTGGTGATTCGGACACTTTTCCCCATTTAAACCAATCTTATTTTTCCTATTTCATATTTTTAATAATAATTATTACACATGTCACGGAGTATATATAGACTATAACATAGTTTCACGCAAGATAGTCCATTAACAAATGAGAGTATTATATTAAAAATTCATAATCACAGTCTCATGAATTGCGATTGTTTTCCCATACTAAATGTGACATATTATTAACTATAACAAATTAACAATGATTCTTTATTTATCTTTTGAGATTAAAAATTAAAAATGTGAAATATTCATCAATGCCCCTTCTTCAAAAGTGGTAGTTACGGAATAACATTAATAATTTTATTTGTACGGTTCAACTAAATCTAATATTCATCTCGAATATGACAATATATAATTTGAATTATATTTATAATACCATATAAGACGGTTAATTATATATTCATTTAACTTCTTATTCTTCTTAATGGGGGTTGAAAATCTAAATATAGAAAGGAATCTAAAACAAAATAACTGGCTAGACCAAAAAACACGCCATCGGGTCGATGGTTCTTGTTTACCAGATGTCATGCATTGTAATTATTCTTGCTGTCAAACCGGATTTCAACAAGAAATGAAAGGTATAAATCAAGGCATGATTTTTCTGCAGCTTAAAGTCACAAATTTAAATCAAAACCCCAATTGTCATCTTACAAATTACAATGGTATTCCACACAAAATTATACTGTATACCTTATGGATATATATACCTATTTAGAAAATAAAATGAATAATTTTTAAATTTGGACGGGACGAATGTAGATAACTGTTAAGTGGTAAGAGTGGTACTGTGTTGTGAAAATAATGGATATATATATATCTAGGATATATAATAGAAAAATTGGTATTTCACTTTTGTTCGGTGAAAAATAAAGGGTTTTTTTTCTCTTAAAAAAACCTAAAAAAAGAAAAGATCGATGTGATTGTTGTCTAAGTTTTACTAGTTATCGTTTCATTTCTTACTCTCTATCGCCCTAATTTTGGACTAAAATACCTCCTCTACGATACCCTCTCTCTTCTCCCATTTAAATAAAAGGGTAATTTTGTCAAAACATATGAACTACAGTCCCAAAAATTAATGCGGTAACTAATAACCCCTTTGTCGTCGTGATGGGCAGAAAACCATCATGATTAGTGAGTGAATATTGTCGGCTATTTTATAATCAACGAGTGAATATTGTTCGGTATCTGATTAATAGATAACTGTGTTGTTATATATATACTAGCACTAGTTTGTGAAAAGAGAGGCATGGAGAAGGTGATTCCAAGTATCAGGAACTCCTGGAAGACACCAATGGCTGCAATCTCTGGCATGTTTTCCTCCAAACCCATAAATGGAAGGATGGCCATCAACCCTTAATTGAGACAAGCTTGTTATTTCCAGCAGATGAACCTTTTTCCCAGTTGCCCTTCTTAACACTCTTTTCACCACTGCTTCAGTTGGATATTGTCCCCCTGGATATGGCGGCTGGAGAGGTCCCGTTTGGCCCTTGCAATCCGCCGAGCTCAGATCTCCCCATTCACTTCCACTGATTAATTCGTTGGACAAACCAAACACAAAATACATCAATTCTATAATGACGGATTCATCGTCAAAAAAAAAAAAAAAAAAAAAAAAAAATTGTTTGTAATACTAATTTTGAAGACACATGAAACGTGATTTTAGTATACTAAAATTAAGACGATTGTTTCCTCGAGTGGAGGGTGTACTTGATTAAGGAGGTGATTAATACGTTACAATGATGATTAATTTGTTTTAAATTTAAATTATTTTTGTCTCTAGTTCTGAACTCCATATCTCCTTGACCTCGCTTATACGTTTGGAGACATAATTTTGAGTAGAGGCACTATACTTACATTACATGAGTTGGTGGGGTGGCGAGGAAGAAGACCTTAATTCTTTTGGGATTGACTTTGGAATCTACCCATCTTCCCATGTTTTCAACCCTTTTTCAAATGCTGCCAACCGGTCCATATCTTTGTATGTTTGGTTCCCATCTTGAATGAAATCCCACCTGCAATAATATATATACAAAGAGGAAAATGGATCAACTCGTACGTTACACATGATAGTCGAGTTTATAATATTATTTACGGTTTAGTTTATTTTCCTATTATTTTACGTACTGTCGTTTCACTCCGGTGTGGAGCCACCAATGCCAAGAATTGAAGATCAAGATGTCGTTTTGGAGCCACATTGTCCCACTGGAGATTGAGTCCAGCTTAAGGAGACGACCCATCTTCTCAGGATTAATGTCCACCAGGAAAGCAATTCTTGAATATAATATTGTTACATTATACTCCTGCGCAAAGTTTGATTGCACAAATTTCAAATTATATAACCATTTAAATTCAATCACTTGAATCCTATATGAATTTGAATGATTTGTTTGATATTTTGTTTTTACAATTCAAAAAGTTTCATTTTCAGACTTCAATGTTCGGATTTCAATTTCAATTCGTACTATTAATAAAATTTAATAATATCAAAACTTATGGAATCTCCAACGAACATTATGCATTTCCCTCTCAACTTTTGCAACAAATTTCTGCCGTTGAACCTATTACAATGACAAAATCTCTTAATTATTACTAGTTATCACCTCAGTTTTAAATATTACAGCCTTAATTTTGATAAAATTATCTTTTTTTCAAAGAAAAAAAAATATTATAAAAGAGTATTTTAGCCTAAATTGGGACGATAAAAATTAAAACCGTAACTAGTAAAATTTAATTTCTTAATTGCAAGCGGATTAATGGTGGCACTTGGGTGAGATGGGAGAGGTTTCAAAGGGAATTGAAACTGATATGATATAATTTAATATAATTATTTTGATATACTGAATTTTGTATTAAAATTTGTATAGGATTAGCTACCTCGATTTGAGAGATTACTATGTGTTAGGATAAAATATGCTTTTGATTTGCTGTAGGCGACAAGTGGGAAGATGCTAACTAGGGCAGGTAATTAAATAATATCAGTTTAAATATTATCATCTTAATTTTGATAAAATTATCATTTTAATTCAAGTGTAGGATGGTATTTTAGTTAAATTAGGGCGATAGAAAGCAAAAATTAGGACCGTAATGAATAAAATTTTTAAATAAGGCAATATTAATATTTCTAGTATGGAGCAATTAACGAAGATTCCTATGTTGATTTTATGTAATTAGCAATTAATGAAGCTTTCATTTCATAGTTAAATATGTTTGTATGTGTAGGCTAAGAACGAGAATAAAACAATTAACGTTTAACTTGAAATTAATCAAATAATCCTAATTATAACTAAATCCTTCTATCTCAATTTTTTTTTTTGGGTAATTGTGGGCAAATCCCACAATCTACAAGCTAAAACTAAAAGAATATATTTTATTAATTTCTTAAAACAATTATGAGTATTAAATCTTGCATGTAAATGAAGAAAACAATTTCCTAGGAGGGTCTGATAGAAAGGAAGAATGGGAATATATATAGATATATAGTGTGTGAGTGTGTGAGTGTGTGTAGTACCTGGGCAAGATGCAGTTGGGGTGCTGCCATCTATACTTGAGGTAGTCTTGATCAGGCCGACCTTTCTTCTGGCAATCAAAAACGGCTTCTTCCATGAATGGACAATCTGAGGAGTTGTATAAAGGATATGAATCATCAAAAACCCACCTCCCCTCGTATATATTTCTGCATGATGTTGACTTGCTGCTGCTGCTTAAGATCCCAGTTTCCAGTCCAAGAATGGGAGGAACGATTGCCGCCATTAATGGAAGAAGAAGAAGAAGAACAACTCTGAAAGACGCCATGGCTGCAACAGATCAGAGAGAGGAGGACTGCCGAAATGTATTGCTTAAGTTTGTGCAGATCCAGACAGCTAATTAAAGGGCCATATTTATGCATCTAGCTAGCAGGGATGGAGAGCTTTTGGATGTCATGCAGAAAAATGCAAATAGAATATTTGGTTCTGAGTTGTATCATCCATCCTTCATATATGCAAGAACATTCAAAGAGGTGTAAAAAAAAAAAAAAAAAAACAGAAAACTATTAATGAATGGTGGGCTGCAGAGACAGTTTTTGACTTTGGAAAATGCATACACCTCATCAAAGAACTGATGAACAACAATCAATTAAGTCAATGGCTACATCATGATCTCACAGACAAGAACCAAGCAACAAGAATGGCACAAATCCTTAATTTTACTACTTAAATTGACTCCCACATTTACAACACGGATATACATAGCACTTTTAGTTTAAAATAATAATTTTAAATTTGAGTCAATTTTATATCAAAACAAAATTAACTGCAACATTAAAATCAAATTTCAATTGTGCGACATATATATATATATATACATGCATGCATGATTGTCTAAAGAGTTTCAACAGTTCAAATTTTTACCACTTTCAGACATCAAATTGGATGATAAAATATATAACAAAGAAATAGGTCAGAAGCGAAATTTGACTCTCGGTTTTAAATTTAGAAAAATGTTGAAAATTGTACTAATTTTTACCATTTTGACTGGAGAAAAATAACTTTCCTCATCTGATCTGATATGTCTTTTGCACCGTGGGCCTCGTGCACTTCGTGGTTGCATAAAATTGATTCCATGGGCCTGTTTTAGTTCTTTTCCTTTATATTTTAAATACATTCATACTCACAGCCCTTTTTTTTTTTTTTTTTTAAATTTTTTCATTACTTTCTCAAATTGTCATTATTTTCTTATTTGTCACTTTATTTTTTTTATGCACCGTCTCCTATTTTCTGTCCATTCTTTTACCGCTATCATCGGATTCCGCTGCTAGACTCCCGTCTTCACCATTGATATTCCACCGTCGATCTCATCACCGCCGCCGCTTCTTCTTCTTCTCCCTATCTCCCGATCGGGTGATGAGCGCCCTCAAAGTTTTGGTCGGGGAGATAGGGAGAAGAAGAAGCGACGGCGGTGATGAGATCGATGGCGAGATATCGGATATGAAGACGAGAGTTTGATGACGGAGTCCGACAATGACGGCAAAAGAATGAGTTAAAAATAAGAGACGGTGAATAAAAAAAGTAGGACAATAAATAAGAAAATAAGGATAATTTTGAAAAGAGTAATGAAAAAATAAGAAAAGAATGGGTTATAAATAAGAAGAAATTTAAAATATAAAAAAAATGACTAATTTTAAAACATACAAGAACTAAGAACTAAAATTGGATAGGAGTTATAGCTAAGAGACTTGGATTTTGTCCTTTCTTTTTTTGTAACAAAAATCTGTCCAAAAACTTTTATACGTTTTGGTAGAATATTTTCAATCGTTCTTGTATATCTCAAAGGATCATTTACTATATAAATATAATCAAATTGGTCACTTTTTGTTGTGGAGAATATTTTCTATACTATTGAATATTTTACATACTTTTTTTTTCTTTAACTGTGAAAACTAGACTTAATTGTAATTAAATTTCATCCTATTCTTCATAATATTTGTCTTGATTATATTTACATTAAACAATGAAAAAATAAAAATTTATTTAAAATGTTCTTATACGATTTGAATACTACTACATTTTGTATTATAGTCTGGAATTAAGATGAGAATGAATATTATAAAAGCGAGAATGAATATGAGGTTAGTTATTAAAAATTATTATATTTTTGATATTTGATTTGTTAAAAAAACAAAATTGAAATATAATAATATATAATTGACGTAGGACCCACGAATTTACAAAAATTAGTTTATTGGCCCCACTCCACACAGTTGTACGTCGCCACTCTGTTTGTATACCTAACACCTTCAGCTTCTCCGATGCTCCGAAAGTCCAACTCCAAGTTTCCAACCAACCACCATCTCCTCCTCCGCCCCCACACCAACTCTTGCTTTCTTCGCCACCTTGGCGGACTTTTCCGTAAAGCCATAAACCCTTTCCCAAACCCTCACTCTTCCATTTTCATATATCCTGCCAAATTCCCATTTCATTCCCTTCACTCACACCTCCAGAAATGGCGTTAGCACCACCGACTTCACTTTCAAAACCATTTTTTTCCACCAAGCCCACCTCCCAAACGCCTCTCTTTTCCCTCCCCGGCGCCGCTACCACCACCACCCGCAAATCCCAACGAGCCCGCCCCAATGTTATTCGGAGCTCCATTGCTACTGCTCCGGCTTCCGCCGTGTCAAAAGCCTCAGCAAAAATAAAGTCAGTGAAAGCTAGGCAGATCATTGACAGCAGGGGTAATCCCACGGTGGAGGTTGATCTTATTACCGACGGCTCCGATGGTCAGCTTTACAGATCAGCTGTTCCGAGTGGGGCCTCCACTGGGATCTATGAGGCCTTGGAGCTCAGAGATGGTGACAAAAGTGTCTATGGGGGTAAAGGTGTTCTCAATGCTGTCAAGAATATTAACGATATTTTGGGGCCCAAACTCGTTGGTGTCGATGTCAGGTGCTCAACTATTTTCATGGCTTTTCCTTTCGGACAAAAAGTTCGTATTTTATTCTTCTGTTGAGAATTTGCACCGATCATTTACTCGGAATGGGTTTGTTTTTGTCATGCTATCTCAATTTGTCTTCGGTAAAGTCTGAGTGTTCAGAAAGAATTGATTGATACTTTAGTTAGTAACTTAAACTGGTTTAATTTGTTTATAAGCATTTGAAAATTAAGGGGAGTGAACCCACGAGGTTTAAGAGGTGTTAATTGATGAGCTCTCTTTATACTAGAGCCGATTACTTATCTTTTTTAGCATTTTGTGCTATTTAACTTGAGATTTATTTTTCTTTTTTGGGTTTTTGCTAAATATTAGGAATCAGTCTGATGTTGATTCAGTAATGTTGGACATTGATGGAACTCCAAACAAGTCCAAGTTGGGGGCTAATGCAATTCTGGGCGTGTCTCTTAGTGTGTGTAGAGCTGGTGCAGGAGCGAAAGGAATTGCTCTGTACAAGCACATACAAGAAATATCAGGGACAAAAGAGCTTGTCATGCCAGTTCCAGCTTTTAATGTGATTAATGGAGGTAGCCATGCTGGTAACAATTTGGCCATGCAAGAATTTATGATACTACCAGTTGGAGCTACATCATTTGCCGAGGCACTTCGTATGGGCAGTGAAGGTTAGCCAACTATATCTTTCTACTCTTAATAGAAAGAGTACTTGTTCTTTTATAGTTATCGAAATGCATTAAACGGCAGAATAATTCAAAATCTTACATTGTCTGCATCAGTTTATCATACCTTGAAGGGAATCATAAAAGCAAAATATGGACAAGATGCTTGCAATGTCGGAGATGAAGGGGGATTTGCCCCGAATGTGCAAGATAACAGGGAGGGACTAGTGTTGCTTATGGATGCAATTGAAAAAGCTGGTTACACGGGCAAGGTAGGATAATTAGCCGGATTCTTCTTTCATGCATCTTGTCTTTGTTTTGTCTGACGGTATCAATGGATGCTATTGATGCAGATTAAAATTGGCATGGATGTTGCTGCTTCAGAGTTTTATACCAAAGATGGAAAATATGACCTCAATTTTAAGAAACAGCCAAATGATGGTGCTCATGTGCTTACTGATCAGAGGCTCTGTGAACTTTACAAGGAGTTTGTTAAAGATTTCCCTATTGTATCTATTGAGGATCCCTTTGATCAAGATGATTGGGGCTCTTGGGCAACTTTGCAATCCTCAGTTGATATTCAACTTGTTGGTGATGACTTGTTGGTGACAAATCCAAAAAGAATAGCGGACGCTATTCAGAAAAAAGCATGCAATGCCTTATTGTTGAAAGCAAGTGCAAACTCCATGGAGCTCTGGCAATCTATTGTGAAAGCTGTTTTATTTCTAATTTGCTTAATCTTTATTGTTTTACTTTGGTATTAGATTCATGGTTTCACTTGTGATGTGGCTGATCATGGCTTCACAATGTACAATTATTTTGCTCTAATTTGTTGTCAATTATTGCAGGTTAACCAAATTGGATCGGTAACAGAGTCGATTCAGGCAGCCCTAGACTCGAAAGCGGCTGGATGGGGAGTTATGGTTAGCCACCGAAGTGGTGAAACAGAGGATAACTTCATTGCAGATTTATCTGTTGGTTTGGCCAGTGGGCAGGTTATTATTTTAACGGCTGTACTCTACTTGTTCTTGAATTATGCTTGTTTGCCTCTTCCAGGAGTTTGACCATTATTTCAATCATTTGTCCCATAGATCAAGACAGGAGCTCCCTGCCGAAGCGAACGGTTGGCCAAATATAATCAGGTTAGTAATTCATCTGTTCTTTTTCGTTATCCATTTTGTTCATTCTCTCCTTCAGATGTCCTTTCCAAAACATCTGTCTGTGGAAAGTTAGGAAAGAATAATGTCAACTGAGTTACATCTGTTTCCTTTACTGTTCTTTATTCCAATCATTTTCTACTTGGTTTTGAGGGAGGTTTACTTGAATACTTGCAGCTACTGCGCATCGAAGAGGAACTTGGTAATGTTCGCTATGCCGGAGAAAGTTTCAGATCTCCTTGAGATGTATGTGACTTGTGTTAGATTTTATCTTGCAGACTTGTACTTCTTGTTCTTAAGTGATGCTAAACTTCAATGTTGGCAAGTCCAAAAGATAGCTTAGATTAAACAGTTTTGGCTGTTTCTGTTGTATACATGTGTGGAAGAGTGTATTCAGAAGGCCACATAAGATGCAAAATGGTGACTGAAATAAAATGTGTGAAATGAAAGAGTATGATTCATCTTCCTGCTGCGGGACTTGCATAAGCAAAAGAACCTGGTTTTTAGCTCTGTTACTGAAGTAGTACAAGCTGACTAAACTACTTGTTTTTGTGTATCAGTGCATGAAATGTTATAAAATCTAAACATAATACACAACTTAGTTTTTCCGCCAAGACAAATAAGTACATGCATAGTACACCACCTTTTGATGTTAGAACTTGATCAGTTGAGCCTGAACCTGTTCTCTGATGTGGAAACCTAAACAAAAATTTGTTCCATCAACTACCAAGTCTGAATGGTTGGACCAGCATAAACTCCTGACAGCATGTGAAGATCATCTGGTGTGTTTATCTCTGCAAGCCATGCGTATTCCTCATCTTTCCCATTGGCGAGCTCGTTTCCTCTATCTTCTGTGGCTGCACAGCAGCGAAAAATGCGCAACTTAATGCCGTTGAACTGGACTTCGTGTTCGATTAATTCAACTGGGATACGACTGCTATTTAATGTTAGAGGGATGCAGGATAACTTACAGAATGTGGAATAAGGATAATCATGGTAGTAAGAACATTTTCTTCCAGCTAATTCTAAGTAAGGAGGAGCAAGAACGTCAAGCACTGCACAAGGAGTGACTGCAGTAAAGCAATGCAGATTCCCCCCGCTCTTGGGGTAAAGTACGGATGTGCCACAAGGTGCAGTCAGAACTTTATCGACCACCAACTTAGCCAATCTCACTGCCAAAGATGGTGAGTTTGATGGAAAAACATGGGAATAGCAATCAATCAAAATTATGGCATTCAACCGAAAAACAAAAAAGATTCACCGAGCAGCAAAATTAAGCATCAAATATGATCAAATCTTGACAAATAGAGACATGTTGAATTTAAATAACATATTCTCCGTATTCAGTTCTTCAAATTACATCATTCACAGTTAATATCAATCTGAACCTGGGATTCAGTAGTAAGTTTCATACCAATAAGACGTTTTCACCTAAAAATATGAAGGAAAACATAGTAACTAGTAAATCACCTTTCTGTTTCTTACTGGAACAAACTTTTCATTAATGGAACTTTACAGTCAACCAGAAAGATAATCATATGGCAGAATAAGACACTACAGTCTTAGTCACGATTCAAGCAAGCAGGAAGCATAACTATGCTCTGAAACCAATCAACAAATGGCTTGTGATTTCAGACAGGCAATTATGTCTGGCATGCACTCATTGATCAACTTAATTTTCTTGTAGTACAATTGCCAATCTACCCAGATGATTATTAATTGTACAGCACAGGGGAATTGCACTTCCCCCTATTTACAAGTCTTAAAAGGTACATTTCTATCGCTTTTTTCCTTTTCTTTTTCCCACAAACTACAAAAATTTGCAGCTTATTTATGCAAATCTACCTGAAAATTAATTTATTCAGAACTATGAGAAGGAATTATAGTGGAAAAATCTTTAAAGCCAACTTAAACTATTTCATCAATTTATATAGTAGATGTCGAATCAAACCTGTCGGATGACCTATTTGGTTGCTTTTTAGAATCCGAGCAGGTTCAACCCAGTCATAAGCTTTCACATGCAATGAACCATAGAGTAGTTTGCTAAAAACTGTCATCTCAGGATGATCATGAAGTGGAATAACAGAAGAAGTGGGGAAACAGAATATACACATCTGCATTAAACATCATGAAGTTGATCATCAACCTCAAAAAGTTCTTGCTCCTACACAGAAAGAATGCACAAAAACTGAGAGTGACAACACAATTGGTTGGTCAATAATCCCACACCTATTACAATGGGAAGCTATGCAATCATCTCAACTCTCAAGGAGAAGTAATATTTTTGTAACACAAGCAGATATGAGAAAGATTTCATCAAGGAAATGGAGCAACAAGAACACAAAATGAAACTGTACTCATTTGTAACTGCAGTAAGATGATCTAATTTTTAGCAAATACCTAATGTTTGCATGTACTGATGAACCTTATAATCATGACGTAGAAACAGGACATAATCATCAAGTTTGTCATCGACATGTCAGGAAAGGTGAATCCAAAGAATAGGAAGTCTTCTGGTTACGATCGGGTTTATCAGCATTCGACTTGACTATTTGTAAATGGCCACATGAATCAGTGGTTTGCATATCAAAAATACACTATGGGAAAAAATTAAAGAATGCTCAAAGAATAATCTTTTTGCCATCACAAGCTGGAGCTAAGAAAGGAATGGGACTGGTAAAGTGCAGCCCCATCCTGTGCTCATGGGAAAAACTAACAACTGAAGACTGGAACATATGAATATGATGAACATCTAATGTGCCCTCCTACGTGTGGCCATCATTTAAAACTCTTGGACACTCTCATTCATAGAAAAATACATAGGCACAGAGTAATGGCTTGATACCCCAAGACCAAAGAGGATCGCAATCCAATAAAAGTCACATGCAAAATGAAAATCTATAAAACCTTACCGTAAAATCATTGCCCTCATAAATGTCCACATATGTTATTGGTTGAGCCCATCGATTTACCCTACTAAATACATTAAGTCCAAGCAAACCATGGCCCCGATCATCCTCTTGGTTTTCCTCTCTCAGCCCAACGTCTGCAGGACCAATTGCGTCTACAAGTAACATAAATGATGCAACCAATTCCAAAGGTCAGAATATAGAACAAAAAATTCTAGGTACAAAATATACAGACAACCATTTCCAAGTTCAGCCATCCAATTTTCTGTCACTTGGAGGCCCTATTTGCTGCAACACACTAGGAATATTATCCAAGCATATTAAAGGAGTGTAAAAGAATGCACAATCACAGCAACATGAATTGGCTTCTCCCAACATTCTAAGCCTCACTTCAAATTCAAAACTTCTGCTTCATAGTTTCTTTTATCAGAAGCTCCAGCAATGATTTTCACAGAAATTTGTTCCCACTTGCTTTTCCAGAAACAAGATCTAGGATGCCAAAATAATATGAACAAACAACACTTCCTTTTCCCTATATTATTACAATGCCAGCAATGAATATCAGTAAGTTCAGGACCCATTTTCACCCAATTCAAGTTGATTCTGCTAACAATTTCATAACACTTTCATTCATTTGGAGGACGTTAAAATCAAAAAGAAAACATTTGACGCGAATTGGTTGACCAGACAAAACCTTTAATGTCGCACAAGAATTGACGTTGCATGTAAACCAAAATCAATTGCCAAATCCCATAACAAAGCATCAATAACTAATGCTAAGGTAATCTATTCCTCAAACCCAACTCCGTATTTCCTATTTTTTATCTCATCCCTTCTCAGAATATCAAAAAACACTTGCAATCAGAAATCATAATCATTCCATACGCACAACATGCTAGAATTCTCAAAGAACAGAAAAAAGAAAAACAAATCCAATTTAACGAATTACAAATAACAGCAAGTACCTAATAAAGCGCTGAGCTTTCCTGCTGCTTGACCAGAAGGCGGGAATGGATTTCCAGAGGGATTAAAAGTCCTTTTACAAAGATCATACAAAGCTTGAATCGAGGACGAAGTGCTTTTCTTCGTCATGTTGAAGAGGCTTCGATATCTGCACATTTCTGAGGACTATACTCCTTTGAGTCGACCACAAATATGCAGTCCTTATCAGATGCTTTTTGACATATTTTCAAGAACTCTGGGGCTAAACACGTAAATAGAGAAACTTCACACCATGTCTGGAAATCTGCACCTGAAACGCCGTCGTTTAAGTGTCAGAGTTTAATTAATCTTCTTTAATAAATTTGGCGGGAATGAGAAAACTCTCTCCATTTATTTGATAAAGAAGACAAAAAGAGAAGAAAGAAGAGAGGACAGGAATGGAAGGCAGCGAAAGCGAAGCGGTTTTTGAATCTTTGAATCTAAATCCGCAACTCTTTATCAACGAAGTTCTGAATTCCGTCGACAATTTAGTGGAGGATGCCTTCTCTTACTTCGACCAGTAATGTTTTCCGTTTCCTCCTTTCTTACGTTTTGCAGAGCTACCATCTTCGGTTTTTTTTGTTATTAAAATTTAGGTTGTATTTTATTTAGGCAAGCGTCCGTGATTTTGAAAACCGACGGCACGGATCGGTCGGATGAGCTCACCAAGGTACATTGAAGTTCACTTTGGAGCAGTGCTAGGGTTGCTTTGAAAAATATTCAAAATTGGGTTTTCTTATCCTTTTTTTCCGTTATCTGATAGGGTGTGGCGTACGTCCAGAATATGATTCAGTCGAATTTGAATAAAAGGTTGAGTATGTGGGAGAAGTATTGTCTAAGTCACTGTTTCGCTGTACCCGAAGGATTTTCTTTGCCTAAAGCTGTAAGCATTTCTGGTGCATTTTCTGTTTTCCTGCTTCAAATTTCTGTATTTCAGGTAGTTTGCTTCTTAGTTATTGTGATCATTCTAGTGAAGCATAAATTTGTAAAGTTGATGGATTTTGGGAGCTTACGTGCACATGCTGATGATTTAACTAATTAGTTTTTAAAATTTCTTTTTTGGCTGAATATTGGATAGATTTTTCAGCAAAGTTTAATTATTAGCTGAATCAATATATTATTTTGTCAGTTTCTTCCTAAATAATTTGTTTGTCACTAGGAGAAAGAAGGATAACAAATTTCCTTTTGCAAATATGAGCAGGCAGAGCTAAATCAAAACCTAAATCAACTTCTTAACAAAAAGATATATCACAATCGATATCTTCAGAATTTTTTAAAAAAGGAGTGTTTTAAATGTTGAACGCACATGGGATGTGCTTAACAAGCATTAATGTAGACTTGTCATGATTAGAACTTGAAATGCTCAAGATGTTAGCTCTCTTGTTTCGGTTTCAACCCATTAAAAAACCTATGAGCTGCACTCCCTCACTTTGGATTCCTACATTCTGGATTGTTGCTGTTTACTTCCACTCCGGGGGAACACATTGTTCTGCCTTGGGTCAATGCTTATGGTCCCTCCTCGGTGCCTTTGTTTCTTCGTGTCAGCTGATTGTGGAATTTTATCACCTGTCCGGGACTGATCCCTTGCCCAAAGGTAGGGCTGGTCTTAAACAGCAATCAATTCTTCACTTCGGAAGCATCCGTTCAGTTCCTGACTCTCTGTGCTCACATTCCTTATGATCTCCTCTATTGGTTTCCCTGGAATATTTCTGTTTATAATCTGCATTGATGTTTCTATGGTGTCTTAATGTACTTCTAGAATGAGACGTCTGGGGATGCTTCATTGGACCTTGATGCACTTGCTGATTCAGAATTGGATGTGCAGTTAGATTCATTGAGAGAAAAGATTAATTTGGTGCGTAAGACCTTTTGTTCTATGAGAAACATTTCTTGTGTGTTTGTGAAATTGGGAATTCTAATTTTTTTCATTTTATCCCTTTAATATATTTCTCCAGGTTGGACAAGAGTGTGCAGAGCTTAACATGGAGATCCAGAGAGTAGAGAAGGAATCCATGTCAATAAATCACTCTGCTGCTTCCATAGAAGAAGCATTACAACTATATGAGAAACACTCAATGCACGAGATGTTTCAAGGTACCAAAATTTTATTATTATTATTTTAAGTGAAAGGCTATTTAAGAATACTTTGTGTGTGTGTGTGTGTGTGTGTTTGTTTGTAAGCAATTAAGTGACGTTACTTTTTGGTTTGATCTTAAATTTGGGCAAGAATAATGGGACCACTTTTTGGGGATGCTCCGGTTATGGTTACTGAAATCAAATAGCAAGATTTTGGGAAGAAAACAATCTCTTTGTATGATATGATGTCAAATCCTTCAAGTGTTGTGGATTGTTGGGTGGGAAAATATGAATGCTTTGGATCTGGTCTGGCAACAATTGTTAGATTGTATACTAGTAAAAGTTGAATATGATCTCAGAGAATTCATTTGTATGGTTTTGTTAGAGTCAAATTCAATAGTTTCTGGGTACTTCATTCATTTGGTTATACCTAAGGTACTAGTCAAAATGACTAGATGCTCATGACTGCTGTTGAAATGAAAAGAGATTTTTGTGGAGTCTAATATTTTCTTACTTCGCCTATTGATTGAAGAACTGGACAAGCTTTGTAAGTACTTAATTTTGAGTCTATAACTGGAGTAGTAGGGGAAAGTTTATTTGAATAGGACAAGTTTGGAGTTTGGACCTTTATTTGCAGAAAATAGTGTCATACTTTGAGATGAACTGGCTATATACCTTCTTATTTTTGTTTTTCCTTTTCTATTTTGAAATAGCATGCTAAATCTTTGCAGTGTAAGACTTAGTTAGGTGCCCAATGCACCTAGTGTTGAAGAATGTTTACCTTACATGTACAAGATACTCTTTAAGACGGGTAGTTGTGGTATTCATGTTTTTCAAGTTCACCAATCTTCAATTCCCTTGATTGCCAACTTGTTATGACCTACGTATGTCAACATTTTTGGGTGGTTTTTCTTCAATACGCTCAGTAAAGAGTAAATCTTATAGGAAGTAGTTAAGCTTGTTGAAGAATACATTTCTAGATGAAAAGTGTTCCTTTATGAGTATAAAGCCGATGTCTCATACAGTATAGTTAAGCTTGTTGAAGAATGCACTTCTAGATAAAAGTGTTTCTTTGGTAGAAAGCCGTTAAACACATGACATGCCTAAGACAAAACAAAGTTGTTGTCAGAGTTTATGAACGATCTCATCTAAAAAAGCCTACATCCTGCAACTTCCATTGCCTCTAAGAGTTGAGTAGCTGCTTTTCCAGTTTTGCATCTTATCAGTGAGCAGTGTTGTATTTGAAAAGATATTCTTGAATAGCTGGAGTATCGTGAGGTCTCACGTTCCGTTGCCTCTATGATTTGTTAGTTTACAGTTTGCTAATTGATTTGTATTGCCTTACAAAACAATGCATATACTGCTGTAGTTTATCTTTCTTTCCTTTGAAGCTATTTTTGCATTTATTGGCCTCAGTTTGTCAATGCAACTGATGCTCTGATATCTTGTGAGAGGTTTGCATGATCTAAATTGTGGATTTTGGGATTGCTTTATATTTATCATCTTTCCAATGATTATGCATGTTGGGTCAATATATTGCTTTACCAAGGTTATTTGTCTTACAGAGTTGACTGAATCATCATCCGAATTTCTTGAAAAAGTGAAGAAGCTGAAATCCAGTAGGATAGAGAAAATTGAACATGGTAATGGCTTTGGTAAGCATTATTACTTCTTAGCAAGCTTTTGCCTTTCACTTTGGTAGTATATTATTTTAAATGAAGGTTCATGAAGGTTCTTGTTTTCTAATAGGTGTCCCCAATGCTAAACTGGAAGAACTACAAGCAACATTGGATGTCATAAAAACCTAGGTTGCCATAGCTATAGCTTCAGAACAGATGCGTGTATATCAATTATCATCTTAACCATGTAGCAGTAGTAAGGTTTGTTCAGCTTTTGTTTTCAAGTAATGTAAAATACAAATCACTTTGAGCAGAATTACGTGGTTTATATATCTTTCTTTTCTAGATTTTCTCACATTTTCATTCAGTCTTATGTTCTAATGACGGGGGTGTTTTATTTCCTTGCATGTAAAGCTAATTCTAATGCTTAGATTGCATCTGCATTTGATTTGGAGAAATTTTGGGACAGAAGGAGTAACAGGTTTAGGAAGTTAGGATGATGTATGGCAGTTGAAGAAAGTTGTGGGTTCACACACACGCCAGGTTAGCTAAATTTGTCTACATCATCAAACGTTCAAGTTTTTATTTTCCTTGCAAAGTAATGCCTAATGAGTCGATATATCCCGACTCATCTTGTTAAAGTAAAAGACAGTTCTGAATGCTACTTCTGTGGCAGCAGATTGGCTTTTAGCCATTCTGCAAATTGTAGACTATTTTGTACCTGCCAATATACGTAATATTGGCAGCAGAGACGTAAAGTTCTTGACCTTGTTGTAAGACTGTTGTGATCCGGCGTTGGTATTCGTTACTTAGATCCACAGTGGCCAAAATTTCTCCGGAAGAACTGAACTTCACACCTCGAGGGGCAGGCGTGGAGTCATTCTTCTTAACCCAACCCTGAAACTCCCGTCATGATTCCTCTTGATCTTGTTTGGGTTGGCTTCAAAGTTTATAAAAACTTCAGATGTGCCCTTTTTTTCTCCCTTTAGCCAATACCTTAGGATTCTGTTGCGAAGGGCTTCTGAGAGTAACACAAATGAGGCATCAATGTTGGTTGCTACTCCAACTGGCCCTGCAAGTTGTGATAATAGTGTTGTTAACTTCTCGGTTCTTGGATCGTATTGGAACAACCTTCCCGTGGAATCTCCCGATTGTCTTGATTTCTCTACATCTCTGGAAAACGCAGAAAATTAAGTTGTGCATGATTTTGTGGGCTAATTAATATGCAGTTAATTTCAAAATGATGGTTAAGAAGAGTTATATATACATTATGTTATGTGGTGGTGCCAATTTTTTTTAACCATTCGAAGTTACACTTTAGACGTATCACTTTTTCAGTCTACTTCATTTGTCATCATCGGACCACTGCCGACTAACGGCTGGCATGCCCTGATTCAGGCCAAATTCTAGCGACTTGGCCGGAATCTATTCGAATTTACAAATGGTAGTTAAAAATATTCACTTACTTTGGACCATATATTGCGCTTGTATCAGTAAAATAAACACATCCGTCATTTGCAGCGTCGACGCTATTAGCAAAGCGGATGGGAGGTGTTGCGTCGGTATTACGGACAAGAGGAGTAGCGGGTCCTCCTAGGAATCCGACTAATGTGAGTCCAACGTATGGATCGCAGGCATAGACATCTTGCGACAGTGGTTTAAAACTCAATCCTGTGGTGAACCCGCATGTAGCAGACCTGTCGAACCCAATTGTGCCGTCGCAATATGCCTTGGTCCTGAAACCAAATCTAAGTATACCTGAGTCAGGCTCCGTTTGATAAAATTTAATTTGAGATCTGAATTACAAAAATAAGTTTATAAAATTTTAAATTTTAAATTAAATAACCTTATCTTTTTAAAAAAATATTAGATACATATTTTTTTAATATATAATATAATTTTTAAGATGTGTAATTTTTTACATAATACTGTGAAATTCTACTAATAAAAATATTTTAAAAAATTTTAATAATAAATTAGAATGTTATTAGTATTTTAAAACTAAAATATTAATTAAATAAATATCACATATTAATTAAAATTATAAAAAATAAAAATCCATGTCATAAATATATTTTTTATTTATTTAAATGATAAAATATTTTTTAAAAAATATTTAATAAATACAAATTATTTAAAGAAAAAACTAAAAAGAATAATAAATATTGAAAATAAGAAAAAATTTGCAACCAATTCAGTTCAGTAATAAGTGATTCGCCAATAACTTATTTTTAGGCTAACAATTATATTTGCAATTCAGACCCACTTAATCTCTTAAGACTTTGAATTATAGTTATCAAACGCACTTAATTATTAAGTACTTAATTAAAAAAGTTCTTAATTTATTAAGTCAGAAACAAGTTGAGTTATCAAACGCTCTTAATCAATTAAGTACTTAATCTATTTAAAATAAGTACTGAATTAATTTATCAAACAGACCCTAAGTTTGTTTGAGTTTTTTTTAGCATATTTTGTACTGAGAATAGAACTTTTTTCAGACATAATTTTTATGGATAGAAAAGAGAAAATATATTCGAAATTTTTTTTTTTTTTTTTTTTAAATAGCATGTGAGCAGTTTTGGAGAGAATTGAAATATTGAAATTTGTATTCAACTTATATTAACCCTTTGACCGTTAGGAATTTTTTGAGTCTTTCATTTTTTTTTTTTTTTTTGGTATAAAAAGATACTGAAACTTAACTTAGATAATTAATTTTAAACGGGAAGTGTCAACCATTAAAGTATAATCCTTTTGTCCAAAATTAGATTTTACATGAAATAATTCACTACCGTAAATTTTGTAATATCATCTTACTCTTGGTCTTGTTCACTAATTGTTGGACATTTTCAGTCAATCTAATAAAATCTTTATTTTCAATCAAAGAAAAATAGCCCTCGTCACAAGTTTTGAATTGTACTTGGATCATTTGATTGGCATAGATTGATTTTAATTAATTTCGAAATTGGACGAAATTAATTGCAATTAAGAGAATATCATATCCGAAATAAGATCTCAGTTGTAAGTTACAATTGGAACAAAATATCTTAGATCATCTCCAACGCATACGGCACTTTTGCTTTTTACTCTATTTTGGCGTACGAAGCGTCTCCAACGCATACGACAAATGGTACTGTAAAATTGTGGGGAGGAGAGAGGGACGGCACATGTAGCGTACGAAGAAGGATGTTGTATCCCTGTAGAAGTGGGGTTGTTTTATTTTTTTAATATTTTTTTCACCACTATATTTTCTTTTATCTTTTTTTTAAAAAAACTTACTTATTTCCATTAGAACTAAAACATACTTAACAAGTTATTTTTGACGTTTTTGGACGTGGTGCTAGTTATTTTTGACGTGGTGCAAGTGTTATGAGACGTGGTGGACTGTCTTTGGGGAAAAAAATCAGTTTAAATTCACATGAATGGATGTAGACGTTTATGGACGTTGTTCTAGTTGTCTTTGACGTGGTGGTTTGTCGTTGTGAAAAAAAATAGCTTAAATTCATACGAATGGATGTAGACGTTTCTGGACGTGGTGCTAGTTAGTTTTGACGTGGTGCAAGTGTTATGAGACGTGGTGGGCTGTCTTTGGGGGAAAAAATCAGTTTAAATTCACATGAATGGATGTAGACGTTTATGGACGTTGTTCTAGTTGTCTTTGACGTGGTGGTTTGTCTTTGTGAAAAAAATAGCTTAAATTCACACGAATGGATGTAGACGTTTCTGGACGTGGTGCTAGTTAGTTTTGACGTGGTGCAAGTGTTATGAGACGTGGTACACCCCTAAAACAAACTAAGACAAACTTATTATTAAAAAACGTATCTTTTAAGATAACGTATCTTATCTTATCTTTATGTCTCCAAAATGTCTATATAAATGTCAAGCAAGGCAAACTGAAATCCATACCAAATTTCTCATTTTCTTTTATATTTGCTTGAAGTCATCTGTTTCCATACCAAAAAAAATCCTCCAAATTTGCAATCATGAATTATGATATTGGCAACCCTTCTAATATCAATTCCCAAAACAGTTCACCACCTCAATCTTCATCTAGTTCGTCAAGTTCGGAAGAGTTCGAAGAAGAAATTCGTAGATTGGAGTTACAACAAATGCTCATACTTCAGACGATGCAAGCAAATAATGCAGAAATTGCGCGTATCCTTGAGCAAGAAAATAACCAAAGGAGTAGTGGTGGCTCAGTTCGAGGACACAGAGTGATAAATCGTGATCGTGAAGGTACGCATCTTAATTTAGTACGTGATTATTTCTCACAAGATCCATTGTATGGTGACGTTGAGTTTCGCCGAAGATTTCGCATGTCTAGAAGTTTGTTTCTTCGTATTGTGACTGCTGTTAAAAATCATGATAATTATTTTGAACAACGAAGAGATGCTCTAGGCAAGCGTGGATTATCAACGCTACAAAAAGCAACAGCCGTATTCCGAATGTTAGCATTTGGTATCCCAGGAGATCTAGCAGATGAATATATTAAAATCGGTGAATCAACAGCAATGGAATGCTTGAAGAGATTCTGTCGTTCTGTTATGGAGGTCTTTTCAACGCAATATCTCTGATTGCCAAATGAGAATGATATTGCAAGACTTCTTTATGTAAACGAGCAACGTGGTTTTCCAGGAATGTTAGGTAGTCTTGATTGTATGCATTGGAAGTGGAACAAATGTCTGACAGCTTGGGCAGGACAATATACTGGACGTTCGGGATCTCCGACAATAATTCTTGAAGCTATTGCCGATTATGATTTATGGATATGGCACGCTTATTTTGGTATGCCCGGTTCTAATAATGATATCAATGTGTTGGAGTCATCTCCTTTACTTTATAATATGGCTCAAGGGATTGCTCCTCCTGCTCATTATGTCATTAATGGAAAAGAGTATCATATGGGATACTATTTGGCTGATGGCATTTATCCAAAATGGTCTACAATTGTTCAAACAATTCGTAATCCATATCAAGAAAATATAAGTACTTTGCAGAAAGACATGAGGCATGTAGAAAAGATGTGGAGCGTGCTTTTGGGGTCCTACAATCTAGATTTGCTATTGTTGCAAATCCGGCACGAATTTGGGATAAGAGGTGTTGCATGATATCATGATTGCGTGCATTATCATGCACAATATGATAGTGGAAGATGAACGTGATCTGAATGCACCTATAAGAGATGCAAACGAAACTCCAACGCCTGATGTGCAAATGATACCAAATGGTAATAGTCGATTTGATTAATTTCTCACTCGGTACAGACAAGTCAAGGACAAAAATGCACACTTTGAGTTAAAGAATGGCTTAATAGATCATTTATGGGCACGTCGTGCTTACTTATCGAACTAAGAAATAAGTTGTTCATTTGAATGGTATTGCTATGTGTTTAATTTTTTTTGTAATAATATCTTGTAAGCATGCTAATTTGATATTTTGTATGTTTTAAAATTTTTATGTTTAATAAAATTTAATATGCTGTACGTTTTACCTATTTTATATCGTTATAAAACTAAATCAATACACTTCATATGTTCATTTTTATTATTATACTTAATTTTATACAAATAATTTTATTATTAATTAATATTAATTATTTTAAAATATAATTTAAGATTAAATCACTAAATTTATAGATATAGATATGTTTATAAAAAATATAATGTGAATGAGTTAAAAAATTATAGTGATATAATAATAAAAATAAAAATAATTGTGAATAAAATATTATTATTAAGTGGAAGATAGAGTTGTTGGGTTGGAGTGGATGTACTGTAAAATACTGTAGATACTGGATTTTAGAGTTGACTGTACTGTAAATTGGAGTATTGGGTTGGAGTTGCTCTTAATCATACAAATGGAAACGAAAGATGAAGTTTAAGGATGAAATTAAAACCTTTGATAAGTGGAAGAATGATTGAGTGGGTAAAGCTAAGAGATGCGAGTAAGAACTTTGGGGTTAAGCATTTGTACTTGAGGAATTAGCAAAGGACCAAAGATGCTGGCAAGAGTTTGATTAAATAACTGTTACAGGAAGTAAAAGCTTAATCTTGCCAAGAATGAGTAAGTCTAGAGAAGACAAGAACTCGACCATCAGTAGTATCGGAATATGGACGAAGACAAAAACTCGACCATCAGTAGTACCGGAATATGAACCTTTTCCTAAGTTATCAAACGAAAGAGAACCCACGGCCCCCACATCTAACGGGAGATTGAGTTTTGTAAAGTTTGTAAGACCAATGTTACTTTGAGCTGTGGCCACTCCAACATCAAATGTAAAAATCAGAGAAAGAGAGATGGATAAGAGCATGGAGAAACTATTGATGAAGAAGGCCATCTTGTAAATTTGATACAAAATCCTATAAATCAAACAAGAACAGAACACATATCTCTCAAATTAATACTAAATATATATTGCGCAATTTACTAAGAAATGAGACAAATCCTGAATTTAGACAGAAGAAACTTTGTGACTTTGGTGCATTTTTGTTTGAAAACCCACCTCCTTTTATAGATGAATTTCTCAGCATTTGGACAAAAGCACAACTTGCAACTCCATATTGCCAACCAAGAATGGGTTCATCTAGTACAACAAGCTCCAATATCATCAGTGCGAGTATACAATTTTTTCCAGGATATGTTGGTCCAGAGAGCTAAACTTTAGCCTTTCCGTGTTTAGAAATGTAGTTAGGATATTAATTATTGAGAAAGAAAATTGTAAAAATAGTCCTTATGGTATGGTCTAGTGACAAATTTAGTTCTAAATGTCTGATGGTCAATAAGTTTAGTTTTAAATTTTGCTATTTAAAATACATTTAATCATAATAATAATTTTTTAAATAAAAGATACATTTGAGACTCACTATATATATATATATATTAAAACAGTCTATCAAGTTTGGAAGGACGAGTTAGACTAGCGGGTTTGGTTACCTTTTTATTAAGACGAGGATTAAAAAGGAGGGAAGAAGGGGGTTCTTCTATACCCTATACAAAAAGCCAAAAGCCCATCTAAGATCTTGTACAAAAGCCTATCAACAAAAGGATATCCTAAACTCCTAATTTTCCTACGACCATCTACATCATCCTGAACAAGTATAAAGATGGTGAAATCCATTGAAAAAAACCTATCTATCTGATTCGCAGTTCAATGCTACTAAATCCCGAGGTCTTGCTGGAGCAGATTGAAGGGTCAAGAAAGAGATGGACATTCCACCAGAGGCAATCTTAGCCAAGAAATCTGCGGGCAAGTTGCCCTCCCTGTGTATATGTGAATTTCTGATGAGGATTCCTTCAAGAATGAGCATATCCCCATAAAGGAATGGTACTCTCTCCAAAGAAAGCCATTACCCGATATTGCCATAGAAACAAAAAATGTTAGTTTACGTGTCATAAAATTTACCATATAAATTAAATTAATTCACGTGATTTAATGATTAATAGAATTACAATTCAACCATTAATTATCCAAAACAACTGTTATTATGACTAAATATGTTGTGAATAACAAAATTTAAGATTAAATTTATCGACTATTAAACGTTTAAAACTAAAATTTTCATTAGACCATATTTTAAGAACTATTATTGCATTTTTTCCCTTAATTATTTTAGTTGCTGTACAAATCCGCTAATGTATCAGACATTCAAAATACGTACTGATTCTCTTCCATATGCTCATTTGGTCTAAATTTCGATATATTAATACTAAAATACATGATAAAAAATATTAGTATTTGGACAGATAATTTATGAGATAGTTTTATTAGAAGAAAAGGAGGGGGGGGGGGGGGGGGGGGGGTGTAGTTGCTATTTGGAAAAAATGGAAAGAAAATTGAAGAAAATCAATGAAATCAAGGTGGATAAGAGGGAAGATGAAGGCCACCAGCTCATGGTAGCTTCTATTAGTTAGGAAGACTGTCTAAGAAGTATTTAGCGGTATAGAATGTATAGATCATCTTAATCCTACAATCACTTTATAGGGAAGGATTTTTTGGATTTGTAGGTTAGGTAACTAGGGTTAGTTTGGGGCTATAATTGATAAATCACAAGTTTAAAATGGCAGATTAGGTCGCATAGGTCGGCTTGGAGTCGGTTTGGAGTTTTAATTGAGAAACCACAAATTTACGGCAAATTATACACCACCATGCAATTTTAATCCTACTCCAAATATAGTAAATTTTTTATATGGGTTACTTTTGAAAAAAGTGGGCGCGTGGGTTTTCCTTTTTTTTTTTTTTATCCCGCGTCATTGTGACTTCCTTCGCTAGCAGATTCCTAATTTCTTTAGTGTGGGTTAATTTCCTTCTTTGCTTTCTTTTCATATTATTATATTATTTTCTTCAGATTTTTTCCATCCCTGATACTTCTTTTCCGTCCGTTTTTTTCTAAATAATTCAGTATTTCTTTTAATATTTTTGATTTTTTAAAAAAATATAAAAATATTTTTAATTATTATTTTATTTATTTATTTTATAATTAAATAATTATTCTCTGATCTGATGTCTATATAATCCTGATGTGATCTCCCTTGTTAAGTATATTTTAATTCTATTGTATGATTTCTTTTATATTCTTGATCTGATATCTATAGTCTGTTAATCTGATGTCTATATAATCCTGATGTGATCTCCCTTGTTAAGTATGTTTTAGTTCTACTGTATGATTTTTTTTTTATATTTTTGATCTGATATCTATAGTCTGTTGATCTGATGTCTTGTATTCTCTGATCTGATGTCTATATAATCCTGATGTGATCTCCCTTTTAAGTATATTTTAGTTCTACTATATGATTTCTTTTATATTTTTGATGTGATATCTATAGTCTGTTGATGTGATATCTATTGTCTTATTATTTTTTTTAAAAAAAGTATTTTTTTATAAAAATGCTGTGCGTAAAAAAAAAAAATGGTAACGAGTTACTGTAGTGAGCAATTGTAGCGCGTTACTGTAGCGCACTACAGTAGGAGTAAAATTCACGATAGTCCTATAGGTCTACCGTATACGAACTCCAAATTTACAGCGAGAGCAATTGAGCATTTATTTTTTCTTTTCTTTTTTGAAGCATGTGATGAATCAAAGAGCAATGTTGTATTTGCAAAAGCATATTCTTGAATGTCTGGATTATTGTGATTCATGTTTCTAGGGTTCAAATGGTTGCCATTTTGCTCAGTGATTTATTATTAACTTTTACTAGCTATAGTCCCAATTTGTACATTCTGCTTCTTTAATTTGGACTAAAAATCCTCATTCTTTTACTCTCTTTCTTTTTCCCTTTAAAAAAAAATAATAATTTTATCAAAATTTGGACGATAATATTTAAAATTGATGTGATATCTAATAATACCCTTTATTATTTTAGTCTGCAAACTGATTATTGCCTTACAAAGCATTGCATTATAAACTGCTGTAGTTCATCTGTCTTTCAGTAGAGTCAGCTTTTGCCTTGGAGCCATTTTTGCAATTTTGGGACTCATTCTGTCAGTCCAACTAGAAGCCCTCTAATATCTTGTGAAAAATATGCATAATCTAAACTGTGCATTATAGGATTTCCCTATAGCTATATGTTAAAAAGAAATTGAGACTTTGATACTATTATATTAATTATTATTAGGTAGTGTTATATCGTACTACCATTTTTCTGATTCATCGCACCCTCTTTTTTAAAAAAAATTTTAATTTTTTTAAGTATCGCCATCTAATTCTTATCTTTCACCCCTCATATTATTATCTAACCGTCCTTAATCAATTTATTAAAAATTTTATAAGGCATTTCTTAATTTACCAAAAATTTATAAAAATTATGATTAAAGTAACATAGATAATCGGAACTAGAAATAAATTTTTAATGAGTATTTTTGATAAATTAATTAAGGGCTGTTAGATAATTTACGTTTTATTTTATTTTATATTTAAATATTATATTTTAATATTATGATTGATATTTTAAAAATTTTTAAGGACAATTTGCACATAAATGGGATGAAAAATAAGAAAGAGGGGGTGAAAAATAAGCATTCATTTATTGTTTAAGCAATCAATTACTGACTAAAAAGTTAAAAGAGACTCCAAGTCAAAAACAAATTAGAGGGTGATTTGTTAAAAACCTTTAGTATAGTTATTAAGTTATTCTCGAAGAATTTGTAAATGCTTGAATTTTACCTCGGAATTTTTTTCTTTAAGAAAGAAATATGATGGGTCTCCATTTTAGAAATTGGAGAGTGGATATAGAACTTAACAAGAATAAATCACTTTAAAATACTTGTATATGTACTCTTCCTTATGCATTTCTTTCATCATGAAGTATTATAAATATAATCGTTAGACTTGTCCAATTCAAATCTTGCATTTTAATTTTCAAAATTTGTTTAAGACTTGTCTTTATTTAAATTTTTTTAAATCAAGCATTTCCTTTATGTTAGACTTGTTCTCATAAATTCAAAGACTTACTTTTTATCAAATTAATTCTTGAGTTTTATTTTTAGTGATTTAATACCTAAACTTGTCATTTTCAAGTCAAAGATTCGCCTTATTAAAGTAAATTCTTGAATTTTATTCTAAATCATTTAATTTTAAAACTTTTCTTTCACAAGTCACATATATAATTTTTATTTTAGTTTGATTATTATATATTGTGAACTAATATTCTCTTATTTTTTGGATATTTTTTATATTGTTAATTAATTTAATTAATTTTTATTTAATTTTAATTTTAATTTATTTATTAATCATTCCATACACTTAGATAATCATCTTGCCCTAGCCCTTTTGCATAAAGAAATTAACTTAAATACCTAATTCACCCTTATTTTCTCTATTGTTGTTTATTTTTAAATTGATTAGCACTGTATCATAGTTTCATGAAAATGTGAAGAAGCTGAAATCCAGTAAGAGGTGCTGGGCTGGCCGCATATCCAACTTGACATATCCAATTACATAGGTTGGAGCCATGTGGGGCCTCCATTACTCATCTAGCATATCACTCACTTTGTTTTAAAATATACTACACCTTTTTTAGAAAATAATGTTTAAAATATAGTTCGTTTTGAAGGTTTTATGTAGGAGTAAATTTTAAAATTGCTCATCATACTATGGTCAGTTTTCAGTTTCGGTCATTATATTTTGAAAATTATTTTTAAGGTCATCATACTTTCATTTTATTTTTAAAAATAGTCACTCCGTCCATGTTAGCCGTTAAGCTTCGTAGCGGAGCCTTTTTTTGAGGGTATTTAGGTCAATGTCATTTTTTTTACAAAGACAACTAGCACCACGTCTCAGAATAATAGGAGCCGCGTAAAAAATAACTAGCACCATGTCCATAAACGTCTACATCTATGCGTGTGAATTTAAACTGATTTTTTTCATAAAGACAGTCCACCATATCTCAGAACAACTAGAACCACGTCCAAAAATAACTAGCACAACGTCCAAAAATGTCTACATCCATGCATGTGAATTTAAGCTATTTTTTTTACAAAAATAGTCCACCACGTCTCAGAACAACTAGCAACACGTCCAAAAATAACTAGCACCACGTTCAGAAATGTCTACATCAATGCGTGTGGATTTAAACTTATTTTTTTCACAAAAACAGTCCACCACGTCTCAGAACAGCTAGTACCAAGTCCAAAAACAACTAGCACCACGTCTAGAAACGTCTACATCCATGCATGTAAATTTAAGCTATTTTTTTCACAAAGAAAACTAGCATCACGTCTCAGAATATCTAGCACCACGTCAAAAACAACTAGCACCACGTCCATAAACGTCTACATCCATGCATGTAAATTTAAGCTATTTTGTTCTGAGACGTGGTGGACTGTCTTTGTGAAAAAATCAGTTTAAATTCACATGCATGGATGTAGACGTTTATGGATGCGGTGCTAGTTATTTTTGAAGTGGTTCCTGTTGTTCTGAGACGTGATGCTTGTTGTCTTTGTGAAAAAAATGAGATTGATCTAAATGCCCTCAAAAAAGGGTTCCGTTAGGAAGCTTAAATGCCAACATAGACGGATTGACCATTTTTAAAAAATAAAATGAAAGTATGGTGACCTTAAAAATAGTTTTTAAAGTATGATGACTAAAACTGAAAACTGACCATAATATGATGACCAATTTTAGAATTTACTCGTTTATGTTGTATCAAAATTTTTAATTAGATTTAACTTAATATTAGCTGAGTAGTCAACTAATATTCATTGTCCGACATTTCTCATTTGAAACTAATAAATTTTGATTTCAAATCACTATAAAAGAGAATATAAAGATATATATTGATGCTCTTAAAAACACTAATTTCCAGTCATTTGATTTCGAGGAATCATGGGAGAAAATTAACATTACTCTGATAATTTTAGGAAGTTCGGATGAGGTATGGCTGTCTGAAGAAAATTGCGGGTTCACACACAAAGGTTAGCCAAATTTGTCTACATTTGAAGTCCAAAATCTCGTTATATAGTAGTATTAAAATTATCTTACAATGTTTCATTTGATAAATAATATGATAATATTAACTAAAGGAACAAACAATGGACATGTAGGGAGTTACAATATTAAATGATAAATTTTTTTTTTTAAATTAAAGTATTATGGACACCTTGCAAATGTCTTGCAGGAGTACGATATAATTTACCCGAAGTCCATATAGTATATAAGGATTTATTTATAGGGCAAATTATATTGTAGTTTTTTTTTGGGTAACAGTTAGAGGACCCGAGGCAGTGCCATTTCATTAACTTAAGATGAAATTTTCATAGGGGCTGGATTCCAACTCACCCCTTTCTTTGATCAACCCTTGTACAAAAACCAAAACCAAAAGGATAGGCTCCCAGACTAAAAAGGGGGGTGGTTGCCAAAAAACCAAGACTATTTCCTGCAGTTTCCTATCTAAAAACAGTAAATTACTTGATTCTCATAGATGGAATTGATTCCTCTTCTATTATAGATTACGTGTTCTTGATACTTTTCAATTAATTGTGAAAATCGCTTTAATATAATGGCCCTTGAATGTATCTTGTCTAAAGAACCAATTGCAATTTAGTTATAGAACTATCATATAACACCACGTATTTATAGATATATGGTTACTTAATAAATCAAAATTTTTAATTTTTTTGACATAATTAAAATTTTTAATTAAATACTTAATCATTAAGTTCCTTTGTTTTAATAGATTAGTAGAATTTGAGATGAGTATTACTAGTTATCACTTTAATTTTAAGTAGTACCGTTAATTTTTATAAAATTATCCTTTTATTTTACTAGTTACCATTATAGTTTACTGTCTTAATTTTTATTTACCGCTTCACTCTAATTTACTAATATAATCTTATAATATTATATTAATATAATATTTAATAATAAATTTAAAAATACTAATTTTTTATTAAAATTCATAATTAAAAAAATGTGAATAAAACAAATAACACACGAAAAAGGGCTGTCAAGAATTTATAAAACAGTGACTTACCTAAACCGAGAGTTTCTTTAAATAACAGAAATATTTTTAGTTTAAATTGTGGGAAAGAGGATAAAAATTAACACGATAACTAATAAAATTTATTTGAAATACACTATACAATTATTAGTTTCAAAATGAGTGATAAGCTTATCACTTATTAGTGAATTAAATTATTAAATATTTTTTCCTTTTCCTTATTATTTACCTTTTTGAAATTTTTTCTTTAAATAAAATTTATTTTATTGAATATTATTTTCTAAAAATATTTCTGTTATTTAAAGAAACAAAAATGTATTCATGACATAACATTTTTTTATCTTCTATAAAAATTTATTAATATGATGATGTTTATTTTAATTACTATTTTAATTTTGAAATAATAAAGAAAAAGAAGTTTATTTTATAATATTTTTACTATTAAAATTTCATATTATTAAATATAAATAATTACACATTTAAAAAGTTATATTATATAAATTTAAAATGTACTTATTTTTATTATGATAATTTAGGTGCAAATTATACAAGATACATATACCTATTACTATATATATAATAACTTTTGCTATGTCAATAGTATAATTTCTAATTTTGTACATGTGTCTAGTAGTTATATGGTATAAGAACTTGAGGTGTAATATTTTTAAGAAAAAATAGTGAGACTGGTAATAGAGATAATATGATTCTGTTTAGTATGTAGTTGTCATCGGGGCTGATTTAGAAAAATTAGGGTGTAAGGATCTGTAGATCACATCCCCTTCTGTTTAACATAACCAAAAAAAAAAAAAAAAGACCGAGGCAAGTAATATCCGAACTCATCAGCAAAGATCAAGGATAATATGTAAGAAGTATATATTATTCCATGATGAGTCGGTATATCCAAACTCATCTGATTAAGTTGCTTGAAAAGAGACAGTGTTCATAGCAACATTGGCTACATTGGCGGCTTTTAGCCATTGTTTCAGTTATGCAAATTGTAGGTTATTTTGTACTTGCCAATATACGTAATATTGACAGCAGAGACGTATAGTTCTGGACCTTGTTGTAAGACTGTTGAGATCCGTCGTGGGTATTCGTTACTTAGATCCACAGTGGCCAGAATTTCTCCGGAAGAACTGAACTTCACACCTTTAGGGGCAGGCGTGGAGCCATTCTTCTGAGTATTCAACGCAACCCAGAAACTCCCGTCCGGATTCCTCTTGATCTTGTTTGGGTTGGCTTCAAAGTTTATAAAAACTTCAGATGTGCCCTTTTTTTCTCCCTTTAACCAATACCTTAGGATTCTGTTGCGAAGGGCCTCTGAGAGTAACACAGATGAGGCATCAAAGTTGGTTGCTACTCCAACTGGCCCTGCAAGTTGTGATAATAGTGTTGTTAATTTCTTGGTTCTTGGATCGTATTGGAACAACCTTCCCGTGGAATCTCCCGATTGTCTTGATTTGTCTGCATCTCTGGAAAACGCAGAAAATTAAGTTGTGCATGATTTTGTGGGCTAATTAATATGCAGTTAATTTCAAAATGATGGTCAAGAAGAGTTATATATACATTCACCTCACTAATGGCCGACCTAGAAATTTGATATGAGAGTGCTAATTTGAAAGAAAAAATAAAGAATGAATGTAAAAAATAGAGGAATGAATGGTAGACAAAAAGGAACAGTTTAAAGAGAACAAGGTGAAAGAAGAAAATTCTAAAAGGAGATGGCGAAACCATCTGATGCACGTGGATTCTCACACATTATGTTGGTGGTGCCAATCTTTTTTTTACAATTCGAAGATGCACTTTAGAAGTATGAGTTTTTCAGTCAACTTCATTTGTCATCATCGGACCACTGCCGACTTACGGCTGGCATGCCCGATTCAGGCCAAATTCTAGCGACTTGGCCGGAATCTAGGTCAAAAAGCGATCCGACTAAACAAATGGTAGTTAAAAATATTCACTTACTTTGGACCATATACTGCGCTTGTATCCGTAAAATAAACATTTCCGTCATTTGCAGCGTCGACGCTATTAGCAAAGCGGAGGGGAGGTGTTGCGTCGGTATTAAGGACAAGAGGAGTAGCGGGTCCTCCTAGGAATCCGACTAATGTGAGTCCAACGTATGGATCACAGGCATAGAGATCTTGAGACAGTGGTTTAAAACTCAATCCTCTGGTGTACCCGCATGTAGCAGACCTGTCGAACCCAATTGTGCCATCGCAATATGCCTTGGTCCTGAAACCAAATATAAGTATACTTGAGTAAGTTTGTTTGAGTGTTTTTAAAGCATAATTTGTATTAAAAATGTAAGTTTTTTTTTTTTTTTTTTTTGTGGAGGAAGTTTTATGAAAAAATATAAAGAAAATTTATTGGAAGAAGAGTTTTTTTGTAAATAATATATGGGTAATTTTGGCGAGAACTGGAATTAAAAATTGTACAAACTTATGGGAACACTTCAAGAATTAAGAGTATTTTGAGTCTCCGGATCCCAAAATATGTTTTTACATGAGGTAATTCACTACGCTAAATACTTTGAAATATTATCTTACTTTTGGATATCTTTATTTTTGAAAAAGAAAGTAGCCTTAGAAAGCTGAAATTGGAGGGTCAAAAGTTTTGAATTATCTTTGGATTGTTTAATTGGCATAGGTTGATTTTAATTAATCTCGAGATTGGACCAGATTAATTGCAATTAAGAGTATATCATGCCTGAAATACAGTTGTTTGTTACAATTCGGACAAAAATATCTTAATCATACTAAATGGAAACCACAAATGAAGTTTAGGAATGAAATTAAAACCTTTGATAAGTGGGGGTTACTAGTTACTGTCTCACTTTTGGGATTGTAATTCATAGGTTTTGATAAAAATATCCTTTTATATAAAATAGGGGAAGAGAGAAGATATTGTAGGGTTGACATTTCAGTCTAAATTGAAACGATTAAAAGAAAGTACTGGGGCGATAACTAGTAATTCCTTCAATAATTGGAAGAATGATTGAGTGGGTAAGGTTAAAAGATGCGACTAAGAATTTTGGGGTTAAGGATTCGTACTTAGTAATTAGCAAAGGACCAAAGATGCTAGGAAGAGTTTGATTAAATACCTGTTACGGGAAGTAAAAGCATAATCTTGCCAAGAATTAATAAGTTTAGAGAAGACAAGAATTCGACCATCAGTAGTACCAGTATAAGGGCCTCTTCCTATATTGTCGAACGCGAGAGAACCCAAGGCCCCCACATTTAACGGGAGATTGAGTTTTGTAAATTTTGTAAGACGAATGTTACTTTGAGCTGTGGCCACTCCAACATCAAATGTAAAAATCAAAGAAAGAGAGATGGGTAAGAGCATGAAGAAACTGTTGATGAAGAAGGCCATCATCTTGTAAATTCGATACAAAATCCTATAAATCAAACAAGAACAGAACAAAAATTTCTCAAATTAATACCAAATATATATTGCGCGATTTACTAAGAAATGAGACAAATCCTGAATTTAGACAGAAGATAGAAACTTTGTGACTTTGGTGCATTTTTGTTTGAAAACCCACTTCCTTTTATAGATAAATTTCTCAGCATTTGGACAAAAGCACAACTTCCAACTTGCAACTTGCAACTTGCAACTCCATATTGCCAACCAACAATGGGTTCTTCTACTACAACAAGCTCCAATATCATCCGTGCGAGTATAAAATTTTTTCCAGGATATGTTGGTCCAGAGAGCTAAACTTTAGCCTTTCCGTGTTTAGAAATGTAGTTAGGATATTAATTATTGAGAAAGAAAATTGCAAGAATAATCTCTATAGTATGGTCTAATGGCAAATTTAGTTCTAAACATTTAGCAATCGACAAATTTAATTTTAAACTTTACTATTCACAATCAATTTACTTTTAATAATAGTTTTTTTCATATAAAAAATTTATTTGAGATCCACGATATTATGTTAGTTCACATGTCATAAAATTTGCTAAATTAATTAAATTAATTCAAGTGACGTTCATTTGATTTAGGGGTTGATAAGACTACAATTCAACCATTAAGTATCTAAACAACTGTTACTATGACTAAATGTATTGTGAATAACAAAATTTAAGACTAAATTTGTTAACTACCAAACGTTTAGAACTAAATTTATCACTAGACTATATTTTAAGAACTATTATTGTATTTTTTTTCCTTAATTATTTTAGCTGCGTGTGCAAATAGCATCTCAGACATTCAAAATACAATACTTATATAGTACAACTAGGTGTACTATATAAATTGGTACTCCTAGCAAAAATTAAATCAAAAATAAATTAGGAAAAACAAATAATGTGGAGATTGTATTCACGCTCCTTGAAAACCTAACAAACAAACAGCAGCCATTTTCCATTTCTACGGCTACCAAGAAATTCAAAATGTCTGGGAAATCTCCACAAATTCAATTCTTGTTGGGAACAACAAAACAGGAAGCAACAACCAAATCGGAAAATCCATTCTCTCCAACAAGCAATAAGATCCCGCCTTTCTCCAGCAACAAAATCCGGCCAACAAGAAAATATCTAGCAAGAAAATCCATTCTCTCCAACAAGAAAATCATATATTCCACCAGGAAACTCTAGTAAAAGGAAGATTCAGCCGTTCTACATCAAGCAAATCAGCGATTCTACTCCTTCTAATCTCCCTCCAGATTCCGGTATCTGCTAAGATTTTGGATATTTTGCCCCCGGTAAATCGCAAGTTCGTAAATTTTGGCTCCGGAAATCCAGATGAAAAGGATAGGGTTTCACACTATGGAAAAAGAGAAGCCCGCCAACAATATAAATCGTTCTCATACCAGAAGACCAAGAAGTTGTTCCATAATATTTGAAGAATCAATACAAAACAACCAGGGAGGTACAATGAGAACGAAAAATCCAACAAAAGGTATGTTCTTCGCTACTTTTATTATGATTTTGTCAAACGAAAAATCTGATGTAGAGCAGTTCTTCGCTACTTCTGATGTTTTTTATGAAAATGATTATTATGTTGTTCTTATATGCTTTTGATCTGATTTTGTGTTGATATTATGCCTGAATAATACTGGGAATATGATCTTGGATGTTTATGAAATGTAATGTAAAATCTTAAAAATTGATGGAAAATGTTGCAGGACGAACTGTACGTCTGATATTTTTGATGAAAATGATTGTTATGTTGTTCTTTTATGCTTTTGATCTGATTTTGTGTTGATATTAGGCCTGAATAATACTGTGAAGATGATTTGGATGTTTATGAAATGTAATGTAAAATCTTAAAAATTGATGGAAAATGCTGCAGGACGAACTGTACGTCTGATGCTTTTGATCAAAATGATTATTATGTTATTCTTATATGATTTTGATCTGATTTTGTGTTGATTTTGGGCCTGAATTATACTGTGAAGATGATCTTTGATGTTTATGAAATGAAATGTAAAATCTTAAAAATTGATGGAAAATGCTATCAGACGAACTGTACGTCTGATGTTTTTGATCAAAATGATTATTATGTTGTTCTTATATGCTTTTGATCTGATTTTGTGTTGATTTTGGGCCTGAATTATGCTGTGAAGATGATCTTGGATGTTTATGAAATGTAATGTAAAATCCTAAAAATTGATGGAAAATGCTGATGTTTCTGAAGACAAACTGTACGTCTGATGTTTCTGATGTTCTTATATGTTTTTTTTATGTAAAATCATAATTTTTGATGGAAAAAAAATTGTTGATGCAAAACTTTATTCTGATGATATATAATTGGCAGTGAAGGAAACAATGATCTTCTTATTTATATACTGATATGATTGATGGAAAATAATGAAATTTGTTGGAAAAAACACTATAAATCTATGTTACTGATATGAATTATGGTAAATCATGAAATTTGATGGAAAATATAATATGAATGTATGTTGTATGTTACTGATAAAATTGATGGTAAATCATGATATTTGATGAAAAACTTAATATTGTAGTGTTTTGCGTTTTATTCAAATTACAGGAAAGAGGAAAAAAAAATGATGACGATGATTCAGATGATGATTTTGTAGACAAAATGCCTTTGGCATTGATTCAATCGAAAACGGAAGAAGTCAAGAAACCGAAAAGAAAATGAAAAAACCAATGGAGAAGAAACTTGTGGAGAAGCAAGCTGAGGAGAATCAACCTGAAAAGAAAGAACCTGCAAAGAAAAAACCTCAAAAGGACAACAAAAAGGTCAACTATAATCGAGAGAGGTTCGTGAGCAGAACTTCTCCTTCAGGATTATCAGGTGTGCTGGAATATCTTGGAGATCCTCAAAAGGAAGCACTGAGACAGATTGGACTGAGTTGCCTGTTCCACTTACACATAGATTCTCTTCCAAATTTATTGGGAGAATACTTGCTCACAAAGCTGAACACAACCAGCAGGATTTTATTGTTTGTTGATGATGGTAAATGTGTTGTACTTCTGATGTGGATGATGGAAATGATTATTATGATGTTCTTGTATGCTTTTGGTCTAATTTTGTGTTCATATTGTGCCTGAATTAAACTGCAATTGTGTTCTTGGATGTTTATGAAATGTGATGTAAAATCTTAAAAAGTGATGAAAAATGCAATTGTTGATGCAAATATTTATTCTGATGATATAGCAGGATTTTGTTCAGATGTTCTTATTAACTATTTTCTGCTATGATTAATGTAAAATCATGAAATTTGATGGAAAAAACAATATAAATGTATATTACTGATTTTCCATCAACTATATCAGAAAAAACAGATTTTCCATCAACTATATCAGAAAAAATAGATTTTCCAGCAGAAAATTGCTAATTATTCGAACACTAAATCTAGAGTTTTCCATCATAAACACTAATTTTTCATCAACTATATCAGAAACACTAATTATTCTAACACTGAATACGGAGTTTTCCATCATAAACACTAATTTTCCATCAACTATATCAGAAACACTAATTCTTGAACTGTTTTCACCAATGCTGCTAAACTTAATCATCAACAGGGTTTACAAAAACACCATCTAAATTATCATAAGTCTTTTTCAAAATATCGTTGACAACCTTATAGATCGCAAGGCAGCTGTTTCAGACTTACATAACATTCCATATTACATATTAACACTTTGTAAACATTTTCCATCAAAACACGCTATATTACATCAATTATAACAGACTGGAAAATAACTTCTTGATCATCTGTGGTATTCGCCAATATCTTGGTCATCTGACCAAGGAGCATCACGTTGGCTTTGAAGCAGCTGCATGGTACTGGCATTTTGTAGACGTGGTTTGGTTATTCTTATTTGTCTCTATCTATTGGTGGGGAGGTATATGAAGGAACGAATCAGTGGATTGAGGAATGAAAGCTCGAAGACAAAGAGAACCGGGCTTTTCCAAAGAATTACTGCAGCTTTCCTACTCCCTTTCATTTTTATATACAAAAAAGTATCTTCCACTTTCCTAAAACTTACATATTAACACTTTGTAAAACATTTTCCATCAAAAACTCGATATATTCCATCAATTATAACAGTCTGAAAAAAATAACTTACATATTAAAACTTTGTAAACATTTTCCATCAAAAAACCTGATATATTCCATCAATTATAACAGTCTGAAAAAATAAAGAACATATTAACACTACGTACACATTTGCCATCAAAAACATACTATATTCCATCAATTATAACAGACTAACAAAAAACTTACGTATTAACATTTTGTAAACATTTTCCATCAAAAACAAGAAATATTACATCAATTATAGCAGTCTGAAAAATAACTTGCATATTAACACTTCTGAACACATTTTCCATCAAAAAAGAAGCGATATTACATCAATTATATCATATATAACTTGCACATTGGAACGATTTTGAACATTGTTGCGATTACTTGAACAATTATCTCCATCTCCATACGAATTGATGATATCCATATCGAAATATAAAAAAAAAAGAATTGGAGGAGAGTAAAATATGACAAATATCGATATTTTACATCAACTTTTAAGATTTTACATCACATAACATGAAAACGGAAACTGCAGGATGAAAGCAATATTCCGAATCTGAAAACAAAATTCTTTCCCATTTCAAAAATAGATTGGAATAATCTTGGAAATAGTATCAATCATAATAATTATGTGACAATTTTCAAAAAGGAAAGATGGATGAAAATTGAAGTCTGATTTGGGGTTCCAAAAAAAAAAACAGCTGCATTCAATAGGGAATATTTGTTGGGTTTGCAACAGAGAGAGAGAGGCGCGTGAGGGAGGGTTCCAAAATTCAAGTAGGAAATATAGCATTTAATAGCAATTTGTATAGAAAAAGTACTAGGAGTATGATGCTCATTGTACTCTTAGGTGTATAATAAAAATTGCCTTCAAAATATGTATTGATTCTCTTCCATGTACTCATTTCGTCTAAATTTCGATATATTAATACTAAAATACATGATCAGAAATATTAGTATTGGGACAAATAATTTATGAGATAGTTTTCTTAGAAAAAGGAAAAAAAAAAAAGAAAAAAAAAGGAAGTTGCTATTTGGAAAAAAGGGAAAGAAAATTGAAGAAAATCAATGAAATCAAGGAAGGTGGATAAGAGGGAAGATGAAGGCCACCAGCTCATGGCAGCTGCCATTAGTTAGGAAGACTGTCTAAGAAGTATTTAGCAGTATAGATTGTATAGATAATCTTAATCCTTTTTTATAATTTTTATTTTTAAAGAACAGTCCTCAACGGGACCGACGAGTCTGAGTAACCTTTCTATTAATGAATTAAAAGGTTACATGGTGGAAGGCTGTGATTAGGCTACATCACAATTTTCCTATACAAAAGTTAAACCCTATTTTCAAAAAACAAACGATCACCATATAAGATTAAACTCTACAAAATACAACTATTCTATTGTTAGTGTCAATTCTTAGCAAGGGGTCTATACAGTTAAACTATATCAAAGTACTGGGACTGAATCCCTGTCCAAAGGTATCAAGCCTTGAAGTTTCCTAGAAGGGACTCCATGATTTCGAAATAGACTTGATCCCATTTTAGAGCCATTTTTGCCAGTAATCCGTTGGGACTTTCCTTCCTGTAGACATGAGCCATCACAAAGTTTATAGGGAAGGATTTTTAGGATTTGTAGGTTAGGTAACTAGGGTTAGTTTTGGGCTATAATTGAGAAATCACAAATTTAAAATGGCAGATTAGGTCACATAGGTCGGCTTGGAGCTTTAATTGAGAAATCACAAATTTACAGCGAGAGCAATTGAACATTTTTTTTTTCTTTTCTTTTTTGAAGCCTGTGATCAATCCAAGAGCAATTTGTATTTGCAAAAGCATATTCTTGAATGTCTGGATTATTTTGATTCATGTCTCTAGGGTTCAAATAGTTGCCTTTTTGCTCTGTGATTTATTATTTTAGTCTGCAAGCTTAATTATGCCTTACAAAACATTGCACATATATACTGCTGTAGTTTATCTTTCTTGCAGTATTGTCAGCTTTTGCCTTGGAAGCCATTTTCGCATTTTTGGGACTCATTTTGTCAGCTTTTGCCTTGAAAAGTATGCATGATCTAAACTGAGCATTATAGGATTTATCCATAACCAAAAAAAAAAAAATCAACTAATTTATTTTTTTTACAAAAAAGAATGTCAAAAACCTAGATAACTTTAATTTAAGATATATTAATTTTAAATAAAAATGTCAATCATTAAATTACAACGGCTTAGTGGGTGGATATTATTCTAATAATCTTTCTCTTGAATCTCCTGTTTGTCTGGATATAGCCGATTCACTAACATAGGTAAAAATAAACTTGGTTGTATAAATTGAGCTTCTCTTTAGATATATATACTATATAATTTAGGGTTCTCATGAACATTATCAATTTAGGGTTTGGACTGTTATTTTGAATTGTAAACAGATCTAAATAGTGTGAATATTTATGAGGAACCGAATTATAAAATAAATTGAGAAAAAATCACGATGAAGAAAACAAAATTTAAGTAAAATTAGTATTAGTGATCAAAAGGGAATAACGTTTAACCTTTATAAAAAGATGACTGGAGTTAAAAAGAGAAGAGAGGGATGGTAAGAAATGTACTGTAGACAGTAGACTGCACTTGCGTCTGTAAAATAAACCATGCGATTGTTGGCAGCATCCTCTCTATTAGGGAGCTTTAATGGTGGATCTACATCTGTATTCCGAACAAGTGTCTGGGCTTTCCCTCCTAAAGCTCCAAACTTTGTCAGTCCAAGAAATGCATCACAGGCTAAGAGATCTGGTGTAACGAATGATGACAGGGGAGGTGCAAAACTCAATCCTGCCGTGAACCCGCATGTTTCAGAGCCCATTGTTCCATCACAAACTGCCTTATTCCTGACCACAAATTTCACTGTATAAATTATCTTTTTTTTACCAACATTCATTGATAATGGATGTACTCTCTGTGTGTGGTACCTGTTTGGTGTAGTATAGCCATAATCTCCCCATTACTTAGTAATCGTTGAGTAACGAAGAACTCGACCGTCCCGATGAAAGGACCTCGACCAAACATATCGAAAGCGAGAGAACCCCCAGCCCTCACATTCGGTGGAAAATAGAGTTTTGTAAAATCTGTGAGATTCATGTTAGTTTGAGCAGATGCAACCGCAGCCTGATCAATCGAAAATATCAAAAAAAGAAATGCACAAAGGGACAAGTTGAATGATAAGTCTGAAATTAATGATTGGTTTTTGTTTAAATTGAAGGGTAATTAGATGAATTCTATGGTTTAATGGTTGTATTTTGTATGTAGGAAAAGATGGACTTCGGTAGAGCTAAATACGCAATTTGGCCATATTTTTTAAGGAAATCGAAAGTTTGAGCAGATTAAAGAAATATCAAATTGAGCTGGTCAAGAGAACTATTTGTGAAGAAAAATAAATATTTAATTGTGCTTTATGTTTAGACTCAAAGTTATATTGAATTTTATAATTAGTATTATTTTAATTGGTTTATAAACTTATTAGGAATTAGTTATATATATATATTTAATTGTGGGCCGCCTTATGAGGAGTTAGTATATATATATAGTAGTAGACGTAGGTTAGAAGGGATTTTTTTAGTTTTCACCCAGAAAGTCCGCGGCCACTTTGTTGGATTTGGTTTTCGCTAAGTTTTATTTTCTTTCTTTTAATTTCAATTATGTATTTTAATTAGGTTTGATAGTACTTAGATTGGATGAACTCATAAATTATTTAATTTTATAGTATGATTATGTGTTAAATAGTTTTGGATATTTATTGTGATTTATGCTATTTGGTTTATATTACAATAGTATGATAATGTGTTAAATAGTTTTGGATATTTATTGTGATTTATGCTATTTGGTTTATATTACAGTTAAATAATTTGCCTAGAGCTTTTAAGTTTGATATAATATAATCTCAATTAGGATAATCCGTACAGGCTTACGAATTTGCCAATTAGAGTTGAAGAGGTTAAAAAGGTGGAACCTTTTAAGGCCTAGAACACTAATAAGACAATAGTTTGTAGCAATAAATAGATTGAATTAATTAATGTGATGAAGTGACTAATAAGGTCGGTGGATTAAATGGATTTGAATTGAGTCTACTAATTGGTGATACGATGACATGTTGATTGGATGCATAATTGCATCCAAATATGTTTAACTGTTGGTTTGTAAAACATTATGAAATTAAAGAGTTTATGAGGGATTCTTATCTAAGTACTACGTTAGGAATTTTATTATTTTCTTTATTTTTATTTATGTTAGTTAGTTTAATTAGTTAATCAATTCTCAAAAATTCCCGCTTCTTGACTAGATAGTAGAAAAGAAGTAGTTCTAATGCATAGTCTTTGAGGAGACGATCATACTCACTGTTATACTGCTAAAACCCTTTAAAGTAGATCTTTTATATTTGTTGGCACCCATCATTGAAGAAGAAGAAGAAGATGGAGGAAGCCATTGTTTTCATGCCCTTGCAGTGCTGGCTTGTATTTTGGATGAGGAACTACTTACAGAGTGTTTGGACTGTTAAAAAATAAATAAATAAATACAGGAGGAGTGCCTCGCATGTTCTATCCAGCGAGGTCGACAAGATTTTTCAATGGCTTCCATCCACGCAGCAATTCATCGATTATATCAAATATACCAAAGAAAGTAATTAATTAATTAAACAAATTCGGTATGAGAGTTAATTAAGAGAGATGGGGGAGAGTTAATGGATGAGAATTAAGTAATTTTTAAAAAATATGATTCTATTTTATATTCTATACAAAATGTGCTCCATTTGCCTCCAGTCAGTCAATCGGCACTCTGCTTTTTTTAAATATAATAATATGTATATAGGCATAATTAATTTGCCTTAAAACTGTGCTTTCATATACATCATTTTTTTTTATTTCTTTCATTTTTTCTATAAAATGTTTAAATTTATTCACACAACTTAAAGATCAATTATTGTTTAGTTTAAGATAAAATATTATCTTTACAGTTCTTTTGTTACAACTCTTTGCTCAAAAAATATATCTCTTTCATTTATTAAAACTCTACTATTAAATATCACTTCTTAATTTTCTTCTCTGCAACTTGTCTGTTTTTCATACTTTGCTCAATCTTCATAGTTAATATTACTTTAATCCCATATTGTTAATTTACAATACTTGGTGAATGATATAAATAATTCATCAGACTTCTCACTTATTATCAATTGATTCTGAATTGAATGATATATAAATTTTACTGAATCTTTGTAACATGGAGAAACTAAATACTATGATGGTTTGCAAGACTTTTTGTATGAAACTCTTCAACATAACAAAAGAACAGAACAAGTGTTATTCCAAAGCATTATATCAGATATTTTCTTGAAAAATATAGTCTTAACAAGAAAAAGAAGAAAAAAAATAGAGCTTCCAATATTGCATTTCTCCAAAGTCCACACTTATTATTTCGTTTAAGATTAAAGAGAAGAGGAATATTGATTTTGGGGGCTTAATTTATGCTATTCTGTATCTGCCAATATATGTCATATCGAGTCCATCAAAAAATAAGTATCCTTTGTGTTTGAACCGATTTATCGACGATAAAACCCTAATCGTCTTCCATTGAGAACCAGTAGACCAGCCCGATCTCAACCCAACGGCCGGCGATGGCCAGCACGCCGGCCGGAAACGAGGACATCAACTCCACAATCAAAGCCCCTAGACGAACTTTTTCCTCGCTATTCAAAAACAGAGCCCCAAACAAACACATCGTTCCACCCAAAGACTTCGAGTTCAGAAATGGCAAAGCAGTGATAGAGTATACCTCCGAAGAATTTGACAAGATGATTGCTCCCCACCGCTTATCCTTAGTCGGGAAGTTCAGCTACGGGAAACCGAAACTCCCAGAAATCAAAAAAGAGATGTCCAAAATCGGCTTCCATGGTGCCCTAGAAATTGGACTCTTGAATCCTCGACACATCATCATCAAGTTCAGCAACGAGGATGACTACCAATACTGTTGGATGAGGGGTAATTGGAGCATTGGAGGATTTCAAATGCGTGTTCTCAAGTGGACACCGGGTTTCAAGTATGAGGAAGATCCGCCTATTGCCCCCATTTGGGTTTCTCTAGAAAAACTGCCGCTGGAATTTCAATCCCCAGAAGCCATTTTCTCCATGTCGAAAGTAATCGGAAAACCCCTGCAAGTTGATGCCCCAACGATGAATCAAACTCGTCCTTCAGTTGCTAGAGTTTGTGTTGAAGCGGATCTGCAAAAGCCTCTTCCAGAGTCTGTTCTTATAGGTAAAAAAGGAGAATACCATGAGCAATTTTTTTCTTATGATTTTATACCAAAATATTGTTGCAAATGCCGAAAAATAGGCCATGCTGAGAGTGAATGCAATCTGGGAAAAATAGCTGAACAAACTCATGTTCCAAAAGATTTCCCTCCTGAAAAGTCGATTGTTGAAGGAAGAAAGCAGAATGGAAATCAAGCAAATACCTCTGGACTCTCTAATGCAGAGAAAGCTGTAATCCCCACCCTCATATCTGAGCAAATTCAAGAAAATCCACCCAGGAACCAACCTCAACCAGTGAAAAATTTGGTACAAGAAAAAGAAAAAGTCTGGAAGCCAAAAAATCTGGAAGTAAGCTTGGGAGTTGGAAGCAAATGTCTTGGAGAAGTGCAACAGGAAAAGGGCACTACAGCAGAAATTTTGCCGGTGCAACAGGAAAAGGGCTCTACAGCAGAAATTTGGCCGGTGACAGAAGAAGGAGAACTACTTCAAAACACCCCTCTGCTGCTTGAAGAAAAATCAAGATCAGGGATAAACAGAGACGCAATGGAAGAAAAAGAAACGCGGGAAGTGGACACCCTGGGACTGAAGAAGCTGGCAGAGGAGATAAATAAGGCCCTAGATTTTAGTACTTCAACCCTCGAAGGAGATAGACCAAGGCTGGTGAAATCAAAATCGGCACACAACCTAAGAGAGCATAACTATGGAAAAAAGGAGGCTATGATTGAAAAGGGAGGACAACTGGAAATTGTATTAGGACAAAGCTCTGTATCTGAGGATGACTTTGAACCAGTAGGTGTCTCTCACTCTCTCCAAAACAAGAATCAAGACGATGAGACAGAAGGTTTCCAAATTGTTGGGCCAAAAAAGAAACGTGGAAGACCAGGAAAAGCGGTCAAAACACAAGGCAAGATACAACTAATCCGTCTTGAACGGAACCAGGTCCATAACTCTCCTCAGTTTAAATGATTAGAAGCCTCATTTGGAATATACGGGGGATCGCCAACCCGGCATCCCTGCGTAGACTGAAGCTTTTAATTTATCGGCATAATATCTCAATCTTGTGTGTGATTGAACCTTGGGTATCAATTGACTCTATACATAAATTTTCCAAATTGCTACATTTTGATTCTGCAATTCCCTCCACAAATGGAAAAATGTGGTTACTGTTTAAGGAAAATGTAAATTATAGATTACTTTGGAACTCTGATCAACTGTTATGTTGTGAATTCAATCATAGTTTTTTGTCTGAGCCAGTTTTGTTCAGCTGGGTTTATGCCTCCACGTCTTATGTGGAAAGAAAGAGATTATGGGCTGAATTGTTAAACTTCAGAGCCAAATATCCAGAGTCACCCTGGGCTGCAGGAGGGGATTGGAATGTTATTAGGAATCTGGATGAATACAAGGGAAACTCAATACCTCGGAAACAACCTATCAAGGATTTCAACAGTTTTATAAATGAAGCTGAACTGGAGGAGATTCCCTGCATTGGTCTGAATTATACTTGGGGAGGAAATAGATCAACCGGATTTGTGCAGAAGAAACTTGATCGCATCCTATTCTCCCAGCAGTGGCTTTCGATGTTTCAAGTAAATATTCTTCATAATCTATCCAAGGCGAGTTCAGATCACTCTCCACTGCTATACCAAGGACAAATAACTGCCAACTCAGGGCCTAAACCCTTCAGATTTCAACGCATGTGGGGGAGAAGACCGGGCTTCATGAAATTGGTGGAAAAAAACTGGTCTCAACCTATCCTAGGGAGCGGGATGCAAGCATTCTCAACAAAACTTAGAAGATTGAAGTTGGAGCTAAAAACTTGGAATAAAGAGGTGTTCGGGGATGTTTTCCTCAACCTCAAGAACAGCGAGGAGCAACTGCAAATCAAGGAGAAACGACTGCAGGAAGAGCCATCAGAACTAGCAAGAATGGAATTCTCAAAAGCCCAAGCAGTTTTCTTCCAGCACCTGAAAGAGCACGAAACATTTCTGCGACAGAAGTCAAAGATAAAATGGTTACAAAAAGGAGACCGCAACACCGCTTTCTTCCACGCCGCCCTCAAAGAGAAAAGGAGTCATCAAGCCATTCACAAAATTAAAATTGGAGACTCTTGGGTCCACGACCGGGAATCAGTTGCAGACCAAGCGATCAAATATTTCTCACACCTCCTGAAGTCTGAAGGAGAACAAAACCCAGAGTCCATTTCAGAGCTATTACAAAATATTCCAACATGCCTAAATGAGGAGAATCAACGGACACTGCTGTCCCCCCTCGAAGAACAGGAAGTTAAAGAGGCAGTCTTCAATCTCTCAGACGAAAGTGCCCCAGGACCTGACGGCTTTCCGGGATATTTTTTTAGAACTGCTTGGGAAATCATAAAAAAGGACCTAATGTCGGCTTGTTCAGAATTCATGCGAGGAGTCCCAGTGCCAAATGCTATTGGCAGTGCTTTTATTATCCTAATCCCAAAAAAGCCGGCAGTAACAACTTTCGCTGACTTCAGCCCAATCAGCTTATGCTCCTTCGTCAGTAAAATTTTCTCCACAATCATCAAGAACCGGCTCCAACCTCTGCTTCCCAAAATCATTTCTCCTGAGCAATCCGGCTTCATAAGAGATAGAGGAATTATAGACAACATTTTGTTAGCTAAGGATTTGGCGCAATTCATGGAAGACAAAGCACAGAGTCACAATCTGATGATAAAACTTGATATGGCGAAAGCTTTTGACAGAGTCTCCTGGTCATTCATCGAACAAGTCCTTCAGAAACTAGGTTTCCCAACTCATTTTGTGTCACTGATTCTAAACATCCTAAAGAGTGGTTGGTTCTCTATCCTACTGAATGGATCCCCGGTTGGGTACTTTCAAGCTTCTAGGGGGCTAAAACAAGGGGATCCTCTCTCCCCTCTCCTGTTCATCTTAGTGTCAGAAGCTTTATCAAGGGGACTCAAAACAAGAACAGAATCAGGACTGATCACTCCGTACCATACTCCGCCAGGTTCAACAATCATCTCCCACCTAGCTTTTGCGGACGATGTGCTAATCTTCACAAGAGGCTCAACAAGATCATTGAAAAATCTCTCCCGCTTTCTAAAGATATACGAAGAAGGTTCTGGCCAAAAAGTTAATCTATCCAAAAGTGCAGTTTTCTTTCCCAAAAAATGTACAAGACCAAGGAGAGAGAGGCTTCTAAACCTCCTAGGGATGCAGGAAGGTAATTTTCCTTTTACATATCTTGGCAGCAAAATTTTTGTGGGAAGAACAAAATCCATCTATTTCCGCCATGTGATGGAAACGATAGATTCAAGACTGGACAACTGGAAAAATAAATTCCTCAACCAAGCAGGGAGACTCCAACTAGTCAAATCGGTCCTGCAGGCTCTACCCATTCATGTGGCTTCGGGTCTTTGGCTGCCATCAAGCATTCTAGCCGAAATGGCCAAGAAATGTCAAAGCTTTATTTGGTCATCAACACATGGTGAAGCTAGACAACACTGGAGTTCATGGAAAAACATCACTGTCCCATGTATGCAGAACGGACTTGGCATCCGACAGTTCCCAGCAATCATGGAAAGTCTTTGGGCAAAAAACTGGTGGAAATGGAAACAAGGAGAAGGAATCTGGGCCCATTTCATGAATTCCCTGTCTCACACAGCTAGAATGAAAACATCCTGGCAGAAAATTTGGAAACTATCAAGCAAATTTGCAACACTATCCAAGCTCATTGTCAATGATGGCTCAGGGAACTTCTGGACCGAAAATTGGTCTTCCTATGGAGTAATCTGGAAATCTCTCAAGACACCGCCGGCTCCGAGCCTAACAATTAAGGAATTCTTCTTGGCAAAAGATCACTACTTGACAGCCTTAGGTCATCTGCTTGGACCTCCTCTTATGTCATTTCTACAGGAAATGGAACCAGTTTTCTCGGAGAACAAGGACAAATTGATGTGGTGCCCATCCCCCACGGGAGTTTTCTCTGTATCCACGGCCTACGCCGCTCTGTGCAACAGAAGACAAGAAAATGCGGATTTAAAGCAGATATGGAACAAAGATTTGCCACCAAAAATTGGTTTTTTCCTGTGGAAGCTCTATAATGGTTTTTTACCTCTCTCAGATAAAATATGCAGGTTTGGAATTAAAGCGCCATTTCCGTCCCGGTGCTGTTTCTGCCTAAACCACTCAGAGACTCTACTTCACTGCTTTTTTGACTGTCCAATTGTGAGAGAAATATGGGATTCATTAGCTGCCGCAAATGGTTTTGGTCTGTCTAGGCTTTCTGGTCTTGCGATTTGGCGCCAATGGTGGAATTTGGGAAGAAGAAATGAAAATAAAATTGCTCATCTTGTCCCTGCTGCTCTCTTATGGAATATATGGAAAGCAAGAAATGCAGCAATATTTGAAGGAACCCAGCCAAAAAAAGAAGGTCTCCAAGAAGAAGTTAAAAAGGAGCTCTTCGACATTTTGGCTAGCTCACTTGGTCCTCGAAGAACCCAAACTAAACAACCTTTGATTGTTAATTGGAAATCCTATTGCAGCTCTGAGGTGATAATAAACGTGGATGGCTCAAGTCAAAAAGAAGGAGGTGCAGGTTATGGATTTGTAGTCAGACAAAAAACAGGAAAATTCTTTTTTGCAGAGTCTTGTAGTCTGCCCTCGGTTAGCCCTCTCCAGGCGGAAATCAGAGCACTTCAGGCAGCAGTCCACTACTGCAAGATCAAACAACTATGCCAGGTTCTATTTTTGACTGACAATCTTTCCCTTGTGAACATGATAAATGGAGATGTTTTCATATGGAGAGAATACAAGACACTGGAGGAGATCAAACTTCATATTCAGAGCAGCAACTCTCGGATCTGCCACATCCCCCGAGAAGGAAACACCCCAGCCGATTTTTTGGCTAAGATGGCATCAAGAGGACACTCAATTGCATACAGAAACATCAGAGTGTTGCCTGCCAGACTGCGAGGATTACTAGCCCTTGATGCAAGTGGAATCCCCTCTTTGCGCAATAATAATTGAAGTGGAACAACAAAACGGTGCAGCTCTTGTCATGAAAGCAAGCATGCTAATCTCAGAAAACCTAACCCTGGAAACCTCTACTGGAATTTAGCCTAGTATCAGATCAACTTTCTCCTCCTCTGCCAACATTTTAGTTTAGAAATTTTTGTATAGAAGCACATGATGGCTTTTGGTAAACAGATCAACTCTTTGTACAAGATTATAGGAGCTGCTTCTCTCCTATCTAACCTAAATATCAATGACAGGACGGCAAGTCCGCCGGTCTAACCTATTTCGGTAGACTGTTATTTAAAAAAAAAAAAAAAGTATCCTTTGTGTTCGAACACCGATATAACCTTCTGGTTGTATTCCTTAGTCAGATCTACGTAACCCAGAATTTTTCAAGGCTGACTAACCTTCACACCTCGAGGTGCAAATACACCATTCTTCATAACATTCTCTGCAACCCAGAAATTCCCATCCGAGGTCCTCTTGATCTTGTTCGGGCTTCCTTTCAGCCTCAAAAAGATTTCTGGATTACTTCCATTGATTTTTTCCATTAGCCAAAGTCATAGGATTCTGTTTTTGATGCTCTCCGTGACTAGCACGAAGGTGGCCTCAGGTCGCCACTCCTGCTGTCCTCCCAAGTTTTGTTAGTAATGTGGTCACTTCTCCAGTGCGTGGATTGTATTGTAACAATCTTCCGGTTGAGTCTCTTTTTTAGAAAGTATTGCTAGTTACCGCCTCTGTTACGGCCCCAATTTGAACAATAATGTCCTTAACAATACACTAAATACCTTAATAAATATTAAATTAACAAATACTAAAATACCTAAAATACCCTCGTACTAAAATACCTAAAATACCTTAATAAAAATTAAATTAACAAATACTAAAATACCTAAAATACCCTCATACTAAAATACCTAAAATACCTTAATTAAAACATCATTTTACAATTTTTTTCCTAAAAACCCTAACTCCCTCTCCTCTCCCCCCGCTAGTTCTTTTTTTCCCTTTCCCTTTACTTTTTCCTTTCTCCTCTTCTTCCTATCAGTCTCCTCCCACTCCCGCCACCCGCCGCTATCGGTTCTGCCTTCTCCAGCCCTGGTCCCGTCGTTCAATCAGCAGGAAAGCTCCCTCTCCTTCCCTAGAACAAAACCCAACCCTTAACAGCCTCTTTCCCTACCGTTTTCTCTCTCCCCGTCAAGCCATGCCACTGTCGTTCCCCTCCGTGATTCAGCTCTCTCCAGCCATGGATTAGCTCGCTCTCACCACTGATCGCTTTCCCTCATATTTAAGACCAAAACCCAGCCTTTGTTTGGCCTTCTCCTCCCTTCTCTCTCCGACCGAAGCTTCCCTCCATTAACTGTTTAATTTTTGAGGCATTTTTCACATACATTGGATGCAGCTAAAATGGCATTTGTATCAAATTATTGTTCACAAGTAGCTTTTGAAGTCTAGCAAATGATGTTTTTGTGATTGCTTCTTATTTCAAAAAGTATTGACTGTTTTTTTAAAATGGTTACTCGTTATTAGTGTTTTAAGGCTTCGTGGAATTTCCCTGCCTGAGCTCTATTGCAGTATATGTTAAAATTTGTACATGCCATTTCATTTTATATTTGCATCTCAAACGTAAGGCAAAAGGTAGTCTCAATAATATTCATGTCATCACTTGTAAAATTTAGATTGATTTCATGTTTTATGGTGGTAAAAGTGATGGTATGTATGCGAATTTTAAAATATATGTTAGGTTTGTGGTTGTATTTTGGTGTGAATGTGAGGGTTGATTTTGTTGTGAGACTGTTTTGACAAAAAAAAAAAGTGTATTGATATCGATTTGCTTGTTTGCTTCCCCTGTTACTTGCTTAGTGAACTATGACCGAAAGCTTTCATCTTTAAAGTGAATGAAACATTATTTATAGAGATTATATAATATGTATCATGTGATTTATTCCAAATATGAAGGAATTGTTAAAATATGAATAAGAACTTTAACTCGAAGTGCTGATATGCTGAATAAAGTCTGAATTGTTTCTCAAAATTTTATTTTCATATTTAACTCATCAACGCTCAAATATAGTTAGACTAAATAAATTTTTGCCAAACAAATATTAAGACAAATATAACTCGTGTCAAACTAAGTGTTTGATAAAACTCTTTTTTGTCAAATTATAAACTATATTTTGTCAAATAAGGATTTTGTCAAAACTTTTTTTTTGCCAAACTAGGACTTTTTCGAAACTATTTTTTGTCAAACTAAGATTTTTTCGAAACTATTTTTTGCCAAACTAGGATTTTGTACAAAATAGTGTTTTGTCAAAGTAGGATTTTGTTCACCAATCGTGTTTTTTAACACTTTCTTCACAGTTTTTTAATTATGAATTATAATAAAAATATTTTTTAAAATATTTTAATAAAAATATTAATTATTATTATTATTTAATATTAAAATTAGTATATACTTCAAAAATGGTCCATTACATATATCGAAAATATCATTTTGGTCAAAAATAAAAAAAACTACTTTTTTTAGTCCATTATATCATGTTTTTTAAAAATTTTGGTCCAAAACTCACTTTTACCTCTCTTGACCAGGAGTATTTTGGTCTTAATGAAAAGTATTTTTCTTTTAACCCTTTAAAATTATAAAATAATAATAAAAAATATTTTTATAACCCCACAATTTTAATTATCCCTCCTAAATGCCCATAAACTTTAAGAAATCAATTCACCTCCCCTTCTTTTCCCCCATCTCTCTCCCCTCTACCTTTCCCTCCGCCGCCCCGCCGCACCTTTGCCACCTCTCCCTTTTATTCTTCATCTTCTTATTTGTCTTACCCTTCCTTCCCTTCCACCTCTCTTTCCTTTCTCCCCTCTGTCCACCCTCCGCCCATTTCCATTCCACCGCCTCCGAACAGAAGCTCCGCCGCTTCAATATCTTGATCCTCGTCTTCTGATTCGCGAGCTCTACTTGTCTTTAGCAGCCGCTATCTTCATATTTTCTACTACCCATGGGCATGGTTCCAAATCCCCCAGCTGGTCGCCGCCCCTCTCCCCCGCCACACAATATCCTACCCAGTTCCACAAAAAAAACCCTAAAAACATTTATTCTCCTTGGACGCCGCAACTCTTGATTTCCCCTTCTCCTCCTCTGTTGACACCGGACCTCCCGATTCTTGCTTCTCCTCTTTCTTCGACGCCCCTCCCTGATTCCCCTTCTCCTCATCTTTTTGGATGGCTCCTCTTTTTGATGCATATTAAGAACAGAATGCTGCAAATTCAGGATGAATTCAGAGAGAGGAAAAAGATTATAAGCCCTGAAAAATATGCAATTGGAGCTAAAGTTGGCACGAGTTACAAGCTGACCAATGTTTGCTCAATTTTAGTGTTGGGAACTCATTTCCTTATGCTTGATGCTGCAAAGTGATGATGGTTCGACTCGCTACAAGGTGAAAATCTCAGCTTTTTCATCAGAGATTCTACATATAATGTGCTGTGCTTTTTCCCTAGCTATGATGTATAAAATTTTAAGAAATAAATACATCAAGCTACCATGGATTCTGAGGATTTGGTGGATCTCCTGCTTCTTGTTGTCACTTGCATCTGTAGTTCTTGACGGCAATTATGTAGTAAATAATCATGAAAACCTCAAAGTTCAAACTTTGCTGATGTCCTGAATGTTCTTGCTTCCACCTGCTTATTTGTTTACTCAATTAGAGGGAAAACAGGCTTAGTTTTTGACATCCCAAATGGCATTACTGCCCCATTATTGAATGGAAAGATTGAGAAGCTCCTAAAATTTGAATCTCTTTGGTTTGGGCTTGGTGAAAAGACCACCGTGACTTGTGTTGTGGTGTGGGGCGGCGTCCAAGGGAGAAGTAGACGTCTGTGGTGGTGTGCTGCGGGCAGAGGGTGAGAGAGGAGAGAGAAGAGAGAAGGGAAGAGGAGGGTAAATATTTTTTATATTTTATTACTTTCAGTGATTAAAAGAAAAATATTTTTCATTAAGACCAAAATATCCCTGGTCAAAGAAAGGCAAAAGTGGGTTTTGGACCAAAATTTTTAAAAAATATGATGTAGTGGACTAAAAAAGTAGTTTTTTTTTGGACCAAAATGATATTTTCGCTATATGTAAAGGACCATTTTTGGAGTATAGCCTTTTAAATTTATTATTTTTTATTATATTAATATAATATTATAAGGTATATTAGTAAATTAGATTGAGGCGATAAATAAGAATTAGGCGGTAAACTATGGCGATAATTAGTAAACACAAAAGTAATTTTGTCAAATTATAGGACTACTGCCCCATTTTTTGGAGCGGTAACTAGTAACCTTTTTTTGGATGGATATAGCAGATTCACTGACAGGGTAAAATAAACTTTGTTATATAAATTATTTTGAGACGTGTTAAATTTATTGATTCAATCTAAGCATTCAACCCAAAATTAATTGACTGTGTGTGGAGAGGGCGTTGGACAATTTATATATTAGACAAAGTGTTGTGGGTTTTAGATGGTGATATTTGAACAATCTTAACAAGACAAATGAGAGTATATAATTTAGTGTATAATTTAGTATCCAAGTTCAAGATACTTATAAAATGATTGAGAGTTAAAAGATAGTGATGATTAGAAATGTACTGTAGACCGTAGACTGCACTTGCGTATCCAAAATAGACCATGCCATTGTTGGCAGCATCCATGGTATTAGGGAACTTTAATGGTAATTTTACGTCTGTGTTCCGAACAACTGTCTTGGCTTCCCCTCCGGAAACTCCAATTTCTGTCAGTCCAACGTTTGCATCACAGGCAAAGAGACATGGTGCAGCGTGGAAAAACCGGGGAGCTGCAAAACTCATTCCTGCCGTGAACCCGCATCTTTTAATGCCCCTTGTTCCATCACAAAAAGCCTTGTTCCTGATCACGATTTAACTGCGTACATTATCTTTTTTTTAGCAGCATCTGTGTTGAAAAAAAATGCCGATGTTCACTTGTCCTATATGGAAAATTTAGGGCCTTTGAGAGTACCATATATATCCACATACGCGATGATTGAGATCTCATGGTGATTATGTGACATTCTTGCTATGAAAATATTGGAAGATACATATGGATTTACTGTGTGTATGTGGTACCTGTCTTGTGTAGTATAGCATAATCGTGCCATGATTTAGTACGCTCTGAGTAACGAAGAAGTCGACCGTCTTCCGTCCCGGCGTAAGGACCTACTCCACCCGATAGATTGAAAGCGAGAGACCCCCCAGTCTTGACGTTCAGTGGAAAATGAAGCTTTGTAAAATCGTTAACAACAATGGTATTTTTAGCTGATGCAGCAGCAGCCGGATCAATAGAAAATATGAAAGAAAGAAATGCAGAGAACAGCAAGGAGCAGAAGAAGAAGAAGAAGAAGAAGAAGAAGAAGAAGAAGAAGAAGAAGAAGAAGAAGAAGAAGAAGAAGAAGGAGGAGGAGGAGGAGGAGGAGGAAGCCATTGTTTTCATGCCCTTGTTAGCTTCTTCTACTTTGGATGAGCAATTACTTGTATTTATACACTGTGTTTTAGACAGTTTAAAAAATTACAGGAAGAGTACCACGCATGTTCTATCCAGCGAGGTTGGAGAAGACCTTTCCATGGCTTCCATCGATGGAGCACTTGATCAAAGATATAATCAATCATTTAAACAAATAAGGATGATGGTTAATTAATCCTAGCACAGTTGTATATTAGATGTACATTAAGGTATGGTTCAACTTAAGACATAAATTTTACTAGTTATCGTCCAAATTTTTACACTCTACCGCTTCAATTTGGACTTAAAAAACAAAACTCCTCCTTGCCATTCCCTCTCTCTTACCCCTTTGAAGCAAAAGGACAATTTTAACCCCCTATCAAAATGAGGTGGTAACTAGTAACCCCCTATCAAAATTGGGGTGGTAATGCTTAAAACTGAGGCGGTAACTAGTAATACTCTTAAGACATTAATAATTACGTAATAAAATTCCCATCACTTGTGAATTACATTTATTTCTCTCTAATTTAATCAAACTACAATCGCTTTTTGAGATTCTTTACAATTACATTTACCCCTTGTTCGAACTCAACTATCAAAAATTGTCAAAATATATATATATATATATATATTGAGATTTTCAATCAAAATGAGTTTAAGTTGTTATAAGTGTGAACTTTTTTATTAATATTTTGATTCAATAACAATGTTTACGTCAGTAGTTTTGCTCTTTTTTTATATTAATCAGGTGATGATTATTATGAATTTAATTAGTCAAGATGGTAAACGTAATTGTCAGAATTAAAAGGATATCAATAGTTTGACCAAACCTTGTGGAAGTAATTCAGCCAAAGAAAAATGAAAAATGTTGCATAAAATGTATAAAAAAGATATTAATTTTGCAATTCTTTTAATAAAAAAAAAAAAGAAAGTGATTGATGGCAATCAGAAAATAGGTTGGGGGTTTGTTATCAGACTTGGCAGTGGGCGCTAAATCCATGCCACATCAGGCTTTTTGATGGGTGATTCTGTGCTGCTGGCTGAAATCACAGGGTTGCTAATGAGCATTTGATATTGTCAGACTCTGCAATTGGCTGAACTTTAAATTATGTCTGATAGTTTATTGATGTTTCTTATGCTTACGGGGGACTTAATAATGGACTCACAGCATATTCTTTCATTGGAAGAAATACAACAGACTATCTCTTCTCTTAATGCTTCGATCTTCCACGTTCTACGTGAAGGAAATTCTGCAGCGGACTACTTGGCATCAATGGGGATAAAAGGCTTATGTATCTCCACGGACATAATGGATGAACTACCTACTAGACTTCAAGGACTTCTGCAACTTGATGCAATAGGAACTCCTGGTTTAATGCTAGTAAATTAGAACTTTGTCTTTTTACTGTGAACTTGTATAGCTACTAATAGGGGTGGGGATTTGAATATATTTTTTAGGAACGGGTTTAGGTAAGTCACAACACTTTTTACTGTACCAATCTTATATTTTTTATAATCAATAAGGAGGGTAGTCAAATCCTTCGGTCTGCCTTGCCTGCTGGGCCGGGAGACTGTTTTTTTTTTAAAAAAAAAAGACAAACAAACGGTGATAATATAGTTTCAATGGAAACATTATTTACTCAATGTCAATAGATTAAATATTTTGATGTGGATATACAAAAAAAAAAAAAAGAAAAAAAAAACGAAATTACTGTAATTCATTCTTAACAAACACTCATCTCATAGTTATATTTTAATTTCTACAGTGAAATTTTTAAAAATAATTCATATAAATTTTATATTTTAATAGTTAAAATAAAATTAATTTTTTTTGAAACAAAAATAAAATTAATTTAGTACTCTCCGTCCCGATTTATCTATCACTTTAGAATTTTCACTGTTCTTAAGAATCACATTTAATGAATTAGTTTGTTTCATAAGATATTTTTTACCCTAATTAAATAGGTTTACTAGTATTCCTAATTAAATAGGTTTACTAAGGAGAGATTATACTTTTACTAATAATCGTAATTAATACTTTAGTGTATGTAATTAATACTATTGGTTTGGCTGTAGTACTATTTGTTAATACTAATAAAGGATTCAGAGTTTGATGATGGTTAAAATAAGAATATTAACTCAATTTTATTTCGTGTATTTAAAAATATCAGATAAATTAAACCAAACATCAAATCATAAAGTGATAAATAAATGGGGATGGAGGGACCAACATAGAACGTCATCTATTTTATATTAAATTTTTTAAAATTAAAAAGTGTTCCTATTTTTCCAACAACAGACTGTAAATCACTAACGGGACGTTCTTAATTGAATATTTCAACCAATTATTATGCTGAGAGGGTATGAATTCTCAATGTTATCAGTTGAGTCTATCGCATTATAAAATAAGATATCCTGTTTACAACGTTTTTTATAAAATTAAAATATGAATTTTTTTTAAGTAATATCAAACTTTTTATTATAGGAGAATATTGGTGACATCTTTTGGAAGAAATTATAAACAAAATAAAAATAATTTTTTTATACTTATGTATTATTGTCCTAACCACATTGTTTATTTTATTGATTTTGATGCTTTTACTTTGATATTGAATACTATCCCACATGGAATGGAAGTTCTAGCCATTAGAAATTATGAACAAGAATTTGATATTCGATTTGTAGTCCCATTTTTTTTAGCTATAATATTTTATTTTTCTCGATTTTTGCGCAATAATTATTTATTATATAAGATACTACCATATCCCTATTTTAATTTGTAGTGAATTTGATGCTTCGACTTTGATATTACTTTACCTTATCTGTTCTCTTATTTTGACTTTGAGATCGAACGGCCTAACCACTTGGACATTTCTTCCATCATATTTTAAAATGGTAAGTTACGTTTTAATATTTGTTTAAATACGAAAATTATCTTCAAATTTTAATGAAGAACGATAATCAAAATTATAACGGGTTTGGTTTAAATCGAGTATATATGAATTTTGAAAGTTGATACACTCACATAATAATTTAAGATATACGTGACATGTTACCAACTGTATTAAAATAATTTTTAGTGTGTATGTGAGGAATAATTTTTATTATTTTATTTATAAGAAAAATACGTAAAAGATTATTTTTAGACATATGTTTAACTATTTTGGTAGTTACCTCTTATTTCCAGCCATGATTCCATACACCCAGAATCATTTCATTCCCTACTTTGGAGGTCGATGAATTTATTTCGAAAATAGCTTTTCAAATAAATCCCGGTCACCGGCCAGTCAAGTTTTTACTATTTTGTACCGGCCAACAAACGTGCAATTGACGGAAAGAGCATATAAGTATCCGCTTTGTTCCGTCACCACCGTAACAATCTGGTTCACAAATGCATTGCCGAGATCTACGGTGGCCAGAATTTCACCGAAGGGACTTACTTTCACACCCCGAGGAAGACTACTTGAAGTGGCATTAATATTGAAGGCGATCCCGACCCAAAAACTCCCATCAGAATTCCTCTTAATCTGGTTCGGACTTCCTCCTTGAAATGTCAGAAAAATGTCCGAAGTGCCAGCTTTTGGTCCCTTCAACCAAAATCTTCGAATTCTCTGATAAACGGCTTCTGAGACTAAGACGAATGAGGCATCTTGACTGGTTGCCACTCCGACTGACCTTCCGAGTTGCGTTAGTAGGGTTTTCACTTGTTTGGTTCTGGGATCATACCTTAACAACCTTCCGGTTGAGTCCCTTGTTTGGATGGATATATCCACCTCACTGAACACAAAATAGATTTGATCAATTAATCACTTTTAATTTAAAAATAGGAAAAAAATGCAAATTTAGTCCATAGGCAAATTTAGTTCTGAACGTTTAATAGTCAGCAAATTTAGTTTTAAAGTTTCCTAATAATAGTACTTTTAGTCCCATAATAGTTTCTTTTTACAAATTTAATAATTTCTTTTCAATTTCGTCTGTTCATTGCCATGTGGCGTAATATAACTCACTGAAATGACATGTCGTCCCAGTAGATTATATTAGTCCACATGGTATTCACATGTACGTCATTTGACAATGGACTGACAGAATTGAAAAATAACTGTTAAATCTGTAAAAAAATTGTTATGAAATCAAATGTGCTGTTATTAAAAATCTTTAAGGCTAAATTTGCTTACTACTAAACATTTAGGACTAAATTTATCATTGACCATACTATAAGGACTAAATTTGCATTTTTTCCTTAAAAATAATATTAATTATATTAAAAGTGTCAAACATTTTTTTTTAATTATCGAATTTTTAAAATATTTTGCATGAAAGACGAAAGGAGATGGAATGTTTTGGCTGGAAGATGGAATAAATTGATAAACAGAGTTAAAATATTAGACGGATTCTGGACCGTAATATTGACTTGCATCCGTAAAATAAACCATTCTGTCAGCAGCATAGTCGACGGCGAGCAGGAATCCGTAGGGCGGATTGCCGTCTGATTTTCGGACAAGAGTAGTGACGGCAATTCTAGGTAATCTGACCGCCGTGAGTCCAACGTAAGCATCACCGGCATAGAGAGCTAAAAAGTCAAAACTCAATCCTGTGGGGTATCCACAGGTTTGAGCCCTATCGTTTGTTCCATCACAAAATGCCTTCGTCCTGAACCAAAAAATTAGGCTTAGTAAAATGTTTTTAAAAAAAAGGAAAAAAACTTTTTTTAATAAGATATTTTATATTTTAATATAATTAAAAAAATTTTTACCCATCCAGCAACAATTCAAACTGAGAAATATTATCATAGGTAAGAGGTGTCAACCACTAAATCTTATCGTTTATAAAAAGGATAATATGAATATAAAAAAATTGTAAAAGATATTAAAAGTAAAATTTCAAGAACTGAACTCTTTTCGAGATAAAATATTGTTCGAAAACAAGATTTTTGAAGGACGGAGACTATCCAGAGGTGCGAAACGGAAAAAGTGTAATTTTAATTCATGAATTATAGTTATTTTACTTTTTGATAGAAGAATTTTAAAATATCCAAAATTTTATAAAATTTAACTATTTTAGTCCATAAAAATACATGCAAATGGGTAAATTTGCTAAAATTTTAAAACTTTTTAAGTAATTTTTGGTTAGTTTGATAAAAAAAAAAATAAAATGATCATAATTCATGAATTAAAATTGTTGATTGTACCGTAAAAAGGAAAAACTCAAGTTTATTCAATAGTATCCTTTAGTGTCTATAATTGAAAACTTGTAAATAATTTGATTTGATAATGTAGACACTTAATCATACCCTTAGAATTCAAATACTACATACCTATATGGTAATATAAAAGCAAAATCTGAAAATTCATCGATAACATGAGTAGAAAAGAATTCGACCATCAATAGTAACAACATAAGTTCCTCGTCCAAAATAATCGAAAATGAGAGATCCTGAGGATGTGGCATTTGTGGGAAAATTGAGTTTCGTGAATTCTGTGAGAACAATGTTATTTCCAGGTGATGCTGCTCTAACTTCAATAGCAAATGTAGATGGAAAAAAGATGAACAAGAGGTAGAAGAAGATACTGATGAAGGAAGCCATATACGATGGAACCTAAAATAGTAATTTAATTTTGTTTCATAGATGTTATGGGTTGGGTAAGATCTTGGTGGTACATTTATATGGTCACAATGAGCCCCTTTTTATTTTCATTTCTACCATGAAAAATAGATGAAAATGTTTATTGGTTCCAACCGATTACATACGGTCTCCCACAGTTCTTATATGGTTAGGTCCGCACGGATCTATCAATAAGAGCTGTTGTATGGGTATTTATCGGATTTAAATTATTAATAGGGTCCCCAAGCAAATTGAAATTTCATTTTAGAATTGCTCCACCTACCAGAACACTTTATACTTCTTGAATATATTTTTAATAGATCTAATAATAAATATTACATCAAATATTATATAAAATATATCATTTTTTAAAATATAAAAATAATTAAATATTATATAAAAATACATCATTTTTTAAAATATGAAAATACATCAAATATAACTAAAAGATATATCAATTATAACGTAAAAATTCTAATGAAATATGTTTATAGTGAACATAATATAATTTGCGATTTTCAAGTCCTTCCCCCGCCTACCTACGGAAATTGCAGTTTGGTATTAGTTAATACTTCCCCAGAGCTAAAACTTGGAGGATGAGAAAGAACCTTTTTTTTCTTTTTGGTGCATTTAGCACTTATAAATTCGCCGACTAATTTAAATTTAAATTTAAATAAAGTAGAAGTACAAATATAATAAAACTCTCATTACTTTAAGCAAGTTTTCCTTTCCAAACGCCCACTAGAATATTAGTCCCCCGAAATTTATTGGAATTGTTGAAATTACACCCTCAGGTACCACACGTTAAGAAAAGCACACATTAGTAAACTAATTAATAACAATAATAAAAGAAGCTGAAAAAATGTAACATACTGTTTATGTAGTCCGATCTCAATGAATCAAATGGTAAATGGTAATAGATAGTAGAATTTTTTTGTGTTTGGTAACTTGTACAAAACTAATAGAATTCTGTTTAATTGTAGAAATCGTTTCCGAGATCAATTTAAAGTGTGCAGGAGTTGGATACTTTATTTAGCATATAGTGATTTTTTGTTTTAAGAAGTATAGAGTTTAGCTTTTTTGTATATAAAGATTAGGATCTAATCACATCCCTCCACTATATAATATCTTTACGAATTAATAGAAAAGGCAATGAGGCTGGCCAGTCCCCTTGAGGATTGTTTTTGAAAAAAAAAAAAAAAAATGTAGTCAGATCTCAATGTATCTACAACTACAAGAAAGAGTCACTTGTTTTAATAGAAAATTAAGAATAGAAGAGTTTGTAATGTATGGGCTCTTACTCTCAACATACAAAATCTCTCCTCCCCTCACTATAACTGTACACAATGATATTCGACTAAGCTATTACTAGTTACCGTTTCAATTTTAATTATTATTATTTAAATTTTAATAAAATTGTCCCTTTGATTTAAATGGGGAAAAGAGAGGGACAATGAAGGGTTTTTTAGTTCAAATTGGTCCGATACAAGATAAAAATTAGAGTGATAACTAGTAAAAATTTTCACTAAATTTAATAGAAATGAGAATAAGTTTTGCTAATTATCGCCCCACTTCTTACCCTTTATCGCCCTAATTTAAACCAAAATACCCCCTTAAAATACTTTATCTCTTCCCTTTTAAATAAAAAGGTAATTTTGTCAAAACTTATGGACTACAGCCCAAAAAATTAAGGTAAATGGTAACCTCCAACAAGAATTGATCCCATACAGTACTGTATGGATATGAAGAGCGGATTCCCACATAACGGAGTTATATTCCACAGAAATTCGGCTATGATGCGTGTCTTTGTGGTTGGCTAATGCCCATAATTAATTGTAAGTTTTCAACATGCATGACGGCCGTTGCTGTATTCATGTGGCGTTTGTTAGTACCACTCTGCCTGCCTAACCATCTTCTCTTCTATAATATGAAAACTTTACCAATGTAATGTTAAAAAAATCAAAAGTTACATGGAAAATATAAATAATCTCTTATAAAAGATTTTGATAACTTCTTTAATGTATTATATAAAAGATGAAAAGTGATAGATTTAAATGATTTTATATTATTATGTATTAGAAATCGCATATCTTGGTGTTGCTTCTTGAACGAAGCTCTTGAGAATACATTATTTTTATGAAGAAAGAAACACTTATATTATATATGCTGGTTGGCGTTTCCATTTTCATCCTCCATTTTTAGTTTTACCAATCATCGGCTATGTTGTATCTGCCCGCAAATGTTAGGTTGCGACCCTCTACAAACAATTGTCCTCCCTGTGGATAAACCGAGTTGATCTGCGTATTGTATTCTTTACTGAGATCTACAACTGCTAGTATTTTCCCATTGCTATTAAACTTCACACCTTGAGGAGCTGCAGTAGTTATATTAAACGCATTGTTGACGCCAACCCAGAAGTTTTCTTCCCCATTGATCCTCTTTATTTTGTTGGGATTTCCCGAAAACGTTAAGAAAATTTCAGAAGTTCCAGCCTTTGGTCCTTTTAGATAATACTTTCGGATTCTTTTAGCGAAAAATTCCGAAACGAGGACGAATGAGGCGTCTCTGTTGGTGGCTACCCCGACTGGGCGCCCGAGTTGAGTAAGCAACACAGTCACCCTCTTCGTTCTTGTGTCATACTCTAATAATCTTCCCGTTGAGTCCCCACTTAGAAAGGCGATGTTCTCCTCCCTATAAGAGGAAAATGTAGCTGAAATTAAATTATGGAATTAAAGGCTTCAATGGTTTCTTAAATTTGACATTTTTTTTTTTTTAAATTTTGTCCCTTGATTTCAAAAGGTTTTAATTTCATCAATAACATTTCAATTTGAATTTCAATTAATCAAATTTCAGAAAATTAAACTTGAATTCGACCAGAATGTGGCTTCCGCTTGTTTGAAAAATAATACTTAGGTTAATATAACAAGGAATACCCTTTGACTATGAGATACGGTGTGACGGTAAGTTGCAAGTTCGAGTTACAAGTTCTAAAAATATAACTTTTTTTTCGTTTGAAATTTTAAATAAAATATGAGAATTGATCAAATATTATGTAATAAAGAAGAGTAAAAGTCACATGAAAATTACTTTCTCGCCCAACTTATATTTAAATTTATCGAATTTTTTTTATTGAAAAATTAACAACAGTATGTTAGCCATTAGAACTATATAAATATAAGGGGTGAAATAAAACAGATGGCCTAAATTTAGAGACCATTAAAATATTAATTCAAAGACAAAGGGTTGTAACTCAATAGTTGACACTTTTCGTTTAAAAGTAGTAGATTTTGAATTCGAATCATCCAAAATTCGATTCATTTTTTTACTCAAAAAAAAATAATTCAAATAATTTTATGGTTAATGATGCTATAAAATATCATTATGCTACAATTCCCATCAAAGATACGGTATTCAGAAATTAAACTCACCTTGGACCATAAGTTCGACTACCTTCGGTGAAGTAAACTTTGTGATTTGAAGCAGCATCCACCCCAATGAGTATAGTATATGTTGTTCCATTATTAGAAGGGACTTCGATAGTCGCAGGTCCCCCAAGAAGTCCTACACTTGCAAGCCCTATGAATGCATCACAGGTGTAAATTTTCCCTGTCGAAGGGTCAGTACTTAATCCTGTAGGCAACCCACAGATTTCAGCCCTTTCAAGGGTCACTCTACCATCACAGAATGCCTTGGTCCTGATCAATAAACAACAAACAATATCTCTTGTAATGCTTAATGTTAACCATGTATTATAAAAGTAGTCTTTCGTTAATGATTAAGACATTTTTTTTTTGTTTTAAAAACAGTATAAAATATCACTAAATCAATTAGATATGCATATATTGTAATATATTTACGGATGGGAATGAAAAGATTACCTGTTAGGTGAAATATAAGCAAAATCTTGAAAAGTTCTAGTAAATTTGTTATACTTGATAATTCGACCATCGATAGTACCTGTATATGGGCCTCCACCAAATATATCGAAAGTTAAGGATCCTGTGGATGCAACACTGGGTGGTAATGGCAGCTTTGTAAATCCAGAGATGCTAATATTTCTATTAGGTGAATTAAAGGTAGGAATTATATTAGAAAATATCAAACAAGGAAAAGTAAACAGAAGCAAGAAGATGAACAAGGCCATTGATCCAAGTATTCGTGGTAATATAAATTAAAGTGTGTATGTTTAGTTTACAACGTTGTACCTTATCATATTTATAGGACAAACATTCCCCAAAGTGCACGACTAATCAAGCATTTTTCACCACAAAAAAAAAAAAAAATCAACGTTATGAAACAAGCTGACAAAAAATTCCACCCCAATATCCCAATGGGAGAAACACCCTACTAAAATATGAAAGGTATTGACAAAAAAATTGACAGAAAAAAAGTGAAAAAGGGCAAAAAATTGGAAAGTTGATAGAGAAAGTACAAAGATACCCCAATCAAAATATTTCGTTAGTAAAGTTAACAATCAAATTTAATAGAGTGACCAAATTTGTGACAAAATGAAAAAGTTTATGACTAAAAAAAATAGTTTCTAAAGTAATATGACCAAAATGATATTTTTACTATAGTATGATGATCAATTTTGAAATTTACTCTTTTTCAAAATTGATCTGTTAACCATGTAACGGTCAATTCTAATCGAATGACTATTTTTTAAAAGGAAAGTAAAATTTAAGATTACTAAAAATGGAAATCGACTAATGCTAACCAATCGTTTTTAAAAATTGTATGCATATATATCTAAAATAAAAAATAAAGCAAGTTATAGAAATTAATAAATTAGTTAATATTACGATTTGAGAATTCAATCAAATACTTATACAGAATTTTTCAAAATACCAACTTTTTTTTTATAACAGTTAGAGAGTAGAATTAACCATTTACATCGTCTTTTTTTTTAACTTTATATCTAAAATTTAAAAATTTTAATTTCGTTTTAACTGTCGTAATTTCTTCTTTTTTTTTTTTTTCCTACTAACTATATAATTCCCACTTTTGAACAGAAAAGTCACCATTTGATTATAGATCTTTCGTTTTCAATGTCGTAATTTCATTTGATTATAGATTGACTTATAAGACCTTATAACTTGGAGTGCTGTGGTTGCCTTTCGATCGTCCATCTTTACCTAATTCTCAAGTTGCACCACGGCTGTTAAATGGTAATAATAATAATGTCCCCTGCCTCTTAGCCTATCATACCAGATAGGGCCAAAATTACGAGGGTACGTGTTCGTCTTGTGTATTCTGAGATCGAAAATTTTAAATTTTTTGAAATTTAAAGTTTTTTAAAGTATCATTTGAATTTTATTTGATATAAAATCCTTGAATTTATAGTTTATGTTTTACTCTATGTCCACATATTTATTTTGCAAGATTCTTATTTTGAAATTTGAAATTTACATTTTTATAGTTTAATATCGAGAAAAATATAAAGTATATTATGCAAATGCACATAAACTCAATAAATTTAGGAAAAGATGCTTTAATAATTTTTATAGTATAGTCTAGTGTTAAATTTAGTTTTAAACGTTTGGTAATCGATAAATTTAGTTCTATACTTTACTATTCATAACACATTTAATCCTATGAGTAATTTTTTTAGTCATTAACGGTTAAATTATAATTATGTCAATCACTATGTCACGTGAACACCACACTGATTAACAATTTTAAAACAAATGGCCTAACACATCATTGTAGGCACTACATACATTTTTTACCCAAATTAAAAGTTTATTTGGGAAAAATTCATATAGGACACACGATGACGTGTTAGTCCATCTGCCATAAAATTTGACATCCACGTAGCGTTCATTTGGTATAAGAGTTGACGAAATTATAATTCAACCGTTAAATAAAAAAATATTATTAAGATCAAATATGTTGTGATAACAAAGTTTATAATTAAATTTATCGATTACCAAACGTTTAAAACTAAATTTAACAATAAAACAAATTCGAGTATTTTTGCTTTTTTTTTTTTTTTTGGGTCATATTTAGGTTCAAGAAAACATTGATAACTTTTCTTTGTCTAACATCCGATGTATTTAACAAAAGTTCAATCTTAGTGAGTTGAATGATTATATTCTTCTTTGAATTAGTAATTTTGAAAATTGGAATTCTGTGTATGAATCGCGTCGCCCTCGTAAAATAGATATCGATCTTTTAATTATGTTCAACTGCCAAAAACTAAAAAAAAAAAAAAAAAAAAAAAAAAAAAGAAGAAGAAGAAGAAGAAGAAGGTAGACTCATGAGTCATGAAAGTTGTATTGGCTTAGTTTCTCGAAATTTAAATCTATTTCAAAGTATATTAGAATTGAGTCTCATAAAACTTATAACACTTTAGTATAATATACTTTGCACTAAATTTGGAGTAAATGTGAGATAAATATATATATTTTTTTGACGGGAATGGTTACCCTATTATTAAAATTGGTTTAAATGCAGTTTGATCTCTCATAATAGGGGTAATTTCACTTTTGGTCCCTCTTAAGTTTCGAGTGACAATATTAGTCTCCATCTTTTTTTTAACAGTTTTAGACATTTTTTACGAAAAAGCTTAGAAGATAACGGATTAATTAATTTGATCGCTAGTCATACCTAATTTTTTCTTCACCATGATTTGTACCATGTCAACTAATTTTATGATCTGGATCCTCATGAATGTTCAACTCATTTAGGGTTTCGACCGTCATTTTGGATTGTGAGTCGATCTAAATGAGTTGAACATTCATGAGGAATCGAGTCATAAAATGGATTGAAAATATCATGGTACAAATCATGATGAAGAAAAAATTAAGTTTGACTTGCGATCAAATGAGTTAATCTGTTATATTCTAAAATTTTTCATAAAAAAAAATACTAAATCCGTTAAAAAAAAAGATGGTGAATAATATTGTCATTCGAAACATAAAAAAGACCAAAATTAAAATTACTCATATTATAGGGGACCAAAATTGTATTTAAACCATTAAAATTTCTCATTTTAGCCAATGTAATCTTACCATTGACACTTTATAATGTAACTTTAAAACTATTATTATATAACGATTATCAAATAACAATTTGGCCATAAGTTACCATGTTACTCAACGTAAGTAGACGTATGCCTACCTTAGCAGGCTCCACCTGAGTTTTGCAGACGATTAAAAAAATAAATCTCTCTAATATGATAATCAAAAGTTTGTGTAAGATCAGGTATCAACGAATTAAAGACACATCGAATCTGTAGAGGTTATAGAATTTATTGATATATTTTTAGATTGTATTCTTGATATTTTTTTGACATATCAATGGGGAATGAAACCTTATTTAATCATACATATTTTCTAGTACTACTATTATATTATCCTTATTTTCCCCACTTTTATTCTCACTTCATCTAAGTAAACCTTAAATCATATTTCACAACATATGATTGGTTACGAAGGCCAACATACAAATGTAGTCCTTGCTGATAAACTGAAACCACGCGCGTATCAGATTCTATATTGAAATCTACCGTCGCTAGAATGACACCCGTATCACTGAACTTCACGCCTTGATTGCCCGTAACCTTTAGACCAATTAAATAGTTGATTGCAACCCAGAAATTGTTCTCCCCGTTAACCCTCTTGATCTTGTTCGGATTCCCCGTAAATGTTAGGAAAATTTCTGAAGTTCCGGCCTTCGGTCCTTTTAAATAATATTTTCGGATTCTTTTAGCGTTGAACTCCGAAATAACAAGAAATGATGCATTCCTATTGGCAGCCACCCCTCTCGGACCACCCAGTTGAATAAGCAACTCAGTCACGTTTCTCGTTATTTTATCATATTCTAATAATTTTCCGGTTGAGTCTCCGGTGGTTATGGAAATGCCCGCATCCCTGAAAATTAATAGTTATAAGGAATAATATATAATTAATGAATGTTTCTCTAATTAAAATTTATATATATTATAGAAAACGCACTGTGGACCGTATATACTGCTAGCATCGGTGTAGTAAACTTTGTTGACGGGAGAAGCCTCCACCCCGAGGAGTAAATGGTATGGTACACCGCTGTTAGTAGGGTCTAGGATGGTAGCAAGACCCCCAAGAAATCCCACCTTTGCGAGACCTTTAAATGGATCAACTGCATAAATCCCTGTCAAATCGGCACTCAACGCCGTTGGAAACCCGCAAATCTGAGACCTCTCATAAGGGACTGTACCATCACAATATGCTTTAGTTCTGGACACGAAAAAGATTCAATTTTATTCGTAGTCAAACATAATCAATATTATAAAATCAAGATTAGAAATTGAACCGAATTTTTGTACAATCACTCAATTTGTACTTTTTTATTAGAATAAAAACGGCTAAAACTGGTGTAACTATATATAAAAAATTTTACTAATTATCGTCTTAATTTTTACCTTTCACCATTTTAATTTGTCTCCCTCTTTTAAGTAAAAGGATAATTTTATCAAATTTAAGACAGTAATACTTAAAATTGAGACGGTAACTAATAATATCATAGATAAACTTGGACTGAAATTCTGTTTCCAATCGAACCGCGGATCCAATTCAATAACTCTTAATACTATTTAACATTACTCAAAATAACACCTTTCTAAGAAAGATATCTTGTCCTCCTACCCCATTCAAGAAAATATTTTAATTTTCTTTTTAAAATTATATTTTGAATTATCGTCATCTCATCATTTAAATCATGTTTGTAACACGGTAAAAGAATATAAATATTGTATATAATGAGATTCAGATATTTGAATGAGATGAAAATAAATTGTTGTCAGAAAAGAAAGAACGTACCTATTTGGTGAAATATAAGCAAAATCTTGAAATGTTTGAGTAAGTATATCATATTTAAAAATTCGACCATCGGAAGTACCCGTATATGGACCTCTATTTAAAATATCAAAAGTTAGGGATCCTGAGGATGACACATTGGGTGGTAATGACAACTTTGTAAATCCGGAGATAGTAATCTTTGGATTGGGTAAAGTAATGGAAGAAATTGTGTGAGAAAATGTCAAAAAAGGAAAGGTTAACAGAAACAAGAAGATGAACAAGGCCATCGTAAATAACTAGTATTGGTGGTGATAATATAAAAGAGTGAGTATGTTTTAGAACCACGTATGGTATTTATAGGGGAAACTATGCCCCAACCATAGGGTTGGTATACTATGCTAACATAGGGAGGTGTCTTTTTTTTTTTTTTTTTTTTTCCTTTTTTCTTTTCCTTTGACATGGTTTAATTATTTTTTAAAATTCATATTTTTTTAATTCATATTTTTTTTAAAAATCTTACATTATATATAATTTTTTTTGTTTTTATATTTTTTAAACATAAAATAATTTACTTTTTTTATATTTTTAAAATTCATATTATACAAAATATGATTTCATGCTCATATCATATAAAATATAACATGATTTTATGCGTAACAGAATTTCATGTCAAATGCAACATAATGTATAACATACTTTATAAGTTAAAATGCTCAAATTTTCAATGTGTAATAAGAGATTAAGTTTTCTATGTGTAAATTTGTTTGGCCTCTTTTTTAAGTGAATACTTAAATATCGCTCTTTTTCCTTATTGTCTTCAGATTAACATTTGCCCCCATTTTTTAATAAAATATTCCTATTATTTTTAAATTAAAATATAATAAAAAAAATTAATAAAATATATTAGCTATAAATAAAAAATGACGGTATTTAATAATTTTTTTTAAAAAAATATAATACCAGTGTTATATAAATGGATTTGAACTCCTACTAGTCATTAATTAGCTAGCTTTTGTGGGTGTACTCCAGATTTACTATTTAACTTTTTTTTATATATATATAAAAGTGACTCGAACTCAAAATTTATTGTTTTGAACAGAGAGTACCTACTACTAAACTACATCCCTATTGTCAGATTTCCTATTTGACATGGTTGGCTCAATCTAGTACCCGACCCGTCCATTTGTAGCACCTAAGTCATGTTTCAAGGAAGTATTAGAAGATTGTTTCACATCAAAATTCATAAAAATTTTGACTCTCTTCACTTATGGTCAATTTATATGAATGGAATGGATATTTTAATTATTATTAATAAAGAACATGAATATTTTTAAAAATAAGTTTCCTTTATTTTGTAGCACTTGAAAGAATATGATCAATTCTCAAGTAATTTGCGTCCAATATTCAAGATCTTGATGCCAACTTATATGGATACAATTTCCACATTTGACAAGAAGAGTTCGTGTCCATTGCTCTCTTTCCTAGAGTTGATAGTCTCTTAATTTATGTTAGACTAGAAGATGTAATCGCCTATGCGTTGTGCTAGGTAGATCAATTAATTTGATAATTAATTTTTTTTATTTTTTAAAATTATATTATTAGTTACATCCTTAATTTTAAGTATTACTGTTCTAATTTTAAGTAAAAGGGGAAAGAAAGAGTATTGTAGGCGGGTGTTTTAATCCAAATTGATGTGGGAAAGGGTAAAATTTATAACTTAATTTATTTTTTTATATTATCCTAAATATTAATTATTTAGCGTGACATGCTAATATAGGCTTATAGGCATAGGGCGTTATAGTTATTGTATCATTTAACAGGCTTAATGCAACCTTCACAGTTAGGTAAAGATAGACTATCGAAAGACTTGCATGGCCAGCACTCCAAATTATAAGGTCATTTTCTTTCTCTCCTTAATTGTAAGCTAAACCTTGTCATTATTGTAAGCCTCAAAGATAAAGCTTAAAAAAAAAACTTTAAAAAAAATCCATAATCAAATAAAGACTTTTCTGTTCAAAACTAGGAATTTTATAGCTATAGTTGGGCAAAAGAAGAAATTTTTGTGATATAGCTACGTGGGCAGAAAAATAAAATCAAGATATTGAAAACGAAATTAAAATATTTTGAATGAGATAAAGTTGAAACAAAGTATATGCAATTTAAAATAATATCAAAATATAAATGACGAATTATTTGATAATTAGTAGTTTATTTATTTCATATTTAGTTAAGGACAAACAATATTCGAATTAAATTTAAATAGTAAATCTTAATCGTGGTAGGATAATTTGATATATATATACATATATTTCACTGATATGTTAACAAAATTTTAACAATTAAATAAGAGTAATTTAAAAATAGAATTAAAAATTCCATTAAAAATGAAAAACGTATTAAAAAATAATTCTAACTTTTTAAAAAATTCTTACGTAAAAATTTGGAAGGAATATATTTTATATTATATTCGTTTTACAAAAATAATTTATCTTTTAAATTTAAAGTTAAAATTTATATTATATAAAATTTTAAAAATAAATATAATATAGTATCTATTTTGGTTATTTAAATTTTAGTACTTATATAATACAACTAGTAGTACGATGAAACGTGCATTTTTTACAATAACAAAGAAACATGAATTATAGGGAAAAAGATACCACTGTAACGAAGAAAACCATAGTTCGGTCGATATCTTATACTTTTTCCATTCCTTTGAGATATTTATTTTCTTTTTATTTTGAGAATAATGGCACAAAAACCATCAATATAATATGATTCATAAAGAAACTTATTGATATATTTTAGACATACAAAGCAATACATTACAGAACTTTTTTTGTAAAAAAGAAAAAAGAAATATTACACTTATCAGAAATCACATCTATAAAAGCCATACAAATCCTTGGTGGCTCGTCCAATGAACAACTCCAGAATGGATTATTTTTTGAAAAAAAAGAAAACAAAATAACTGACACTAGCTGTCATTCTCCCCATAGATGACTGCAGAAATGAAAGTTTATTTATTTTTATTATTGACTTGATCGACCTTTTCCTTCATGTTTACTGCTTTAACCCTAAGTCATACCTGCCGATGAATAATGTGTGACCCGAAACAAACAAATGTTGGCCTTGTTGATAAACAACAGTAATAAGTTGATTGTAGTCTTTACTCAGATCCAGTTTTGCTAGAATTTTGCCATCCCAACTAAACTTCACAGCTTGAGGAGCTACACCGGTTTTATCATTCACCTCGTTGACTGGAACCCAAAAGTTCTCCTCCCCACTGACCCTCTGAATCTTGTCGGGATTTCCTGAAAATGTCAAGAAAATTTCAGATGTACCAGCCTTTGGTCCTTTTAAATAATATTTTATGATTCTCTTGGCAGTGAACTCTGAAACGAAGAGGAGTGATGCATCACTGGTTGTGGCCACCCCTACAGGACCTCCCAGTTGGGTGAGCAGCTCAGTCACCTTCTTCGTTTTTGTATCATATTCTAATAATCTTCCAGTTAAATCCTTGTTTTTAATGCCGATGGCCACTTCCCTGAGGTGGAAAACAATGTTGCTCTAGTTAAAGTTGTTGAATATTTTAGTTGTTAGACAATAAAGCGTAGACGAGAATGTAATGGTCTAGTTATTGGGGCTGTTCACTTAAAATGAAGAGAAATTTTTGTACTCAAATAAATAAATAATCAAGTTTAACATTGTGATAAAAACGTCTCCCATCCCATGTTGGGGTGGGAGGGTTAGGGATTGTAACCTTGAGCTATTGAGTTCTAACCTAGGGTTGCTATTTAAAAAATAAAAATGATATTATGAAATTAATGCATGGATATAGAAAATGTAATGTAAGTATAGGAGTTAGGAAGCGCACTTGACACCATATATACCGCTAGCATCAGTGAAGTAAAGTTTGCCACTTTTAGCAAAATCCACCACAAAAAGCAAATGGTACGGTGCACCGTTTTTTGTAGGGAGTAGGATGCTAGCAAGACCCCCGGAAGATCCTACACTTGAGATCCCGAGGAATAGGTCGGTGATGTAAATTGTGCCAGTAAGAGTGTCGATACTCAATCCAACTGGTAATCCGCATATTTCAGCCTTTTCAACCTCCTTTGAACCATCACAGTATGCCTTGGTCCTGAACAAAGCAAACAACATTTCCAATAGTTCACTCAAATTTTATATGCCACCCGACAAATGATACGATAATATTGACTAAATTACTACAGTTAATATTAATTATTAAAAAAATTTTACTAATTTTTATCTTAATTTTTACTCTTTACTGTTTTAATTTGGACTAAAATTCTCCTTCCTCCTCTACCCTCTCTCTCCCCCTGAAATAAAAGGATAATTTTGTTAAAATTATTAAAAATGACTCCTCCAATCCCAGAAATAAAATCTTATTTATTACTTTATTTTAGTTTAATCAACAAAATTAAAAATAATAAATAAATCTTCCATCCACATGCCCAACAGAGTGAAGCATATTTAGGAAGAGGGCATGAGTACCCCAACTCGAAATGCATTAACAACAAATATAGCACCCTTCCATCCTATTATCCCTTTCCAAAAATTTGTTTAAAACAAAATGAACAAAAAAACCCTCCTATCCATGACTTGTATTACCTTAATTTGTTTCCCATAATTAATTTAACTTGTATATGACACTTTTTTTTTTTTTTTTTGAGACGATGATAATAAATATTTTACAAATTTATCACAACACTTAAATATTAAATTTTAACCGAGTGAAGATGGATTCAACATTTCCCTTAGAAAAAACAAAAAAAACAAAAAAACAAACAAACAAACATACATACATGTTGGCTAGTTTGTTGCTTGGGCCACATGGTCACAAAAAGCCCAACCACCTCATGGACTTGACATGACTCTAATATTATATTAGAAAGTGAATATATGATTTAGAATCAATTAATAATATAATAAATAGAGTAATTATTAACAATATATATGTGTGTGATAGAAACATCTATATATGATGTCATTGTGGGTAAAAGAAAAATTGTACTAGTTACCGCTTCAATTTTTAGTCTCTATAGTTCTAATTTGGACTAAAACACTCCCCCTACAATATCATCTCTTTTCCCCTTTAAACAAAATGATAATTTTGTCAAAATTGAGACAATAATGATTAAAATTGAGACTGTAACTAGTAATACTCGTAAAAAAAATCTATTCAATAGAAAAAAAAAATAATTACCTATTTGGTGACGTATATGCTATATCTTGAAAAGTTTTAGCAATTTTGTTATACTTCACAACCCGGCCATCGAATGTAGCGGTATATGGACCGTCACCTAGGGTATCAAAAGCCAAGGATCCTGTGGATTCAACATTGGGCGGTAACCAAATCTTCGTAAACCCACCAATGCTTTTTTTGGCCTCAGGAAAAGTGGTGGGAATTGTCTCAGAAATTATCAAACAAGGTAAAGTAAACAGAAGCAAGAAGATGAACAAAGCCATGGCTCCAAACTATGGTATTCGTATTCGAGTTGGTATCAAATAAAACTATTTTTTGCTGCGAGTTTTGCCAAGTTTTGGATGTGGTATTTATAGGAAAATATTCGCCAACAATGCAGGACCATCAAATGAGGCCGTTTTAGCTCATTTAATTGCTCAATAACAAGAACCAGACTTGAGCTGCAGCACAAAATAATTAAAATTTATTAGTTACCCTATCAGTTTTTATCTTTTGTCGTTCTAATTTGGACTATAACACCCATATATGCTTAAAATTAAGGCGATAACTAATAATACCAACAGATTTTATTCGTTCGACGTTTTAGGTAAGATAGTTTTAAAAACTATATGATCTTTTTAAGAAAATGATTTATATTTTAAAATTTACTTTTTTAACTTTTTATTTTTAAATTACTCCTATTTAATAATAGACTTTTAATAAAAAAAAAAGGGGACGGTTTTCTTTGAAAGGAGTATGATGCCAGGGATTTTCGTTGAAATATGTATTTAGGGAAAAAAAAAAAGACTTTTAATAAGATAGATTGAAAATATTGTTAGAAAGAATAACATTATCTTTCAAATTAAAAAAATTAATCCATAATTCATTTGAATAATTTGAAATACTTTATTACAAAATCCAAGGGATTATAACACTATTGTTTATAGTTATATGTACAAAATTTAGATATTTACAAATTTGAAGAAGAAAGAAAAGAAGAATAAGAAGAGGAGGAGAAAACAAGATGGAGTTGGGGTGTGAGGCTACTTCTAAATGAATCCCAATTAATATTTAGGAGGTACGTCATTAAAGTGAATCTCAATTCTATACAAAAGTGTTAAGAATATATTAATTGGTTATTTTAGAACTACAATATAATTAGTAGAAAGTTAAAGAGTAGTATTAAATATCGTCTAATTTTTCGTATTTATTGTCCCATTTTTTATCAAAATATCTTTATTATTTTTTAATTTAAAATATAATAAAAATATTTTGATAAAAATGAGGGATAAAATAGTAATTCAGATAACAATAAACAAGAAAAATGAATGGTATCTCAAATTTTAGAAAGTTAAATGCGAATGTTGAGTTTGCGGATAATGCTCCGCACTTACCTAGGAAAGTTAAAGGTGCTTTTAATATTTTAATAAAAATAATTTTTTATTATTTAATTTTGTGTGTCTTAAATATTTATTATTTCTCTTTTTAACGAATGTAATCCTCTATTTGAGAAAATATATTTTCTAATTACTATATATTGATTGCCTTACCTATAACTACTTGCAATCTTTTTTTTTTTTTTTACCATTTTTAAATAAATTATTGTTTTTTAATTTATCTTATATTTATATTTTTATTCTTATCATCTTATTTAATATTTAATACTTTTTGGATTGTATTGTTATTCTTTTCTTTCTACATAAATTATTATTTTTTCTTATTTGTTTTCTATTAGCTAAATTGGAGATAATATATAGATATTAAATTAGTAGTAAAATAATAATTTAAAAGTTATGATGTGATTAGATAAAAATAAAAAGTTAAGTAAAAGATAAATTAAAAAATTAATAATTTACGTGAGAATGGAAAAGATAAAAAGGATAGAATTAGAAGAGGGGGGGGGGGGGGGGGGGGGGGGGTGTTTAAAGTAGCCAAAGACACCTAAATATACTTTGTTTTAAATTTCTTTCTAGTTTTTCTGTTACTAAGAGTTATAAATTTCTTTTGTAAACTTTTAAAATCCAAATGAAGTTTTTTTTTTTTTAAAGTTAGATTTGAATGTACTACTCCAAAATAGGAGTGCTTTTGAATTAATATCCTAAAAAATATTATTTTAAATGGAAATTAAAAGGGGGGTCCATCACATATATATATTTTTTTTTGGACAGATTTTATATTTTAAAACGATATTTTTCTGATATATCAAAAAATAAAAACAAAATCTTACATTATAAAAAAATAACTTTCTTTTGTGTAACATTCAATGTGAGGTCAATGTCATCTACATGGGAATAATTTTTGGTCCCATCAATTCATGAAATACCGAATAAATTAATGATGTAGGGTATAATTTTCCTTGTCAAAAAGGGTGAATAACAGTAGCTATAAGTCATCCCCTAATCTTGTGTAGTTGCATGCCATAAAGAGATAATAATGAAGGTAGCTATTATTGGTGTATGTGCGCATTATAATATAGACATTTGTGTTTCAATTATTGTAAACTAAATAAGTTAATTTCATTATTGTATTATCCTTATGCATATTTATAAATAATGAAATAATCCATATAATAGGATATTGATTTATAAAAGGATCTTCAGAATGTATTGATTGTGAAATTTCTTAAATTATAAAATGTTTTAAGTATAAAACAATCATAGTCGATTGAGAACGTTAATATGTCAAAACTAGTATGAGTAGTTTTAATAATGATAAAATTTTACTATTTTTTCATATAATGGCATCAACTAAAGACATAAATAAATATGTTTAAAAATATATTATTAAATTAATTCGTAAAAAAAACACTCCATGCACTACGATAATCTCTACCCCCAATAAGTATAGTAGATGGTATACCATCTTTAGTGGGAGTAGGGTAGTAGCTAGGGCTGGCAATTCGTGTCGTGTTCGTGTTATTGTGTTCGGGTTGGCGTGTTGGCGTATTGAGAAATCCCCAACCCATTTAATTAATCGTGTCGAAAACTCCAATCCTAACCCGACCTATTTATAATCGTGTCGACCCGTACCTAACCCGCGTAACCCGTTTAATTGTTGATAGGTGATTTTTCGGTCCAAATTTTTGTCACAGAAAAAGGGGACTGAATTTTTCAAGGAGACTAAAATATACATGCTTATTTATAATAACACCATCTAAAATTTGTATCTATCAAATTCAAATCCATCAATTTAAATTTAACCATAACATTCTTATACATGACATCAACATAAATTTTATCAATTTAAATTCTTCCTAATACAACCAAAATTCAATTCAATCCAACCAAAATAAATAAAATCCAAAGGTAATTACAGTTAGAAAATTTAAATAACAAAATACCACCATAGGAAGTCCTGTTGAATTTTTGATTTGAGAATTTGGAAGTTTCATCAATTATTAACGTTATAAAATTTAATTTTTAAAAAAATATTTTCTTAACGGGTTCACGTGTCAACCCGCCAATCCGTCGTGTCGACCCAAATCCGACCCGCTATTTAAACGTGTCGACCCAAACCCGACCCGCTATTTAAACGCGTCGATCGAAACTCGACCCATTTATTATACGTGCCAAAAATCTCAACCCTAACCCGCTTTTTTTCGTATCGTGTCCGTGTCAGCAATTGCTACCCCTAATAGGAGCAATACCGCCAAGAAATCCCACATCTATAAGCCGCACATGCGTAAATTTTTCCAGTCTCAATTCTGTAGGCAGGTAACCGTACATTTGAGACATTTCAAGGCTGAGTTGTGTTCTTTGGTCCTAAAAAAGACAAAGATTCAATACTTCCATCAAAGTTTCATTAACATTTAATATGATACGTATAAAACCAATTAGTAAATAGTAGTACTAGTACAACTATATTAGGTGGTTAAAAATAGTAATATTAATATTAGAAAAATAATAAATAGATTAAATAAGACGCGTATAAACAATTATTCACGAAATTTTAAGTAAACATAAAGCATTTATTTTTTGGATATATTTTTTGCAAATTCCCCCCAAAACCTATATTTGAAAAGAAATAAAAATCTCATCTTATAAACCCAATCGAAGAAGTACCGGAGAAGAGGAATCCATGCCAATCAACGAGGTATAAACCCAATAGAAGAAACACCGGCCAAGAGGATTTTCTTTCCATTGACAAAGACCAAGAACAACGAGGATTTTTTAGTCAATTTCAACGGCGAAATTCAACCGAAAAATCCTCAACTTTTCAGAAAAACTCATTATAAACGAGGATTTTGTTTATCATTTTTTTTTCATTTTTTTGGTGAAGTTTGATTGAAGATTGGAGATTTTTGTTGATGATATTGAGGTTGTTAATGATATACGAGAAATTGAGTTTGTAATTATGGTTGTTTATGATATTGGTGTTGTTGATGATGTACGAGAAATTGAGTTTGTAATTATGGTTGTTTATGATATTGGTGTTGTTGAGGATGTACGAGAAAGTGAGTTTGTGGTTGGAATGAAGACATTAGGTTTGGTTAAAGTGTAAGATATTTTGCATATATTGGTGAAAATTTGTTTAGTGATATGTGAAATTGTCCATGTATTGAAATAGTTTTTATACCATGGGGGGATTTTTGGATTTTGTTTATTAATATGTGGGATTTTCTTTATTTGCGTTGTTTTTTAATGATTTTACGGGGAGAAAAAAAAGAATATCATATGCTATAATTCAATTCATCAACTTAGAAGGGATTATGTTCCGCACGGGGGGGGGGGGGGGGGGGACATTATCTTCCTTGGACCATATGAAGAAAATTAAATATCGTGATAATGTAACTGACGATAAAATCAATTCGCAGGCATTACGTCCAATTAATTATATATATAGTTTGTAATAAATCTATAAATTTATTGGGTTAGATAAAATTTCAAATAAAATATTGCACTTTCTAACCAATCCCCTCAACAATTAAAAACCCTAACAAGATAAACTCTTGGTGTCTCAAATAAAACCTTTTCTAAAACTCTCATATGTGCTATTCACAATATGTATTTCCACTTTTAACCCTTTTCTTTTCTTTTGGAGTAATGGTGAAGGATGAACTTGTTATACAATCAAAACAATACACTTAATAATTTTCTGCTTTCTGATTCAGAATCAAAACGTAAGAATATAAATGGAAAAATTAGTAACAAATAAATTCCTCCCCATCTAATAATTCAATAGTAATTTTTTTTATTTTTTTATAAAATATTTAAAATTATTCATATAAATTGAGGATCAACTATTATTTATCTTGAAAGACAATATTATTCATACTTTATTATAGTTATCTTATAAAAAAATCATCTCTTTTATAAATTAAAACTCTTATTAAGTATGAGTAATTTAGAATTACTAGTGAAAAGTTATATTAAAAATTTAAAATATTTTATAAATTTTTTTAGCATAAAAAAAGTCGTCGAAAGCTAAATAACTCAATATAAATTTTTTAGAAAAGTTTCAGTGTTAAACTCTTTAGTAGCTATATAGAGGTACTTCTTTTGCTTTCACCCGTCTCTTTTTGATTGGGAAATTTTTTGTACAAGGACGGTTTTTGGTATATCTCTTTTTTATCCTATTAATGACAAGGGTTCATCCTCGGTCCTTCTAATCGTTACTGATTGGAGTACTTTTCTTTAAAAAAAATTTAAAAAACTCGAATTCAAAACTTAGATTTAAGTAATAAATGTTAACTATTGAATTATAACATCTTGTCATACTTTTTCACTTTTTAAAATATCATAGTAATATATATGTAAGAAGATTATAGCAATTTCCTAAGTGTTGAATATGCAAAAAAAAAAAACAAAAAAAAAAACGTGGGTAAGTGGCACACATTTATTAAATACCTAATAAATTGATTGTCAGGCTCACCTAATGTATGACAGTCATTTATATTTACGCAATAATAATTATCGACAATCAATTTATAGAAGACAATGAACGATGCAACAATATTATCTGTGGTAGATACATGCCATTATTAATACAAGACAAACTATGGCCGATTACATTTAAATATACAAATACAAGTACGGATTAGAAATTGTAGTTAAGTAATTCGCTCTATTTACTTAAAATTAATAAATTTTGAATTCGAATTATTAATATAAAAAAGAGAATATTACTAGTTATAGCTTCAGTTTTAAATATTATCATCTTAATTTTGATAAATTTTTTTTATTTAAAAGTGAAAAAGAGAAAGTGATGCAGAGTGCTGTTTTATTCCAAATTAAAATAGTAAAAGGTAAAAATTAAAATGATAACTATTAAAAACATCTCCAACAACTCTTTCTGTTTTAACTATCTCAAAACATAATTACTTTTTTTTTAAAAAAAATACAAGTAAAAATTAATTTTTTTCACAGTAAAAAAAACCTTGGTAAATGAAGGTAGCTCTCTTAATTTCTAGGAGTGTTAAATTTTCTCAGTACCATATACAATTATATAGAGTTCATTGTGAACACCAATTGACAATGATCTTGTTCCAATTCCTTAAAAATATTAGAAATTTTGAAAGTACTGGCTTTTGGTCCTTTAATATAATATTTTCGATTTTTTTAACATTGAATTCCATAACAAATAAAATAGATACCATATCAAATATTAATATCCCAATTGATTAAGTAACTCAGTCACTTTTTCAATTATTATATCATATTATAATAACTTTCACCACAGTGACTACTAGTGATGTTGGCTTACCTGAAAATTAATATTATAAGATAAATTATATAATTAATTAATGTTGTTTTAATTAAAATTTTAATTAAAATTTATTGAATTTTATATTTATAAATACTAAAAGAAACGCACGGTTGACTTTGTAAACGGTTGCTATCGGTGAAGTAAACTTGGTTGTTGGGAGTGGCCTCCACCCTATTGAGTATATAGTATGGTGCACCGCTGTAAGTAGGGACTAGGATAGTAGCAAGGCTTTGAAGAAATCCCACCCTTGTGAGACCCATGAATGAACAGATTAACAGAATAAATTTTCATCAAATCAGTACTGAACTTGATCCAAAAATCATGGATTAATTAAAAAATAATAACGACATTTAGGTAAAAAATTGGGGACAAATGATGATTCAAAGGATAATAAATAAGAAAAATAGATCATAACAAAAAAAATATATATATATTTAAGAATTCATAAAAATTACATCTGGAATTGAACCAAACACGTGCAACCATATATAACTTGGATGGGGATTCGATTTTCAAAATAATTAAAATTACCACTGGTTTGAAATATTTTAAATCGGAAGGACTGGTTCAACCGATAGTTTGAGCAACAAAATCGGTTATTTTGGTCGGACCGGACAGTATATATATTTATTATTTATTATATATTATATAATTAATAAATATTTTATTATTTTCACTTAACCCTAATTTTCTCACGTTCACCCAATTCAACCATACATTTTCAACTAGCACCACGTCTTTGTACTCTTAAACTTTTTATTTTTTTAAAGAGTAAATTCCAAAAACGTCAAAAACAACTAGCACCACGTCCAAAAACGTCTACATCTATGCATGTAAACTTAAACTGATTTTTTTAACAAAGACAGTCACCACGCCTCAAACAACTAGAACCACGTCTCAAACAACTAGAACCACGTCCAGAAACGTCTACATCCATGCGTGTGAATTTACACTATTTTTTTCACAAAGACAGCCCACCATGTTTGAAACAACTAGAACCACGACTCAAACAACTGGCACCACGTCCAGAAACGTCTACATCCATGCGCGTGAACTTAAACTGATTTTTTTCACAAAGACAGTCCATCACGTCTCAAACAACTAGCATCATGTCCAGAAACGTCTACATCTATGCGTGTGAATTTAAACTGATTTTTTTCACAAATACAGTCCACCACGTCTCAAACAACTATAACCATGTCAAGAAACGTCTACATCAATGCGTGTGAATTTAAACTAATTTTTTTTCAAAAAGACAGTCCACCACGTCTCAAACAACTAGAACCACGTCTCAAACAACTAGCACCACGTCCAGAAACGTCTACATCCATGCGTGTGAACTTAAACTAATTTTTTTCACAAAGACAGTCCACCACGTCTCAAACAACTAGCACCACGTCCAGAAATGTCTACATCCATGCGTGTGAATTTAAATTGATTTTTTTCACAAAGACAGTCCACTACGTCTAAAACAACTAGAACCATGTCCAGAAGCGTCTACATCCATACGTATGAATTTAAACTATTTTTTTCACAAAGACAGTCCACCACGTCTTAAACAACTAAAACCACGTCTCAAACAACTAGCACCACGTCCAGAAACGTCTACATCCATGCGTATGAATTTAAGTTCACACGCATGGATGTGGACGTTTCTGGACGTGGTGCAAATTGTTTTTGACATGGTACTAATTGTTCTGAGACGTGGTGGGATGTCTTTGACCTAAATGCCCTAAAAAAATTGCTCCGTTACTCTTTTTTAAGCACTTAAACTTGTTATTTTTTTAAAAAAATATAAAATTCTTTTAACTGGCCAAACCGGCAGAACCAAACCGTTTAAATGTGGTTTGACCGACTTGGTTTGGCACATTTATTTGGCCGATATTGTTTAAAAAAATTTTCAAACCGTAACTATTGGTTTGGGTTGTACTTTTGTCCTCAAACCGGTCAAACCGACCGACTTACACCCCTAGTTAGTAATCTTGACGGACTATTTTTTAAGGGTAAATGTGTAAAACACTCTCTTTCTTCCCTTTTTTAATTATATTTCTTACTATTTACCCCTTTAAATATTCTATTAATATATTTGTATATATATCCCTAAAGTTCCCATCTTCGTTAGTCACTCACCCCTACCAACTACTTACTCCATCTTCATTAATTCACAGCAAGAGGGGAGACAAATTTTATTAGTTATCGTCCCAGTTTTTTCTTTATACTGTCTTAATTTGGACTAAAAAATCTCCTATAATGTCCTTTCTCTTTCCCTTCTTTAAAGTAAAAAGATAATTTTATCAAAATTAAGACGATAATATTTAAAACTGAGACGGTAACTAATAATATATAAGGAGGAAACTGATCCGCTAACGGCTCCATCGCTGGACGAGGTCGAAAGTGGGACAAGGGCGGTTGCAGCTAGGTCAAAGAATCCTTTCAAGTGAGTGTTTCTTCATAAAGACTTTTTACTGTTCTTGGGTTTTTTTTTTTTTTTTTTCCTCTTATTTAATAATAGAATTTTAATAAAATAGATAAAAAATATATGTTTTAGAAGAATTAAACAATGACTGATCTTCCTTATATTTTTTATTTTTAGTCGAAACCCTTTCTTATTAAAAGCTCACAACATAGTACATCAATGTTTAAATTGAAGAGAAGGCGGAGATACAAAATCCAATCGTACTAAACCCTACCACCGTCTTTGTAAACCGGTCAAGTTACAATAAGCCACTGAAACTCCATTGGAATCCAATTTGGCAAGAAAATAGCAAGAATATTGACCTCACGAAAGATATGCCTAATCAAATAGGCGAAAGCTTGCATAATCTGACCAATTTCCAACTATGACATGTATTCACGCCAAAAAAATTCAATTATCTTATAAAATTTAGATAAAATTGGGGAGAATTTTTTTTTTCAATGTATTCATTAGATCTTAATAATAATGTATATATAATGATAATTAAATTATTTTTTGAAATAAGATTTTTTTTGGTGCCCTTCCCGTAATGTAATACTTTCACTTTCTTATAAAAAAATATATTTAAATAATATATAATTTTTTGTGAGGTAAAACATACAAAAGAAGGCTAATTATCATACATTTTCTTCTATGCATTTACAATTTACTATAAACTATTTACAAATAATGTATAACTTCTACATTAGTAACAATATTGAAGATAAATTCTTCAGTGTTTCAATAGGCGATGCAGAGTATTCATTAATTGGGCGCATTTTTGTGGACCCACAATTACATAATTTTGGTAAGAAAAAAAAATATACTAGTCATTTTTTCTTTTTTTTTTCATCTTTCCCTTTTCATCTCCTCCTTCTATTTTCTCTTTATTTTATTTTTCTTTTTTTAATCTTTCCCTTTTAATCTCCATCTTCTTCTTCCATTTTTTCTTTTTTTTTTTATTCTCACAATCAACAAGTAATTGGAAAAAATAGGAACATACTCAAATTGAAGGTTTGTTTATATATCTAAATATTGGTGATCATTGTTATTTTATTTTGAGGTGATTGTAATTATATAATTTGATTATTGAACTTATTAATGAATTTTTATTTAATAATAAAAATATTAACAATATATTCGCCTATTTATAGGCTTTATCTTTTTTGTTTTGTTTCAGCCCCAAAAATATTTAAGATAGCCTGATATATAATTTAAGCTTTTTATTAAAAAAAAAAATTGAAGCTAAAAAAACGAAGAAAAGCAATGATATTCATGGCACCAAACTCATTTTAAAGGCATTTTTACACGCAACCATTAAGGTGTTTAGCATTTATTGGTTCACAATATTCTTTAGAAACCCTGATAAATGAATCGGTTATCGTGTCGCCTATTTATGACATCATAAATACCCCATCCATTTCAATATATAAGTCGTTTTGACTAAAACATAAATATTAAGACTGTAATTAATTTTTGAAAAGTCTCATAACTTTTAATGGTTAAACCTGTTATACCCCTATTTAATGCATTTTTGATATTAGCGTTATAACTTGAAATAGTCATGACAAAAATAAGTTTCAATGAAATTGCAAATTAAATAAGGGTAATAGAGTAAAAACAATAGATTGTTTTCTAGAAGTAGACAAGTGACTTATATTTTGATCAGTTTCTTAATAGATAAAAACGACTTATATTTTGAAATGGATGGAGTATACACTACAATTATGTAGGCTATAATTTTCTTTTCCAAAAATGGCTAACGTTTTCAGAAATGGAAACCTAACTTCCTCATTTCTTCAATCAATTCCATTAAATATGCCTTTCAAGTTCCGTTAGCCTCAAAATTAGAAATGGATTCGGCGCAGTGGACTGTCATAGTTGTTTTTTAAATTTCAAATTATCTAGATTATTATATTAAAAATATTATTATATTAAAAGATTATTTAAGAAAATAAGAATAAATATAGAGAAGAGATTTTAAATGCATGTATCATTTCGACCCAAGGTTCATAATCATTCTTTGAACAAAAGAAGAAAGGTAATGAAATAATTGCATGGATATACTCTTTTAATTTTAAGACGTGTTAAATATTTTATAACATACAAATTTATACAGTTCTATTTCCAAATCAATTGAGAAGTATTATTTCTTTTATTTCAATCCATGTTAAATAATGAAATTTTACGGATGGCCATTGAATCTGCAAAGGTTACATAAATAAATTTATTGATATCTTTTTGAACATACCAAACATATATATATTTATATATCATGCTAAAAAAGTATTTTTAGCATTTTTTGGACATAACAACTGGGGAATAAAACCTTATTTAATCATATATATATCTTTTATAGTAGTACAATTATATTATCTTTATTTTCTCCACTTTTATTCTCCCAATAATTTCATCACCAAGTAAATTCTAAATTATATCTCCCAAGATATGTTTGGTTACGACCCACAACAAACAACTGCTTGCCTTGCTGGTAAACCCCAGCGATACGCTTATTGTATTCTTTGCTGAAGTCTACCGTTGCTAGAATTTCTCCCGTATTACTGAACTTCACTCCTTGAGGGATCACAAACGTTTCATTAATCTGATAGTTGACGGGAACCCAGAAATTGTCCTCCCCATTTATCCTTTTAATCTTGTTCGGATTCCCTGAGAATGTCAGGAAAATTTCAGAAGTACCGACCTTGGGTCCTTTTATATAATATTTCCGTATTCTTCTGGCGTTGAATTCCGAAACAAACAAAACCGATCCATCACTGTTGGTGGCCACCCCTCTCGGACCTCCCAATTGAGAAAGTAACTCGGTCACCTTCTTGGTTATTATATCATATTCAAATAACTTTCCGGTTGAGTCTCCGGTGGCTACGGAGATGTTCACATCCCTGAAAATTAATATTTATAAAGTAAATTATAAAATTAATGAATGTTTCTCTAATTAAAAGTTATTCAATATATTATATATATATATATACATATATTAGAAAACGTACGGTTGATTGTATACACTGCTAGCGTCGGGGAAGTAAACTTTGTGGTTGGGAGCAGCTTCAACCCCAAGGAGGATATGGTATGGTACACCATTGTAAGTAGGGACTAGGATGGTAGCAAGGCCCCCAAGAAATCCCACCCTTGTGAGACCTATGAATGGATCAACCACATAAATTCCCGACAAATCGGTACTTAACCCGGTTGGAAACCCGCAGATTTGTGACCTTTCATAAGTATTCGTACCATCACAGTATGCTTTAGTCCTGGACACAAACAAGATTCAATTATATTTATAGTCAAACCTAATCAGCATTATAAAAATCACATCTGAAATTGAGCCAAATTTTTGTCCAATACTCAATTTCTTGGAAAAAAGAATCAGTTAAAATCGGTGCAACCATATATAATTTGGACTGGAAATCGGTTGCTAGTTAGACTGGCAAATCTGGTCGAATGACAGAATAAGTAAGGACATAACACACTCTTTCAATTCTACTTTTAATACTATTAGAATCACTCAAAATAACATTTTGGATGAAAAATACCTTGTTTTCCTACCTCATTCAAGAAAAGATTTCAATTTTCGATAAATGCTTTGTTTTATCAACTCATCTTATAATTTAAGTTATGTTTATAATGCAGTGAGACAATAAAAGTATTTTATACATACAATCGTGTTTGGATCTTTGAATGAGATGTGGATGAAGTGTTATTAAGTATGAAAAACATACCTATTCGGTGAAGTATAAGCAAATGGTTGAAAAGTTTGAATAATTTTGTTATATTTGAAAATGCGACCATCCAGGGTACCCGTGTAAGGACCTCCATTTAACAAATCAAAAGTTATGGATCCCGTAGATGCCACATTGGGTGGTAACGATAGCTTTGCAAATCCAGAGATAGTAATTTTTGGATTGGGCGAAGTAATGGTAGGAATTGTGCCAGAAAATGTAAAAAAAGGAAAGGTAAACAAAAACAAAATGATGAACAAGGCCATGGTAACTAATATTGGTGGTTTAGGTGCTAATATAAAGTGTGTATGTTTGTGCCGCGAGCTTTACAACGACGTGCGTATGATATTTATAGGGCAAACTATGCCCCAACGAACCAAGCTTCCCCACCCCCACCCCCACCCCCCCCCCCCCCCCCCCCCCCCAAAAAAAAACAAAATAACAAAAAATTAACATATAAATATTACTCAATTTGTCTTAAAATAATAAATTTATTTATACAATTAAAATTATATAAAAAATAATGTAATTATTGTGAGACGAAAATCGAAAGAAAAGTATAATACAACCTCTTGGAAGAATTTTTCTTTCTTTTTTTTTTAAAAAAAAAATCCCAGTTCTTCCAATCACCCACAATGAAAAAATTTAAGTAAAAACTGATAAAATATAAGTTTTATTTATTAATTTCTTTTGACTCAAAAATTAAATATACTTTTACTTTTTTTTTAAAAAAAAATGTTATGCTCTTACAAATATGATATGTGCGCTTACAAGATATAATTCTACTTTTAATTTTCCTTCAGTTCAATACGATGATATTTTATGGTTCACAACCAAGACAAGAGTATAAATGAAAATTAATAATTATTATTATAACCAGCTTCCTCCCCCATTTCATAATATACTAATACCTTTTTGAAAAAAATAAGTCCATATGCCTCACATTTAATAGTAAAATTTGGTTGTTTTGTTTTGTCGTCATGGTCTACATTTTTCTGTTCCTCATGAGATGAGGTAGTGGTTCAAGCAAACATATGTAGACCGTCGGGTTTTATGGGATCAGTTGCTGACTTTTCGGTCACAACATGCTGAACTCTTTTGGGTTGTAGGGAGAGATTTCAATGCTATTTATTCTCTTGAGGAATTGCCGGGGGAGGGGAAAATTCGGTTTAAGTAAGCTAATTTGACCGGTTTGATAGTAAAATTATAATTCAAATTCATAACTTACGGTTTAAAAATTTTTTAAATTAAATCGACTAAATAAATATGTCAAACTAAATCGGTCAAATCACATTTAAACGGTTTGGTTTTGCTGGTTTGGTCGGTTTAGAATTATTTTATGTTTTTTTTATAAAACAAATAACAAGTTCACAATCCAAAATATTCATCATCTCCTCATCATATAACTTTACAACCACAATCAAACTATAATCGCATATATATATATATACATTTTTAATGATGTCTAAAAATTAAAATTAATTTTTTTATGATTGACCACAATGAGTCATAATCCCTATGTAGACAACAATTGAGGAGGAAGAAGGAGGGAGACAAGCGATATTAATAAAGAAAGAAAGAAAATATATGACATTGGAAGAGAAAAGAGAGAGTGGAGTAGATTTAAGATGAAAGAAAAATAAAATAAAAAAATATATTTATTATATTATATAATAAAATAAATATATATGGTCGGTCCGGCCGAAACGGTCGGTTTCACCAATGAAATTGTCAGTCAAACAAATCCTTCCGGTTTGAAAATTTTCAAATTAATAAAATTTTGAAATCGACTAATTCGGTCAAATTTAAACAATTTCGACCAAACCACTTACACGCCCAAGTTTATTGAGATTGCCAGTTTATTGCCATCTACATCTATATCTAGATATGTGAATTTAAACTGAATTTTTTACATAATACTATGTCTAAGTCCATGCATGTGAATTTAAGCTGTATTTTTCACAGAGACACAATGCTACGTCTTATAACACATATATAATACTACGTCTGCTACGTCTCATAACACATAATACTACGTCCACGTCCAGCACAAGCATAGTTTGCAAACTCGCGATCCGGATCGTAGGATCGTTCGATCCTACGGTCCAAAACCACAAAATCGATCCAGGATCGTTGGGGATCAAGTTTATAGGTGAGGTCGTAGTGGGATCGGACAGAATCGTATGGGATCGTGGGATCGGACCGATTTCAAGAGTCTGTACGATCCATAGGAAAAATACAGTCCACCACGTCTCATAACACTAGCACCACGTTCAGAAACGTCTATATCCATTCGTGTGAATTTAAACTGATTTTGTTCACAAAAACAGCCCACCACGTAACAAAACAACTAGCACCACGTCCAGAAACGTCTACATCCATGCATGTAAATTTAAGCTGATTTTTTTCACAAAGACAGTCCACCATGTCTCAGAACACTAGCACCACGTCCAGAAATGTATACATCCATTCGTGTGAATTTAAACTGATTTTGTTCACAAAAACAGCCCACCACGACACAAAACAACTAGCACCACGTCCAGAAACGTCTACATCCATGCATATGAATTTAAGCTATTTTTTTTTTTTTCACAAAGATAGTCCACCACGTCTCAGAACACTAGCCCCACGTCAAAAACAACTAGCACCATGTCTAGAAATTCGTGTTGGGCCAATGTTTTAAACGTCGTCATTTTTCAAATATACCTTAATTTCTCTTGTTTAGACCCATTTTGCAAATTGAAACTTATTCAAGCTTGAGGTTGCTGTCGGTTGTCTCCTCGCATGCCACCGGTGCGATTTGACTGCTTCGTGGTCTTCCCCGGGGAGATTTATGCCGGGAAAACGAATTGGTTTCCTGACCTCAAAGGTATGTATGTCTTGTTTAATCTATTTCCACTTATATGCCCCAGCTCCCTCGTGTTCTCAGAACAACTAGCACCACGTCAAGAACAACTAGCACCACGTCCATAAACGTCTCCAAACATGTGAATTTTAGCTGGATTTTTAACAGAACATAGTTTACCAGGTCTTGCTACGTCCAAAAAAATAAGCACCACGTCAAGAACAACTAGCACAACGTCAAAAACAACTAGCACCACGTCTTGCTACGTTCAAGTGTTTGTTATTTAAGCAGAGATACACGTCCTCTATATATACATACTACGTCCTAATACTTTTACGATCCTCTATACATACAAGTGTTTTTTTTGCCTACATTTTAATACTTTTACGATCCTAATAATACGATCATACCGATCCAGGGACCGATCCGATCCTGTAATTACAAAACGATTCTGCATGGGATCTCGATACTGAAAACTATGAGCACAAGGGTCTGTCTGAATATTAAGCAGAGATACAATGCTACGTCCTCTATATATACATACTACGTCCACTACGTCCTATAACACATAATATTACGTCCTACAGCGAGGAGGAATCAACAACCTGTTTCACAGGAAAGTATCAATACCTCACGGAGAACATTTATATATCATATTTCAGAGTAATAGAGTATTATTTGAAGAAGAATACGCGAATATAGCATCATTAATACATTAACCAATATCAAATCGCAAAAATAAGGTTTCGTAAATCCATCAAATACAATTTATACTTTATGATGTAGTGATTTTTTAAGAAGAAGAAGTTATTTTTTCGTTGTATTTGATGTTCGTCGAAAAATATAATCTCCGATTTCTGTTGAATCTGTGTTTGAATGAAAATTTGATTGAATGTGATTTCGAATGGAGTAAGCAAGAAGAAAAAGAAGAAGAAGAAGAAGAAAGTGTGTATTTGAAGAAGATGAGCTAAGTAGATGCTACTTTCTTATAGTAAGAATGGTGATGCTACTAGTAACTATTAGTTACATTTACGTAGTGAGTATATGGTATAAATACCGAATAAGAATTGATTCATAAAGTGAAAGTCGAGCTAGCTTACGTGCAATTAAGGGAGTGTAAAGCACCGAAATTGATTTATAAGAGCTAAAACTAGGCTGGCTGGACATGCCAACCTTTTGTGTATGCATTGAAAATCCTATAAACCTCCTTCTTTTAAAAAAAAATAATAATAAATCGGACTCATAAATAAACGATATAATCTTTAAAAAATTATACATTTAGGTCCGTATTTAATTAATGGAGCCTTTATGGTCGAGTCACCTAATTTAACTGAATGGCTACTTCGATTCATTTGGTTTGATACAAAATAGGAGAATAGAAGTTTTTGATTGATGTTGTGGTGATAAAGAAGTAAAAGTTTTTAATTACTTTTAATCATGTCAAATGTATTGAACTTTAATCAATTTTTTTCAATCAAAATAAAAGATTTATGGAACTCACGAGTATGTTTTGCAAGTTTTTCCAATTTTTCTATCAACGATTGGCGATTCCTACCGCAACCTTGCAAGTGTCCTGTTGATGTTTTCTACCGCAACCCACACATCGTTAATTGATATACTCTCTAATCAATAAGGTATATAATGGTCAAATTTTATATTTTGTTTCAATATTGGGTTTTTTAATCAACAATGTTATTTTTATTTTTCTTTTGTTACATTTTTTTTCCAAAAAAAAATATATCTTTCTCCTGTATAGCACAACTCTATCATTAAATTAGGGGCAATTTAGGTCGATTTGAGTTATTAAAAATTACATTGAATATTTAAAATATCTTTAAAAAGTTATTTTTCTTACTTTTTAAAATATTTTATATAAAATCTAAGAAAGAGTATCTCTTTAGATGCTCATTGAATGAACAACTGGACAATCTTTTCTTTTTTTGGTTAGGTATGGTGTTATTATTAATCACATTGACTAATTCTCTTATCAAATTATAAATATTTCGAAAAGTGGGATGGTTAATTTAAAAATTTAATATTACTTTATTCCGAATGTAAATTTTGAATCTTTAATCTTTGACCATTTTTTTAAAGCATAATCTTTAACCATCTTAAACTCTCCCAAATTGATAATATAATATTTTTATCAAAAGGGAGAAAAAAAAAAAAAAAGTGCAGGTTGCCATTCTCCCAATAAATGGAACAACGAAAGTTTATTTATTTTCTTCCCACTAAGGGAATATTACCATTATGATTGTCCTTTTTCATTTTCTCTGGTATTTTTACCAAGCATCCGCTAAAGTATATCTACCAACAAATGTTTGGTTGCGACCCTCAACGAACAAATATTGTTTTCCAATTTGATAAACAGAGGTAATCCGTTCATGGTACTCTCTGCTAAGATCCAACGCTGCTAGTATTTTGCCGGTAACGGTAAACTGCACAGCTTGAGGAACCGCAAATGTTTGATTAATCGAATTACTAATTGGAACCCAGAAGTTCTCCTCCCCTTTAATTAGGGCTGGCAATTGCTGACACGACACGATAACTCGACACGAACACGACACGAAAAAAAGCGAGTTATGGTTGAGATTTTCGACACGTATAATAAATGGGTCGGGTTTGAGTCAACACGTTTAAATAGCGGGTCGTGTTTGGGTCGACACGACGGGTTGGCGGGTTAACACGTGAACCCCTTAAGAAATTATTTTTAAAAAAAATAAATTTTATAACCTTAAAGGAAACTTCTAAATTTCCAACTCAAAAATTCAACACGACTTCCTATGGTGGTATTTTGTTATTTAAATTTTCTAATTGTAATTACCTTTGTATTTTATTTATTTTGGTTGGATTGAATTGGATTTTTGTTGTATTAGGAAGAATTTCAATTGATGAAATTTATGTTGATGTCATGTATAAAAATGTTATGGTTAAATTTAAATTGATGGATTTAAATTTGATAGATTCAAATTTTAGATGGAGTTATTATAAATAAGCATTTATGTTTTAGTCTCCTTGACAAATTCAGTCACCTTGACAAATTCAGTCACCTTTTTCTGTGACGAAAACTTGGACGGGTTAGGATTGGAATTTTCGACACGATTAATTAAATGGATTGGAGATTTATTGACACACCAACACGCCAATGCGAACACGATAACACGAACACGACACCAATTGCTTAATCCTCGTAATGTAAGAAAAATTTCAAAAATGCCGGGTTTTGGTCCTTTTAGATAGTACTTTCGGATTCTTTTAGCATTGTACTCTGAAACAAAGAAGACCGATGCGCCGCTGTTGGTAGCCACCCACCCCTACTGGACGCGCCAATTGAGTGAGTAACTCAGTCACTTTTTTCGTTTTGGTATCGTATTCTGATAACTTTTCTGTTGAATCTCAGCTTTGAACTGAGATATCCTCGTATCCCTATGAAAAGTGAGTGCAATGCTCGTGTTATGAGAAATGAGAATTAGAATTCTTATTATTTTATTTATTCAATTGGGTTAAATTATATAAAATTATTAAAAACTTCGATGGACTAAACTCATATCTTTAACTCAAGAATGAAAGAAAACTAATGAAATAATACATTTTGCAAATTGGATCCAAATCTTTTTTAATTTAAAAAAATGAATGAAATAATATATAGATAAATAGTATTAGGGTATTATTAGTTACCGCCTCAAATTTAAGCATTATGGTTCTAATTTTGATAAAATTGTCCTTTTATTTCGAAAGGAAAGAAAGAGAACCAAGGAAGTGAGAATGTTTTAATTCAAATTGAGACAGTAAAAAGTAAAAATCAATACGATAACTAATAAAATTGTGGCTATTACTCCATTAAAATAAATATAATTTCTAGATAGTGAGCCCACGGGAGACAATTGACGAACAATTAGAAAGTTAAAATTGAAGAACAATTGGAAGTTAAAAATTTTAAATTATTCAATTCAACTCAATTTGAATTAGTTCATTTTTAGAAAGATCCACTTTCTCTCCTCACTAGCATCTCCCTAACCTTCAATACCGTTTGATTCTAACTCAGCAGGGTGATGTGATTTTTCTTTCTTTCTTTTTTTTTATTTGTTGGAGTTTATGTCGACTAAATTTAATTAATTGGTTTTTTTTCAAACTTTACCAGTCGAATCGCTATCAAATTTTAAAATCATACAAGAAGGAAGATGGTTCAAAATGTAAACACCTATTTAGAATTTGAAGGCTAACTCATCACCATGAAACGCGGACTCATCCTGCAAGGTCGGCTCATAACCTAGACACCTTTCATCCATTATAGAACTAGGGTCCTTTATGGCAAATGAGCACATCGTGGATCATGATGATGGACCTGGAACTTTTGGGTTGGGCTGAGAGATCTATAGACCATTGGGTGAGATTTGGACCTGAGTGATTGTCCCTTGTTACAATAGTAGTATATAATAAGTATTTGTAAATTCATAATAACAAGACAATTCTGTAATTTTGATATAAAATTCCAAACGAATTTCAACGAACAATATAATTATCTAAAATCCTACTTACATATCTCGAGGATAGTAAATGATTTCAATGTTAAAAAATTAGGACAAAATACCCCAAAAAAAGGAAAAATTCATGTGACACTTGTACATTTGAACAAAAAAAAAAAAAGGAGAGAATTTATTAAGAGTCCAAATGAGAAATGGGGAAGTACTCTAATGGTCTCATTTTTTGACTATATTGTTCAATCACCTTGGTAATAAACAAGGCAAGTTCATACTAAAATGGAACTCAAGGCCACACAGTCCTCGTCCCATAAACCCCAACAAAATGCGAAACAGCGGACGCAAGGTATAGTTTCTTTAAATATTCTTGAACTTCCGTGACCATACTACCATTGTAATGTGCCGTGAAATTCAGCTCTTCCAAGATCCTGCCGTAGCCATTGAACTTTATCCCAATTGCGGATACCGTCTCCACCGGCGCTTCCTGCGGGACAGCCACTGCCACCCAGAAATCTCCCCGGATGGTTCTTTTTATGTTATCTGGCCTTCCCGATAGACGAATAAGTGTCTCTGCACGACCAAAGGCCATCGGACCCTTAAGCCAGAACCTCCGAATTCTGCTCCGGATGAACTCTGAAATCACCAGGTAGCTGCCGTCTTTACTCACCGCAACTCCGGTTGGTCCCGATAGCCCACTGAGCAGCAGCGTTAGCCTTGCAGTTGGGATGTTGTATTTGTACAGCTTCCCTGATCTGTCTCTGCTGTTGATGATTTCCGTGTCGTTCCTTCACAAAAAAAGGACCCAATTTCTTGTCAATTTGAGTGTCCCGATATGGTAACTTGAATCCAATTTCTTACCCGATAAAATTGGAAAGCTAAATCAACATGGTCTGAAATATTTTCCCGGCATCAGTGAAATAAACATTCCGCCCTTTTTGATCAATGTCTAACGCATTTGGGGCAGAGAAATTGGTGCCGTTGTATCCTGTGGCAAGTGGAATTCCTTTCCCGCCGGTAGGTGGGACGACCTGGAACCCAAAATAGTTGTCCACAACATAAAGGTCACCGGTCCAATAATCAAATCCAAGACCCGCCGGCCTTCCACATGTCGCCGCGGCTGAGCCGTTGGTACCATCGCATTCTTGCTTGGTCCTAAAATTACACAACATACAAAAAATTCGTTCAAGTAAAAAAAAAAAAAAAATGGGGATTACTCAACTGGGAACTCGCGCAGATAAATTAAACTTAACCTGGAGGGTGAGGTGGTGGCAAAATCGACAAACCCTTCTTCATGGCCGTCGTATTTCATAATCCTGCCGTCTGCAACTCCAGCATAAGGTCCGCTGCCTGCGCGGTCAAAAGCAAGGGACTCAGCCCCGGAGGCATTGGCTCGGTGGAGGTGAAGACGGGTAAATGATGGAACTTTGATACAATCCACAACCAACAGCTGAAAATACAGAAGAAATATGCAAATCCAAACTGCAAAATTGAGATTTCTCATTGAATACTTTATCAGTATAATCATAATTTAGTAGTTTGCATAAACCACCCAACTGTGCTTGATTTGAAACATTACTAATCTAATTTATTAACTGGTATAGGTGAGGAATTGTCGGCGTCAAAGTTGCAGAAAACACATACTCTTTTTTCTGCAATAAAGTTTCGCAAGAACGGTAATGGGTCCTATCTCAATCCATCACAATCTTTTTCTCCATGTTTTCCTCCCAAATCAAGAAAGTTTGCTCTAAATTAAGCCACCTGTAGGTTTTAGCAAACAGCTAAGATGATGCGTACTAAGTCTGCTAACCTTTTTTCCTTAATATATATATTCATCCTTAATTAATAGTATATTAGAGTAAATTGCAAATCACATCCTTCATCTATTTGTGTATTGTAAAAAAGGTCGTGATGTTTAATTGTAACAAAATAACCCCTTCGCCTTTTCAATTGAGTATCAAATCCAAACACAGAACTGGCTACCCAAATCTTATTTGTCAATTTTATCTTTCTTTATATTCACTTTTAAATCTAGAATTGCAATGATGTTCTTTACTTTTAATAATTTAAATTTAAATTCTTACTAACGCTTTTTGATATCTTAAATTCTTAATTATTTAATTGTTAAAACTTGACTTATTGAATAATAATATTTAATATAACAAGAATATAGAGATATCTATTAAAAGTGGGAGGGACGTCACTGATTTCATATTTAGTATAGTCAAAATTTGTAATTACTAAATGAGATTTTAGGGGAAAAAAATGTAAATAGGTAATTTAAATGAAAGTATGGTTACATAAAATTTGATTGGTAAGTCCAAATTTAAATTTGATCAATTGAAAAGATGAAGGGATATTTTGTTATTATTTAATCATTAAGGTCCTTTTTCTAATTTATTGATGAACGAGGGTTCTATTTTATAATTTAGTCTTTATGTTACACTTTGTGAGTCATAAATTTAAAAATAAAAGAAATATTGTTAAATAATTAATATATTAAAATTCGTAAAAGGAAAAAAGTAGAAGAAAAAAGAATTCGCCTAGGAGGAGGAGTATGTCCCACCCGACCCGACACAAAAAGCACAGTAAACCTCCCCCAGTTTCTGCTTGGAACCTGGGAAGACCGGGATGATGCTCATCTCATCTCACGTTTCTCTTCCTCCAATTTTTTCCGCAAATATTGTTACTACATCCGTTACAAAAAAAATATATTTTGTAATTAAAAAAAATATACAATTGGTCATATATAATGACATTATTATACAATTAGTTCTACACGTTTCGAACTCAATAAATTTAATCCTAAACATTTCTAAAAATGACACTTTTTTTAATAGAATTTAACTACTAACATCATCATTCCGTTAAAATTTATGGCAGGTGACTGCCACATAACAACCAATCGTTCGCGTGCATATGCCACATGGCCCTAATCATCCATACATGTGCCACGTGGCATGTGTGCGGTTGATTGGATGTCACGTGGCATACACGTTATAGTCACGTGACATAAAACTTAATTGTTGCGGAATTAGCCGTTAAATTTGTGTAAAATTCGTTAATTGAAACGTTTAAGATCAAATTTATCAAGTCTAAATGTGTATGACCAATTGTATAACAAGGTTATTATATATGACAAATTGTGTATTTTTTTTAAAAATAATATAAAAAAGAATTAGTTGAATGTGTTTAGCATGGGATGAGGTCACGCAACTGTTTCTTTCTTCGCTAATTTACATTTTAGCGGCTTCCCTGATCCTTTTGTCTTCAATACACATTAATTTTTTATGTAACATTGAAAATGAAACAAAATCAAGGTGGGATGGATGGCATAGGAGCCACAGCGAGATGCCTGAACAAGCAGAGAAGATATAATTACACTCATGCTCCAAATTCCAGCGTTATAATTAGTTAATGAGCTACTACTATTCTTTGGTCAAAAAATAAAATAAAATAAAATTATTCACATAAATTAAATATAACTTACTTTTAAATTTGAAAAATATTGTTACCTTCATTTGTCTTTATTATTATTCTTTTTAAAAAATATGTATATCTTTTTTTCACCATGTACCATGATATTTTCAATCAATTTTATGATTTAATTATTCATGAATATTCAACTCATTTAGATTGACTCACAATCCAAAATGACGGTCAAAATCTTAAATGGGTTGAACATTCATGAAGATACGGATTATAAAATTAGTTGAAAATATCATGGTACAAATTATGAAGAAAAAATTAGATTTGACTAACGATCAAATGAGTTAATACGATATCTTTTAAATTTTTAAAAATGACTAAAACTGCTAAAAAAAAAAAAAGAATGATAGAGACTAATATTGTCACTCAAAATATAAATGGACTAAAAGTGAAATTACTCTTATTTGGGGACCAAAACTACATTTACGCCTGTTGTACTATGTGTTAGAGAATAACAATATAAAGCTATGTATTCTTTGCATGGTTAGCAGATGATTTTCCTTTTATTTTATTCTTCAATTTTCAATTTTTAAGATATTGAGAATTTTCTTTAATTGTCAACTCAAGCATATGTTTATGAATATTCAAGAACATGAGCGGCTAAATTTTTACTTTTCAATTGCTTAATTTGATTTCTTTTCTTAAACTCACATATTATTTGTTGCTTGGGGAAAATTTAGAACTATCAATACTTGACAACTTAATAGGTATCGATTTTTCTCTTGTCGAATACACCAACTACGCCTAACATGTGAAATTGGTGCATAAGATGTTGTGCTCAACCTAAAATACAATCATGAAGTTGAAAGTACCAGAGATTTCTAAAGGCATACTATAAAAAAAAAAAAAAAAAAAACTTCCTTGACCGAATGGATAGATCAAGAAAACTGTGATAGTAGCTGCAACAGGAACTGAATATGCAACAGCAATCCAAGGTCGCATACCTAGAATGAAACTAAGTTCCCACTCACGACCTATGTAACAAGTTACACCAAGTAAGAAGTGTAGAACAATTAGTTCATAAGGACCATCATTGCATATCCATTCATCAACGGAATATTGGGTAAAAGTGCAAACTGATAGCTGGAGAAGTTGAAATAATGACACTCGAAATAATATTGTTTATGTAAAGTAATGATTCAGAAACAGGTTTACGAATACCATCAATATCTATCGGAGGTTGCGGTCAATAAGGTAGGGATCATCAAAATACCAAACTATCCAATGTCAACATAAAGATGGTAACCCCAAGCAGTCATGGTAAAATCTTAGTTTATTTAATTATTTAATCATTAGGGAATCTGAAGCATACAAATTTTCTATAACTCGAAAATGTAAGATTTGTTATTTAACAATATAACATGCATTAGACACTCGTGTCAACCAATAACAATCTCGATTGATTCACATTTTTCTGAAATAAATAAAAAAATTATATAGAATCTCGATATAACAATGGCGTGTCCGGGATTCAAACAGGGAACTAGTAAGATGGAGTCAATAATTTGTTTATTAAATTAAACAAGTAAACATCCCTCCCCAAGGCGTGCTTGCATTTTTCATTGCAGACGGTTTCACTATGTATACAAGTCTTAGGAGAGCGTAAAGTTAAAAAATTGTAATACTGAGATTATGTCTATAGTGACTTGAAATTTTAATAATCGAATATTTTATCAGGTGCGTCTTATGTGATACTTAGAGCAAGGAAGCATTCTTTAAATGGAGGGTTAATATAACTAAAGATTATATCACACGTATGTAAAAGGATAACAATGAATAAATGGAGTTGGATCATCACGATCTCAAATAATTAATCCCATAAACACCAACAAAATCTGATAGAGCAGAAGCGACGAATAATTTTCTGTGAAATTCTTGCACTTCGGTAATCATGGTACCGTTATAGTACCGTGTAAAATCCATCGTATCCAAAATCCTGCCGAATCCATTGAACTTTATCCCAATTGCAGACACACTCTGAAACGGCGGTGGCAGCGGCACCGTTGCCGCCACCCAAAAGTCTCCAGCAATAGTTCTTTTTATGTTGTCTGGGCTTCCTGGAATATCAATCAGTATTTCAGAAAGAAATGCCCTGGGACCTTGCAGCCAAAACCGTCGAATTCGATTCGTGATGAACTCCGAAATCACCAAATATCTGCCGTTTTTACTCACTGCCACCCCCACTGGTCCCGACAGCCCGGTAAGCAACAACGTTAAGTTTCCAGTTGCAATGTTGTATTGGTAGAGCTTCCCCGATGTATCTCCACTCTTGATGATCTCTGTCATGTTCCTGAAGTGAAAAGGAAAACAGGGGAACCAATTTGTTTCCTTAATTGGGTGATCAATTTAGATAATGTAAATTCAACCCGGCAAAAGAATAAATAAAATAGAAGGTTATATTAACATGGTCAGAAATATTTCCCCGGAATCGGTGAAGTAAACATTTCCGGCTGCTTGGTCGATGTCTAATGCATTTAGGAAGGAAAAAGTGGTTCCATTATATCCGGTTGCAAGAGCAGTTCCTAGCCCCCCGGAAGATGGGACGACCTGGAAGCCGAAATTGGTGTCGAGAACGTAAAGGTCACCGGTCAAATAATCAAAACCAAAACCTGCCGGCCTTCCACAGGTCTGTGCGGCGGAGCCATTGGTGCCATCACAATCATTCTTGGTCCTAGAAACACCGGAAAAACAAAATCCCACAAAAAAAAAAAAAAAAGTCAAACAAATTTATTTAGAACGGGAAAACAGGGGATGTTCTTGAAATCAGATGCTTTTTTGTTTCTCCTGAACCTGGAAGGTGAGGTGGTGGCAAAATCAACGAACCCAAACTGTGGACCTTGGTATTTGAGTATTCTGCCGTCTACAACTCCGGCGTACGGTCCGCCGCCGGTGGGATCGAAAGCAAGAGACTCGGATCCTACGCCGTTGGCCGGTTGGTGGAGTGAAAGTCTAGCAAATGTTGGGATTGGAAATCTAGCACAATCAACAAACTTCTGAGAATACAAAAGGAATATGTAAATCCAAATCATGATTTTCTTGAGATTTCCCTACCGCATTTGCACACATTTTTTTCAGCAATGCTCTAAAATTACAGTTTATATAGTTAGGAGATCACCACTTTGAGTTTGGTTTGAGTTAATGAATGGACTAATTCTTCATCGGAGCAATATTTAGTCATATTTTAGACTTTAAAGTCTTCCCATGACAAATTAAAATCCTCCCATATCCCCACTCGCAGTTAATATTTTTTTTTTTCTTAAATACTATACTCATATCAAAATATTAGAACAGAATAAGATCAAAAGGGTGACAAATTCATTGTATTTTATGTAGTTTTTTCTTAAAATTTGAATTCAAATCTCTAATTAACAATCTTCGGGTTGATAATTTCTCACTTTTTTTGTGTGTCCATTTATCTTACATATATATATGTATTGGCTAAAAGTAAGAACCAAACAAGTACTAATGAATTTTATTTGATTTAGGTCAAAGAAGCTCTTTGCATTTCACATCCTAATTAATTTTCTACCACATTAACTGCCTGATGGAGCAAAATTCTTGATCTTGATTTTATGTATGGAGTAGGTACAGGTTGAAGTTGCACATCTAACGTTTCTTGCCCACCATTTGTGAAGGAGGAGGAAAAAGTCTGGTATCTTGTTTGCGTACATTGACAATTGTCCCTAATTGACCCTTTCTAAGTTAAAAGTATAAACTTCAGTCAAAATAGATAAACCCTCAATCTCTCCAATTTCTTGGGTTGTTCTTGCTGTAATTTCTTGTATTGGTGTTCTTGCAATTGTTTCTTGTTTGTTCTTTTATCTACAATTGTTTTTCTTGTTGTATTGTGGTTTTCTATAATTGCTGGGTTGTTCATTTTGCATTATTGCATATGTAATTGTTGTGTTTTTGTATTGCTGTTCAACTGATGTATCCGTAGTAACACTAATGAATTCTTAAGTGATGATGTTGTTGGACATGATGATTCTATCCAAAAATATTTCAATTATAAAAATAGAATACATAGACTTGCCACTTCATATCTACGATGTCAATAGCTTGTAAATAATTTTGCTGGTATCATGAAATAAAATGGAAATAGAAGACATCAATTATACCATGTTAGACAAGAACATCTATGTTCTTTAGCATGAAAATACATCGAATTCAAGATAAAAATATGTCAGTAACAATTAGGCTTTCTAATTTAGTATTGACCAGGAATATGTATCTGTTGGTTCTACAACTCCGGCGTACGGTCCGCCGCCGGTGGGATCGAAAGCAAGAGACTCGGATCCTACGGCGTTTGCGGGTTGGCGGAGTGAGAGTCTTGCAAATGTTGGGATTGGAAATCCAGTACAACCAACGAACTGCTGAGAATACAAAAGGAATATGCAAATCCAAATCATGATTTTTTGAGATTTCCCCACCGCATTTCCCACATTTTTTTAGCAATACTCTAAAATTACAGTTTATATAGTAAGTAAGAAGATCGCCACTTTGAGTTAATCTATGGATAATTCTTCAGCAGAGCAATATTTTCTGCTATTTTTAAACTTTAAAGTCTTCCCATGACAAATTAAAATTCTCCCATATCGAGGGTTGTAGCTCATATTAAAAGTCTTCCCAGAGGGTTGAAGCTCAAAATTTGGCACTATCTTCTAAAATCAATAGATTTTAAATTAAAATTATCTAAATTTCCACGTCTTTTCAATTCAAATTTTTGATTAAACAAAAAACATCTCCATATCAATTGATCTACTAATTTATCATTTTTTTTTATGTTTGTCTCACATATGTTTGTATTGGCTAAAATTAAAGGTACAAGCACTAACCAATCAAGTATTAATGAAGTTAGAATTTTATTTGATTTAGGTCAAAGAAGCTCTTTGCATTTCACATCTAATTAATTTTCTACCACATTAACTGCATGATGGAGCAAGATTCTTGATCTTGAGTTTCTGTCTGGAGTAGGTACAGGTTGAAGTTGAACATCTAACAGTTCTTGCGCCCACCATTTTTGAAGAAGTGGAGGAAAAATGTTGACAAATTCAGTTGGGATAGTGCCAATAAGCTGATTGTATGGCAAGTCTAGGCGTTGAAGATAAAATAAAAGAGTACCCTGCAGCTATTGGGATGCCCAGAGAGCCCACATTTAGTTCAGGCGAATTCAAGGAAGGTGCTTCTTGGAAGATACTCGCTCTAGGGGGTGAAGACTCTCCGACTGTTGAATCCATACCTGTTGCAGACTGCCTGTGCATGTAACCAATCTTCATGGCGCCAACTCTTGGACGGTCTACTCATTTTTGTCAAACAACATCTTCATTTTAGCAGGACAATCCAATGATTTGTGGCGAAATATTTTTGCCTCTGGATACTCTTTTCACAAAGGAAGAAATAAATGCTTTAGAAAAAGTGTTCAAACTTCAAAATTTTGAGGCTTTTTTGTATGGTCATCCATTCCTTTTTACTAAACTATAAAATGTCACACAATCACGTACCTGCAGATATTTAGCTCACATCTTATGATCCCAGATAAGCTTATTGGTTTTTGGATCATATTGGTTATTTGCATGTGTAATGAGTTCTGACCACACCTTATATCTCATTTTTGTGTGCGTCCAATGATTCTCTAATTGTATAATTGTGAGGTCGATATTTTTCTCTTTTTTTATAGCATCCCGACTGTTGTTCCAACCTCTTCTGGACAAATTTCCTTCTTTTGTACTGTAAGAAGTTGCCTCCTCTATACATAAGTCTAAGAAAAATTCATCAAATTTTGGACATTTCCAATCAACTCTAGTGTTTCTGTTTTCTTGCACCCCTGCAGTTATTACTGGCTCCCCTGCAGTTATTAACCTCTAACATGAGATGGTTATAATAGTTTACAATTAGAAATAAAAAGAACATAGGTCAATATTACCACATGATAAAGTATGACATCTTTTAGAGAATAAAGAAACATTAAAAAAAAAATCATATTGTTCAATCCGTCACTATATATATTTTCATAATTTCTCACATATATATATATATATGATAGGTAATTAGGGAAGTAAACGTACCTAAATTAGACCGGGAGGATGTTGAGGCATGGTTTGGAGGAGAAGGGATAGCTTTAGCTTCTCCTCCATCTTGTATGTTCATCATCTCTACCCCATCATGCCCTAAGAATTCAACCTCGAAGCACCAATTTCCGGAGTAGTTAAGAAGCAGGAATCCCTCTGATTCTAAACCATTATCTGTATGAAATTTCTCCCACCCTTCTCTAAGAAATATGTCCTCTCCCGTTTGGTCTACTTTAACATGCCAAACGCCACCCCAAGGACCTCTTAGAGTTGCAGTAGTAGGCACTTCTTCTGTGATTTGACTCAAAAAATTAGTTGGAATTCTCTGCAAGTTAAAAGGATAAGGAGTTAAAATAATAGACAACTTTAAATTTAATTCGCTAATATCTTCACTAGGGACCCAAGATGTGTTATGAATCTTGACTTAATTATGAATATTACATTTTATATCAAAAGAGCTTTTTTGTATAATTATATTAATTTTAAAACAATAATCTTTTTATTTTAGTTTCATTAATGGAGAGAGAGAGAGAGAGAGAGAGAGAGAGAGAGAGAGAGAGAGAGAAGAATTTACAAGTAATTGAGAGAGAGAGAGCTAGCCTATCCAGCTTAGTCCCTGTATCTAGCTTTCTCAACACAACCCATAAAAAACTAAAGTTTTCATAAAACAAAAATCAATTGTCATCAATAAAATCCATCAAAAACTAAAATTTTCATAAAACAACAATAAATTAAAGACGTTTATGATTTACCAATGATGAAAAATTCCTTTGTCCGTATAAATGCCCGCACAAGTAAGGTCTATAAAACTCGTCATCCATAGGTCCTTGCTCCATCTTGATCTTCTAAATCTTGGAGATTTATCAATTGAGAATTAGAGATGATGAAAGCAAAGGATTTTTTAAAATTGCTTACACATGTTTAGTGTACCTTTCTTTCTGCTCAAATCAATAAATTGATTCTTAATAAGAAATCTTGTAAACTGTGATCCTCAAATTTTCAAATTTTATTTTTGCTTGCAGAGATTTCGTAATTGTCACAACGTTAAGACGAAGAAAAAGAGAAATCTGAAAGCAGTGAGTGAATTGAAAGCAGTGAGTGAATGGAAAAAAAAAATCAATATAATGTTGGGACGGAGAAAAAGAGAAATCTGAAAGTAGTGAGTGAATTGACAGCAATGCAGTGAATTGATGAAACCGTGTTGATGACGTAGTGACAGTTTTGGTTTTAAACGTGTGTGTTTGTCGTTTAGTTATTTAAACTCATTACATATGCCTTTGATTTTCTCTCACAGACATCTAGTAATTGTGAAAAGAAGAAGATAAACAGAGGAAAGTAGTGAAAAATGATAGAATAAGAAGATGAGAGATGGTAACTAGCTGGTTTTTAAATTCTATAATTATCACAGAATAAAATATATAGAGAACAGTGAAAGATGATAGAGGAAGAGATGACAAATGGTAAATGATTAGTTTTAAATATATTTACTATAAGTCTGTTCATTCAAGATAACAAATGATAAATGGTTAGTTTTGAATATATTTACGAGAGGTATCATTGAGTGCCTTTTATATCCCAGTATTTATATTATAATTTATTATTACTATTATTATTATTATTATTATTGATAATAATAATATTATTATTTTGTATTTACACTATAATTACTTATAATTTTGAAAATAAAAAAGAATTAAAATTATAGAACCATAAGCACATTTATCAACTTCATTCTGAATAATTATCCATTAGTCCCACCTTTCACAAATAAATAATAAATTAAAAAAATAATAGTAAAATTTCGCGTAGTACTCCATCCTCTATATGGATTTTGGTTAAATTTATCTTCTTCTCACTATTCCATCCATTTATAAATTTTTTTAGGAATAGTAAGTATAATATTTTAAATAAAATGGTACAAAATTATTTATATTAAATGATCGAATTGAAGAGGAAAAATGCAATTTTAGTCTAACATGCTTGGTCATTTCACTCTTTTGATCCAACATGTTTGGCCTCAGCTAAAAATACACATTATGTTTATATCTTTAAGCGATTTTGATCAATTAACCTGCTATAACAGGTTTTTCTATTAGTCAAAGTAAGTCAAAAGTAAAAATAATCATTTTAAAAATGCTTAAATTAATTTTTGGTCCCTCATAATAGGAGTTATTCTGATTTTGGTCCCCCTTTTTATTTCGTCACCAAAACTAGTCATACTTTAATTTTTTTTTTTACAATTATAGTCATTTTTGACAAAAATACCCTTTGACTAATGGTTGACTAACTCTCCGCCATCACCACCACCACCACCACTACCCCACTCCTGCCGCTGTCCCCCCAAGCGACGGGGTGCGGGTGGTGGCGGGGCGGCAGTGTCAGGAAATTAGTCAATCGTTAGTCAAAGGGTCAATCGTTAAACAAAGGATATTTTTGTCAAAAATGACTATAATTGTAAAAAAAATTAAAGTGAGACTAGTATTTGTGACGAAATAAAAAGAGAGACCAAAATCGGAATAACTCTTATTTTTGGGGACTAAAAATAGATTTAAACCTTTTTAAAATGACCATTTTTACCTTTAACTTATTTTGACTAATACAAAAACATGTAGTAGCAGGTTAATGGATTAAAATCGTTTAAAATTTGTAAACGTAATCGGTATTTTTGGTGAGACCAAATATATTATACCCGAAATGTGAAATGGTCAAATTTATTGGACTAAAATTGCATTTTTTTCCAAATCGAAGATATAGCATAAACCCAAACATTTGACTTTGCCGCTGCCAGTCATTCATACAAAGTAGCTCCCATCCATGGGGCACTTATAGGATCGATCTTCTGGCTGACTGAAGCAAATGGGAGATACAAAGATGCAACGTAGACCGAATCACCAAACTCTTGCACCTCGGTAATGGCTGTCCCATTGTAAATTCCGGCGAGACTAAAACTCTCCATCACACGTCCAAATTCATCAATTTTTAACCCTCCGGGAGTAGCCACTTCATCAGGGTTTAGGAGATTAAGATTTGTTGCGATCCAAAAATGGCCGGAAGCTGTCCTCTTTATGTTAGTCGGGCTCGGAACTCCGACCACAATCTCCTCTGTTTTTGTGGCATTTGGACCCTTTAACCAATACTTTAAAATTTTATCGGTGAAAAACTCAGAAATGAGGACGAAGGAGCCGTCTGCGCTGACAGTGACGCCCCCAGGGCCGTGAAGTCCCTTGAGTAACACCTTAACCTCATCTGTCACCGGATTGTATGATATGAACCTTCCGGTTTGGTCACGAGTCCTCAAAACTTCACTAATTTCCCTGTGAAACAATAGTTATCCAATTAATTAATGATCAATTTCTGGTCTGAATCTTTTCATCATTTTGCCAGGGAAGAAACATCAACATTTATTAGAAAACATGCACAATTGGTGGTATATGATGACCCGATTTAGTCCTTACTGTTTCAAAAATTGACACATTTGGTCTACGGCTGAGTCAACAGCAGTTAAATTTGCTGCCACGTGGGCAACACATCATTATATAGTAACAATTGTGCATTTTTTTCACATTTATTTTATGCCATTCATCTCACAATCAACCCAAAGAATATTAATTGAATGTGAACCCAAAAATACCTGATGGTGTATTTGGTGCTAATGTCTGTGAAGTAAACCATTCCGGTGACGGAATCAACATCTAAAGCATCAGGCCATTTTAGAGAAACTCCTTCAGCAGCTGTGACGAGCTGCTTTGCAAGGCCTCCTTCAGGTCCAACTTTACACAGCCCAAAGTATGCATCTGCAATGTACAGTTCCTGCGTTCTATAGTTAAATCCCAACCCTAATGCCCTCCCACATTTCGGTCCAAGCTCAGGAGCCTTCGTCCCATCATCGCACTCTTCCTTACTCCTTCAAAATGGCATTGGGAGAATCAAGATTTCAATGTCAGCATTTGTAACAATTTATGCAATGTGATCAATTTGGGATGAGTTATAAGATTCTTTAATTTATTAAAGGGATGGATTAAGGAAAAGGATTACCATGTTGGAGAGGAATGAGCAAAGTGAAGGAAACCCAATTCAGGTCCACCGTGCCGGAGGATTCTACCATCGGCAACGCCAGTATAAGGTCCTTTTCCGATCAAATCAAAAACCAAGGACTCGGGACCTTCTGCTTCCAATATACTGAAGCTCTCCAAAGTCTTTGCTGATGAAATCACCAGCACTTCTACTAGTAAACAGAAGCAAACAACCAAGAAGGAGAGAGTACTGGCAATGCCCATGGTCTTTTGGAGCTTCGGGCGGAACCAGCTTTTCATATTTTTGGTACAATGGAAGGGTTTTAGAATATATATATATATATATATTATATTAAAATTTCTATTTAAAAAGATCTTTTTACAACTACAAATTCCTTTTATTAACGTAGTTCTGCCCACTATTCATTCGGCTGTTCCAAAAATAATAATAATAATAATAACAATTTTTCTAATAATTTTTTTCTATTTTTATTGGCTGGCATGGGCGTAGGAAAGTATTGTTTGGCCTGTCAAATCACATTCTACAATGTGTGGATGAAAATATAGAGTAGAACCTCGCGGCGCATGCCCTGTAAAAATTGGCTTGGCGGACGCAGTTTAAAGTTGTGATGCACTGAGCTATGAAATTAAGAAATTAATCAGCAAAACAAACAGAAATAGAGAAATTCAGCAAGGTAGAAATAGGAGAAGAGGGAGAAGAGTTCAGATCAATTTAGAAGAGAGATAATCATCCAGAAATTACATGACAAAACTTCGTAATTCTTGCAAAATCCTATATAACCTCCTAATCGCACCTCCAGTGTGTGAAAGGAAACTCAGCTCACAAAAAACATGAGCTTTCCCTACAAAACGTATACTCAGTTTCTAAATGTATATAAGTAAGACATCAAAACGGCAGCGTTTATTACTAAAGCATACAAGAGGCAACAGTAGGCGAAGATATGGTAACCCATTGCATCCATTTTGGATGTAAATTGGTTCTGGGCCAAAGAGGCAACAGTTAGGATAGCCATATTTCCCACTAAATGCATTAGTGGAAAGCGATTGACCACAGGCCATAGGACTGGAAAAAGTTCTTCAAAGATGTAGAAGCCTGAGAAATGGCTGCTCCACGACAACCTCCTTGGCCGCAGAGGGAGCATGTTCATCAAACTGGCTCGACAATTCATCAACCCCATCTAACTACCGAAACTGCTAGTCGATTCGTTGCTACCAAACCATAGAGAGACGACCGGGGAAAAAAGAGAGATCTTTATACGAGAGAGTTGATCCAAAATAGTCTAAATAAACACATATAATACATAATTAAGTAAAATAACTAATAGTCTCCAAAATCATCATTATCTCCATCATTGTTGGGAAAAAATTTGCCAAATAGATTGTTTGTTGGTTGAGAGCGTAGCAGTTGTTGTGCTTCTTCAATGATCCGTACTCTTTGACCCTCAATATATGTACGATATCCTGGATCAAAAATTGTACTCAAATCTATCAGCATGATTCTTTCGTCATTCCTTTGCTGCATATACATTGTTCTCCGATTTCTATCTTCCATCCTTTGTCTATCTATGTCCAACCTCATCTGTTGCATCGCTATTATCTGCTCCTGCCTAACTGTTGCTGCATCTCGGCGTTGCTCATTTCGTGTGAGAATCCCTAATAGCTGATCCCTTTCATCTCTGTACATTTGAAGCTCTTCCTCCATTTTTCTCTTTGCTTTGGCATTTTTCACACTAATAGGCCTTTTAGATGAAGACCCGTCAACATCTGCATCAGTCAGATCCATATGAAAATCAGATAGTCCTGGTGATTCAGGTACATCTGATTCAGGGGTTGGAGCATTGGACTCGGACACATTGATCCGATTTTGTTGCAAAAAAATGTGCCTCGTTGACGATGAACTCTCATGAAATTTGGGAAAATTTTTCAATATGTTCCACACGTGATCGTAGGTGAACCCAACCTTGCATTCTTTATTAGGCATGTTCCTATACAATTCTCTTGCACGATCCATCTACAATAAAATGTAAAAAATTAAGAAATATGAAAATCCGTTCATCGAATATAAAGAATGGCACTACAAAAAATAAATTTACTCACCCTATCATCTTCACTTGTACCACTGGGATTCATGAGTTCAACTTGTTTGTAGCATTGGATAAGTGTTTTCACTGCTTTTGCCATTTTTCCCCATCGTTTCTCAAGAGCATTGAAACATCTTCCCTTTGAATTTGGCGGTAAATTTGCATTATACTGGGTTGTAACTCGCTGCCAAAGAGTATCCGTTTTTTGCCTCACCCCAATAATGGAATTTTGTGAAATTTCAACATATATCTTTGCTAAACGGATATCTTCATGATTGGAAAAATTGGCTCCTCGGGAACTCATTTTCTTTTCAAAAGAAAAATTTTATAGGTTAGAACAAAGACGAAAATGAAGAATTATTGTGTAGTTTGAAACTTAGTAGTATTTGATTTTCATATTACGTATTCATCATCACCATTGTCTTGAAACTCACTTAAGTGTCCTAGTAAAATTATTCAATAAAAGAAAAACATCTCTACGAAACCTTTCAAGTTAGAAAATAAACTGTTACATACTTCAAAATACTATGCAAGAACATGACAACTTCTATATGTTAAACATGAAAGATAAGAGAAAGATGAGAAATGTGCTATGTCACTCTTTAATGGCTTGAAATTAAACCAACAGAGACGTTATTCCAGAGAGATGTCCTTTGTCATCCAAACACGACTCGTATACGTTGAAACAAGTGAAACAAAGAAACTACATCAGAACCCCAGAAAATCGTTAAACACCATGGGGAAGAAGGAACACTAGAGAGAAGTAGATGAGAGAGAATTATGATGTCCCGTGTACTGGGCCTTGCTATTCATATAGCTCTATATTTGTTCTTATTTGTTTATGAAAAAGGCTAATAGTAGCTCATTTTGGAGAAATCTAGCACCAAAACAAATAGGAACACAATATAGTAATATCCAATGGTTATTCAAAAATTTATCAATTTTGCTGCTCCTTTTCCTAAAAGCTCACAAATAGTCATAAGAGTAAGTATTCTTATTCAAGTGCACCATCTATATTATTCTGCCATACTGAATTGTATAATACGGTCATCAAGTCTTGTCTTTACCTTCTAAATTTTTGAGACTGATGTTCATGTTAAGAAGTATATATTCATCTCAAAAATAGTAAGCATGTGATTGAACACGAAATCTTAATCCAATTCCTCAATAATAAATAGTGTTAAAACTTAACAGAGTCTTATGGGTAACCATGGGTAAACCTGAATGCAATGCAAGAGGAACATAATCTAAACACAGAAAGGAAGTGCTGAACTGTAATATTTAAAAGCCATCTGCATCCTTACATTCATCATCAATGTTCATCAAATATACTCAAAATAGATATATATATTGAATGAGAGTATATAATGTTACCTTCTGTTGCAGGGGAACTATGTTGTCAAAAAATTGTGCTGTCTCTTCCGAACGTACATTATGATGTCTGTGACTCTCCGTTTTTGCTCTTTCCAACTTTAAACTATTTACAGGTGGTTCCAATTTCCCTAAATTCAGAATTCAAAAGTTTCAAAATCAGAATACGAATCAACAGGCTCAGGCAGAACAAGCGTTGGCTAACATTCCACCAAATCTACCAACATACAGAAAGTTCTATCGCCATGGGTAAATTCATGCATAACAAGCAGAAATTCTTTTCGCGGCCTTAAACAACATACAGAAAGTTTGTAATTCCGACAATATAGTACTATTCGAAATTCAAAAACAAGGAAAGCATTTCTTAATCTCAGTTCTAAGAAATCTACAGAAAGGTCGCTGTAGTTCACAACATATAATTTAAGTTCAAATTGGATAATTATTCTCCGCTATTTATTAAACGTTAGCAAAGTTCAAAAACTAATCATTAGTTCAATTAACAAACCTGAAGTGCTACCATCGCCATTTGTAAATGCAACAACAGTCCACGGCTTTACAGCATCTGCTTCTCCGCTCTCAACATTCTGGCCACTATTGATTTCAACCTCCTCGTCCTCATATCTCAGGGAGACTTCATCGGAACTTGAAGAAGTACTTGCCTGATGAACTTTGGTCAGCAAGTCCGCCATCGCCGTCTCCGGCGGACTTTGCCTCTCTTGCTCCTCCTTCCGATCCAGATATGAATAACTTTCCAGAATTCCGATTTCTACCCTACGTATACAACCAAATTACATCTATAAGAGTAGAGATGAACTGAAAAATAGCAATTCAGTTGTCTTGTCAAAGGAAAAAAAAAAAAAAAAAAAAAAAAAGATCGAGCTATTTTAAGTCCGGCCCATCAACCCTAAAAGCCCAAATTGTAATCAGCTTATTTCATCGATCCAAATAAAACTGCGGAAAGCCCCAATCCCAAACAACTGAAAGAGGGAAAAGGAAACGACATTAAACGCCGTCGTAAAGTGAAGCCGTGGCCCGTGAGAAGGCTCTAAACTTAAAAATTAAAACCCCTTCGGCCTCCTAAAAACCCTACTGAGCTAAAAATTCCGCCATCTCAGAAGCTCAACAGAGAACTGAGCAATAGAGATGACCAAAGCAGAAATGGGAAGCGATAGCGAAGCTGAGAAAACGGCCCAGAAAGAGAAGGAGAAGAAGAAGTTATTGGCCATTGCCCCAATCGCCAAACCCCTTGCTGGGAAAAAACTTGGCAAAAAAACCCTCAAACTCGTCCGTCATGGTAAGAGGGGATAACAAAGATAGTAACTCGACTTTTCTCAATGAATTTTAATGTTAATGGATTTGTGGGTTTCTTTTTTTTTTTTTTTTAATTTAAAAATTAAGTATTGGGTCTTTTGCCTTTCAGCTGCGGAACATAAATGCTTGAAAAGAGGGGTGAAGGAGGTGGTGAAAAGTATCCGACGTGGTAGTAAAGGGTTAGTTAAGATTCTTTTTTCGCTTTCTCATTTGATGTTGTTCATGTTTTAACTCTCCTCCGGGAAATTGAATGTGGTCTGTTTCTCTTTTAAGGTTTCCTTTCACGTCCTTTCATGTTCTTTATTGTGATGGTTTGTGATTTTTTTCTATTCTGGAATTATAACAAAAATGAGGAATTTTTCTGCAAAAGACTTGATCATGAATATGATTAATGTCTCATGTTCTTCACTATGAATCTGGTTGATAATTTGGCTACGACCATATGGAAAAGTCTGTATTTTCTTGTTCCGTTTGTATATGGTGCGCTAAATTAGACCAGAAAGGTTGTTTTATGTTCTTGAACCGAAGTTTGAGAAGTTACAGTGATAAGTGGCTTTGAATTATATGACCTTTAAACTTCACACTAGCTATAGTTTATATTCTGTGACCTTGAAGCTTTACTAGCTATAATTTGTCACTAGAGCATATCCTTCTGAGGCTTCATCTTGTGCTTAAAGATTCAACCTTTCTTCTTTCTGGTGATTGCAGATTATGTGTTATTGCTGGAAACATATCTCCTATAGACGTTATCACTCACCTTCCAGTCCTATGTGAAGAAGCCGAGATACCATATATCTATGTTCCGTCCAAAGAAGTAAGTATTCTTGAAAACTTCTGATTTATTACCAGTTTCTTCCTTCTACGACTTTTAAGCTTTGCCCTTGGTGTGTTTATTTATTGGTGTTACAAGATGCATTGGTGGACTAGACATGTGTTGCATTAATCTGCAATTTGTGCATTGAAGCAAGTTGATATGATTCTCATTGAGAAAAGACTGGATCACTAAAGAACTGATTCTCATTGAAGCAGGTTCTCATTAAAGCAAATTGTGCATTGATATGATTCTCGTTGAAGAAAGTTTTCACGAATTTTTTTCCCTACATTGCCTGCAAATTACTCTTCGAATCTCATTCTGAATTGGTCATTGTTGATGAAGGACTCTGGCATGACCATTTGTAGCTTCTAATTTCAGTTGGTATGTTTCGCCTTGGCATTATCAAATGTTCAAAGAATGTCATTCTTTTGAGTTCCTCTGGATAGGTCACCCTAACTTCCATAACTTTTGAAGGCTTGTATCATAAGATTTTCTGTATTGTGGACCCGTTTTATTTAATATCTGAAGTCTGTAAATCCTGTTTTTTGAGTCATTTGCTTACTGCTCTTTCTTTGCCGTGCTTGGCTAAACGTTGCTCTGCTTATTCTCTTCCTATAATTCCCATAAAGAACAAAAATGTGGGGTTCCACTTTGTATTATCTTTCTTCCTCTTATCATGGTTTAAGCGACTAGCGCTCATAGATAACAAATTGTAATGAATCTAAATTAGAGGTGTGGATGAAACAATGATCATATAGATCATGTTGATGATTAGCTCTGGTCATGCTTATGTTCTCACATGCAATGCATGTTTTCGTTACAGGATCTTGCAAATGCGGGTTCCACCAAAAGGCCAACCTGCTGTGTTCTCGTGCAAACGAAGCCTAATAAAGGGGAACTTGCAAAGGAGGAACAAGAGAAGCTGAAGGGAGAGTTTGATCAAGTTGTATCTGATGTAACTGAAATTGCTAATTCAATGTTCTAGATGTAGGAGGTTATGACTACAAAATTTGTGTTATATGGCGATGAACTCTTCTAAGAGTATTTATCTATGAAATGTTCATTTTGAGGGGAATCATTTCTTGGTTAAATTTTCTATCATGATCCTCTTTTCATAGAAGTTGTGGACAGCCACAAAGCATCATCGTAACTTTCTATTTGTAACTCTCCTTCTGTCATTAAACGAGTAAAAGAGATGCCAATTTTTGTTAGATTAAGGTACACAGCTGGAAAGAGGTCAGCTCTGGATCAGTGTTGAGATGACAATGTCCTAAACAAGAGAACACCTATCCCTCCCATAACTAAACTAAGAAGCAGAGGCGTGGCAATGGACTCGACATATGTTGTTCTTGCAGTGCTGTTTGATCTCCCTTGACGCACCCTCTCCCCGAAATAATCCCTTAAGATGTTGTTGAGGTTGTCTATCTGATGCATGACTTGTCGTTGTCCCCTTGAAATTAGGAGTACCTTTTAAGAAAAATTGCTTGTATCAGTCTATCGACAAATGACATGATGAATTCTGTGAAGTTAGAATTCTGCGAAGTGCTAACTTCACCAAGATCAGGATCACTGTAGAGCTTCTTGAGATATGATGCATACATATAATAGGCTCATATGAAGTGAGCGTCTCCGCCCTACGTTTAACAGCTAATAGAGGGAAAATAAATAGCAGAAATGTTACCTCTTCCAATAAAGAGTCCCTTGCCAACTGAGAAGATGAAGAGGAATTATGTAATGCAGCTCCAGTCAATGAACCATTGCCTAAGCCTGCAACAAACATTGAGGTAGGTGCAGTACCATTATAGGCTTCAGCCTGCATTGCCAGATTCTGTTGACTGGAAGAGACTTTCCTAGTGAATATTTTCGAATTGAGTTCTTCAATTCGAGACGTGAATTCATCCATTCTCTCATTCAATGTGGATATTTGTTCTGACAGCTGGTTAATCATTCCCTAAACAGAAAATTTGAAGGTGGGAAGATTAGTTTTATCTTTGGTTTGATAAATTACAAGGACATAAAGGGTAAACAACAGCTAGCCAAAACTACCTCTGGCTATATTTGACAAATTGGTAAAAAGAATGAATCACCACAGGCAAGAATTGCTACAGAGATCTGTACATAAGTGTTAATACCTGGTTAGCAAGTGCTGCTGGTGAATCTGGAGTTCTTCCATCATATCTCCGATTATTAACAGCGAGTTTTGTTAGCTTCGTTAGATTCTTATCTCGCAGTGTAGCATATGAGTGTGGTACCCCTCTGAACAACATGTCACAAAAACCTAGTTATTCCAAAATACATAAACTCTAATGTTCATGAAGTCAAAATAATGAGAAGTGCAAGTGAATTAAGAAAGACCCTACACCTAACTGATATAATAAATCTACTAGAACTCTGTTCTTTGGCAAAAATTTCAGGAAAATGGATACAACTTTTTTTAAGTAGGGTGGAAATAGTTAGAAATACCTATTGAGAAACTTCATCCTCCTATCTGCCGAGGCTCTAGATAGGGCTTCTTTAGGGCTCGAGGCAATTTCATCATCAATACTGAGCTTCGTTTTCAGGTCAGCTGGCAATGTCTGTTGATATTTTGAAGATCAACAAAATTTATCAGGCCAACACATACACAACAAATCCATTTGATCAAGTGTTCTAAATAAACTTGCACCAGGTGTGTATTACTCCTAAACTCCTGTTACTACTCATACCATAACATCATTTACAAGCTTCTCCAATTGAATTTGTTCAATGTATGTCCGAGGAACATATGAACCATCCAATCCCAGTTGGTCACCAATATATTTGACATACAAACGGTCTCTTCCTTGTACCTTCAAACATGGCCATGACAATGACAATTAGTAAAGCAGGCTAACTAGAGAACCAGAAATGATGCTTTTTAAGGAAAGAAGCCATCAAATAGTCTACATCAATTATTCAAATCTGTAACTTCACAAACAAGTGTAATCAAAATGCGCTAGCAACAGAGATTCTGAAGATTTTCCTACTCCACATTCTCGTGGTTAATAGATCAACAGTCAAACGAAAATAATATTTGAATCTTCGTTTCAAACTCGAAAACTAAGTTCAGATGTTCACAAGGAACAGGGTTGAGATTTTAGAAATCCATCACACAATAATGACTTCAAATTTGCGTAATTACTGATAGTTGCATTTCCACCGAAGAGCTGCAAATCAGGACTCATGATAGATACTAATCAAAACCAGAAGTTTGATGGAAAAGAAAGAAGAATGCCAATCTAATGTCCTAGATAAGTCAAGCAGCATTGTCAAAATTCAATGTGAATCAACTTTGACAGTAATTGTAAATTCACCTGAATATAATGCCGATTGAGTTGCTCCAACCAATCAATTTTCACAGAAACTCTATCATCAGAAAAGACATGGCTGCTTCTTTTCAGGATGGATGCAATTGTGTACCCCAGGGCCATTAACCCACCAAGTAGTCGTACACTAACTTCAAAAGTAATTCTTGGTGAAATGATAAAAGGACTATCTGTAACCCATTCCTGAAATTAGAGAAAATGGATATCAATTTAAATTCCCTCATGCAGATGCAATAAGAAATTCAAACAAAGAGATCAAACCAAAGAAATAAGAACACATCACAAGAAACCCATTTTGGCTCAGTTTTTGCAATCCATAGCTACATCCATAAAAAAAATCTCCTTGTAAGCATTCATAATTGTCTAGGATCGTGAAGTAAAGGTGGAGATCTTAGCAACTAAATATATTACCTTGACTTCAGTTAGAAGCGAGCGGTGAAGGTTAATAAGTTTCTTGGATGATACATCCTAATGTCTTTTGCTTCTTAAGCAATTAATTGTAATAACAAATACTTATGATCCAAAGATCCATCAAACCAAAGGTGAAGGTCACAACAGGCAGTATGTGAAAGAAGTTCTTCACTGCCAATAACAAAGCAGATAATCACTTTTCATGCATAAGCTACTGGTGATTAGCTTCATATCACTACAAGCATACACAAAGGACAAAGCATCAACTTCTGAGTAAAATGAATAGTAGTCCAGAAGATCCTAAATCCATTGTACACATCCACCCTTGAAGAAGAGGAAGTATTTGTCCATCTATGTAAGTCTCTCAGATAATGTTTAGTTCGTAAAGTCCACAACATGCACACCAGTGGCAGCTGGTACAGAAGCTATAATTGAAGATAAAGAAGTGTAGCAGATATATCCAATACATGCTGATAATCACATTGAGTAACAATCACACAAAATGGTCAAACCTCAAACATGAGACTATATTTGCCATCCCTGTTTCTCATCCTCAGATAGGATTGGCATGCTTCAGGATCTTCCCCAGGTGGCAAAAGATAAATGTCATAAGTTTCCTCTGTACTTTCTTTATGTTCCTTGGAAATAACAGCCTTGATCTGATCCACAGTAACAGACCTGGCTGACTGTGGCAGAAAAAAGCATAAACTCAATTTGAGCACCAAATAGCAACAAATGCAGGACATTTGGACCCATTACACATCAAATGGCACATCAAAGTGAAAAAGTAACCTTCAGAACATAAGTAGGATTCTGAAATCCAGAAAATGGGTTGAAATTGTTGGTGATTTTTATATGTGCTGTCTGAAGATCAGGCTCAATAAACGCTTTGTACATAGGGTATACCTGCATTCAACAAAATTCAAGAGAATCCCAACCCAATTTTAGACACAGAACTAAGAATAACACGAAGAATTCCAAACTAAAGTCAAACAAAACTTAAATGGCACCGTTTCTGAAATTTGATGAATAATTTCTTCAGGTTCCTGTCCTGCACGCTGAATATCCCTCAGTACACGTTTTACAAGATCAAAGTGCACTCCACCAGTAACAGAAACTCGAAGATCCAGGAAAGGACGTAGCTTTTCACTGAGGGCATATATTCCTTCAATGATAACAATGCGGGAGCTTGGGGCCTCAAGTGTCCTGGTACATACATTAATTCAAAAAACTTTTCTTTCCAGCCATGGCAACCAATGATTAACTTTTACAGCTAAAACCTTTACTATTTGAAGGTGGAAATCAGAAGAATGATGACAATATATCTTATATACACTAACCAAAATGATGTATCTTGAAAATGGAGAAGTGAATTACTTGTAACCTATGCGAGAGCTAGATTTAAAATCATAAATGGGAACTTGAACAGGCTTCCCTGCTTTCAAGCCCTTGATGTTCTCGAGTAGTGTATCATAGTCCGTTAAGCGCGGGTCTGCATCCAAAACAATGAATGATCACTAAAACTGTGAAATTTTGATCCTCAAGTAAACTCTGAATTACACTCCATCCCATTACTATTGTTCTTTATGTAATCTTTAGCCATCCCTCACTAAAGTATGAAATCTTGATGATAGGACCGAATACTACTCCCCCCAACACACACACTATAAAAAAACTCTACTTTGAGCATATCTATGCCTACATATAAACAGATTCAGCAGCATTCTATAAAATATGCATAAAAAATTTATCAATAAGCAATGTGATATAAATGCAAAACTGAAACAGATGTTAGAAAGATTTACCATCAAAATTTCCATCAACAATACGACTGGAATCGTTGTAGTTATCCATGCTTATGACAGCAATACTAGGCATAAAATTTAGGATCTTCTCTGTGAATACAGTTTTCCCAGCACCAGAAGGTCCTGCTACTCCAACTAATATAATACCATCATTTTGCTGAGCTAGTAACTGGCAAGCACGAATGACTATGAAAAAACCCTTCTCAAATGAAAGATTATCTGGGATTGGAACGATCTCATAGCGATCTGAATCCTTTCTTTTAACCAACTGAACTTGATCTCTTAATAGGCCCTGGCGCCTCCTTGGTGAATCAGCAGTGGCAGCAATTTCTTGAGCCATTGAACGGTTGAGGCAAGTATCTAAAATGCCATAAAGTAAACTAAATGAGAACATAATGCATAGAAGTTCAATTACACAAGCCCTAAATTTGTTCTATAATCCACTTATTCTCATGAATTCAAAATTGGAAGGTGCAAAAGGAAATCACTCATATTCTTCAAGCTTGCTAATCTTTTTGTACCAAAGAATTGATTTAGTTTCCAAGGCAAAAACAATGTAATTCATGCAATTACAAGAGTGCCAAACACGAATACAAGTCTTCAGGACGTAATAAACTAGGACCTGTTGAATACTGAAATAAGTTAAGATACTCTTCGCATCGGATGCTACTGAAGATCGAAACATGCGCCAATTACTTCATACTTTCAGTCTCCAGATGCTTTTAAGAACCAGAATCAGAAATCAATTAGACAAAGTTGTTACAATTGGTATTTTTTCATATTCTATCAACATTTACAGGTGGAGAGATGGCAAAATCAAAATTCAGAAGCTGTGCAACTATAAACAGCACAGAGCAACCTTTGTTTATTCTTTTCACTGTTTTGATCTGACCATTCTGCAAAATTATTGAGCTTAAGAAAGGAATGGAGAAAGTTGTACCTAGAGCTCTTGTATATTACTGAGCCAGAGAAGTTGATCAATATATTTCAAAAAACTAAACATCATACAGACCAAGAAAAGACAAACGAGATTTTACAGGAAGGTTAGGTGAAAAAATTAACCCCCGGTGCTGGAGATTACTAAGAAATGAGGGACATCTAAAACGAGGGACATCTAAAACGACTAAATCAAGAAAGGAAATGACAATGAAAAAGACTGCCAACGTCAAAGAAAAACTTAATTAAGTGTTATTTGATGTAACAACAAAGGAAGGAAAACATTCAATGGATTGCCGAAGAGAGATCAACCTGTTTGATTTGCTTTGAAAACATGTTTTGCATTATTTCTAAGACACCGTTTTCATTTTCAAACACACATTTTTCAATTCCCAATGCAAAAGAAACACTCAAAACACAATCCAAAACACAAACCATACATGCAACTTTATCACCTGAACAGCTAAGAAAATATTAAGATAATTGATCAGACAGTTCAGCTCCAAAATCTGACTAATTATAGTTACAAACTTCGAACTAAAATATAGAACTTTTCACATGGAATCAAATTCCAAAAAGAGAGAGAAATAATTCAATTAGCCAGAAAAGCACTCAACCAAAAAATATGTTTGAAACCTGAGTTCCTAAGAGATTCGCAGATTAAAATGGTAAACAACATATATAAAACAAATATCCATTTTTCACCTCCAAACTCAATTACCTTACTGAAAAAGGAACAGCACAACACTTTGAAAAACTCAATACAGAATACCAAATTTGCAAGGCACACTCAGATACTACCAAACCAAAAAATTAAACTAACAATCACCACAAACTAAATTCACAAGTCTCCTCTATATCCTTCCCCATGAACCCACAAAATAAAACACACAGACACATACAAATAAACAATCAGCAAGGCATGCATGATCAATAACTTACAACTAAAGTAGGATAGTACGAAAGCCCATTTAAAAAAGAAAAAAGAAGATACCTTTAAGCTTAATGGGTTCAGAGGATTTGCAGAGCCTGTGATCAAAAGAGGTGAAAATGGTCCAAGAACACAGGAAGCAGCTAGAGTTCAACCTATTCAAGTGGGTTCAGCAACTTATAGAGGTGTCTAATACTGTGGGACTTGGTTTGCAACGCGTTTACAAACTAAAGATTCTTTCTTTAGAGAATTAGGATCATTTTTGTTGGCTCCTTTCCTCCCTTGAGGTTTTGGAAGTTTGGAATTTTAGATGGTTTTTGTCTGAGTCGCAGTACAGAGTGCAGACGGGCAAGTGAGCGAGATAGGGCAATGGTCCTGAGTAGCTTGAATTGAAGGAGACCCGACAAATTCTAGAAAATGGCAACGTAATCCAGCAAGAATAATCCTTCACGCCTTTGTAATATATATATATATATACTTGCAAAAAAATAATCGTATAATATTATAATTTTTTTGAGATGAAAAATTATTGATTGACTTCGTTGTTTGATAATTTTTACTATTTGGATGTTAATATATTTGTACCATAAAAATATTTTTATTTAATAATGTACAATTTTTTATTTGAATAAGATAAAATTCAAATAAATAATTTAATATTATAAAATTTGAATGATAACTTTATATATTAACTAAAAAATACATAAAAATATCATAATTATTTTAATTTGAATATTAAAAATAGAATAATATGCTTTAATAGTAAAAATATAAAAATTAAATTTTAAATATGATAATTATTATGAGACAAAGACAGTAAATTCAACCATGTAAGTATATAGTTGTAGTAATACTATAATATAAAATGTATTTTTGACAAATAACAGATAATATTAATTAGAGAAAAACTAAAAAAAATAGATAAATTCAATAAGCTATATTAAAGTAATTATTCTTATTGAGCTAATATTTTAGATTTTTTTAAAAAATTAATTCTTCTGAATTTCCAGGCATAGATATATGAAAAATTTTTCCTTCCTTAGTCTTTACATATGAATTCTAGAAATCCACTAAGTTAAAATTCATTTCTCAACAATATATTTTACTATTTAACTTGATTTTTAATATACATTTTTTTTACCTTTTTAATAAACGCATTTTTTTCATAACTTGTGTAGTTGTAAGACATTTTTACTCCCAAATTTCTTGCGCAGAAATTCCATCTCAATCACTTCTCTTCAATCCCATCCGCCATGGTTATACTTTGATGGTGCAAATGCATTCTAGTTCCGCGACATGGGATCGGGATCGGTGTTTTTGTGGAGTCTGCTAGGGGTGAGTACATCAGGCCTGAGTACCCATAATTTTCTTCCCACCATCAAGGATTGGAAACAACTTCTCACAGGCCTGAATACTACAGTATGCCAAGTATCATCATTCCAAACTTTCCCTGATAAGCCAAACTTTTATTTCTCAATGGCTATTGGATGCCCCCAAACCTAACATAAACTGTCCTTTTAGAAAAGAAAAAACTTATATTTGCATTTGGTCCAAATGTGAGGCAATCAATGTTTTGATATTGCAAATAATCCATCTTCTATTAAAAATATATTATTACATGTCTGGCCAATTTGGTATATTAAACACTGTTTCAACCTAACTATGGTTTCTTTACATCAAAATTTCGGGTTTTCTTATCTTTGTAGTATCTGAATTGCTATTTGTATCATGAAATTGCTATTTGTATCACAAAAAAAAAAATAATAATACAAAGACCAAAATGCCCTTATGATGGAACATTTGTAGAAAATACTAAGTACTGGACAAAAACGCACCAAAAATGCGTTTTTACCACACACATAAACGCATGAAAAAACGTTTTTTACATGTAAAAATTAAGTAAAATGACGTTTTTGATGATTGAAAACGTCAAAACTGAATGATTTTCGCTACACAAAACGCAACAAAAGTACGTTTTTTCTTCACAAAAAACGCCAAAATGGTGCGTTTATACCATGGATGAAACGTCAAAATGGGAAGTTTCCACCATGGTTCGCTCGTTAAAATGATGTGTTTTTGACTGTCAAAAACGCCAAAATGATGTGTTTTTGACTGTCAAAAACGTCAAAATGTTGTGTTTTTGACTGTCAAAAACGCCAAAATGATGTGTTTTTGACTGTCAAAAACGTCAAAATGATGTGTTTCCACCACGGTTCGCTCGTAAAAATGATGTATTTTTGACTGTCAAAATGGGAAGTTTCCACCACGGTTCGCTCGTAAAAATGATGTATTTTTGACTGTCAAAAACGTCAAAATGGGAAGTTTCCACCACGGTTCGCTCGTAAAAATGATGTATTTTTTACTGTCAAAAACGTCAAAATGAGAAGTTTTCACCATGGTTCGCTCGTAAAAATGATGTATTTTTGACATGTACAGAAGTTCAAAAACGTTTACATACATTCATGTGAATTGGAGGAAACACTTATACACAACAACTATCCAAAAAACAAATCCACACAAATTCTTAACTTAAAAAACATTCGTTATATGAAGTTATGCGCGAGTGGAGTTCACGAGAAAGAGCGACACGTGGCCGACGTGGCAGGTGCCGTTCAGGTTCATCCGGCAGCTCGACAGGTCGATCACACCGCATTCATACAGGTTTTGATGGTGGATCTCCATTAAGGACAGGTAAATAAGTCCTGTTAAGTTTTTCAAATAAATAAATTATGAAGGTTTGTTTATTTAATGAAACATATAATTACAATTTAAGCTACATCCATGCTTGTGAATTTAAGCTGATTTTTTTCACAAAGACAGTCTACCACGTCCCATAATACTAGCACCACGTCAAATAACACTAGCACCACGTCTAGATACGTCTACATCCATGTTTGTGAATTTAAGCTGATTTTTTTCACAAAAACTGTCTACCACGTCCCATAACACAAGCACCACGTCAAATAACACTAGCACCACGTCCAGATACGTCTACATCCATGTTTGTGAATTTAAGCTGATTTTTTTCACAAAGACAGTCTACCACGTCCCATAACACTAGCACCACGTCAAATAACACTAGCACCACGTCCAGATACGTCTACATCCATGTTTGTGAATTTAAGTTGATTTTTTTCACAAAGACAGTCTACCACGTCCCATAACACTAGCACCACGTCAAATAACACTAGCACCACGTCCAGATACGTCTACATCCATGCTTGTGAATTTAAGCTGATTTTTTTCACAAAGACAGTCTACCACGTCCCATAACACTAGCACCACGTCAAATAACACTAGCACCACGTCCAGATATATAAAATGACAGTCAAAAACACATCATTTTAACGAGCGAACCATGGTGGAAACTTCCCATTTTGACAGTCATAAACACATCATTTTGACGTTTTTGACAGTAAAAAACACAACATTTTGACGTTTTTGACAGTCAAAAACACATCATTTTGACGTTTTTGACAGTCAAAAACACAACATTTTGGCGTTTTTGACAGTCAAAAACACAACATTTTGGCGTTTTTTACAGTAAAAAACACATCATTTTGGCGTTTTTTACAGTCAAAAACACATCATTTTGGCGTTTTTGACAGTCAAAAACACAACATTTTGGCGTTTTTGACAGTCAAAAACACAACATTTTGGCGTTTTTGACAGTCAAAAACACAACATTTTGGCGTTTTTGACAGTCAAAAACACATCATTTTGGCGTTTTTGACAGTCAAAAACACATCATTTTGACGTTTTTGACAGTCAAAAACACATCATTTTGGCGTTTTTGACAGTCAAAAACACATCATTTTGACGTTTTTGATAGTCAAAAACACATCATTTTAACGAGCGAACCATGGTGGAAACTTCCCATTTTGACATTTTTTATAGCAAAAAACGCTCTCATTCAGCGTTTTTAACATAGGAAAACGCAATTTTGGCTAAATTTTGTATGTCCAAAACGTTTTTCCATTGCGTTTTGGAAGAGAAAAAAAACGCAATTTTGCCCCTTTTTTGACATAAAATTTGTCAATTTATCAAAAATTTTGTTCATAAGGGCATTTTGGTCTTTTTAATATTATTTTTATTTTTTTTTATGATACAAATAGCAAATTTGTGATACAAATAGCAAGTCCCTTGTAGTATTCTGGCAGTACCCCTCATTCTTTCCAGCGTCGCTACATTCAAAAGTATATTTCCACTGTCCCACTACTCTTCATTTTGGCTGCTTTAGCAAGACTGATAGGATAATAGGAATAGGAAAGCAGAGGCTTGTTGGGAGACTAATAGCAAAAATGGCCATGGATTTAGAAGGAACTCCATCTCAACTCGGCTATTTTATGCCTGCAGAATGGGATCTTCATTCCCGCTGCTGGATGGGTTGGCCGGTAACTGCTCTTCTCTCTATTTCTTGATTTTTTTCCCCTGCAGCCGATGTGCGTATTTTTTTAGTGCAGCCCACGTGAGTATTTTACCTTGTTGTTTTGATAAAATTTCGGAAAGATTTTTGCTTTGCCTAATCATCATCTTTCAAAAAGAAATTATTGGTTCAAGTTGCTTTTTTTGGATCGTCCACCTTTATGATTCGGATAGAAATGTTGTATCATGTAAAGGGCCTCCACAGATTGTCATCAGCTCTACAACTCTTGCTGCTTTGGGGATGCATTTATTAATTCTGTCTGGTGGTGGTTGTTTTCTTGTTCTGTCTAGTGGTGTACATTAAAGTTTAGTTTCTGAACTTGATCCTAACTTTTTGTATAAACTTCTAGTTATGGGAAGTTAATGGACAGAATGGAAATGTAGGTTGTGGTTTTATGTTCTTTATTTAAGGGTTGTGGGATTTGGATGCGCTAGTTGAAATTTCATATTCAGATGGTGTGCTTGAATTTGGGAAAGCAAGCTTATTTACATAACTAAGATCATAGCTATGCAAATTGGCCTCCCGTCTTTCATCTGACTTATTCTCAGTTATTCAGTTCCATGCAAATTGGAGATAGATTTGCGGTTTCTGTTTTCATTGTAATGATAATCTTGGCTTGTCATTGACTTGTAGGAACGTCCAGATAACTGGCGAGACAACGCAAAACATGGTCAGCGTATATTTGCCAAAGTGGCATCTGCAATATCAAGATTTGAACCCGTTACTGTCTGTGCTACTGCCTCCCAGGTTTATAACTATACTACCTGTTGAAACTTCAGTTTTGTATTGTTCATTAGTTTCTTAGAAACCTCTGGACAGGTGGCTGAAGCACGGTCTCAATTACCAGAAAATATAACAGTTATTGAGATGAGTCAGAATGATTCTTGGTTTCGTGATACTGGTCCAACTGTGAGTCTCTATTTCTCCCTTATTGCGTTTTATTGGATTTCCGAGAACTTTTGAGGAAAGTGATGTTCAATTTCTAAATTCTTAACTTTGATTCGTGTAGTTTGTTGTAGAAAGGAGGGATCTCAGTTCCAATAAGGTGCCAAAAATTGCAGGGATAGACTGGAAATTCAACAGCTGGGGGGGTATGTTTGCTGAAATTGTTGTTTATTTTGTCTCCTTTTAAGTCCTAAAGTAGTTTGAGCTTGGTTAAGTGATTAGAGTATTTGTTGTTAACACGAAAGTTGTACTAATATAGCAAATTTTTTATTCTCTATTGCATTGCTGACGGAACAATTTTTCCTACTAAATGCTTTCCTAGATACATTCTATGTTTTGGGGATGAACAATAATAAGATTTAGTTATATTGGTATAAGAACATGTGATTTTTGAATAGTGCATGCTGTAGGTTGTTAAATGTTAGATCTGGAGCTTTTTCCACTTGGAATTTTATCTTCTCCTTACCTTCTTCTGTTTTTCTTCTTTAGTTTCATTTATTAGCTGATGTAGGTACTCTTCATAATACTTTGTACACTTCTATTGAATATCCTGTGTTTTAGACGAATATTGCTTAAACTATCTGGATGGTAGTCTTGATGTGCTTGTTCTTTCATTCCTAGGTGTTGATGGGTGTTATACTGACTGGAGCCATGACCTTCTTGTAGCTACTAAGGTTAGTGAAATCCAATTTATGCATCTTCATCTGGAACTTTGTTAACCATGTGCTTATTTATATATATTGTTTTACCTATTGTACAACTCTTAAGATTCTGGCTGTGGCAAGGCTTCCCAAATTTTCTCATTCTATGGTACTTGAAGGGGGAAGCATTCATGTAGATGGACAAGGTGAGCTAGACGTATTCTTTCCATGCATAAAAATTTTCATTTCTCCTTCAAACTTTCAGTTGCCTTGCAAATTCATTAATAACCACCAGCAAAGGATTTTTTTTGTTGTGATTTGGAAGCTAATATCTCAGAAATCCATTAGTTTGCAAAACTTCAAAATAAACGTAATAAATTACATTTTGAAATGCCGTCCATTTTATGGGTCAAAGACTCAATGTCTTTCATTTGATCAATCTGAAAACAGTCAACAAATTGGCGAGTAAAGTCTACGTATTGCTTTGAAACTTGAACCAACTGAATTTTCATTTGTTAAAGGCATTAGCTCAGAGTTAATACCTACATAGACTTGGTACTGGTGACTAAAACTGGAAACCTAACCTTTGATTTGAGACAAACTAACAAGTAATCTTGCAGCCATATTTTCAACCACGTGCATTGTGCCAACAGTTATACTTCTGAACAAGCATTGTTAATCTGATACTGGTTTTGATTTTCCAGGAACTTGCCTTACAACTGAAGAGTGCCTTTTGAACAAAAATAGAAACCCGCATTTGACTAAGGAACAGATAGAAGATGAGCTAAAGGCATATCTTGGAGTCAGGAAAGTTATCTGGCTGCCTTGTGGATTATTTGGTTTGTCCAGCTTACTCTTCTTCTTGTCTACTATTTCTTATCTATATATTGAATCATGCTATTCACTGGAAACTCTCTAGCATTGGTTTAGATTGGGGTTCATTACTCTAATTCAAAACATGTCTAGTTTATAGGAATTGAGATGGAAGTTCACTGTGTTCAATAATACACTTTTTTTGTGTGTGTGGGCCTTCATTATCAGAATAATTGTCCTCTGTTTTGATGCCATATCTCTTTCCCCTCTGGGTTAGCTGCTTATTCAGCTTGAAGAATATTAGAACACCAAACTAGTAGGTGGTGGTTTAACTACAATAGCCTTCCTACATGTGAGTGGGATAATTTAAGTAGTATTTCCTCTGTCCAGTTGAAAATTTTTAATCATCTTCTCAATTTTCCAACTCTTTTTGGTTTCTGATAATTTTGATGTTTACTCTTCTATCTGAAGTTTAGAATTTTCTTTGCTCTTTGGGAAGTTACAGTCTTCATATAACTTATTTTCTCTGGTTTTCATCTTGGTCCTCTTCTCTTTAATCCACTAATTGATTGAGGAGTGGAGTTTAGCCTTAAAGTTCATTTATTTCAGGCGACGATGATACCAATGGTCATATTGATAACATGTGCTGCTTTGCCAAGCCTGGAGTTGTTTTATTGTCGTGGACGGATGATGATTCAGATCCTCAGTATGAGCGATCTGTGGAAGCCCTATCTGTCCTAAATAGTACAACTGATGCTAATGGTAGAAAATTACAAGTTATAAAACTTCATGTCCCTGGCCCACTTTATATGACTGATGATGAGGCTGCTGGATTTGTGCAAGTAAGTTCTACAACTCTTATATGGAAGTGTTTTATGGTTTTTTGACTGAGTATATATTGATTCAACTGAAACTAGGTAGTCTTTTCTTGTTTTTTTGAGGAGGAAACTCTTGATTGTGTAAGTAGTTATTCTTGACTTTCAGTTATTAATGATAGCTTTGCTAGGAGAAGAGAAATCAACCTACCACAATTTGCTTGAGTCATTCTAACTTTTTGTTGAGTCCAGGTTCACGGATAGTTTTTTAAGGATCCTACATTTGAAAATTTGAAAACTGTAGCACCTAATAAGTAAGATTCGAGGATCTAAGACCTAAATGCTCTAATCTTTTAGGTAGAGGTTTGGGTCTATCTACTTATTCGGCCTCTCTAGTTGTTATCTGTTTATTCATGAAGGGTGGAGATTTTTAAGGGTGCTTGTACCTAAGGGATTAAGGTTTTACGTTAGGGTTGATTTACACCAACTTATTGAGCCTCTGAAGTGGCCTCTTATGGCATTTCTACTCTTAGACAACAACTAAGCATTTGTCCCACTATGCATTTCTACTCTACATAGGAGCAAATAAAAATTTTCTTCTCTTGCTAACAGAGTGGTGAATCTAAGCCGAGACTACCCGGTACCAGGCTTGCTGCTTCTTATGTGAACTTCTACATTGCCAATGGAGCAATTATCACCCCACAATTTGGGGACAAAAAGTGGGATGATGAAGCTGTTCGGGTCCTGTCTCTGGCATTTCCGGAACATGAGGTGAGTAAGATAATTCAATCATTCTTATTCGTCGCCAAAGTTGCATGAAATCAACTATTTCAGTAACCTCAAAAATTCTTCTTGTGGATCAAATGGTCAATTCTATGTTCATACCTACAATGCAACTCAAATCATGAAGTTTCTTCAAACATTCTATACCTGATCTCTTAAGTTTTATCAGGTTGTTGGAATTGAAGGCGCAAGAGAGATAGTTTTGGGAGGTGGCAACATACATTGCATCACGCAGCAACAGCCATCTGGTCTCTGAGAAATGTGGAGAACATGCAGGGGTAAGTGCACAAACCATTGAAAAGTAATCCCCCATCTGTCCAGAAAAATAGTCATTTTCGTATTTACCGTTTTTAATATCACAAACATGATACGGAGACATTCATTTTCTCAGTTCTTCCATGTACTCTTTTTAGTCAACTTTCGAATCAGCCCCCCTTGAGGCCTTCATGATTACTATATCATCTTGAATTATGTCCTGAGAATATCTGAAAGCCTGTTATACTATATGGTTGTGATTGAGTGGACTTTGTTGCAGGTTTCTCTTGATAATGAAAATCTTGCTTCAGTTACAAGGCAGATACATATTACTTTTGGAAGAGAGATCACTGCCACTTGTTTTAGAAATCCCAAAGGGCTGTGTGCAAATTAAGGTTTAAACCCACGTGCTTACAATCCCAACACTATATTCTTTAGTAGATTATATACAGTTGCTTCAGTTAAAGAATTTATCTTTTTTTTGTTTGTTTTGTTTCTCATTGGCGGTTGCTTTTAACTCCCTCTATATGTTTACTGAATTTGTGAAAAAGTTGGCTCGGGATCTCCTGTTCCAGTTCTTGTTCTTGTGTCATCCAATAGAAAAAATGACGTTTTCATCAATTTTATCTCATTTACTCTTACCATCTTCCTTTCTTGTTTATATTTTTTCCATTTCTGTTTCCTTTTCTTCCTCCTTTCTTTCCTCTCAAACCTCATCTCCACTTCACTTCATTCGAATTTCTCATAGAGATTTTTTTTAATTTAATCCGAAACAAACAACTTAGGCTTTGGTTGCTGACAACAGATTATACATGAACAACTTTTGTTTGGTTTAATCCGAGATTGTTATGTTTAATCCAAAACAAACAATTTCGTGGGTACAGCTTGCAGGTACTGGATTTGGTGAAAAACTGTTTTTTTTATACTGTCTTGGTATTATCTCTTTTGGATTTATTTATTGGCTCTACACAATTTTTCTCTATTAAAGAGTTTTATGTTGCGTTGTCCTTAGATTTTCATACTATGCCCTGAATTATTTTGGTTCTTTTATTCCTTTGTTTTAGAAAAGATCCTTAATTTTTTATTTTTTTGTCCTTTTATCTTTAATTTTGATAAATGTTGAAATTTTGAAGAGATAGTGCAAATTATGATACATAGTATTCAATATAGGGGTGTAAACGAACAGAACAGCTCGGTCAAAGCTCGGCTCGAGCTTGGGTTGGCTAAAACCGAGCTCGAGTCGGCTTGTCTCACTGACGAGTCAAGTATCGAGCTGACCAAAAAAATGCTCGGTAGGCTACCTCGTCTCAGACAACAAGAACTACGTCTCAAAACACTAGAACAACGTCCAAAAACGTCTACATCCAGACATGTGAATTTAAACTGATTTTTTCACAAAACATCTCAACTCATCTCAGAAAAATTAGAACCACGTCCAAAAATGTCTACATCCATTCAAGTGAATTTTAACTGATTTTGTTTCACAAAAACAGTCTACCACGTCTCAAAACAACTAGAACCACGTCCAAAAACGTCAACATTCATACATGTGAATTTAAACTTATTTTTTCACAAAATATCTCACATCGTCTCAGAACAACTAGCATCACGTCCAAAAACGTATGAGGTGGACCAAAATGTGCATAATCTATTATCTAAGGGTTTTTATAAGATAAAACAAATAAAACGGCTATACAATTCTTAGAAATGATCATGATCTCATATCTAAGAGTTGTAATGAGATAAAATAAATAAAATGACCATTCAACTCTTAGAAATGTTCATGATCTCTGATCTAAGAGTTTTGTAAAGATAAAACAATTAAAATGACCATATAACCCTTAGAAATGTTCATAATCTTGTAAGTAGATGTTGTAATGAGATAAAACAAATAAAATGGCGATACAGCTCTTAGAAATAGTTTTTTGCAAAAATTATACCATGTACCATGCGTGTGAATTTAAACTGATTTGTTTCATAAAGACAGTTCACCACGTCTCAGAACAGCTAGCACCACGTCTCAAAGCACTAGAACCATGTCCAAAAACGTCTACATCCATGCATGTGAATTTAAACTGATTTTTTCACAAAACATCTCAACTCATCTCAGAACAACTAGAACCACGTCCAAAAACGTTTACATCCATTCATGTGAATTTTAACTGATTTTGTTTCACAAAGACAGTCTACCACGTCTCAGAACAACTGGAACCACGTCTCAAAAAACTAGCACCACGTCCAAAAACGTCAACATCCATACATGTGAATTTAAACTGATTTTTTTCACAAAACATCTCACCTCGTCTCAGAACAACTAGCAACACGTCCAAAAACGTTTGAGGTGGACCGAAATGTTCATAATCTCTTATCTAAGGGTTTTGATAAGATAAAACAAATAAAACGGCTATACAATTATTAGAACAACTAGCACCACGTCCAAAAACGTCTACATCCATGCATGTGAATTTAAACTGATTTTTTTCACAAAGACAGTCTACCACGTCTCAGAACAACTAGAACCACGTCTCAAACAACAAGCACCACGTCCAAAAAAGTCTACAATTAGACATGTGAATTTAAACTGATTTTTTCACAAAACATCTCACCTCGTCTCAGAACAACTAGCACCAAGTCCAAAAATGTCTACATCCAAGCATGTAATTTAAAATGCTTTTTTCACAATGACAGTCTACCACATCTCAGAACAAGTAGCACCTCGTCTCAAATAACTAGCACCACGTCCAAAAATGTCTACAAAAAATTCACAAATACAAACATCAAAGACATTGTTTCTCTACTAAATTCTATAAAATATACTGCAACGTCCAGTATAACAAACACAAAGTTAATTTTTTCACAAAAAAAGGGCAAATAGACGCGCAACGTCCACTATAATGGGTACCACATCCCGCTACGTCCACTATAATGGATACCACGTCCCGCTACATCCACTATAATGGGTACCACGTCCAGATACGTCCACTATAATGGGTATCACGTCCCACTACGTCCACTATAATAGGTACTACGTCCCGCTACGTCCAAAATACAAAGCAGCAACGTGACCTCGTCTCGTGACTCAGCCGAGTCATGAGCCGAGCTCGAGCAGGGCCGTGTTCAAGCTCGGCTCGACTCGATTACACCCCTAGTTTAATATACTTTATCTATTGAAATTATGTTTTTCTTTTGGATCTCTTTCTGGTGATATATTAAAGCATGAGTATGAATGTGATTTAGCAAAACTACTCCTGGTTTCTGTGAGTATTTTTATTATAACTACAAAGTGGGCATGAATCCAATTTATTTATCAGGATTAAAAGCTAAAAAACCATTGAATCCAATGTTAACAACTTCAAAACTACAGTGTCTGATAATTCTTACTGACTTGCAATACTACCTGTTAGATGATTACTAAACTGAAGTATGGAGGAAAGGACAAAAAAATGAGAATGTATACCATTAGTTAGTATTCCATCCTTGCAAATCTATTCTTATGATGTTTCTTGATTTATAGTTAATGATTAGGACATGAATTGCCGTTGTATCTCTTGATACTATCTTTTCCTTCTGCTTCTTGGCTTGGCTTGGCTTCTTACTTCCAATGAAGGAAGAGAGGGGTTAGTTGAATCCTTTGAATTGGTCAAATCAAAAATTGTAATTTCTCTTCTTGTTCTCTTAATCCTTTTTTATATGTATAGGAATTTCGATCACAAAGTAAAAAAATTAGAATCATACAAAGATAAAAGGTATTCTTGTCACTTGAAGACAAGTATTGTATACGGATTCAAGTACATGTTCAGCACTCTCATTAGGAAGTCATACATTCAACTTTCCAATTTGATTTCATGGACGTCAATTTACAATTTTTTCATTCCCTTTATCTTGGACAATATTGAAGATTTTGGTGCCAAGTTTGATCTATGTTCAGTCTCTTCAAAGTAAATTCCACTTTTGTTTTAGTTCAACAAACAAAATTCGGGTATTGCAAATCAATGTATAAGATGAATATTGCATATAATGACGGGCTAAATAATCACATAACAATAACTATAATAAAATTAAGGATTATGAGTTCGTGCATAAGTAACACAATATTACCAACGATACTATACAAGAGAAAAATGATATACACAAATTTGACTCATAGAAAAAAACAAAATTTCTCAACATTTACATATGTGGTACAAGGGGCATCCTACTCATAACATGATGGTAAACTCACAGGCCTGCCAGGAAGTAAATAGAGACAGGTTGAAAAGAATAAGTAATGAACAAGAATGTATAAATAGATTTGCAACGATAGAATCCAATTCCTACTAACTAATTGTGTACATTCTCATTTTTCTGTCCTTTCCTCTATACTTCAGTTTAGTAATCATTTTACCCGTAGTATTGCAAATTAAATAAGAAATCTAAATAAGACATAATTGAGTCACGAAAAAGGTTAAGAATTAACAGACACTATAGTGTTGAAGTTTTTAACATTGGATTCAATGATTTTTCAGCTTTTAATGTATCATAATTCGCACTACCTCTTCAAAATTTCAACATTATCAAAATTAAAGATAAAAAGACAAAAAAAAAAAAAAGGATCTTTTTCTAAAACAAATTAATAAAAGAACCAAAATAATTCAGGGCACAGTATGAAAATTTAAGGACAATGCAATATAAAACTCTCCAATGCCTAATAGGCAAAAATTTTGTAGAGTCAATAAATAAATCCAGAAGAGATAATATTAAAATAGTATAAACAGTAGACACATGTCTTTTTTTAATTGGGTGTCACAGAAACTGGAACTGGAGATTCCAAGCCGAAAAAGTTAGGTGTCAACTCAAGCCATTAGGTCATGATGGGGCGGGTTTGGAAATTCTTGTAAACTTTTATGTTTGAATATCAATTTTTGTAAAGCTAGGGACTAGAGAAGAAAAAGTAAATGAGAGTTGAATTTACTCCAACAAAAAAAAAAAAAAAAAAAGGGTTGAAACTTAATGCATTTGCCTAACAAGCTTAGCTAGATCTAGCTTGTTTATTAGTCAACTAGTCTGGTATTTGCCATTGAAGCCCAAAAAATATTTTTACCCTTTATATATTAGTCCCTCTTTTTAATAAAAATGTTTTTTAATTAAATTATTTTAATGGGATGGATCATTGAGTTTTATTAAGCACTTGATTTGTCAAATTTGACCCCACAAGATATCACAATCTTACCCAAATAAATAATCCAACTTATTGGTAACAACAAGCCTTCAATTCAAAATCATTCAAACTTTTTCTTATTTTCTTATTTTTTGTCTTAGCAATTCTCAACCAATAATTATTCTTCACACCAAATCAAATCCTTCTTATGAGAATCAAAGCTTGTTGGAAAAATAACAATAAATTTAATATTAGTTAAAAAATTGTAATATATATTTGATAAAAAAAATATAATATAGTAACTCTAAACTATTTTTATACTGTATATTCTAAACATGTATATCTATTATACAGTATAGACATCAGATCATAGAATAATAGACATCAGATCAAGAAAATAGAAGAAATCATATAGTAGAATTAAAACATAGTTAACAAGTGAGATCAGATCATGATTGTATAGACATCAGATCAGAGAATAATAGACATCAGATCAACAGACAATAGATATCAGATCAAGAAAATAGAAGAAATCATATAGTAGAACTAAAACATAGTTAACAAGGGAGATCAGATCATGATTGTATAGACATCAGATCAGAGAATAATAGACATCAGATCAACAGACAATAGATATCAGATCAAGAAAATAGAAGAAATCATATAGTAGAATTAAAACATAGTTAACAAGTGAGATCAGATCATGATTGTATAGACATCAGATCAGAGAATAATAGACATCAGATCAACAGACAATAGATATCAGATCAAGAAAATAGAAGAAATCATATAGTAGAACTAAAACATAGTTAACAAGGGAGATCAGATCATGATTGTATAGACATCAGATCAGAGAATAATAGACATCAGATCAACAGACAATAGATATCAGATCAAGAATATAAAAAGAAATCATACAATAAAATAAAAAAATAGCAAAAAATAACAAAAAAAAGGAAAGCACTGTAGCGCGCTTTTGAAGCGCGACTTAATTAAATCCCAAAACCCTTCCTTCCTTTCTCCCGCTCTGAAACTGAAAACCCAAAACCCTTCTTTCCTTCGTGGCTCTCAAACCGATTTCATCCCCACGATCTTCATCGTTCCATTAACAACATCAGATCTAAATTTCTAACCTCAAATACGTTCAGAGATCACTGCATTTCGATTTTCTGCTCTTCTTCCGGTTCAGAAAACACCATAGCCATCATCTGCGCGAAGAAAAAGCTTGCTGTTCAACTCAAACGCTAAAAAAAGTCTCCAAATCGGACGAAAAACTTGCTGTTTTTCTCAAACCAACGTTTTTCCTGCTTCGACATTTATCTACAGGTACAAAAACCTAATTTTATAACCGTTATTTTCTTTGAATAATTAGGGTTCTGATGTCTGTATTGTTTTAATCTGATATATGTTTTCGATTGATCTGATGTCTGTTTATGCTTTTAATTTTTCTATCTGATATAATTAGGGTTCGTTGATCTGATGTATATTATATGTTGCTCTGATCTCTGTATTATCGTAATATGATGTCTATTTTAGTTCATTGAAATATTTGCCTTCAATATTTTGTGACCTGATGTCTGTATTCTTTTTGTCTGATATATATTTTCAATTGACCTGATGTCTCTTATATGCTTTTAATTTTGTTTTAGTTCTTTGAAAAAAGTTTCTATCAAAATTACTAATCTGTTGACTGTATTATTTTGATCTGATATCTGTTTTGTTTTGATCTGATGTATGTATTTAGTTGATCTGATGTCTTCATTTTCTTTGATCTGATATAAGTTATATCCTGATTTGATTTATTTGTTCAATTTGTTTTCTTTCTGTGAAATGTTTTTCTTATAAAATAGTGATCTGATGTCCATTTTTTGTTGATCTGATGTGAGAATTAAGTTGATCTGATGTGTGTTTTTGCTTGATCTGATGTTTGTATTCAGTTGATCTGATCTCTGTGTTTTCGTGATCTGGTGTCTGCCATATGCTGATCTGATGTGTTCATGTTGCGATCTGATGTCTTATATCTACTGATCTGATATCTGTTTTCTTCTAATATGATATCAACTTATTTTTGCTTACATACTCTTACTGACATATTACAGGAAACAACAATTTAAACATAATGGCTGATAAAACCAACCAAGATAAACAAGTTATTCAAGCACAAGATGAGAGTTCAGATTTTCAAGAAACCCCTAGCAAGTCGTTACAACATACCTACAAACGTAAATCAGAAAAGAAAAGAACAGGAAGTAGTTCAACCATCCCAAAAGGAGCAAACAAGTAAAAGGATGAAACTACCTCTAAAGAAGAAGAAGACAAATGAAGAAATTCTTCAACAATTGCAGAAGAAGGATCTGCAGCAGAAGCAACAACAGAAAAAGACCAATGTTATGGTCAATAAGGAAAAGAAACAGGGCGATGTGGATGTCCACATCACAAAAAAACAGAAAAAAGATGATGATGATGATGGTGATGATGAGATGAACAAAAGATTCAGTTGCAGTACATCTCCAAACGGTATAAGTTTCGTGGTTTCTAGACTCTCAGAACCACAAAGAAATGCTGTGAGGGATATAGGCTTTGGCAGCTTCCTCAGTATCAACTACACCAGGATGCCAAACAAACTGGGACAATACCTGCTCAAAAAATTCAACTGTATCAAGTTGAGGCTGGAGCTGGAGCAAGATACAGTTATTCCCATTGCTGAAGAAGATGTGGAATTGGTTCTTGGCTTCCCAAGAGGTCCAATTGAAGTTGAAGAATACACAGCTGCTGAGTCAAAGGGTGAAGATTATGAGCAGCATGTCGAACAATACTGTCAAAGATTTGGCATGCCACCCACAAAAAGACCGACCATCAAGCAGCTTGAGCAGTACATTGTCAACCATCAGGATTACAGTGACATCAACTTCGTCCAGGATTTCCTTATCTACCTGGCCACCACGTTTCTTTACCATCATGGGAGCATCAACAACATCAGATATCGGCTCCTCAAATCCCTGAACAGCATTGATCAAATAAGGCAGCTGAACTGGTGTAGCTACACATTCAGGGCCTTAGTGGAATGCCAAGAGAAGTATTTCCACAAAGATGGCACAACATCAACAGCCTACAATGGACCACTCTCTTTTCTGATTGTAAGTCTCTCATCTTTCTTTTCTGTATTCATTTGATTACTGATCTGATGTCTGTATTGTTGTGATCTGATGTCTTTTATATGTTGATCTGATGTGTATATTTTCTGATCTGATGTCTGTTTTAGTTCAGTTAAATATTTCCTTTCAATAACTTGTGATCTGATGTTTGTATTCATATAATCTGATATTTGTTTCCTGTTGATCTGATGTCTGTTATATACTGTTAATTTTGTTTTATTTGTTTCAAATAATTTTCTATCAAAATTACTGATCTGATGTGGGTATTATTGAGATCTGATGTATGTTATATGCTGATCTGATGTGGGTATTATCTTGATCTGATGTTTTTTTTAGTTTGTGAAATGCTTTGCTAAAAATTTTATTTTCTTAACTCACAACTAACATATTTTCTTCAGCTATTCTATGTTGATAGGGTTGTGTATGGAATTCACAAAGATATTCCAAGAAACCTACCAACATTCACAAACTGGAGTCAGACTCAACTCTTTGAAAGAGCAAAACTCGAAGAGAAAAAGGGAGGACATGGTCAAGGCAGGATAAGAGAAAGGGCTACAGCCGAGGTGCATGTGGAAAAACAACAACATGCACATGCATCTGAAAAGCCTAGCAAATCAAAACAAGCTCCAACCACATCAAAAAGCAAGGTAAACTCTCTGATCTGATATCTTTCATTTGATGATCTGATGTATTTTTTTTTTTTTTTGATCTGATGTCCGATTGTTAAGTACATTTCATTTCTATAGTATGCTTTCTTTTATAGTTGTGATCTGATATGTGTTATATTATGATCTGATATCTGTTTTTTCATGATCTGATGTCTCTATAATGATTCTTTAATCACCCATTTTTTAATTATGTTTTCGTTCTGTAGTATACTTTCTTTCATAGTTCTGATCTGATATGTATTATATGCTGATCTGATGTCTATTTTACCGTAATCTGATTTATCTTTTTTATACTAATATGAAACAATCTAACTATAACAATTATCTTCCGCAACAGGATTTTGAAAATGCTGATGAAATGACTCAAACAGTGGTTGATTTGGCAAAGTCCATGATGGCTTTCATCAAAGCATGGCACAATGTTGGGGCAGCAAACAATCCAGAAGGTGCTGCAGCATTTGCCACAATAACAAGCACAGTGGAGGGGATTATCCGTGACTTGAGGGAGAAAAATACAACTCCTGAGCAACAAGGTCAATCCTCAAAATCCGCAACCGAAGAAAATGAACCAACACCATCACAGGATGCAAGGTTCTATGCGGCATGTGCCGAAATTGCGGATAAACTACAAGAGGATTACAACAAAATGCAGAAGAAATCCGCCACTGTACGCTTCGAAGATGATATGGATATGCCAAATTTCAACCTCATAACACCTTCAGGAGACAGCATTCATGAAGCAGAAGGAGAACAAACACAAGAAAATGTGGTGGAGCAAAAGGAAAAAGAACCTCAGACACCACATATCTCTCCAATAACCCTGGAACAAAAAGAAGTTGAACCAAAAGAAATGGAAATGGAAGAGAGCAGAACAAAGCTTAAGGAAGATCCAATTGCAAAGCAATTGGTGTATAGAATGTTACGAAAGGAGAATGAAAAACTGGATGTAGATGCAGAGAGTGGAAACAAGAAGAATGAAAAAGAAAAAGATAGGGAGGAAGAGAAGCCTGAAGAAACAGAAGCTACCAAAGAGAAAGAGAATGAGAAAGGGAAAGCTTCTCTACAAGATATAAATATTGAAAGAATGATGGAGGATGCAGTACTGCTTGCTACAAACCTCAATGCAATGATTTCAGAAGCAGATCAACCTCCAAAACAAGCCATGACTTCAAAAGATAATGAAGACATAGCAGAGCTCAAAACGTAAGTAAAAACACACTACAATCTGATATGATATCTTTAATTGAATAATTTGATATGTTATATCTACTGATATGAACTTTATTTCCAGCATGATCAATGAAGAGCCAGACAATGCTGAGGAAGATGTCATCTTGTCACCAAACTCAAGACATCGAGATAGACAACTCCCTGTACGTTTGAGATCAGAATTTTGGCTCAAGAAGCCTAAAACATTTTTGATGATCTCAAGGAGAGAGAAACTGTTCACTGATTATGCTTACCTAACAGGGACAAAAGAAAATAAAATCAATCAGCAGTAAGTTCTAATCTTGCCTTTTTGATCTGATATCTAATATCCAATGATGTGATGCCTACTGTCTTTGATATGATATGTGTAAAATGCATGATTTGATTCGTTCTAAAAAATGTATGATTTTTTTTATATTATTGATCTGATATAAATAGTCTTATGATCTGATGTCTATAGTCCTCTGATCTGATATAAATATTCTTCTGATCTGATGTCTATAGTCTTCTGATCTGATATCTACTGTCTTGTCATCTGATATCTGTTGGATAAATTGATCTGATATCTGTTATATGCTGTTATATGCTGACCTGCTGTTTACATTTTGTGATCTGATTTCTATTATATGCTGTAAATTTTGGGATTTCAACATACTTTTGTTAACATTATTTTGATTTACGCATACAGAGAAGTACTCTACTCCGATGGAAAATTTACATTAATGGATCGATCGGACTTCCTATCCATGCTTCCAGGAGTATGGATAACAAATTCGGTACTAAATGCATGGATCACACATATGAACTTCAAAGATCCAACAAGGTTGTTCATATCTGAACAATTTTGTGTAAGATATGAATCCCTTATAATTTTAATATGAAATTCATTTTCAAAAATATATACATGTTATTCCATCTGATATGAATTAAATTCATTATGTTTTCAGTTTGCAATAATGGAAGATACAAAAGAACAACGTCTGAAGTTCGTTGATTCAATGGATGATTACAACAATTTAAAGAAAAAACATGATGCTTCCAAGAAGTTAGGCATCACAATACCAAAACCAGCATTTCCTCACTATGAGGTTAAACCAGAGATTCTGGACAACATGAAAGATCAATTCATAGAAGATGTCACAAAAGCCAAAAGAAACATGGACACATTAAATGTAAAAATGGTAAGTGCAATTTTAATTCCTCTATTCAGTGAATTCAATATATAAAAATATCAACTTCTAATTAGTATTATACTTTGTGCAGATCTTTATCCCAATATTACAGCATGATCATTACTATACTTTGTGTATAAATGCAACGGCGAGAAAAGTAGTCGTACTTAATAACAAAATCCCAGAAAACACTTGGTACACTGCAATTCCCGAACTTATGGTAAGTACATGTCCCTTGATCTGATATCTTCTTTACCTTGATCTGATATATTCTTTACCTTGATCTGATGTCTTCTTTCCGATGATCTGATGTCTTTTTTACACTGATCTGATATGATTTTACACTAATCTGATATCTTCTTTCCCATGATCTGATGTATTCTTTCCCTTGATCTGATATCTTCTTTACCTTGATCTGATATATTCTTTACCTTGATCTGATGTCTTCTTTCCGATGATCTGATGTCTTTTTTACACTGATCTGATATGGTTTTACACTAATCTGATATCTTCTTTCCCATGATCTGATGTATTCTTTCCCTTGATCTGATGTATTTTTTACATTGATCTGATAATGTTTTACACTAATCTGATATCATCTTTTCAATAGTCTGATATATATGTTTTCTTCATTAATGCAGCTGCGGTATATTGTTGAGATAATAAAAGGGACATCAGCAGAAAAATTTTTTGGAAATCCCAAAGAATATAAAGTGGAGTATCCAAAACTGGACTGGCAAGATAACAAGAACTCCAATGATTGTGGCATTCTTACAATGAGACACATGGAGCTCTACAAAGGACAAACAACTCATACTTGGGATACAGAGCTCACAAGAGAAGCACGCAAGAGCAAAGCTGCTCTCAACAAGGCTCTACAGATTCTTAGGGTCAAGTATTCTTATAATATACTGGCTTCTCAAACAAATACAATGAAGGATGAGGTCAAATCCAAAATTGAGGAGTTTTATAGTACAAAATTGTAAAAAGTACTAGAGTCTAGTCTTATAGGACAATATTGATTCTAAATGAAAATGTACAGTTTTTTCTTAGATATTCTGAAACTGCAGAAATGATCTGATCTCAGCTTGCGGCTGGTCTGATGTGCACGGCATCTGATCTGATGTCGCGCTTCCTGAGATCTGCACCAGAAATGATCTGATCTCAGCTTGTGGTTGATCTGATGTGCGCGGCATTTGATCTGATGTCGCGTTTCCTGAGATCTGTACAGAAACAGTTTGAAGCGGTTATTAGTCTTGGTATATATATACTTGTACAGAAACAGTTGTAAGTAGTTTTGATAATAAAATTCAGAGAAAAGCTTTCACAAAATCTTTTGCTCATTCTTCTTCTGGAAACCGCTTTTCATGTAGTTTTTGCTACTTGTATGACATGTACTTTTCCTTCTCAAACTCCCGAGTGTATTGTCGAGAAATACCTTCAGTAGTGGTGGAAAAATACATATCATACAAGAGAGCAAAAACTACAGCAAAACTGTAATCTGAACTCTTATCCGATGACTACAGTAGTGGAGGAAATTTTGGGCTTGGTTTTTTTGCAAGGGAAGAAGAAAAGCAGAGGAAATGTTGTATGGACGTTGCCAGACATGGGTCTTGTTTATAGTAGAATTTTTGAAAGAGTTTATGTTGAAAGTACAAGGTTGGTTGGGCAATTAATATGAATGTAGTTGAAACTATTAATAAGTGGTTGAGGAAATTGAATGAAGTGATGAAGTGTTGTACCTTGGCGGGAGTTGTTTTTCAGAAGTGGCAGGAAGTTGTACGCTTACTCTGAACACAATAATGTATCAACTAACAACTAACACCTAATATAGTATCGCATTATTGATCTGATATCTATATTACTCTGATCTGATCTCCATATAATTCTGATCTGATATCTTTTATATGTTGATCTGATATTTTTATTTTCTGATCTGATGTCTGTTTATTTCAGATAAATAATTCCTTTCAATAGCTTGTGATCTGATGTTTGTATTCATTTGATCTGATATCTGTTTCCTGTTGTTCTGATGTCTGTTATAATTCTGATCTGATGTATATATTCCTCTTATCCGATGACTACATTCCTCTAATCTGATCTCTATACACATGTGATCTGATGTCTGTAACACTCTGATCTGATGTCTATATTTCTGTGATCTGATATCTTCTAGACTTTGTAATGAAACAACTAAGTACAGCAAGTCTTTTAATGTTTTGTATCAACTAAAAAAAAGAATTCATATAAACTACAACTACAACTACAACTTCTCCACAACAGGATTTACAAAATTACCATCAACAACAGGATTTTCAATCCCCATTGATGCGACCCGTTCTCTAGTACGCAATGCAAATGCTTCTGCTTTCTTCTTCTTCCCTCTTGCCCTATTGCACATTTTCTCCACAACGCTTTTTGGACGAATGTTTCTAACACCCTTTTCTCTTCTTCTCTTCGGATCTCTAATTTCAGCAATGTTTGAACCTTCTGCTTTTTCACCAACATAGGATGGACCAACCTCTGATTTAATAGAATCTCTAGCCAAATTGAAGTGTCTGTCAAGAATAGAACGTGCAACAGAACTAGACTGTGCATGTCTAATTAAATCCAAATATTTTCTGCTTGCTTCAACTCTCCAAACAGAATCTGAATGTTTCTCAATGCTACTTGATGGCAACAAATAATCTTCTTTCGAATAATAATCACAGCAACTTGCACTCTTAGTCCACCTTTTCAATACATACTTCTCAGGGATTCTCTACAGTATATAACATATATAAAGTTAAACATATCAGATCAACTAGCAACTAATATCATATCAACTAGCAACTAATATCAGATCAACCACATTACATAAAAAAAAAAATACTTAAAAAGGCAATAGATATCAGATCAACAGACAATAGACATCAGATCAAGAATATAAAAGAAATCACACAGTAGAACTAAAACATACTTAAAAAGGGAGATCAGATCAGGATTCTATAGACATCAGATCAGGGTATACTTGACATCAGATCACCAGAAAATAGATATCAGATCAAGAATATAAAGTTAAACATATCAGATCAACTAGCAACTAATATCATATCAACTAGCAACTAATATCAGATCAACCATATTACATAAAAAAAAAAAAAAACTCTGAAGTTGCAATAAATACGTACCGAGTAATTATTCAGATTTAGCACACGAAGAGCATGCGAGCATAACAACCCAGCCTCAGAAAAAAGATTACAAGTGCAGCTCACTGTATACTCATTCTCATCAAAACGAACTACGTGTCGAAACAAATCAAGTTTGGTACGCCAAACCTGATATTCATAAACACCATTATCGCTACTCGTCTGCAAGTGATTATAAGATAACATCTTGATATACAGCTCCTGAAATCTTACAAACACCTCTATCGTATAAATCTCAGCAGCATGTTGAAGCATTAATGAATCTCCAACAATAGGATCAACCCTTCCTCTACATCTAAAATCTTCTGCAATGCCATTGTTTCTCCACTCCGTCACAACATCAAGAAACTGCTGATAGAATTCACACAAAGTAGACGTTTTCGACAACTTCATTGAAACCGAACGATTGGTTGTCTCACATCTTTGGGAAGAAACTGCCCCTCCAGAAAAATATTGTTTACTGAATGCAGGGCACCACTTCTCTTTTATCTCATCTAATTTCTTCAACCAAGTGTTTCCTTTGCAATTGTAATCCTCCAACAAACTAATGGAATAAAAATGTAACTGATTAATATATCAGATCAATTCATAATAAAATATCAGATCAATTCATAACTAATATCAGATCAGCTTACAGCAAAAAAAAAAAAGTAGTATAATAATAATATATCAGATCAACACGAACTTCATATCAGATAAATACATAACTAATATCAGATCACCTAACAACTAATACAGAAAGAAAACACACACCTGTTCCAGAAGTGGTTAAATTCAGCTTCTGTGCAAACTTGATTAAGCAAGAATTGAAAAGCATCTGAAAATCCTTCTTTACTCATCAAATGAGGTATATTACTACGAGCATTCTTTGCAATGTGCCAAACACAAAGACGATGACGAACATTTGGAAAAACCACACGCACAGCAGCTGCCATCGAAAAATCCTGGTCTGTCATAAATGTCATTGGTTGCTTGTTCCCCATCGATCTCAAAAATGTACTAAACAACCAAATAAACGACTCCACCTTCTCATTTTTTATGAAACCTATACCAAACATAACATTACTACAATGGTTGTCCATACCAACAAAAGGTCCACAGATCATGTCGTATTTGTTTGTCCGATAAGTCGTATCATGAACCAACAAATCCCCAAATCTACTATAATCCTCCTTCATCTTCTGATCTCTCCAAAATACACTACATAATGAAGACTCCTCATCCAAATCAAAATCATAATAAAAGTCCTTCTCATCCGTAAATCTCTGTTTTAACATATTTATCAGTGCATTACTATCACACCCTTCAATCTTCCTCCTCTTCTCTTGTTCCAAATGATTATATACATCTCGCATGGTATAACCAACATTTGATGAACCTCCAGACTGAAAAATAATATCAGATCAAACAGAAAAATAATATCAGATCAACAGGAACATAATATCAGATCAACAGAAAGGAAATATCAGATCAACTCAAACGTAATATCAGATCAACTCAAACGTAATATCAGATCATAACAAGTATCACATTTATGTAGATTCATAAAAAATAATCTGAAAGTATAACTACCTCTTTGGACAATATATGATAACCATCCGTTACACGAACACCTGAACTTTTCAATTCCTCAAAATACTGCAATGCAGAATCATCAAACTTCCTCTGAGAACGTAAAAACTGCCTCTCAGCTACATGACACAATTCATGATTATGCTTCCTGAAATGCTTTTGGACAATCCAACTCCCATCTTCTCTTTTCTTAAATTCAATAAAAGCTTTACATCTAGATCGCATATCAACTTTCGTATAAATCTTCTTCAAATTCTCCTTGCATTGTTTAGCTCCTTCTCTATTACAAAGATATCTTCTCAAATACCTGATTCCAGTAGTTTTGTTTTTACGATCTTTACCTTTCCTCACACTAAATCCTAACCTAAAAGCATAATCATTATATAAATTGTATGCTGCATCTTCATTTTCAACCACTGATTTACACAGAGATTCCATAGATTCATCATCTGAACCTGTATAAAAAATGATAATATCATATTAGTTTAAACATAGTTGATCAGATAAGGATTATATAGACATCAGATCAGCGAATACTTGACATCAGATCAACAGACTATAGATATCAGATCAAGAATATAAAAGAAATCATACAATAGAAATAAAACATACTTTACAAGGGAGATCAGATCAGGATTATATAGACATCAGATCAGCTGATACTTGACATCAGATCAACAGACTATAGATATCAGATCAAGAATATAAAGAAATCATACAACAGCACTGAAACATACTTAACAAGGGAGATCAGATCAGGATTATATAGACATCAGATCAACGAATACTTAACATCATATCAAAAGACTATAGATATCAGATCAAGAATATAAAAGAAATCATACAACAGCACTGAAACATACTTAACAAGGGAGATCAGATCAGGATTATATAGACATCAGATCAACGAATACTTAACATCAGATCAACAGACTATAGATATCAGATCAAGAATATAAAAGAAATCATACAATAGCACTGACACATACTTAACAAGGGAGATCAGATCAGGATTATATAGACATCAGATCATAGAATACTTGACATCAGATCAATAGACTATAGATATCAGATCAAGAATATGAAAATATCGTACTGTAAAACTAATATCAGATCAACATAGAACTAATATCAGATCAATGAATAACTAATATCAGATCAATTCATAACTAATATCTCATCATGACTTACATTCCAACAGAGATACCGTTGATTCTTGCTGTTTATCAAAATCAAACAATTCAGGAGCATCTTCTTCGCGAATGAAATCAACTATACCACCCACCGTATCTTCCATTGAAATTTCTCCAATCCACAATGATCTATCAACAAAAAAAATAGACTTTAAGCAACAATTTTCGATCAAAAACAAAACGGTAAGAATAACAGAACCGTAGAAACAACAAATTCAAACACATAAATCAATCGAAAGGATCAAAACACAGGAATAAATATCTTAATTATCAAATTCGAAGCAAAAACTCCACAGAAAGATAAACAGAGCACAAACGGAAACAAACTAAGCGAAAAACGAAGACGAAAAACAGATAAACAACACATTTGTAAGCATAAATCAATCACAATCATACCGTAATCAAAATTGGAAGCAAAAGAATTCAAGCGAAAGACGGAGACGAAAAACGGCAACAAAAGACGAAGAAGAATATCGGCAACAAACTCCTGAAAAAAAGAAAAAAAAGAACCTTATATAGCTTAGGGTGGGAGTAAGGCGCGTGTCTAATTTTTTTTAAAAAAGAAACTACTAATAAAGTTGGGAGGCTAAAATAGAAACTACTACTATATTAGGGGTAGGAGTAAAATTGCATGGTGGTCCTATAGGACCACCATATAAATTACCACTATACATATATAGGCAATATAATCTCTAAGTAATATAACTCAAAAAAATATTTGGCATTATGTTTACTAATAATATAGCAAATTATGTTTTATAATTAAATTGAAACAAATCCTTTATAATATTTGAAAGCTTACAATCAATCATATTTGAATTCTTCATAATGAAAGGGGGAAATCAATTAAAATTTTTTATTTAATTTGGATCAACCATGAACTTGTAAAAGGAATCAAACCAATAGGGGAAACAAAAAACGAATCACACAAGGAAACTAAAAATAACAGCAAAACTCATCAACGCTTTATACAAGTTCACAACAGCAGAGCAGCACGAAGAACGTTAGAAAGAAAGGAGAGAGAGAAAAATTTGGGAGGAAACCAAAATCAGTGCTCATTTAATTAGAGATCTGAGGTGAAAAGGGGCCTTCTTTCTGCAATTCCCTGGTATAAAGGGAGTGGAGCAGACCACCTTAATCAGCAGGAAGGAGATATGGGATGCTCTTTTTCTGGTCTGAATGCTCTCTACGACGCCGTCAATGGCGGAGGAGATGTTTGGATCAATGAAAATCGCTTCAGGATCATCCGGCAGCTAGGCGAAGGTGGCTTTGCTTTTGTCTTTCTTGTTAAGGAAGTCCCTTCTACGGACCCCTCCAATGCTGGCTTCTCCCAAAAAATCAAGAATTCTGCTCATTTGTCTGGTATTTTTTTCTTCAATTTTCCTTCTGCAATGATGACATGGGATTGCCAAGTTGGGATCTTTTTTACTTTTCTAATGTGGGTTTGTTTATTTATTTATTTTGTTTCCTCTCTTCTGTTTTGTGGGTTTCCTGGGTTGATCTGAATAGTGTGGCACCCGCGATTTTGTCAAAATGAGGACCTGTTTGAAATTTCTTTTACCGGGTTTATGTTTATTGACAAGTGAAATTAGGCGAAAGGGATTAATTCGTGGAAGTTGATACGAGTTGTGTTATGATTTTTTAATTCGTGTTCTAAACTAGCAGTCTATGCACTAATTTGGTTGAAATGGTATTAAGTTGTTGCCCCTTCTGTGCCTACGCTGATTTTGTCTCTATTGATAACAGTTATTTTTTAAGGCTGTGGCTGGATATGACTAGTTCGTAGTGTAGTTTTCTACATTATTCTTGATTTGATGTTTGTATCTTGTTTGTTGAATAGACTTGGAATATCTTGTGTGTGTTGCATAGTCTCAGCCAATCTCTCTGTTAATAGTAATTTTTTTCATCAAAGTTTGTGAGACATGGTATGTGTTGCATTGTTTCAGCTAAGCTCTCTGTTGATAGTCATTGTTTTCATCACAGTTTGTGAGACATGAGCTTTTTATGGTTTGCAAAAAAGAAAGAAATGACACCCTGGGCGTTCGCTCTAATTCTCGAATTATTTGCCCTAATTTTCTCTATGAAGACAGAACTGGACAGAAAAACAGACTTCCAGCCTTGCAACTTCTAGAGTTTCAAAAGTGGTACTTGTTGTTTGTAGTCAACATTGTCATTCGGATTTCTTGATGTTCATTTTCTTTTCCTATTATGACGAGAAATTTGATGCTTTCGTTTGCCTTAGCAAGCTTCTGATTTGACCTATTAGTAATTGAAAAACTGAGCAGCAAATAGAGAAATAAAGATAGGATAATTAATTCTGATGTTAATTTCCACATTTATTTCTGCTGTAGAGGATGGAACTTACGCAATGAAAAAAGTTCTCATTCAGACTACTGAACAACTGGAGTTGGTGAGGGAGGAGATTCGAGTTTCGTCCCTGTTTACCCATCCCAATCTGCTTCCTCTCCTTGATCATGCTATCATTGCAGTCAAGGTGATTCTCAATGGAATTTATTTGTTATAATGTTATCTGCTGTTGTACATGACATTTGGTTAATTATTTCGGTGAATAATTTCCTGAAATTTCATCCTCTCACCGACTGCCAATCCCTGAGGTGGCCCTAGGTGTTCTATACTATGCTACTGGCAAGGTTTGTTGTTTGGAGACATATGTTGATTGTTATGTTAGTTCCATGGTTGGCAATCAAAGTTATGTAGCTATATGAAAAGAGAAAGGTTGGTTTATACTCCTGACCTCCAATAGTGTAGTCAAAATGTTATGACATTGAATCTTGTCGCACTTTTAAGGTATCTATAAGAACTAAAAGATCCTAATTGCAATTTTCACTGGAAAGAGACTGATATTGCCTGAAAGTTACACTGAGTTCACCTTTTGGATTTTGGAACATAAGTTCTACAAACAAGGCCGTCTTTGTTTTAACCTCTGAGAGTCATCAGGTGTTTGATTCACATTTGGAAGTGCAAAATGCCTTTTCATGTTGCTGGTTTGTTCATTAATGAAAAGAATCCAATCTTATGTGCTAGGGTACACCAGATCAATCTTGGAAACATGAAGCATATTTGCTATTTCCAGTCCATTTGGATGGGACATTACTGGACAATTCCAAAGCTATGATGGCTAAAAAGGAGTTCTTCTCTACCTCAGATGTCCTTGAAATCTTTCGCCAGGTGAATGGAAATGACAAACATCACCTGTACTTTTTCTATTATTCACACCTTGGATTTTGTATCAAATTTGCATATTTATTTTCTACATATCTTGCATATGTTGATTCCCCTTTATATAAGAGCAAGCTTAGTATTGACCTGTGTCATATTAACCGCTCAAGTGTGGGTTTATGATCTTGCTGGTCTAAACTTAAAAGATTTTTTTCAGGATTGTTTTAGCTTTTACTTTTGGAAATTTGATTTCATCGTAGCTGCACCTTGTTTGATGGACTTCTATTATGCAAATGAATTTATCTGCAAGAAAGGCTTGTTCTCAAAAGATTGTTGGTTTGTAGCTTTGTGCAGGATTGAAACATATGCACAATCTTGAACCTCCATATGCGCATAATGATGTTAAACCAGGTAACATTCTTTTGACGCATAGAAAAGGAAAATCACCTCTTGCAATCCTGATGGATTTTGGAAGTGCGCGTCCTGCCAGAAAACAGATTCGTTCTCGTTCTGAGGCTCTTCAATTGCAGGTGTGCTATTATTGTTACATTTACTTCTATCTAAAACATTTTATTGTTGGTTGACTTTCATTTAACATTCGATGGAAGTTTGGAGCACTATGTAATCTATTACACTTCTGATCTCTGTTTCTTGGTTGTATAGGAATGGTCATCTGAGCATTGCTCAGCCCCTTTCAGAGCTCCTGAGTTGTGGGATTGTCCCAGCCAGGCAGATATAGACGAAAGAACTGATATCTGGTCTCTGGGGTGCACTTTATATGCAATAATGTGAGGTTCTAACTCTTCGGCTTGGATAATAACAACATGCATTATCAAAACGTAGCTTCTCATTTCAAATAGTTTATACTGCTTGGTTGATCATCCATTTAGGAATATGATGACACTTGTCCTTTCATTGTTCTTGAATTCATCCCCATTTGATCACTGTCTGGCTATACAGGTACGGTGTGTCTCCATTTGAGTACGCACTTGGGGAATCTGGAGGAAGCTTACAGTTGGCCATTGTAAATGCTCAGATAAAATGGCCAACTGGACCTAATCCTCCATACCCCGAAGCTCTTCATCAATTTGTCACATGGATGCTTCAGCCGCAACCTACAATGCGCCCACGCATAGATGATATCGTTATACACGTTGACAAGTTGATCTCTAAGTTCTCTCAATGAAAGAAAATGGGGCAAGAATAGTGTGTTGGTGGTTTACGTTGCAGGTGCACATTCTACTGCTATATAGGCCTTGGCATGAGGGGTAATCAAAGTGCGGACGATACACAACTGTTGGCCGGTTTCCAATTTTCAGTTTCTTGGTTGAAATGTGATTAGAAGAATGATAAAGTTAATTAGTTAATGTTTCACGTATTGGTGGAGCTTTGGTTCTCTTTTTTCTTTATGTTATCATTGTGTAATAGTAGTTGATTGTACTGATACATACAAGTTTTATGACAGTAATTGATCTTATACTTGGTCAAATTGGATGCTCTGTTGATACCAAAATAAAATTTGAGCACACATCATGTTCACTTGTTTCTTCACTCCACCCTGCCACCACTATAAATCTCAATAATATACATAAGGATATTAACTATGTGATGCTGCTCATTAATGGCAATCCCAGGGAAGCATTACAAAAAATGTCCAGCTTTCCTAATTTGACAAGAGGTTTGTAGCCTGATGGTTGGCACCCCTCGCTTAAAACTAGTAGGTTTTGAGTTCGAGTCATCTTGATTTCGGCGCCTGCAGAAAAGAGAGCAAAAGAGCCATTGTCATTATGAGAATCAGATTCCAAACTGAGGCTTAGCTAACCTAGAATTGATAGCAAAACAACACACCTTAACTTCCTCGAATGGATTCAATGTCCCTGTCTAGTTAGCTATCCATCAGTTCCGGTGTTCATCCTCATCTTCAGAATCTACAAAGAACAGATGTTCAGTACGTCTTTAGTTTGAAACCAGGAAGAAGAGCTGGGCATCTGTCTGCATTTATCCGTCGCCACTCACCTGATCGCGCATCGTTGCCGATCTGCCCTTTTGCTTTAATTTGTGCAATTGTCATTTTCAAAAGTATTTTCCCCCAGTACAAGTGCAGACCAAGCAAGCCGAAAAGCAGAGCATTAAACACACAATAAAGAATGGTTTCCTCTGTAGTTTTGTTATCCTTCCCCAATATGGTAAGAACTTCATAACTGTGAGTTTTAAAGATGGTCAGGAGAAAGAACCAAACTGTTAAGTTAAATCCTTGGACAATATGAAGCCATTCTGCAGAAACTGTAATTAACTCACCTTGTGCTCCTAAGTACCCAAAAGGGATAAAATCCAAGCCGAAGAATCCACCAAGAAAGCGCAAACATGGCGAATAAACAGTTAGCTAGGCTTTGAAAGCCACTGTATTTCGACATCTTGGCTGTTTCAAGAAACACATCACTTCCTTCATGCAGTGCTAAAATAACTGCTCCAACACTACCACACCTGCAGAATTTCCAAGAATACGCCAAATTCACTTCAAGAAATAATCCCAAAAAAGACAGTAACTCAAGAAAGATGGTTTAGATTTTTTGCCTGAATATATACGAAAGAACGATCAAAATCACAGTTGCAACATGATGAGCCAACAGGGCTATAAAATCAGAGCGTCTTATGTCGAAGAAAAGCACTGCGAAGATGGCATAAGTGTAGAATCCTCCACAGTACATGTACAAGAGCTTGAGCTTAAACCTGAGCATTATTAGCCAATCAAGGGATTAATTTGAGCACATAATTTATTTATTCTGATCAAAATTTAATCATACAGTAAGGAACCTTACTTCATCTTTTGATCTGGCCAAACTTGACCTTCAGGCCCTGTCCAGAAATATCTTGTGTTGCTAAACCATGGCTCATTGTATATAACCAAAATCGCCAGAATTTCAGCGGATAGAGAGTAAACTGTCTTCCATGCACATTCTTTGAACTTATTGATCCTTCTCGTCTTTGAACTTGGCTTCAACTTAGCGCCATCCTTCTCGTTCCCGAACATCAGCCGTTCTGCCAATTTCTGCATCAAGAAGATGAAAAGGAGTTGAGGTAATATAGAACCTAGAAAACGGCAAGAACATCCTCAAATGAAGCAATGAACAATGCCCGAATGATGTTAGCCATTTTTCCCGAGAGAATCCCACAATTACGGAGGGAAAAATGATTCAAAGGAAAACCTTAAAAAGAAAAAAAAAAAAGAAAGAAAGAAAGAGATGAAAGATAGGTACCTCAAAGACCAATTTGTCTAAAACAAACCGAAGAAATGGAAAAAAGAGAACAAAGAATGGGAGGACAACAAGAAGATCTTGGTAGTGAGGATAGGATTCTTGATTCCAACCAACATGATCAAAATTTCTTCCAGAGAAAAAATGAAGAAAATCCATCTCCAAGAAATGCAAACTATTCAAAAAAGCTTATGAATAATCAAAGATGTGATGATAGATTCCTATATAGTAACTGGAAAGCCGAAATCACAAAAGAAATTTCTCATCTTTTTTTTTTTTTTGGTCTCTGGAAGAATGAAGTCCAAACAAAAAGTATTCAACTTTGGCGGGCTCTAGCCATTTCTAATGAAGAAGACAATACAACTTCAAATTTGGAGCAACGCAGAGAAAATTCAATCTAAGGAAGACACCAAATTCCGGATTCAAAAACCATCTGTCTGGTGAGAAGGAATAATGGTATCGTACGGATACTGTTCTTCAAACACTAATTCTTGTTAGCGAATGGCATATTTAACCTTTTGCTATTTACATATTCTTTTTTTAAAAAATAGTTTTTTTTATTATAATATTTTCATTTAGTAAATAAAATTATTAATTATTTTACACCAAATATATTATTAAAAAAGTCCCCTTGAAATCTTTAAAACTATGAGAACAGTGTTATAACTTATAAGTTGATTTGTAATAAAATATTTTAAGAATAGAAAAAAGTAAAAATAAAAGCTTCATAAACTTAAAAGTATCAAAATAATCTACAACATTAATTGATTGGAGAAAAGCTACAATCGAGAAAGAAGAAATTACGAGTTAGAATATTCTTTTTAGATATTTTATCACCAAATTTAACATACTATTTTAAACTGGAAAAAGAATTAGTTTGGCGTAAGAAAAGAAAAACAAAAATACTATTTTTCTCACTCCATTTTATTTGTCACACCACTATTTTATCTCTTCTTTTTACTTATCATGTCCTTCCATTAAAAAAATAAAATAATTTAAAGGGCAGACTAAATAAAATGGGACAAAAAATAACACTTCTTTAAATTGGGTAGGAATAGCTAAAATGAAGAAACATTTTTTTTTTTTTTTTTCTTTTGCATCATAGGATAGGAAGTGCATCAAATTCTGTCGACACCCAAGAAATTTCTTCCAGCTTGAGCGCCACCAAAATTTCATTCATTTGACTTTCTAGTGCTTGATATATTCGTTGACTTTCTAATCAGTCGTGATATATTAGTGGTCAATTGTTTTTCCATTCACGTGTAACAGTAGGAATTAGCAGGGGGAGTCGTGGGTTTGATAGGCTTAAACGTAAAATATAGTACAAATTAATAATTGCGATTTAATTTTTTTAAATCAAGTTGTCTAAATAAATATACGAAATCAAATTGGTTAAATCGATTCGATTTAAAGTTATTTTATGCTTTTTAAAAAATAATAAATTCACAACATAAAATATTTACAAATTTCTCATTATGCAACTTCACAACTATATATACTTTCAATGATCTCTAAAAATTAAAATTAATTTTCTTTTAATGATTGACCACGATGGGTCGCGATCCTTATATAGGCAACAATTGAGGAGGAGGAGGATGACAGACGACATCAATGAAGAAAGAAAAAAAACATCCGACAATAGAATAAAAAAACGAGAGTGAAATAAATTTAAGTGAATAAAAATTAAAATAAAATAAATATCTATATATATATATGGTTGGTCTGACCGAAACGGTCGGTTTCACCATTGAAACTGTTGGCCAAACTAATTCTTCCGGTTTGAAAATTTTCAATCAATAAAATTTATATAAAATTTGAAACTGACTGAACCGGCCAGTTTTGATAAGTTTACATGGTTTCTACCAAATCACTTACACCCCCATAAGAATTAGAGCTCTAATGTTAAAACGTTCTGCGTTTAATAGATTGAGTGTTGATTAGTAGAAGGAGTCCGTTGGTAGACGCACACTGGTAACTACAACGCTCAAGAACTGCTAGACAACAAACATTGAAACAATTAGATTAAAATGCGGGTAGAGTCTTGTCTCAATAAACCATCGGCCTCCCTCGTAAGGACAAATTATACCATGTACCTAGTATATATATATTACTATATTTAAAATATAAAATGATGATTATTCAATGTAAATATTAATTCAAAATTAAAAAATTGATGAATATAATACATGTACACTAGGTGCATAGTATAATTTGCCCCGGGGTCCACCATATAATAGTTTAAACGTTTAATATAGTTGAAAAGGAAAAGTGATTTTAATAATATTTTAAAAAACTTGGTAATACTATTAGACCATCATGACCTCTTTTCACTATTTTATCTGTATTTTTTTTTCACCGTCTTTCGTTCCCTAATAAATTTTAACTTGGACTACAAATTGATATCACCGTCTTTCATATTTCTTCCTGTTGCCCCCGTTTTCCTCAATTTGGTAACATTTGAAAAATGAAAAATTGATATGTATATATATATATATTATGTTTTGTAAAACCTATTCGAGTTGGAAATTAAGTGAAAATTTTTATTCTAATTACCCTAACTGAACTCCCATTTGAGTTAGAAACTACGTGGGAGTTCTTGTTCTAGTTGATATGACTGAACTCTCATAGAGAATTTAAACGCTAATCTAACTAATTTATTTGTGCAAATCTTTCCTTCCTTTATGTTGAGATTTCTTAATTTTTTTGTAAAGATTTTTGGATCTGTTTAACAATATTTTTATGTAATTTATTATTCTCCCTCGTGTTTGTTATCCTATGCACCACATTTATACTGTCCAATTCCTAGAATACTTTCATGTAATCTTGTTGCCAAGCAAATCTTAATTCATTAAAACCCTTATAACTATAAAAAATATCGAACAATCTCCTAAATTGACTGAAAAATCTCCTAATTATCTGTCATATTGGTTCCTCGCTAAGACCGTTGTCATCGCATTTGATGAGGCGTTGTTGGAAGCGCCATCAACATTAATTTTGATCGAATTCTCGGCTGGAGAAGTCATTGAATCAACAATGATAAAAAAAAATCGGCACATTGTGTAATGTGGTGATGATTGTCATCACGATAGTAGCACAACTCCACCAACGATCGTGAGTTTTCCTACAAAATTTTCATATGTGTGACCTATTGATAGTGAAGCCCAAGCCGTGACATGTCCTTATTGTCGTCCAAGCCCAAAGCTTATTCTTAAGAAACTCATAATAATCCCAACCGCCGCATCATCTTTTTTCTTAAATAATTACTGTATAAAGGACTCGACGTTTTCATTTTTTATTTCTTCTGTGTCTGACGTCCAGTGGTGAGGCCCTCGAGAACAACCGGTATAACAACTTCGAATTTATAATTGCAATTTCCACATGTTTTTAAATAATAATATTTTACTATACTCAATCCCAATTATTGTTCTGAGACAGAATGAGTGTATAAATACACCTATGTTTACACCTATGTTTACTAAATTACTACGGCATGATTCAGCTTAATCTATTCGCAAGTTGACATTGTTGTTTCCATTCCCGTTCAAACTTCTGTTGCAATGGCAGGAATTAATGAGCATGTAAAGCTTCTTGGTCATCGTTCAAGCCCGTTCGTGAATCGGGTTCAATTTGCTCTCAATCTTAAATCAGTAAACTATGAGTTCATTCTGGAGAATTTTTTTGAAAAAAGCGAGTTACTTCAAAGATGTAACCCAGTTTACAAGAAGGTCCCGGTTCTCATCCATGGTGATAAACTCATATGTGAGTCACTTGTGATCTTGGAATATATTGACGAGATCTGGTCAGATGGTCCCTCTATCCTCCCATACGATCCTTATCATCGTTCTGCTTCTCGTTTTTGGGCAGCTTATGTTGATGGCAAGGTACTCTTTTTTTTTTTTTTTTTTTGGTTGGAATCTAATCTTAGTAGAGTTCTCTCCTCCGCACGAGCATCCCACCCATAATCAATTGGCTTGAATTATTTATATTAGATACAAGTATTGGGATTTAGATACAAGTATTGGGATTGGGGTAATCTTAACAAACCTGCCAATATCTCTGCAAATCGTTAGCTTTTAACATGAGCCATCAACCAACAACTATGATAAATAGAAATGGAATTATCAAACTCAAATCGCTCGACTATTATTCGTTTCTGCTGATGATGTGATATTGATTCGTGCAGTTGGTAACGATGTTGCCGGAGCTAAGGCTTGCAAAAGAAGAGTCAAAGACAAGTGTATTAGAGAAAGCGTTTGAAGCTTTAACATTATTGGAGGAAGTATTTCTAAAATTCAGTTGTAGTAGCGTGAAGGGCTTATTCTTTGGTGGAGATAACATAGGGTACCTTGACATGGTTCTGGGCAGCTATCTGGGGTGGGTAATGTAAATTTTAACATGATAAGAACATCATAATAATCATGTCAATTAGGATCTTGAATATAATAATAACCACATAGATAAAGCACATAAAACATACCTTAATGCGGAATTCGTCATTATCAAAAGATCACCAGATATACAGGAAACCAGATCTGCAGCAGGATCGCAATAATCCCTATAAACTAGTTTCTCCACCTTGACCCTCTTAAGCGGTAGATAGCCAGATGGAGAGGCAACTTTATTCTACCCACACATATAATAGTGTTGTGTGTTAATTAATTAGGGCAGGGAGAGGACTAGTTTATATACCCACAATCTTTAATCTAGTACGTCCATCGAATACTAGTTTAACGGTCCAGATTTAATCATAATATTAAACTGATTAGGAAACCTAAACCAACTTAATTGGGCTTATTAAAGATATGGGTCATAACATCCATGCCATATTCTTACATTCTCCCACTTGGCCGGATGTTCCACAATTCCGTTTAATAGTATAACATAAGGCTAGCAAGATTAAATCTGTTAACCATTAACATCATTAACACCTTAACATAACAAACCACATAATGTGAGTTATGGCGGTCATACACAGTATAGTCATATACTCCCTTCCACACACCACAACATTAAGGGCTTATCATGTCAGGTTCATAAATTGTATATAAACAACATACAGTCCACATACTGTTATGAAAAGTCATACAAATTTCTTATTCAACCAATCATGCATGCATAAGCATATAGAATAAGAAATAGAAAATCAGAAACAATTTATTATTGAGTTCAAGAGTGTAGAACATCATCGTCATTAATACAACCAAAGCTCATCATAAGCACGTGTTTAAAAGCCTTTAGTTGTAAACCCTTAGTTAGAATCTGCAATCATGAGATTCAACATAATATGTTCTAAATAACACTCATTGTTTCTGAATATCTTCTTTAACGATAAAGAACTTAAAATACATATGTTTTTCACATTAGGAACATTTATCGTCTTTTAAAAAGATAATTACTGCAACATTATCATAAATTTTCAACGGCTTGCGTACAGTGTCGACAACTCCAAGCCTTGAAATCAAAGTTTTGCAGCCATAATGCAACAACAGTAGCCACATAACAAGCTACAACTTTTATTTCATAATGGATGCAGTAATGACAGATTGTTTGGTACTATCATAAGATTGCTCTTTCAATTAAGAAGAACAAATAGCCAAACATAAACTTTCAACTGTCAATCATCCATTAAATTATGAATTTAAATATCCAATCATATAATTGATTAGATAACTTACAAGTAAGCATATAATCCTTTGTTCATTCTTAGAAAGGATTTCTTTAGTCTTACTCAACAAAATCAAATCATTAGCAACAAACAAAATATTGTCAATATATAAAATCACAATTATAAACATACTCCCACTGATTCTCGACAACTACACTGATCAACAGTAATTTCCTTAAAACCAAGAAGCAATGATATTATTAGACATAATATATCATTGAGCGAAAGCTTGTTTTAAGTTCATATATTGACTTCATTAGTTTACACACAATTTCTGTATGCTCAATGAAAAAACTTTAGGTTGATCCATATGAACTTCTTTATTAAGATCCTCGTTCAAAATGTTGTTTTCACATTCATATAATGTAACTCTAAAACAAATTGAGTCACTGAAATCAAATATCTCAATAAATCATTCTTTGAGATAAGTTAAAAGTCTCTTTCTAACCAATGCCATTTTTTCTGAGTGTAATCTTTGACTGCAAGTCTAATTTTACATCCTTCGACATTGCCATTCGAGTTGTGTCATGATCTTAATGAACCATTTCACCCAACTCATTCAAAACTTTCTAGCAAGTCTACAAGATCACAGACATCGATATGAGTCATTGATTTCAACTCTTAGTTCACAACATCAATTCACATTCCAGACTTATTACTTCCTATGGTTTGTGAAAACAAACAGAATTATCAATGCCATAATCAAATCTAACTTTGCAAATAAACTACATAATCATTGGAAATAACTTACATTCTAACCCTTACAGGTTTATTAAAGTTACTCCAACAAGTTTACTTACTTGCTTTGGTGATAAGTGAGGTTCTCATGGGTACTTTTCCATTATTCAAATGTTGTTCTTGATTATTCTAATCCAACAATAAATGAACAACACTTGAAATAGTCATGAATTCAGGAACATTTATGGGTAATGAGACATTAACCCTTTCATTAATATTCACAACTTGATTTTCAGTACTCCCACTAACTTTATCTTTCTCTAAAATTTTGGCATGCCTACTTTAACAATTTTAGAACTATGGTTTGGATAACAAACTCTATACCCTTTGGAGTTCTCTAGGTCACCAATAAAGTAGCCTTTAAACGTTCGAGAATCCAATTTTCTTTCATGTAGATTATAGATGCGTGATTCTGTTAGACAACCCCAAACATACAGGTGTCTTAAACTAAATTTCCTTTCAGTTCATAATTCAAGAGGAATATTGAAACTGACATACCAGAAACCTTGTTTAACAGATACACGACAATTCTAAATACATACATCTACAAAGCTTTGGGTGAAGGAATTACCTATTATACTCCTAACCATATTCATTATGTTCTATTTTACCTTCTGACATAGTGTATTGTACACATATGCCTTAACTTTCGAGGAACTTAGTAAATGGACCAGGATCCTGTTCAAATTCATAATATTTTTTATAAGACTTACCACATCTATCAATCTTAAAATTTTCACTTTTCTATCTAATTGCATCTCAACCTCTCTTACAAATACCTTAAAGGCATTTCTCGATTGAAATTTTCCATGAACCAAATAGATATATCCATATAGTGAAAACCATTTATATAGGTGATAAACTATTTTTATCTACAAAAAAACCAGAATATCATAAGGTCCACAAATATTAGTGTGTATTATTTCAAGAAGTTGACTGCTTCTTGTGGCTCCTTTCTTGTTATGTGTGGTTTGCTTACCCTTAATACATTCCACACATAAGTCAATATCAGTAAAATTTAGATTCATTAGAATCTCATTCTTTACTAATCTCTTGAACTTTCTTTAGATGTATGACCCAAACATTTATGCCACTATTAAGCAAAATTTTTCATTCATCAAACTACTGTACTTTATTCCAATAATTTTGTTAACAATGAATAGGGATTTTGGAACTATCAAGTTTCAATTTATATAAGCCATTAAAACATACTATGGCCGATAAATAAATTATCTTTATATAAATCAAAACAACATTCCAACCAAAAACTTAATATTTAAATCATAAGAAATCCCTACATAATACGAGAACTAAAAGTAGTCGTATCATAGTCAAACCACCAAGTATAAGAGGAAACTTTAGATAAATTTGATTCAAAGCATACATAAACATAATGTATACTTTTATATCTGAATTAATACTTATTTTAAAGACAATCATTCTGACAACGTCATTCCTTTTGTAGGCGTGACATTTATCTATCTTTTGTTCCTCTCTTTCATCATTATCAACCTATAAAACTTAAGTAGGTTGTTTCTGCTTAAAAATCTTGGCTTTTGGTTTGATTTTTATTTTCAACTTCTTATCCACTAGATTAATGGAATGAACTCCCATTTTCTTCGCTTCCTATAAACTTAATAGAAAGTTCATTAATGTTCCACTTATCCTTTGATGTGTTATTATTGATGTGAAACAATTCACAATAGGAAGTAAGTTCATAATGAGTCATTCACATTTATTCATAATATCTTTAGTTTTGTTACAACAATAATCATGTTTAGGACAATAACCATATGCTCTTTGATTATCAACTTTCATGTTCATGAGCTCAATCATTCATTCCTATACACACACATTATTGTATAACAAAATTTCTTATCCTCATCCTTAAGAAAATCATTTAGCATTCTGATTTTCACTTCTAGGAAAAGTTAACTTAATGCTGCTAATAATTTGTAATTTGTATAGATTAATAATAATAATAATCTATTGACAATAAAAAATAAATGCTCACTAATTAAAAAATAATTCAGATACAAAACACATTCGTGAAATATTATTAATTTCCTTTGGGAAATACAACAATATATCTATCATCATAATTTGAATGCTATTTGAACTTTATAAAAAAATTAAATTAACTTCATAAATATATAGTATCTTTGGACAACTATATATATATTTCGTTTATATGTATTGGTTATAGAACATTGATTTTCCTTTGGGTAAAATCCATAATTTCTATCAACCAATAAATTTCATAAGGCATCCAATAGTACATAAGATTATATGACTATACATTCAAAATTAATTTGGTCACTTTGGTGACTTACAAATTAACTTTATCTAAATGTCATATAATAAAATAGATATGGCATTACATAAAACATATGAAATTATATGGCCACATTCAAAATTAATTTGGCCACTTTGGTGACTAACAAATTAACCTTATCTAAATGCCATATAATAATTTATGGAATCACTTAAGTTCATAAGATTATATGACCACATTCAAAATTAATTTGGTCACTTTGGTGACTGACAAATTAACTTTATCTTAATGTCATATAATTGAACAATTCTAACACTCATAAAATACATTAAATTATATGACCACTATCAAAATTAATTTGGTCACTTTGGTGACTAACAAATTAACTTACACTAAATGTCATATAATTAAAACGATCATTGTATTTTATAAATTAAATAAATTATATGACTAAACATACTAAATTAATTTGGTCACTTTGGTGACAAACAAATTAATTTTCACTTAATGTCATATAATTAAAAACAATTATAGAATTCCATAGATTATAAAATTATATGATTACATTCAAAATTAATTAATCTAATCACTTTGGTGATTGACAAATTAATTTTCACCTTAATATCATATAATATGCCATAAAACACACTACATTACAAAATTAATTTAGTCACTTTAATGACTAGCAAATTAATTTTTACATAATATCATATAATAAAATATTTAGTGATTCTTTTAACATTAATAGAATCAAAACCTTGATTTATCAGAATCAAAAAACAAAGACCTTAATTTATCGTTCAAAACTAACGCCCCGCATGAAAGAACCATAAGCCATAATTATATTAACATCAATCAGAAAACGGAGAAAAACACTCCAGCCCTCGTATAAAAGCACAACGGCTCAATTAAACATACGGCTTCTCTTTATATACGTAATTTATATATATAACTCCAGTCACTTAGCAATTAAACCATACGCCTTTACAACTTAATTATACGAGTAACCATGTAAGGCTAGAAGCGGCGGCGGTAGGCATAAGTAATATGTAAAAGCAAGAAGCGGCGGCGGCAATTGTAACTCTTATTAAACAATTATAACTAGCAGGTTAATTGCTTAGTACTTTAACGAACAATTGATTTGTTGCAACATCAATTCATGATTAATTAATTTATAATTTAATTAATCTAAAATCTATGAATTATTATCTATTCAAAACTCAGGCTCTGATACCACATGTAAATTTTAACATGATAAGAACATCATAATAATCATGTCAATTAGGATCTTGAATATAATAATAACCACATAGATAAAGCACATAAAACATACCTTAATGCGGAATTCGTCATTATCAAAAGATCACCAGATATACAGGAAACCAGATCTGCAGCAGGATCGCAATAATCCCTATAAACTAGTTTCTCCACCTTGACCCTCTTAAGCGGTAGATAGCCAGATGGAGAGGCAACTTTATTCTACCCACACATATAATAGTGTTGTGTGTTAATTAATTAGGGCAGGGAGAGGACTAGTTTATATACCCACAATCTTTAATCTAGTACGTCCATCGAATACTAGTTTAACGGTCCAGATTTAATCATAATATTAAACTGATTAGGAAACCTAAACCAACTTAATTGGGCTTATTAAAGATATGGGTCATAACATCCATGCCATATTCTTACAGGTAAAACTTGTAGAAACCATTACAAATCTGAAAATACTTGAAGAAACGAAAATCCCAGTTCTTGTGGAATGGGCTGAGAGGTTTACCTCGCACCAAGCTGTCAGGGGAATTCTTATGGAGCCAGAGGAACTCTTTCCGGTTCTTCAACAGAGGCTAGCCCGGGAGGCTGCAAATTCATCCTCAGAATGACAACACTATTATGTGTGTAGCACCCTTCCTTCTATTAAATCATATTAAACTAAAGTAAATTTCAAAATTTGTCCTAATACTCTATAAAAATTGACTTTAATCATCTCTTACCCTGCATTTCTTTCACGACTTTATGATCTTAGGTGAGAAGTGTCAACCACTAACTATCCAAATTGATTTTTAATATACAAATATATATTCTAACTAAATTTTAAATATTTCCCTCTCATACGTCTCTATCAAACTATCTGTCAATTCAACTACACAAACTAAAGTTCATCACTTTTCCACCCCGTCGCCATTTAACCACCTCCTAATCACCATCGTCAACGCTCTCAACATTCCTAAACCACTGCATACACCTAATCACTACCATCAGCAGACCATTCAACCACCTCCTAACCACCATCATCAACGTTCCCCAACCTTCTTAAACCACCGCATGCACTCAATCACTACCATCAGCAAAACATTCAACCACCTCCTAACCACCATCATCAACGCCTACAACCTTTCTAAACTAATGCATACCTTTAACCACCATCATCAACAGTTAATTTATGCAATCAATGCCAACTGACGATATAAACTTCATCAATAATTGACAAAATTATGAATTTTATTGGCAAAACCACGAAGTTTTAAATTTCAATCCATTATCCGCAACCACATTCACTTTCCTCATAAAATACATACTTTCTCCCCACAATATACATGTAAATATTACATAATATACATGTAAATTCAATGAAATATACATGAAAATGTGTATAATATACATGTAAATATAATATAATGTAAGTATGATGAAATGTACTTCGTGTAAGTTTTTCAAAATATAAGTATAAATATCACATTATATATAAATTTGGTGAAATATACATAATATACCTGTTATCTTTTCGTAATATACATGTCAATATTATATAATATACATTTGAATTTTTATAAAATATAGATAATATACGTATATAGCCAAGGGTTTGGCCCTCGTTTTAGATAGTGAAGCCCAAGCCGTGATATGTCCTTATTGCCGTCCAAGCCCAAACCTTATTCTTAAGAAACTCATGATAATCCCAACCGCTGCATCATCTTCTTTCTTAAATACTAATGTGTAAGAACTAGCGATTTTCATTTTCTATTTGTTCCTGTCCGCCGGCTTCCCGCATCATTATCTATTTTCTTTTCCTCGTCAACTGGGCGGACGGCCAAGAACAACCGTCAACAACCTTGTATCTATAATTAATTGCAATCTGCACCAGCTCTTTTGATTAATATCTATTATAATATTATTCTATTTTAAAATAATAATGGCTGAATGAGTATATAAGACACACCTATGTTTACTACTGCATCATTCAGCTTAAATCGATTCATAAGTTGAGTTTTTTTTTTTTTTTTTTTTTTTTTATTCCTATTCAAACTTCATTTGCAATGGCAGGAACTAATGAGCATGTAAAGCTTCTTGGTCATCCTACAAGCCCGTTCGTGAATCGGTTCAATTTGCTCTCAATTTCAAGTCAGTAAATTATGAGTTCATTCAAGAGAATTTTTCTGAAAAAAGTGAACTCCTTCTCAGATATAACCCGATTCACAACAATGTCCCGGTTCTCATCCATGGTGATAAACCCATTTGTGAGTCACTTGTCATCTTGGAATACATTGAAGAGGTCTGGTCAGATAGTCCCTCTATCCTTCCTTACGATCCTTATCATCGCTCATATTCTCGCTTTTGGTCAGTTTATGTTTGATGACAAGGTACTCATCTTTTTTATTTTAAAATTCGTAAATTTTATATGAAACACGCATAGTAAAACAAAATTATAAATAAATTGAAAAAAGACTTCATATTTTTTAACTATATGCCACATTATTCTACTACTACCCTACTAATAGTTACAAATCATTACCTTTTACCCTACTAAGATATTCACTTTTTTAATCTTAAAATTAGTTAATTTTGTATAAAATGTCCTGTTGGCAAAAAACGAGGATGGCTAGTAGGAAATTCCAAAGCTTGTGCAAGCACAATTTCCTTAAGATAAATTTGCCCTCTCTATTTAGTGCTTAGAGATTACGTGGGCAATTACCTCCCAGGATACAATGGAACCGTAAACTCAGTTTAGCACAAAAACTGGCTTACCAACGAACTAAAACAGTTGTTGAACACTTAAGAAGATTTCTGGAAAGGCTTAAGGAAAAATTCGTAGGGAGAGAAAGGTTTTCTAGAGAGAAGGAGGAGCAGAATTTCTTGAGAAAGTAAGAAGAATTCTATTTTTGTGTGTTTGGAATGGTTAGAGTGCTCACTATTTATAGTGAAAGGTGGAGCCTTTCATTTAAATAAGAATTGAATCATGTTTAATAGGCAGCCATTATTCTTCAAATTAATTCTGTCCGTTTTAAAATCAAATCAGCAATTAGCGTGGCAAAATTATTTGATTATGCACCTATTGCTCATAAACAGTCATCAGTTTTCCAGAACAACGGGAAGTTGACGGGCATGCACTCGCACACAAGTCCAAGCTAATTCGGTCCCTCGATCGCACCCTCCCTGCGCGTGCAGGAGCTACGATGAATAAAATAGTGTAAGAATTCAAAGCTCACTTTACAAGACAATGGTTATAAAGTGCTTCTCTTTTCCTCACCTTTCCAATGTGTGATTCATTAAATCCCTTAACTTGATTATTTTCCCACAAAACTCTCTCATCCACACTCTTTACTTCCAACATGTCCATAGTAAAACAAAATCATCCATAAATTGAAAAAACGATTTTATGTTTGTTAACCATATGTCACATTATTCTACTACAACCTTACTAATAGTTTCAAATCATTATCTTTTATCCCACTAAGGTACTTACTGTTTTTTTATCTTAATTCATAAATTTTATGTGAAACACGCACCATAAAACAAAATGTATTACTAGTTATCGTATCAGTTTTAAGCATTACCGTCTCAATTTTAATAAAATTGTACTTTTACTTCAAAGGGGGAAGAGAGAGAATAAGGAGGAGGATTTTTAGTCCAAATTGGGACAGTAGAGGATAAAAATTGAAACGATAACTAGTAAAATTTTAAAACAAAATCATGGATAAATTGAAAAAAAAAAAAAAAAAAAAAAAAAGACTTCTTGTAGGTTAGCGTGAGCCATTAACCAACAGCTACAAGAAATAGAAACGGAGTCATTAAACTCAAATCGCTGGACTATTATTGGTTTCGGCTGATGATGTGATCTTGATCTGTGCAGTTGGCATCGACATTGCGGGAGCTAAGACTCGCAAAAGAAGAGTCAAAGACAAGGGCTTTAGAGAAAGTGTATGAAGCTTTAAAATTGTTGGAGGAAGTATTTCTAAAGTTCAATAGTAGTAACGTGAAGGGTTTATTCTTCGGTGGAGACAACATAGGGTACCTTGACATGGTTCTGGGCAGCTATTTGGGGTGGATAAAACTGGTAGAAACCATAACAGATCTGAAAATACTTGAAGAAACGAAAATCCCAGTTCTTGTGGAATGGGCTGAGAGGTTTACCTCTCACCAAGCTGTTAGGGGAACTTTTATGGAGGCAGAGGGACTCATTTCATTTTATCGAAGGAAGAGAGCCTGGGAGGCTGCTAATTCATCATCAGAAAGATAATCAGGAGCGAACACAGGTTTTAAATTTTGAGTGGATAGAATTACAATGACATGGGGAGTGGACATCGACCCGAATAACTTTACTAGAGAAAATATTCGACAGTTTCGGAGACGGATGCCCTCGCTAACCACCATATAATGCCACCCGTATGACAATCTCTCTTTCATACTCAATTACACTTTTGTGTGTAGTACCCTTTGTTCTATCATAATATTAATAGTAAAATTATATTAAAATATGATTTTTTTTATAAGGATAGATGTAATACTAGTCATTTGCAACTCGTTCTTAATAGTATTTCTATTTATAATATTTAGATTCGATAGTTCATAATAAATTATTATGTTGGTATGGCACTTATATTAACTCATCTTGTCTCTTTTGATGGCTATTAGTTCACCATATATATTATCTAAATTAAATTATAAATTAATTCCTCTCACCCTAATTATATATGAAATGAATTGATGAGAAAACAGTAATTTAACGGTTAACACTTTTCATTTAGTACCAGAGGGTGAGAAGCTCAGTAAGAGGATTTCACATTGGTTTTAAACTTTTTTTTGATATTTAAAGTGAAGGGTTTAGTTCTTCTCCTACAAAAAATAGTAGTAGTAATTGCAATTCTCTTCCATCTCTTTTGAGCATCTTTAACAAACACTAAAGTACAAACCTTGGAACAAAAAGAAAAACTTTAACTACATTTAAGGATGAAGTCAAAAGATACTGCAAATTGTAAACACTGGGGGGATATATTTTTAAGATGACAATTAATTTTTTATGGATATTATGAAAAAAAAATCATTTGATATATATATATATATATATTTCAAAAAATTTAAATGATAATTCTCTTTTACACTCTTAATTAAAATTACACAATTTAAAACTTGCTCCAAATACTAATTAATTCACCTACAAAGAATAAAAGTTAAAAAAAAGTAAACCATAAATCTAATAGAAATAACCCGAACGAACACCCCATGTAACATAGCACTAAGTCACACTTGTCTGCAAAGGAGACCTAAACATACCCACGCATCACAAAACTTTTTATTAGAATAGTAAATATTTAATTTAAAATTAATTGATCAGAAGTGAAAATATTAGAGATGTTTATGAACTATAACTTCTAATTTTGTGGATTTTTGATAGGAGACAATATTCAACATCTTGAATTAGTGTAATATAGCCAAATGAAAACAGTTGAAATAGCACTTTGAATTTCTAAGATTGTTAATTCAACTCTAGCTTCCACTTGGAATGTAATATTGGAGTCAATAGTCAATAGTCAATACCAAACCTTATTTTGGCAGATTTCATGATAATGTCCCAATCTCGTCAACCTATATATAAACAAGCAAACTCGTCCAATTACAAACTAACTAAAAACACCAAGGAAAAGGAACTTCTTTTTCTGAGTTCAAAATGGTGGCGTGGAGTTTCACTGCATCTTATATGATATTTGGAGGGCTTGTCTTCTTCAATTTTACGGCCGTTTCTTTACTGATCATATGCTGTTCCCGGAGAGTACGGTTGATGAATGTGACGGCCGATGAATATAGCAGTAGCCAAGAAGAGAATAAGCCGCCAGAGCAACAAACGACGATTAACGTTGATGATGAGGCTTCTCTTGAGCAGATTGTGGTGATAATGGCCGGAGAAGAGACGCCTAGCTTCCTCGCCATGCCGGCTCCTTCACCGCGTCCCGGCTCTCCTTATCCTATTGGTCAGGAAAGACCATCTTCTTGATCCCGACTTTTAAGGGTTGATTTCATATGCTAGTTAGGTCCAAAATAATAATAATAAAACAATATAACAGACGAAAATTTTAACTTAGAACATATATAGTACTAAACTAACAATACTTACTCGTAACTATGTTTGTAGATTCAGTGATATTTGTTCCGGGATTCATACTTTTGTAATAGTAAATCAATGTATATATTATCTTTGTTGTAAAATAATATTTTTTATTTAAATTCATTCACACATTTTATGACAAAATTACAATATTTTGTAGTTATTATGAGCATGAAAACTCATTCCTATTATTATTATTATTATTATTATTCCTTGTGGAAAATAATTTGTGTCGTAAATGTATAGAATTATTATTATTATTATTATTATTATTATTATTATTATTATTAGGTACAAAGAAGAAGCTCGAAACTCATATGGCTCGAACTAAGATCGATTAATTTTAAGTTACAATCATTAAATTACAACCTCTTGTCAGAATTTTGTCCTTCTAACCTAAAGAAATGTTGGGGGGAATCAATTCGAATTCTTTGATAATTTATGTATTGAGAAACTATCTGTTCAACTAAAGTTGTAAATAATTGGAAAATATTAATGAAGTGAATATCTTTCCTCTACTAAATGTATCGCTTGAAAGATGCATGTTTCATCCTCCACTAATTTAGGTGTTTTTCAACCATGGCGAACTAATTAAAAATAACATGAAGTCATCACTAGGGGTCACTCGATCTCTTGATGAGCTTGCTGGAAGTATAAGGGCATTGCTTACTTCCGGCCATCAATCAGGCTTGGTTGAAAATCAAACTTCTGCTACAATCTCTACCGTAAATGGGAAGAATTTCGATCTTGAAATGGCTCTTTGAGAGCAGACCGATCTGAACAAAACACCAGGGAGAAAGCAAAGGAAGAAAAAGCATAGACCTAAAGTTATTGCAGAGGTCAATCTAGAAAGCCGCAGAAGCCAACAAATGAAGTAAACGAAAATGAGGAACAAAAATGAAGGAGTGGAGAGGGAACTCCTTCGGGTTCAGACAAAATACTAAAAGCCAAGAAAAAGTACGTCAGGAGAAAATAGATCGAACAACCCACAACTCTCTTGGAATATGGAAATATTACCGCAACTGATTCAAGCACTGCTCGAGTGACCGAAGATCCGCCAAGAAGTCACTGAATTTTGACAATGAAAGGTATCTACCAGAGGAAATTTTCAGTCACCCAGATCCAGATGAGCAGTCAAGGCGAGTTTTGCTCGAGTCTCGAGCCAAGTGATGATATGAGGTGATATGTTTCTTTAGGAAGGAGTTTGAGATTCAAAGGCACATAACTGCAAAAGAAAAAACTGAAAATTGTATTGCTTCTTCAATTTGGTCCAAGAACAATTCAAGACCAATACTTGAAGAGAAATCAAAGACAATTCACAAGAAATCAAATGGATTCTTCAAAGATAGTTTCAGCCAAATTCAACATTCAATCCAAAAATTCAAAGAAATAGTTCCGTAAGTATAAGTTGGCCAAAAAAGATATCAACCAATTTCGAGGATTCAAATAAAAGTTCAAAACATAACTTGGCCCAAAAGCAATTGAAATCAAGAATCAAGCATTAAATTCAATCTTCAAATTCAAATGACAAATTCAATAATTCATAGCTATATTCAACACAAACTTCAGCCTAATAACCAATAGCCAATTTTAAGAATCAACATGGCCGAAGAACAATTGAAACCAAGAAAAATTAAAGATTATGCCAAGCAAGGTTGAAGATTCCAGAAAAATTGAACTTCAAGGGCCGATTGGTAGAATTGGTTGGAATTGGGTATGATTGATTTGGGAATGGATATGAGTTTTATCAATCCAATAAGTCTATTTGGTTTATAATGGTTTGAATATTAATTGTGTAAAATGTCTATTTTATCCCTACAGTAAATTAAGAAAAAAAAAAATCCTTCCTCTCTTCTTTTACAAACCCTATCCGCCCTCTTCCCTTCCTGACACTGATCCACCGCAGCACGCCATCGACACCAACAAATGGAATTTCCATAGATTGGTCATAGCTACTCCTTGTATCCTCTGGGAAAGAGGCCTTGGCCAGACTAATACATGGATTCTCTCCATGATGATTCCCATGGCCAAGTATAAACCGTTCGTCAAATGACCACCAAGTGACAGATAAAATTGACTCTAAGAATGACTGTTGTAACCAAAAAAAAAAAAAAAAAAAACCACCAATTCTAATCACTGATTAAAGTTGTATTAACCCCCTTGGCCGGTACTCTGATTGAAGGTGGAGTCGTTGGTGGAGGGAAAGATTGGCCATTAGAGTTTAGAGGGTGGAAGCTTGGGTGAGAATGGCCGAAGGGCACATAAGGAAGGGTTGGAATGGGGAATGAAACCAGGGGGAGTTGGATTTGATGAAACCCATACCAGATGAATTTCAAACCCATAACCCCCCTCTTCCAAACCCTAAACCATACCCCTTCCAAACAAACACCTTGTCAATCTCTCAAGTTTCAACAACAACACACAAATCAATTTCTAATCCAAACTTTTAATATTTCTAGTTAGCTTTAGCTAATTAATTGAAGGAAAACAGAACAAGCCCGGGCTAAATCGAAAATCTCACTTTCGTGCAACGCATTCCAGAATCGGAAACTTTCGACAAAGCTCAGGCTCAAATTCATTTTCTCTTGAACGGATCTAGGCTTATACTTATTTAATTTATTAATCGAGACACAAAAGATACAATCTTTAATTAAAGCGGAAAGTTCAAAGATTATACCTTTGTAGCGAAGTCCCTAGCAAAAAGAAATCCAAAAACTTCGGGCAAGTGAAATCAAGAGAAGTCCGAAGAATAACTCCAAATCCACTCCGAACTAGTGTGCGCTAGTGTCTACAGAGTAGCCCAAAGCAAAACGAAGAAATCCCAAGAAACTTGCTTCGAAAAACTCAAGATCTGTCGAAACAGATCATGCCCGGAGTAGCCTGAAGCTCAACCGCCGGTCACCCCTTTGCCGCGTGTAAATCCGGTCACTTGACCAATGATTCCGGCCACGATCTGGACGACAACCTTCACAGATCACCAACCGGAGAAGAGATCAACGTGAATAGCTGCCGGATCTAGCACCCCGGAATACAAAAGGTCACCGAAAAACCAAGCAGCTTGGTAGCGGAAACTAAAACCGGTAGAAACCGGCGATGATCATGTAAACCGGTGGGCTGCTCAATAATAATTCATGGGCTGAGTTTCTTTTCGAAGAAGAAAGGTTTCCTAGCTGACTTCGAGGAGAAGATTCGAAGAATAAAGAATTTTCTCACTCTAAGCTAGACTTTCTCTCACTAGGCTAAGTGGCCTCCAAGTTTCTTATGTCTTCATTAATGCCTAACAAGGGATATTTATAGGGAGCTTATAAGGAGACCTAGTGGGCTTTTGAGTTGAGCCTTTTAATTTGACTTTCGTTGACTCCTTAGTCTTCCCTAGACTAGTCAACTCCAATTGATCATTTCGAATTAATTCTTTAACCCACTTCGTTAATTTAATTTAATCGAACCCTTAGGATTAATTAATTCATATAGAATTAATTTCTTAATCCACTTTATTAATTAAATATTAATTAAACCTTTAGGATTAATTAATTCACTTTATCGATTAGTCAAACGCATAATTAGTCGTACCACTAACGGACCAATTATGAAACTACAGCTCAAAAACGACTTTACATCGCGCCACTTTATTTTCTTCTATCTCCCCACATCAAAGATCTAGTGCTTGTTGGTTTATCAATTTACTGACAAACTAATTCACCGACTTCTTGGTATCCGAGATTAGTACCACTCAACCTTCTTATTATACCGGACATAAAGTCCAATGGCCATATTTAGTATAATAAACCTTACGAGCTCGTCTCGGGAGCACCATCAACCCGACGAACCGGTACGTGGATTCCTCCGACTAGCAACGGCACATAAGAAGCTAAACACCGCATACCCAACCTACTGATGTATAGGCCTCAATTGACTGCACTCTTTGGCACATCAAAACATATGCTATCTAACTCTCACGCCCGTCCAAATATCGGGATTGAGAGACTGAATACTAGAACCGAATTGACTATGCCGATCAGTACAAGTCAATTCTATCCAAACTAGTCATGCTCAATATGCCCCGGGCATATCTGTGTGATTTAATTAGTCTAGATAAACTAATTTTCAAACCACACGATAACCTATACCGATAGTATGTTCAGACTATCTCAGTTATGAGCATATTTTTTATATATCAATACTTTAACCAATAACGGTATCTATTGTGTCTTTCCACACCTCGTTATCTAGTTCTATGATATAATGGAACAATTTAATACTAAAACAAAATAATATATCATTTGTGAGTATTAGTTTTTGATACAAGCCATAACTTTTCTTATTCAAAACTAACATTAATCACTTTAATTAATGCCAAAGTAAATATATTATTTCTTTCGTCCAAAAATAATAATATTATTTATATAACTAAAATAAGTATAATAAATAAAACTATTGTTTTTATTTTTTATTATTGGAACTTTTACTCTATTAAAAAGGGAAACGAAATACATTTTATTTAATACTACAACACCAGTAGCTGTACCTGACTGGGAATTACTGTTTCATTTATGGCTTCAATGGATGAGTGCACAATCCAATGCTTAAAGTGTCCCCAATCAATATTCTTCTCCTTTTATAATTTATTTATTTGTTCTTTTCCAATGAATTTATTAATTGATTTTTTCTTTTAAGATCATCAATTACAGGAACTAACTACAGAGTTTTAATACCCCCATCTTGTTTTTCACAAAATATTTTTGATTTTTTTCCCTAAATTTTCACTATTCAACCGTCAAATTTAACAGACAGAAGTGAGATATTTTTTAGAAAAAATTTATAATTTATAATTAAAAATTAAAATTATCTTTTAAATTAAACAATGAGTTGATTTTTAATTTATATATTTTTAAAAAAAGTACTAGTACCGCCTCAGTTTTAAGTATTACCCTCTTAATTTTGATAAAATTGTCCTTTTATTTAAAAAGGAAAAAGAAAAGATATCATAGGAGATATTTTAATCCAAATTGAGACGTAAAAGATAAAAATTAAAACGATAATTAGTAAAATTTAAAAAATAAGTAAATAAAGTGATATCCAACTCTAACAGAAAAACCCTTCTATTCATGTGGTGGTAAAGTGATGTGCATATGATATGATAACAAACCATATAATTTTTTTTTGAGTTTACAAAATTTTTTATAATTTGCAAATGGGATATTCATATTTGCATGGATTTTTTTGGTGACAAATTGACAAAGTGTAACATCAAGAAAGGGAATAAAGAAAAACGAAGTGACAACAGGAATTTTCAAGAAAGACTAAATTATTGTCTCTAAGGCACCCAAAAAGATGAAAGTATATGAAAACAGCTGACAATGTTTTGGTTGCATCTTGAACCTATTTCAACATGTTTGGAACAAAGAAAGCTACTCTCTACTGAATCTTGATCATCATTGTTGGACTTCAATACATGGATGTTAAAATCACAAACTAGCTATTAATAATTACATATTTTCAAAATAGGTAAATTTACTCTCATGATTTAATGAAATTATCAATCGGCTCCCGAGATTCCTGACAATTATGTTTGCCTTTTTTGATTGAAATCAAATATCGAAAAATGTCAAAAAAACGAATTATCTAATGATTTTTGACCAAAATAAATTTGAGTTGTTGTGAATTTAAACTTTTTAAATTATTTTTTAACTCAATAACAATATTTACGTTAATAGTTTTACTCTTCTTTTTATCAACTAAATAATTGAATGTAATGAATTTAAGTATTCAAAAGGTAGATGTAATTGTGAGAACCCACGCCACCATGTGCCGTTCATCATCTCTTATTCTTCACAAAACCAGTCTTCCTGCCCTATGCATCACACACATGTAGTTATATAATAAATTTTACTAATTATCGTCCTAATTTTTACTTTTTATAGTTTTAATTTGGACTAAAATAAATCTCACAATATCTTTTCTTTTCTTCCCTATTTAAGTAAAATCATAATTTTATTAAAATTGAGCCCGTAATTAGTAATACTTTAAATAAGATGAAACTCTTAATACTACTACATCTCCCCAGCTTTCTCATTAAAATTCTATCCTTTGTTGTTTTAGAGAGAGAGAGAGAGAGAGAGAGAGAGAGAGAGAGAGTTTTTGCGAAAGAAACATTTTGGTGGTTCTCCACACATGGAGCCCAAGACAATTGCAAGTCAAAACACGATCCACCAAAAGGACAAGCAACAAGAATAATACAATGGCCTTACTTGTCCAGCATTCCTCCACATTCATCCAAAACAACCGAAAAGAAGTATGAAACAGTGTATGCCCCATCCCCTTAGCTGCTTCTTTCTTTAGTCTCTTTTGTTCCTCCATTTCAACCTCTAAATGGACCCATATTAAGGACTCCCCAAGACAATGTCTCCTAAATTTTACCGAGAAAAAAAAAACACGACAACCAACAGTTACACGACGATAGTATTTTGTGAGTTATTTTTAGATAGTTTTCAAATCTCGTCAACGATAATCGGGTTATTATTGGTTAAAAGAAATAAAAATAAATAAGATGTAACCAATTCAATTCAGTTCAACTGGGGAATTTGAACCTGAACATCAACTCACAAGGAGTATAGTACTCCCTCCATCTCAAATTAATAGACATTTTAAAAGTTAAAAGTTGTCTCTTATTAATTGTCATTTTACCATTATCAAAGTAATTTTTCTAGTTTTTCATGTTTTACCTTTCTTCAAAATTTGTGAGTGTATTGAATCCTACCATCCAATTACTATTTCATTAGTAATTTTCTCTCCAAATTGGGATAAAATAAAAAAATTTATTAGACTAAATCATTAATTATTATTTTTTTTATAACAGTAAAATCTTTAAAACGCTATGGGTTTAGGTCTTTAAAATCTTGAGATGGAAGAAGTAATATATTACTCTCTTAATCATAAGGGAGTCGCGCTATGGGTTTAGGTCTTGGTGTACCTAGATTTAGGGTTCATATATATCGAGAAGGGTAAGTTGAAGCATGTGGTTCAATCAATGTTCTGTTAAGTGTTTCAGGTTCTGGACATTAATTGCAGCCGAGGGTCGATGCCATCATGCATGCATGTACAACTTACCAAAGCATTAAAGAGGTCCAATAGTGCCGAGCCTGTGACCAACACTGCATGATAACTAGGGAAAATGACAGCAATATTGGATTCAAATTAAGATTTCAACCTTTGTTAATGCATGCATTTTTATCTTCTTAATCACATTATAATACGTTTTTTCTTTTTATATCACTTTTCTCATCTTTAAAAAAAAAAAGTATTATTTGTAATATACGAATCAAATTCTTATCCACGTACAATGACGTAGGATCCACATCCATTCCGAAACGGGAACCAACACATTAATTGAAAAATCAAAATGTGTAACCTTCCATTTATAAGATGAGCCACAAGAAAACATAAATATGCTTTTATGAGAAAGCCACAAAAACAGCAAACAGCAAACAGAATTCAGATTTAGTAGAATCTGTATATATAGAGAGAGGGATGAGGGATTCCTGACCAAAAGGGATATATCCTGATCAGGGATTTGGGGAATAGCTGCAATGGGGGCTTCTATAGCTTCATATAGTATTGCTACTATCAACAACATTTATTTCATGGCGTTTTGTTTTTATTAAGTTGATATGACAGAGAAATGATATGTTCCAGTAGTAAAATAAATGGAGAGAGAGAGAGAGAGAGAGATCTAGTGCAAGGTAGTAGTAGTAGTAATAAACTAAGAAGGTCCTTTCTTCTCTCTTATAGTTTTCAGGATCGAGATCCTATGCAAAATCGTTTTATAATTACAAGATTGGATCGGTCCCTGTATCGGTAGGATCAAATTATTAAGATCGTAAAAGTATTAAAATGTAGGTAAAAATATGAAGATTTAAAGTTATCAAGTACAAAGTTACTTGTCAATACAAAAGTAGGAGTGTGCACTATTAGGTCATTCCATTTTTCATTTCGTTTATGGGATGTAGCGGGACGTAACTAGACGTGGTGATAGTTTTTGGACGTAGCGAGACGTGATAGACTATATTATGTGAAAAATTATTTTTTGTGACGTGGTGAGATGTTTTTGTGAAAAAAATCAGTTTAAATTCACATGAATGGATGCAGATGTTTCTCAACGTGGTGCTAGTTGTTTTTGACGTGGTTCTAGTGTTCTGAGGCGTGATGGACTGTCTTTGTGAAAAAAATCAGCTTAAATTCACATGCATGGATGTAGACGTTTCTGGACGTGGTGCTAGTTGTTCTGTAACGTGGTGGGCTATTTTTGTGAAAAAATCAGTTTAAATTCACACGCATGGATGTAGACGTTTATGGACGCGGTGCTAGTTATTTTTGACGTGGTTCTAGTGTTCTGAGACGTGGTGGATTGTCTTTGTGAACACAATCAGTTTAAATTCACACGCATGGATGTAGATGTTTTTGGACGTGATGCTATTTTTGACGTGGTTCTAGTGTTCTGAGACATGGTGGACTGTCTTTGTGAAAAAAATCAACTTAAATTCACTTGCATGGATGTAGACGTTTCTGTACGTGGTGCTAGTTGTTCTGTAACGTGGTGGGCTGTTTTTGTAAAAAAAATCAGTTTAAATTCACACGCATGGATGTAGACGTTTATGGACGTGGTGCTAGTTGTTTTCGACGTGGTTCTAGTGTTCTGAGACGTAGTGGACTGTTTTTGTGAAAAATTAGTTTAAATTCACATGCATGGATGTAGACGTTTCTGGACGTGGTGCTAGTTGTTCTGAGACGTGGTTGACTGTATTTGTGAAAAAATCAGTTTAAATTCACACGCATGGATGTAGATGTTTCTGGACGTGGTGCTAGTTGTTTTAGACGTGGTGCTAATGTTCTGAGACGTGGTGGATTGTCTTTGTGAAAAAAATCAGCTTAAATTCACGTGGATGGATGTAGACATTTCTGGACGTGGTTCTAGTTGTTCTGTGACGTGGTGGACTATTTTTGTGAAAAAAAAAATCAATTTAAATTCACATGAATGGATGTAGACATTTCTAGACGTGGTGATAGTTATTTTTGACGTGGTCCCATGCCCTGCTAAACACTTCAACAAATTTTTCCTATGGATCGTACAGACTCTTGAAATCAGTTTGATCTCACGATTCCATATGATTCTGTCCGATCCTACCTAAAAACTCGATCCCCAACGATCCTGGATCAATTTTGTGATTTTAAATCGTAAGATCGATGATTTTACGATACGGATCGCGAGTTTGCAAACTATGTTCTCTCCAAACATTAACAACAACAATAAGGGGAAGAGGGTCACAACTCATCACACATTCTCCTTAGTTGCACGTAGGGCTACAGGGCATCTGAATAATGCATTAAAGACAAATCAAGCTTTTATTTATGGCATGAGCAGCAGAGTATAGTAAAGATGCATGCATGTTCTCTAGTTTTTAAGCCTGTCTTTTCAAATTCAAAAGGATTTTTGGACAAGTTTGAATCTTTCTTGAGGATGCATTTGCATAAGGTAGGAAAATTTGGTCAGCTTGGTAATCATTCCTCACAAATCCAAATTGGCCCATTAGAGTTTGGATGTTGGGTTGTAGTATAATAATAATAAAAAAAAAGACTTTCAAGAAAGGGGGGGGGGGGGGGGGGGGGGGATTTTTTTGTGCTTTTTGTATGGGACAGATTGCTTCTTTCTTTTGGCAGCTTCTAGTTTGTGTAGTAATTGTAGTACTGGTGATGTAAAGTCAGCAGCAGAGAAGTTAATAAATGGATTGTAGAGGGAGATATCCAGGTGGTGAAAATTTAGTCCAGCTAATAAATGGGAATAAAATAAATAGATGGTTTGTGTTGCTTTCAAAAGTATAAGATGGGGGGGGGGGGGGGGGGGGGGGGGGTCATGTCTGTTCCTACATGATAGAGCTGTATTGATCAGAGAGGAAAGGGGGGGAAAAAAAGAGAACATGTGGTTTCAACAGGTGTATTTAGTTCAGGAGCTATCACTTTAGGATTTAGAAAGAAAGCTTTCTTAATAGTGTTTTTAACTGTTGAATTCTTTGCCTATTTTTCTTCTCTGATATCTCCTTTCCTGGAAAGGAAAAATGGAGTCTTCGTCCCAAGTTTTTGGAGGTGAAGAAGAATGTCACAGCAGTGAATCAGGGTGGACAATGTACATTGGCTCTCCGGTCGAAGCCGAGGAGGGGCAGGATTACAGTGATCCAAAAGGGCATGTGGATGGACTAGAAGCTGACAACTTTGGGGGAGAAGGAAACAACTGGGGAACTTATAATGATATGGATGCAAATCATAGTGATGATTCCATGGCGTCTGATGCTTCATCCCGGCCGAGTTTTCGCGACAAAACATGGGAAATCAAGAGGGGTTCAGGTAGGCAGAATGAGGCTAATAAGGTTGACAGCAGGAACCATTCCTCAAAGTACAAAGACAAGAAGAAGACAGTGAAGAAGAATAGGCATATTGATGAGAAAAGGATTAATGATCAAGATCATCATCAGAATAAGGAAGAGGCTGCAGATGATGATGATGCTGCTGCTACAAAGGGTGCTAATAAGTATCTTGTCCAAGGGAATAAGGTGAGGAAAAATCTGGGTTGGGGAAAACAGATTAAATGAGTTCAAACTTCAAACATTTTCATCCTTGAGCCATTTAGCTAGGCACAAGTATTGTTTTGCAGCCTTAATTTTCAGATATCCTAGCTAGCAGGAGTTCAAAATGCTTCTTCAACTTAGAAACATCTTCTGTTTTTGTTGGTTACCCTTTTTTCTTGGATTCTTGTTGGCTAGGATTCATATATATTTGTTCTTGATATTTGATTAATGAAGCATGTTTCAACACATGCATTACTTCAGCATGTTCATCATATTGTAAACTACTCATCCATAAGTAAGATCATGCACTTAATGCAGGTTAGAAGAAATCAAGAACATGGAATTTTATTTGTTCAATGATCTAAAATCTGGCAGCCCTTCTGCTCTCAATCTGAAAACGATTAGCCAACATCATGACTAGAAACTATGCTGTTCAAAAGTTGCACTAAACACTACAATGATCAGGAGCAGGGGCTGCACTATACGGTGGTGAAGGAAGGCGTTCTTTTTGAAATGACCGAAATTTTTTTTAATAGGATTATTCGGTTGAGTTTTGATGTCCGTCTTCCATGTTACTTTAATTTCGCCCTAAAAAATTTAACCGTCTTCCATGTTATTTTAATTTCGCCCTAAAAAATTTAAAGTCTTTGTCCGACCATGATCAGGAGTGTCAAAATGAGGTCAAAACCATCAAGTTTTGGTACGAATAAAAATTGGGAACAAAGAGATGAAAGTGAAGCCCATAGCATTCCTATTGCTAGCTCATACACATGCAAAATGTATCCTGGAGATGTGACTATTATTCATTTATTTTGTGACCCTTTTTCTTTGGGATGGCCTGAAAGGTACATCAACGTAGGTGAATGGTTGGACCAAAATTAATGTAGAATTTGAAACTACCACAATAATAATCTCTCTGTACAGACTGTCAACAGAGTGGAAAAGGCAGCAGCCACATTTCTGATTCATGGATTGCCCACAATAAATTTCCCTGCATAAATCTATATATGCTTCTTCCCATATGTTTAGAGTTCTGTAAATATTTCATCACAATTCTTTCATAAAAATTCAATACTATAGAGTAGAGATGAATATATACAGAGCCAAAAATCACACTAAAATCCTATTATGATCATTGATATGACAACTATCTAATACTTAATTACTCAATGTTGATAATGTTTAATAAACTTTTATCGTATAATTATCGTACTAATTCTTACGATACTATGATAACATTTTTTATTGTAGTATTGCAATAGCTGAACAACTAGTACTAGGTAAGGTTAATGTTTAAATGAAATTTTTAAGTTCCTAAAACTAAGATTTTCATCTCATCTGGTCTTCTCTAATTGACAGAATCACCAAATGGAGTTGTGACACATTTGACTACATCATGTGCTCCTCCAAAACATGCCCTATCTCTGGTTGCCAATCCTTGGCCATCATCTTTGATCAATTTCAATTATCTGTAGACGATTGGTATCATTCACCATATACAAAACACTTCTATCGGCCACACAATTAGTTATCACTTTTCTCTCTCTTACCTCTTGTAACCTAAATTAGCATTCTGTTTACGGACAAAATTTCGCGTACGTGGATTAGAAAAAAAAAGAAAAAAAGAAATGGAATTAAGAATGTTCAAAAGTGGAACTCTCATGGGACATATTTTGGTCTGGGACATGTAATATTTTTAAGACAAATCCATGTGATTACCAAATTTTGTACTGTTGTTAGTCAATCGTTAGAGAGGAAAGGGACTTGGAGAATGACTCAACTAATCCCTACCAAAACATCCCCTGTGTTTGGCAAAAGAAATGTCCACATTCCCTCGTGCACATTACCATTATCTATCCATCTACCTTATGAAATGCCCACAATCTTAATTCGTCAGACATGGTTGGCACTCCATGCCTCCAACCTCTAACATTACCTAATTTGTTTGTTTGGTAATATACATTAACACATGTATTTCTATTTCTGAGTATGATTGTCGAATTAAAACAAAATTTAAGTATAAAAATTTTATATGCATCTTATAAACCGCAAGATTTTATTACTAGTATTTGACAAATCGTCCACTTTAGTTACCAATAAATACTACCTCTATTCTAAAATAATTGACGTTTTAGAGTTTTAGTAAAATTTTCATTTATTTAACGTTTTAGGATATTTTACATATTTCATCTCAGTTTATCCTGAGGAACTACCTTTCTTCTTTCCTTCCTGATAAGTGGAAGTTTAAAATGAAGTGCTAAGTGTTGTAATAATCCTTAAAGTAAAAGAATAATTTGGGTAATTTACCACATTTTTAATTTGTCGAAAAATTATTAAAATGTCAAATATTTCAGAATGAATGGAGTGTTAAATAAAAAATAGATGTTGAATTTAATTGAATAAAATTTTAGAAAAAGTAAATGTAAATTAGATAAAAACCATGATGTTGAATTTGTGAATAAGGAAAAATAATTGGGACTTTTTTCTCCTAAATGAAGGCAACCCCACTTAGAAATAAAAAAATAATGAATTACATTTATTCGTTTTTAGATTTAGAAAAATTATAAAAAGAAATTTTTTATGTTTTAGAAATTTAAAATTATCTTTTAAAACCAACTAGATAATTAATTGTCTAAAATATTACAAAATTGATAATGTACACATAAAATTTTAATTCAGTTAAGGAAATTGTAATTTTTTTTAATTTTTAGGTAACTTAAAGAAATAAGATAGTTAATTATTAAAATTGTATGGTTATAGTCATTTTTCAGGCAGTTAAGAGTGTAATTGGTAGTTGAATTGTCAATAATCAAAATTTTACGAAATATAGGGTCTGTGCTATTTTATAGTTTGTACAAATATGACGTGATAAATGTAATTCACGGAAAATTATTTTTTTTTTTAAAAAGGGGGAGGAATTAAATCGGGTCTTCCGGAGAAAAAAGAAACGGATTTGATTTTGACTTTTGAGATTAGAAATTTTATTTTATTTTTATTTTTGAAAAGGGGGATTAGAATTTAGGAATCTAATACACAGTTATAATCAGTGACGTGGCATTTAAACAACCACCGTCAAATGGTGGTCTAGAATCTGTACAGAGCTTCATCATGCTTCTTCCAACCTCCTCATTAGTCCTCCCATGGTAATCTGAAAATTTTGTTAATCACAGCCGTTTCGGACACACAATCACGCACTGGCGTCGAAATGTCGTCGAAGTTGCTCCTCCTCCACACTTCTCACCTCACCTCCATCCATCTCCGCTCCACCATTATCTCAACCTTCATCCCCGCCATATCTCAGCCGTCAAGATTCTACCATCCTCTAATACAACCTCTCCCTGGTTCTCTTGTTTACACTTCACGCCCGCGTAGAAGTTTCACGATCAATGCATTCGATACTAAAAAGGACGGCGTGGTACCGCCGTCTGAGGAAAAACCTAAGGCTGAAGCTGAAATTGTGAACTCGGTAGGCGCTGCAACTGGAAGCGACAATTCGGTTCCTGCTCCAGAGAAGAAGGATAACGATGACGATAAGTATCCGAGTGGGGAGTTCGAATTCCGAGAGTTCGGGGCGTGGAAAAGCTTTACTGTAAAGTGTAAGATGCTTGTTGCGTTTCCTTGGCAGCGCGTACGGAAAGGCAGCGTGTTGATCATGAAATTGCGCGGACAGGTTATCTTCTTCTTATTCTTCCCAATTTTTTTTTTCTTTCTTTATTTCTTTTTTGCACTAGAGTATGACTATTTATTCAATATTTTTATGTTGAGCGTTGTTTGTATGTTCCATTCGGCCCTAAGCCATTAATTATGTTTAACTCCCTATTTTATGTATAATTTTCCCTGGATTATTAGTGGTTGATTCAATTACCTGAATTGGATGAGAGGAAGAAAATTAAGTTTTAGATCGAGAAAATAAATGAATGTTTGATTTATTTTCGGTTTCAATGTAGGAAATGATGGCATTTATTACCATCAATAAGATGATAATGATTTGGTTTTGTGATTGTAGAACAGTTGGTTCAATAATAATGCTTATTTGAATGTTTTGAAGAGTGTGTAGTCGGAAGAATTCATTTTGAAGATAGAATATTAAATATATGCTGATTTATTTTTTCTTTCCTGTTGTTTTCCATACAACATCCTTATTAGTAATGAAATTGAATTGCGTTACTCTTCTTTTTTCTTTTTTCTCCCAGATAACTGATCAGTTAAAGAGCCGTTTCTCTTCAGGATTGTCACTGCCTCAGATATGTGAGAACTTTATTAAAGCTGCTTATGATCCTCGTATCTCTGGCATATATCTTCACATAGATCCATTGAATTGCGGCTGGGGAAAAGTAGAAGAAATTCGAAGGCACATATTGGATTTTAAGAAATCAGGTTTGAATTTTTCTCTATTATGTTGTATATTTGAAAGCATTTGTGTAATCTTGAAATGTCTGTTATGCAGGGAAGTTTATTGTGGGTTTTGCCCCTGCTTGTGGAGAGAAAGAGTATTACATTGGCTGTGCATGTGAAGAGCTTTATGCTCCTCCAAGTGCTTACTTTTCACTCTATGGATTAACAGTTCAGGCATCATTCTTGGGAGGTAAGTCTTTTTTCTTGTTTATCATTGCTATATGTAAGGAGCGAATTAGCTTAGATATGTGACAATGGTAGCTTTGAAACAAGTGTTGGACATGAAGTGGTGTAAAAGAGGTCTTGCCCTTTGCACATTAGAACAATTTATAGAATCTCAACCATATATATGTGGGCGATATGACTATAAAACTGATCTGTAACTTACTAGTAAACACCATTTGAGGAATGCCAGAGGTGCTGGTGGAAAAAACAAAACATTGCAGCCTTCATTATTCAATTTGGCCTCGATGTCTGGACATGAGTGTTTGCTAATGCTTAAACAGTGGTTATATCAAATATGGTATTTGTTGAAAAGAAAACAAGTCATGGTGACTTTTTGGTTGGAAAATAATTATGCCCTATATAGTGATCAGTTATGATAGGAATAACCAAGTACAGAAACTTGTTAGTATTTTGTTTACATGCTGTTTATTAAAGCATCGCTACTATAAATTTGGTGGCAGAAATTATTTTTCAGGTGTTCTTGAGAAAGTTGGAATTGAACCACAAGTGGAAAGGATTGGCAAATATAAGAGTGCGGGAGATCAACTCACCCGCAAAAATATGTCTGCAGAGAATCGGGAGATGCTGACCACGTTGCTTGACAATATCTATAACAATTGGGTTGATAAAGTTTCCCACACAAAAGGTAAAGATCATTAGTGTGGATATATGAGTAAATTTTTTCTTCTCTTTCTGTTGATTGCGTGTGTAATACAGGAAAGAAGAAGGAAGATATTGAAAATTTTATCAATGAAGGTGTATATAGAGTTGAACAGCTAAAAGAAGATGGATGGATTACAGATATTAAATACGATGATGAGGTAAGGTTTATTTACTCTATCTGTATGGTAATTATTCCTGAATGATCAGAGAAGATGCTCAACATTTCTTAAGTTCGTAAGTGCTTCTGGTTTTTAAGTGTTTTTCTCGAATTGAAAAATGTAGTATTGCATTGGTAGGAATGGGGAGGCATTATTCATTTGAGAAAATTTAATCACAATCACCATTTTCTCAAGTACTGTTGATAAATAGTAATTTCTGGATGGGAAAGGACATTGTGTAGATCACAGTAATTTCTCAAGTGATACAACAGTGTTTCGGTAATTTTTTTTTTATCACAATCACCATTAATTTACTGTTGATAGATAGTCATTTCTGGACATTAGCTCTTGGTCTAAGTCACGCATTCTGCTGTGCTTTTTCCTTTTACCTACACCTTTCATTTTAAATGAGCTCATGCCAGTATATTCCTTGTACTTTATATAATAATCTGAAGACATTGCTTAAAGCAGCTCTTAGATGTTTGGAACTCATCCTAAATTCAAGCTTTTATTTGTTGATATTTTTGGAGCTAATGCTCAGAGGTTTGATAAGCAATACGATCTAATACAGGTGATGTCAATGTTGAAGGAGCGCTTGAAAATTCAGAAGGAAAAGAGTCTTCCTACTGTTGATTACAGGTGACTCTTTCTTAGTTTCTCCTACTGCATCCGTCAAGACTGTCACCAACAACTTTCTAAATGTAAGAATATTTTGATTTACAAACTGGAAACATCTTTCGTACACTTTCCTTAAGTCAAATTATATCATAGGCTGAGTCCCAAACACTAAGGCCAGCAATTTTCTTGCTTTGTCATCCAGTTCTTTCAAGATTATGTAAGTTCAAAGAGCGATCATGTAGAGAATGACTAAAAAGGAAGAAATCCTACAATCTGTGAAACTAAAATTCTGTCGTTCATTATGTTCAAGAATGTCAATGATTCTAAATTGATGAGTCTTTATCTGGTTATTGTAACTCAAAGATTACTAGAAGTCATAAATACGCTTTTTTGGATTCTACTTATTTCTGATTGATGTTTGGCACCCCACTTCTCCAGAAAATACTCTGCAGTTAGGGCGTGGACTCTTGGTTTAACAGGGTACAAGGACCAGATAGCTGTAATCAGAGCCTCTGGAAGTATCAGTCGTTCACGTGGTCCATTTAGTACACGTGGCTCTGGAGTTATTGCTGAAGATATTATTGAGAAAATTCGCCGTGTGAAAGGTCTTTTGTCTACCTCCATGCTCTTGTACCACTGGATGATTTAACTTCCTCTCGCTTAGATTAAAAGGGTTTGGCACCAGAAAATTTTTTTACAGAAAATCTTTTTTAGTTACGGTCAACTCCTGAGGAGACCTTTTACTTTATATTTTGTACTAAATTTAACGAATGGTTCTTGATTTGGAACTGGCCTATCCATCAATAGCTGATTGCTTGTCTTGTGTTTTTCTGATGCGTTACTGGATCCAAATTTTGCTCTGGTTTTCTTTTGCATACTGATCTTGTACCATACTTCCTCTCTATTCTCTCCAATTAATGTTGTTTCCCTTTTGCAGAGTCTAAAAGATACAAGGCTGTTATCATCCGCATTGATAGTCCTGGAGGTGATGCTCTCGCATCTGATTTGTAAGTCATTTTCTTAGACCAGATTTCAATTTTAGTTAAAATTGTACGCAGGTAACCTTTACAAAATACTATTACGTATATTATGTGATTTAACTGTTGAGAAGTGGATAATAACCTAAACTGGCTTACGGAAGGAAATAAAATAGAAAAAGAAAAGCATCCAACTAATAATCTAAATAAGTCCCACACCAGTTGGAGGAGCTATGGAACAACCTGATGGAAGTACTGCAGATTTCTGAATTAGGAGAAATCCAGGAACTACATGTTTCTAAGAATCAGTTTGTCATGGTATATAACATCCCTCGATGTTTACTGATTTTCTAGGGTTCAAGGATGTGTCAATGTGTATGCATGCACAAGTGCAATGTGTGTGTTTATGCGCGCGTGTAATTATTCAACAAAAACATTTTCACTAAGTTCGTGGATTTTTATTAATGAGGAGACCATTTTCTACAGAATGTGGAGGGAAATCAGACTTTTGGCTGATTCCAAGCCTGTCATTGCATCAATGGGTGATGTGGCGGCTAGTGGAGGATACTATATGGCAATGGGAACTGGTGTCATAGTTGCCGAGAACCTGACATTAACTGGCTCAATTGGAGTTGTGACTGGTACTTAGCCATTCCACTTAGAGTACTTCCTTTTCCCAACATTCTGTTTCTGTTATGTGATTCACCTGTAGTTTTATGATGCATTTTCATGTCAATAACTTCACTGGTGGGCTGATATAAATCCAATTGGAGTCTTCATCTAATGTTTACCTTTAGCTGTGATTCCAAATGGAGCTAAGAGCTCCAGGATGTGTTTTGTGGGGGAGTGTTTGGGATTAAATCTAAGCCAGTTTCATTTGGGAATAACTATACTTATACCCATAATTTGCAGTAAAATTTACCTAAAAAGGACGGGGTTGGGAAGTGGGACCTATACTTAATCTTTATCAATAGGTGTGGCTAATTTAGTTATAATGTTCAACTATTGAAATGGAGTCACCTTTTGAATTGGATATCTGTGCTTCTCAACTCACAAGCCAAGTGCCTTCACAGTGCCAGTCATTTGACACTATCTGTTTTAGTTATATTTAATTTACATTACACATTGATAGACTATAGTAGTTTCCCTGTTTCCTGCTAACACTTGGGCAATGTAGATGCCTGTACATTTTTTTTTAATAAGTGGCGTGGTTATATCTCATGCTGGTTCCATCCCTTATCATTTTCGACATAGATTTTTAGTCTCTTCTGTTCATACTGATTTCTGGAATTTCCTACGTATGAAAAATGACAGAGAACTATGTTGTACACAAGGTATTTGCTTGAGATTGTAGAAAAGTAATCACATCTTGATGGATTATTAATATGTACCATAGATAAGCTCTTTGTAGGGGATGGTAGAAGAACAATCACATTTGTTGACTTTTTGATGCATTTGTCTATTTTGATTGTAGGAAAATTCAATCTGGGGAAATTGTATGAAAAAATTGGTTTCAACAAGGAGATCATTTCCAGGGGGAAGTTTTCTGAGCTTACTGCTGCTGAACAGCGTCCATTTAGGTAAGTCCCATGCAGATTTTATCACAGCAAATAAATGGAACTGCCATTCTTTCTGCATTTAGAAGGAAAGGCCAAAAACTGAAATTTTCCCTACTTTACATAAGTGGATATTTATTTGCTCTAGTTCTGCTGCAATTCCTACTTTTTTCAGAAGTTTGGACTCGTTCACTTAATCTTCAGTTCTTTTCTTATCTTCTTGTGGCTTCATTTTCTGATACCTACATATTTCAAGCTCCAAGTGTGTTCCAGTTGTACAGCCATGCTAATGCTATCAAATTCCATTTGTCAACTAATTATATATGTTTGTGCTCTGGCATATAAGAAAGAAAAAGGGACTCTTTCCTGTATGGTTGTCATTGCTTGCTCATTCATTATGTATGTGATGCACTTGATGTTCTTTGTTCCTGATGTTGATTTAAATGCAATATGATCTTAACTGCAGACCAGAGGAGGCAGAACTTTTTGCTAAGTCAGCCCAAAATGCGTATAGGCAATTCCGAGACAAGGCAGCGTTTTCAAGATCAATGCCTGTAAGTGTTCAACCACCTCTATAGCGCTCTTTTAAGCAATTTTAGAAATTTATCTTTTCTGAAGTTGCATTACTGTGGCAGGTAGAGAAAATGGAGGAAGTTGCACAAGGTAGAGTTTGGACAGGTAATGATGCGGGCTCACGAGGTTTAGTTGATGCGATTGGTGGTTTTCGTCGGGCTGTTGCAATAGCAAAGCAAAAGGCAAATATACCACAGGATCACGAGGTATTCCCAGTTTTACTCTTTCCATTGGCATTTTAAGCACGGTTGTCTACATTTGGAAAACTTCAGTATCCCTTCCTTTGATGTTACATGTGTCTTTTCTTTGTGTTGGATAAGAGAAATCGAAACGAATATTTCATTTGCTTCCCCATTGTATCTGCAAAATATTGTATGAGCTGTGAGCCTAGGGTTCGGCTTTCTGCTCTGTTCAGTTTTGGGTTTTTCTTAAAGTGATTGTAACTATCGATCCAGGTAACCCTAGTTGAGCTGGTCAGACCATCACCATCACTACCAGAAATTTTAACTGGCATCGGAAACTCTCTTGCCGGAGCTGACAGAATGTTGAACCTATTGGATGATTTGGCATCTAGTGATGGTGTTCAAGCACGCATGGATGGAATCATGTTTCAGCAATTGGACGGGTTTGAATATTCGAGTTTCATAGTGAGAATGTTGAAAGATTACTTGGGTTCCCTCTGACTTTATACGGCATTCATTTGCTTCCAATCTTTTGGGTTGTTTGCATCCTGCAATTGTGCAGGATGTTGTATAACTATACAATATAACTGAAATGAATACAGTGGGAAGAATCTGGAACATAGTGAACATCGTTTCCATTTCAATTCAGATTGCTGTGTCCAAATGTTATCGATTCGAATTGTTGTATTATAATCGGGATAAGTCAAAAGTTATCGTGTCGGGTCACATATTAATGCCACTAATAGCATTCATCATCTGAGGCTGATTTCTAATAATAATCTCCACAAGAACATATGCCATCTCTAAAATGATGAAAGCAGTTTGAATCTCTTAATATGATTAAACGTTGAAACACATTGGATATGTATTTCATAGCAGAATGGCAGTCTCCGCAGACCCGCAGATTTTTATATATCCTAATGGCCGATCCTTCCGGAGCATAGAGAAGACCGAATGCAACAGCCAACTTCTCACTATGATAGGCAAGTTGTAGTTCCTTGGCCTCATCATTGATATCCTGAAGTGCAAAATTCATATCTGGTGTGTATCCAGCTTTCTTGATCAAACGTAGGACATCAACAACCTTTGAGTAAACCTGATCAGCATTCGGATGGCCTCTATCTTCAGACATGAAAGTATGCACTTTGCCATTCATTTCAAGCCAGCTATATCCTGGCTCCTTGCTCGCACCCTTCGACTTCATTAATTTCCTCACTTCCGCGGCATCTTCCCACTTTCCCGCTGCAGAATACATGTTTGACAACATGACATAAGGGACAGCATCTTGAGGTGTTAACTGAAAGAGAACAGATGCTGCCTTCTTTGCTAGTTCAATTTCCCTGTGTTCTCTGCATGCAGCAAGGAAAGCTTTCCACATGGTGGGATTAGGCTCTATGGCCATTTCTTGAAGCAACTTTTCAGCCTCATGAAGCCTCCCAGCTCGTCCCAGAAGGTCAATCATACACACATAATGATCGGGACCTGGAGTTATTCCATAAACATTTACCATGGAATCAAAGTATTGACGGCCTTGATCAACAAGACCGGCATGGCTGCAAGCAAATAGTAAGCCTATAAATGTAATAAAATCTGGTTGTATGCCACTGTCAATCATCATATCATATAAGCCAAGAGATTCTTTTCCTTTACCATTCCGAGCATAACCAACAATAAGAGCTGTCCAAGTCATTACATTCCGGACATCCATCGAGTCGAACACGACATTGGCATCCTCTAGACAGCCACAGTTTGTATACATTGCAAGAAGAGAGTTGTTCACTGACAAGGATGGATGAGGACTAGATTTTATCAAATTTGCATGGATTTGTTTTCCAAGTTCTAGCAAAGCCAACTCCACACAACAACTTAAGATGCTAGAAGTGAAAACCTGGTCAGGTTCCATCCCTGCATTTCTCATCTCACAGAACAACTTCACAGCTTGTTCATGGGAGTTATTGTGCGAGCAACCAGTAACAAGTGATGTCCATGAGATCACATCCCTGTCCAACATGTCGTTAAACAACTGAAATGCAGAACATAGATCTCCTTGCTTTGCATACATATTCACTAGAGCATTATTTATGAGTGTATAATCATTAAAGCCACTCTTCACCACCAGACAATGAACTGATCGCCCTAATTTCATATAATTTATTGAGGTGAGACAGTTCATAACAGATGGGTATGTAAACTCATCCAGTTCCATATTTCTTTGATGCATCAATTTAAACAATAACAATGCCTCCTCTTCAAATCCGTTTCTCACATACCCAACTATCATAGAATTCCATGAAACAGCATGATCTATCTTCATCAATGCATTCTTAGCACTGTCCAAGTCCCCACATTTATGATACATGTCAACCAATGCGCTCTGGACAAACACATTAGCCTCAAATCCTCCATGAACTACACAGCAATGAACCTGTACCCCAAACTTTAGATCGGAAACTGCACTACAAGCATTCAAAACTCGAGGAAATGTATACTGGTTTGCCTCAACTCCTTCCCTCTTCATGCCCTTGAAACAATGAATTACTTTAAGTGCATCGCCATTAAGTGAGTACCCTTCTATCATGGCTGTCCATGTAACATGATTTCTCCCACTGGGCATCATTTCAAACAGGAACTCTGCTTCCTCCATAGATAAGCACTTGGCATACATTTCAATAAGACCAGTGATCACATACACATTCACATCAAACTTAGTCTTTGCAGCAAACCCATGAATCTGTTTGCCTTCTGAAAGCAAACCCTTTATAGAACACAGCCTAAGAATACTGCCCAACGTGAACTGGTTCGGCTTGTGTCCCTCCTCCTGCATCTGCCAAAATAATTTGAAACCTTCATTTTCTTTCCCACATTTGCAATACCCAGTAACCATTGTGTTCCATGTGAACTCATCCTTTTCAGACATTCGCTCGAACAGCCTCCGTGCGTCATCGATTTGGCTTGATCTCACCAGCTGATCTAAATATCTGTTTGTGTCAAACAATGAAGATTTAACGTGAGCCAAACTAGATAAGCTGTTAATGTTACAACTCAGCCTCACATTCCAATTTTGGAAACAGCGCGCTGATAAGAAAAGGTAGCGACAGTACAGTTTATACATTAGCACACGTGGATTCTCCTTAGGTCGGAGATTTCCATAATCTGCAAAAGTAGATGCTCATGTCTTGTTTAATCAGGCTTTCCGAGGTTTTGCCGTTGCTTTTCAATGTCAGCAAATCACACCTCCCTCTACAATCAAAACGCAAAATTAATCTGGGCACTAATACAAATTTAGCTCATACCCTTTGATTCCCTCATACCGATGCAAAAATCTCGAGTTTCCCTCTACACATAAGAAATTTAAAACTCAATTGCCGTCCAAAAAAATGTAGATTTTTAAGAGTTTTTTTTGAAATTGAAAAATGTAGATTTTTATTAGTAGTAGGGTGTAAACGAGTCGATCGAATTAGACTATGTTTAAGTTTGACTTGTTTTGAAATGAACAAATTCAAACCCAAACTCCAACTCTCTGAAGTCTAATATTTTAAATTCAACTTTGACTTGATTCTGAAATTGAGGTTGAGCTTAATTTCGAGCTCAAATTTCATAAAAAAAACTTCAAAAAAATTTATATAATAGCTCAATTAAAACAAATTCTCTCATTATGTACTGGGTTAGGATCAAGGCAACAGTTGTGGTAGTCATTTATGTGAGCTCTGCTTTCTAGGTGTATTGTTGGCTTCAATTTTAAGTTTTCAAAGGCATGTAGGAACATTATTATCTGATTTCCTTTTTCAATTTACATGGCACTGAAATGTGGATTCAGTCTAGTGATGCCCGTGTTATTATGCCAAAAGTGCTGTTTTGTGCTGTGTAGACAGTGAACGTTATGTCTAAGTCATACTCTATCCTTTTGAAAACTTAAGTCGTTGTCGACCAAATATACAGCGAAAATAAATTTTATAAATTTATTTGTTACATAAGTATTATTTGTTACACATATTTATAAATTTTAGATTAAACTCCTAAAATGATCCATTACATATAGCGAAAATATCATTTTGATCCAAAACAAAAAAAAAAACTACTTTTTTAGTCCATTACATCATGTTTTTTTAAAAATTTTAGTCTAAAACCCACTTTTGTCTGTCTTGATCAGGGGTATTTTTGTCTTAATAAAAAATATTTGTGTTTTTAATATCTTAAAAATTAAAATATTCAAAAAATATTTATATTTTTTAATATCCATGATGAAGACGATGACGATGGAGGACCACCGAACATCCTCCCCGATTGCAACGTCGAAAAAAGCTATAGCCGATCGAGATGCAGCGGCAACCGAGAGAGAACGGTGACCGAAAATCGGTACCGATCAAAAACCCAGTTGACCGAATCCAACCAGAACCCTTCTAGTGACCATCGAAATCGAAGCATCAGCATGATACGTCAAATTCGAGAAACATCGATAGTCCGACAAAGAAGCACGCGAACGTCCGGTTGAACGTCATGCCGCGACCTTCGTCAACTAGAGACGTTGCTTTCCATCACTGACCGATGCCTAATTCCAGTCCGACACAACGGTGACCGAAACCAAGCAACGATCGAAATCCAGCTAGAACGCTTTTGACTTTCGTCGACTACCAGCGAGAGAAACAAGGCAGCCCAGAAACTACTTCAGGCGGCCCTGTTTCTCCGGTGATAAACCCTGCAAAAAGAACAAAACAGCAGCCCAAAATTTCAAATCCAAACAAACCAAAATCCATAATCTTTCCGGAACCTTTCCGTTGATAAAATCCCAAAACAAAATTGATTTCGAAACCAAAACAAAACCCAGACTTCCGGCCAAACAAACGAAACCCCAAAACACTTTCGGTGATTCCCCTTTCTGAAACAATTTTCAGCGAAAGAAAACCAAGCAACAATATTTTGAAACCCAATCGAGCCCGGAACCTTTCCGGAGAACTCGTTTTCCGACAAGAATTTAAGGCCAACAAATAGCCTTAAAAAACCAGATTTCTTCTTTTTCGTTTTTAAAACCACCCCAACAAGGAAAAAGAAAACCAAAAACATTCCTTTTTCTTGAACCATTTTCAAGCCGTAAAAATTTTTTTTCTTTAGAAAATAATTTTCCAGCAGCCAATCAATAAAATTATTTTCCAGCAACCAAAAACATTCCCTGGGAGACGATGTTCCCTTGGAGACTGCGAGGAGCGGCAGCGCGGGGGGGGGGGGGGGGAGAGAGAAAAACGAGGTGGAAGAAGTGTTTTGAGGCATGAGTTTTGTTCTAGGCAATGAGGGAAATGTTTTTGTGGTATCGCGCGACTGAGAGGGAGATCGAACGGCCGGTTTCATTGGCGACAAGGGTTGGTCCTGCAGGGTGGGGTGGTTGTCGGGGAGAGAGGAAGAAAAAATGAAGAAGAAGAAAGAAAGAAAATAAAGGAAAAGGAAAAGAAGAAATGAGTGGGGTCGATTGGAAATTTCTTAAAACTTTAAGGTTCTAAATTATATTTTAGTTCTTTTTTGAATATTTTATTAATTTCAGTCGATTAAAAGAAAAATATTTTTCATTAAGATCAAAATGCCCATGGTCAAGACAGACAAAAATGAATTTTGGACCAAAATTTTTAAAAAAATGATGTAATGAACTAAAAAAGTAGTTTTTTTTTATTTTGGACCAAAATAATATTTTCGCTATATGTAATGGACCATTTTTTAAGTTTAGTCTAAATTTTAATTATAAATCTTATTATATCTTATATATATTTATAGTAGTGTTGTAACTTGAGTAGTGTATAAAAAAAACTAGATCCAATAAAATGATAAATTAAATAAAAATAATACAATAAAAACAATGAATTGTTTCTCTAAGCAACTCACATTTTTTAACCTCCCTCCAATTGTGAAAACAACTTATATTTTCAAATGGATCGATAATTAATGATCTTGATGCATGCTAGAAATCATCCTAAATTCAACCTTTATTTGTTGATAAATATAGTCGATGGATGATAAAAATTGCCATAATAAACAGTTCTCCCGCTCCATCCAACCTGTACATTAAGCCGGGGAGTTCCGCTGTTTTGAAGCATTCGCATCCATCATGGCCATGGTAGTACCATTCTTTCCATTCCATCATTCGCTTCCTTTTCTTTACCATCATGACTATAATCACTCAATTCAAAATCCCATCTTTAAACCATTAACCAAGCTCCCTGTTCCAAAGATTCTTACCCCTGCTGCTCAAGGCACAGATTGTCGTAACCCAACAAATAGTTCTCTTCTTGATGACATATCGAAGCTTTGTGAACACAATAAGCTCACCCAAGCCTTGAATTTGCTTCAAGTATACCCTAGAAAAGCCTTTCTTGATCCAACCGAAAAAGGGAAAGCATTAGGAATACTGTTACAGACCTGTGGTGCGCAAAAAGACAATGAAATAGGGAGAAAAGTTCACAGATTGATATGGACATCGACCCATCTGAGAAATGATCCTGTACTGAACACTCGAATAATTACAATGTATTCTATGTGTGGTTCCCCGTCGGATGCGCGCTTTGTTTTTGACACATTACAGGGGAAAAATTTTCATCAATGGAATGCACTTTTGAAAGGGTATACAAGAAATGAGTTGTACTATGATGCGTTCTGCTTGTTTTGTGAACTCATTTCTATGACGAAATATAGGCCTGACAATTTTACATTTCCTTGCGTGATTAAGTCATGCGGGGCGATTTTGGATGTGGGTTTAGGAAGGGCTGTCCATGGGATGTCTGTGAAGATGGGTTTGAATTCTGATGTGTATGTGAGCAATGCTTTGATTGCTATGTATGGGAAGTTTGGTTTCCTGGAGGATGCCACTGTAGTGTTTGATCATATGCCTGAGAGGAACTTGGTTTCGTGGAACACTCTCATTTCTGCTTTTTCTGAAAATTGGTGTTTTGAAGAAAGCTTTGCACATTTCGTAGAGCTGCTATTTGATGAGGAAGGATTTGTTCCGGATTCTGTTACTATGGTCATTATTTTGCCAGGTTGTGCGGGAGGAGGTGATTTAATGAAGGGAAAGGTTGTCCATGGTTTGGCAGTGAAGTTGGGGATATCTAGGGATTTAATTGTGATCAATGCATTGATTGACATGTATTCAAATTTTGGTTTTCTTTGTGAAGCAAAAATTCTTTTTGACAGAAATGACAGTAAGAATTTGGTTTCCTGGAACTCCATGATTGGGGGTTATTCTAGAGAAGGAAATGTCGAAAGAACATTTGATCTACTGAGAAAGATGCAGATTGAAGAGAAGGTTGTAAAGGCTGATGAAGTAACAATCCTGAATGTGTTGCCTGCATGTTCAAGGGCATCAGAGTTGTTGAGCTTGAAGGAACTTCACGGATATTCTATTAGACATGGACTTGGAAAAGATAAGTTAGCCAATGCCTTTATTGCTTCATATGCTAGATGTGGTTTACTAAGAACTGCTAGGACTGTTTTTGATAGATTGGGAAGTAAAACTGTAAGTACTTACAATGCACATATAGCTGGCTGTGCACAAAATGGGGATTCTTTAAGAGCTCTAGATACCTATCTTGAAATGATGCATTCAGGCATGCAAGCTGACTCAGTTACAATTGCTAGCCTTCTTTTAGCCTGTAGTCAGCTAAAATTTCTTCAGCTCGGTAAACAAGTTCATGGTTTTGTTCTTAGAAATAGGTTAGAAGTAGATTACTTCATTAGTACTTCACTGCTGTCACTCTACTTTAGTTGTGCAGCTCCAAGACATGCATCTGCTTTCTTCAACAACATAGGGAACAAGGGGTTAGTATCTTGGAATGCAATGATTTCTGGGTATTCGCAAAACCAATTCCCCAGTACTGCTTTAAATTTCTTTCACCAGATGTTATCTGAGGGGTGGCAACCTAATGATATCACAATGGTGAGTGTCTTGGGTGCTATTTCACAGTTATCAGCTCTACGGCTTGGGAAAGAAGCTCATTGCTTTGTATTGAAGGCTGACCTATTGAAGGACAACTTGGTTACTTGCTCACTTATTGACATGTACGCAAAAAGTGGGTCAATAGAATCATCCGAAAAGGTTTTCGATCAATCCCAGCATAAAAACACCACGATATATTCAGCTATGATTTCAGGATATGCAATTCATGGACATGGGGATGAGGCAGACAGGCTATTTAAGGAAATGGATGGACTAGGCTTGAAGCCTGACCATTTCACCTTTGTTGGTATTATAAATGCATGTAATCATGCTGGACTAATTGAAAATGGTCTGAAGTATTTGGCTGAGATGCATACATTGCATAATTTAGAGCCTAAATTGGAGCATTATGCATGTGTAGTAGACATGCTTGCACGTGCAGGGCGATTTGCAGATGCTTTGGAGCTTATCAGTAAGATGCCTGTTGAACCAGATGCAAGAATTTGGAGCTCTTTGCTTAGCTCTTGTAAAGTTCACAATGAGTTGGGTTTGGGAAAGATATTTGCTGACAAATTGTTAGAGACAGCACCAAACAGAGCAGAAAGTTATGTGCTAGTTTCCAACTTCTTCGCTGGTTGTGGAAATTGGGATGATGTGAGGAGGGTTAGAGGAAGAATGAAGGAGATAGGACTACAGAAGGATGTTGGTTGCAGTTGGACTGAAGTTGGAGGTAAAAATTTTAGCTTTATAGTCGGTGGTGCAATGCTTCCTGATCCACAAGTAATCGGGGCAATGTACAAGATTATTGAGGATAAAATAAGCTAAACCGCATTGCTTCATGAGATACAACAAAAGCTACCAGAGGGTAAAGCTCTTCTGAATAGGCCTAAAGATGTGATTTTGAGTCTAAAATAACTTTGCTGATGAATCATATCTCTAGAAGAGGCAGTTTCAATGGCGACAGCTTTTACTGCTGCTTTCAAAACTTTAGAAGCGCCCAATTAAGGAGGTAACTGTTTATGATAGTCAGAAGTTGGAGCATAATGGATTGGAGAGACATGCTTCTGTTCATGTTGATTGAAACATCAAAATCTCCGCACCAGAGTGGAAGATAGCGAAATTAGGAGCTGGATCAAGATTGGCATATACATAAAGGCTGCGGATACTGCTTTTCGATTTGATCAACGCCTAAAAGGCTGTAGCATGAAAAGTGGGTTCTGGAGAGATACGATGTGATACTTCCTGGGCAACAAAGTTCAATTGTTTGCAGCACTTGAATGAGTTCCCAAGATGCAGAGGAAAACTTATAGGTAATGTATTAAACAGATGTATTTTGAAGCTGAGAATTGCATCTAGATTAGCTAAAGCATATTTCTTGATGAGAAAAGAAGAACAGCAAGTTGTTCACAATGAAAGAAACAGTTCAGTCCTAACAAAGATCAATTTTTTGGTCAATTTTCATGATCTAAAGGTAAGCCTTGAAGGTTGTTTCTTGGTGAAATTAGCCACCTGAAATGGGTTTTTTCTTCTGAACGTTCAAGATAGTTAATAGTGAAATTCCGGTTCCGTGTCTTAACGGATTTAAAAATGTAATTTTAAATTAAATATTTTCGTGTTAATTTCATATAGAATATGTATGAGAAATTATCAACTTTAATATAAATTTCAGATTATCGATAATCTTTTTTTTAAAATTACAAATGGAACTTAATTAATCAAAATTGTAGGACAATTAATAAAACAATTAAATTCTTTATAACATCTCATATGGGAGAAAAGAAAATTAATTAGGGCCATGTGGTTATTGACATTAGTCAGTGAGAGAGATCGAGTACTTTTACTCAAATTCTACACCTCAAAATATACATGTAATACGATATAATATTTTTGTTTTATAAAACTAATTATATTTAAATAAGATAGACTTTTTATTTTATGAAATACAATTCATATAAATCAAATAAAAATATGTATAATTACATTAATTTAGTTATTGAAAATAAAATTTTAGATAATAAAGTAAAACTATATATATTAAAATTATTTTTGTAGAATAAAAATAAATTAAGCTATTCTAATTAGAGGAGAAAATTAAACAATGAGATTCAAGAAACAGGGGATATATACTGATAGACATTATATTCTTCCGGCTTTAAAGTGGAAATAATAGAGTGCAGATGTACAGGGCTTCAAGTGAAGCGGATTTCGGGTATCGCCGTCAGCCACCGTCGCCGCCATCACTTCCGACTAAAGCCACCTGAACCCTCCTGCTGGGTGTCTGATAATGAAAGAATACATAAATAAATTCCAATTTCGCTCCCTAAATGTTCCACCTTTTCCGAAATCCCATTCATAACAAAGCCAAAACGGAATTGTCATTATGCTCATTCCCCACCTTTAACTCTTTCCGATTATGTATTCCATTGCACCATTAACACCTTCGAAACCTTTCCAAAAATGAAGACGTGTGAAATCTTCTGACCAACTGTTGATGTTTTATTCATTGAACCCTCACTAAAATCTTACTTCCCATAATCAAACCCCACCTCTCCTATTTCTTTTTTCGAAAGGAAAGGGGGTGTATATAGGGCTAAGGAAAGAAAACAAAAATCTAAAACAGTGAGAAAAGATAGTGTATGATGGCTTCTGCTTCAGGATCAAATTCTGGGCTTCAGTCTGAATCTGCTTCCTCACAGCCTCTGCTGCCACCCAAGGAAGAACAGGTTTTTACATTTTCAAGCTTGGCTTCCCTCTTTTTGGTTCTCTCCTTTATCCACATCCATAAGTTCATAGTGCATGTTTCGATTTTACTGTAAAAAGTTATTGTTTTTTGGGGGGATTTTCTTGTTAAAATAAAACTTTAGCAGGATGTATCAAGCCAAAAGCCAACGCTTCAGGAGCCCAAGAAAGAAGAGCTCTTTCAGTAAGTCTCAAAATATTTTTAGTTTGTATGTATTGATTTTGTGTGTGTATGTGATCATGCACTTGGAGGTTTATATCTCGGAGGAGGGTTTGAGGGAAAGAGGGAATATGCATGCAAAGCAGTTGATGCAATTATAATTCTCCTAATACCTATCCAGGTTTGTAAAACTTAATTGTGGACAATATCATAGTATGCGGATAATCAATGGATTGAAAGAATCAGTCCTTTGTTAGAAATAAAGGGTATTCCAGAGTTTAGTTCCAAGAAAGTACCCAAGTTGCTGCTAGAGCAATTTGATTTCTTCAGTGTTGTGATTGTGTTTTTAATAATGGTTCAGAACTGTATGATGTTTGTGGGGCTATAGAATTTGTTTTGAAAAATAATGACTTCTATTTTGCAAGATACTGATCTTTCACAGATATAGAGTTGTGAGAGTTATTTATGGAAGTAAAAATGTTGAACTTTAACAATATTACTACCTCTATGTGAAAAGACTAATTCTTATTGTGAGGATAGTAGGAAACTATATGTAATCTCGAAGCGGATATGAACTAATGCAGACGTGGCTGAGAATAGACATATCTTGCCGGGAAAGTTGTGATTATAAAGTTTGCCAGGAAAATATTGCAAATACAAAATGAGTTCACTCAATTTCTTGACTAAGTAAATACTATCCAGCTCTCTGGTCAATTTTCTTTCTGGTGAATCGTAAAGTTGGTTGTGTGGAGTTTATAACGTGTTTGTGGTTTTAGCATGATACAGTAAGAAACTGCAAGTTGGAGGTATATGGTTGCTTGGGTTATATTGACTATCGACCTCAAAAAGTTTATGAGGCAGAAACTAGTAGAACGGCCTGAGTTTGTACAAAATTGTAACTTTTTATTTGTTTTTTCAAAATCCAGTTTCTCTTATTTATTTATTTTTTGGGTATTAAAGTGCATCCAATTCTTTGGAGACTGGTGATGCAGCAATCTTGTTAAGTCTGGCATGAGATTTGGAAGGTGTCCTAAATACTTTTTGTGGACTTGTGATTCTCTTAGGGTTAATAACTTTGTAGATTGGGTGAAATGTTTGCCCCCTACTTTTCATGGTAAAGAGTGGTGTGAACCAGCTCTTTAACATGAATTTTACTGCAAATTTTGGTTAGTTTTCTTCTTTTAACTTCTTTCTCTAGTATGAGTTTCTGCATTGTACTTTCTTCAGCCTACTTTTCCAGGAGTAAAGTTGTGAAAAAGTTGAATACCATTCATGTTCAGACATGCTGCACATTCTAATTTCTACATGTAGGGCTTTTGTAAGATAACACAGCAAATCAAGTTTTTCCATTTTTCTATTTTCAGCAGAATGTCTCCTCAAGAAAGTTCTCATAAAAACTTGAAAGTGTACACTTAGAAAAGAAGGTTTCCTAATATTACTAGCCGTCATGATCCACTGGAGTCTCAGCAAATTAGAAAATAACATTATGGTTTTCAAGACATTATTAATTTAGTATTTGGGTTGTATGCATGACTAGCTGGGATATACTGAAAGAAATTTTTGCACTAGCGTGTCCAAACTTGTGTATAAATAACTCCACGATGTGAGGATACACAAGGTTATAATATTAATGATCAGATATGTATTCATGTACTATTTGTATTTTAAAATTTCGTTAGCTTTCTGTTCAATCATTCCTGATTGGCCCTTTATATCCTGATTAGAAATATTCAACATGTAGCTTGTGGACCAAGTTTCGGAATTTTGTCCTCTATAATCTGATACCCTTTGCAGTCTACTTGATAGTTTTCAGATGTAATGGTATTTTGACATGCTCAGTTCTATTGTTACTTTGACCTATTTTTTCTTATATTCCTCCTTAACCCCTTCCTCGTAACCCCCATTTCTGAATCAGCCAATCTATTTTTATTGTGAGAGTGTTAGGTTCCTAAAATAAACAAGAACATGGTAACCTTAAAATGACGAGCTTTGCTGAGTTATACTATAAGCCTTAACAATTTTCTAATTTAGTTTAATTTTTTGAACACCCTCCTTTCTTTATCTTAAATATATACAGGATTATTTTATAATAGTGTAGTTCCAAAAGAACTGGGATGCTGTTCTTCTGAATTTTCTGTCTTCAGAAGGAAATTGTTGTTTTTAGGTGGGAATTTTTGGGGTAGCCATTAAAATTTTACCATCAATTTCTTTCAGTCACTAAACATTTTTGCTCAACAAATTATCTATCAACCATTTTAAGTGGTCACTTTTGACCACTCCATCAAGTTTAGGCATAAAGTTAATGGAATTAATATTATATGAGGGTAAAAAGGTCCTCTATTTTAGCTCATTCGGTAAAATTTAATGCTTAAAATGAAATAGCCCAAAGTTACTAATTCAAACGTATGGATGATTTGTGGAGCAAAAAAGTTTAGTGTCCAAAAGTAAAGTAATTGATGGTAAAAGTTTAATGTTTGCAGCGGGCTAAAAATTGAAAACTTTGCATTCCACCTTTTTGGAAAATCTTTCTTGATTGGTATGGATTAATGAAAGTTTTTAATGCATTGGACCTTCCATACTGTGGAAGACATTGATGGCTCTTACTCTCCTTAAGATGTTGATAATTCGAGATATTTAATTGTATTTGATTTGTGTGGACTAGACTTCTGTAGATTATAAAGTCAGGTCGTCTTTTACCAAGAAAATGTTTATTTTATATCTTTATTTCTTCACCTCAATACAACAGTAATTTTGTGTCATCCTCTATTTAAAGTATATCATATATTTAACGACTATTACTTTGGTGAGAAGAGTTGCCTGGCAGTGGCAACATGAATCTAGTGGCTTATAACCAACTTGGGCTATCTCTATTTGGGTTGTGTCTAGTATTCTTGAAATCGGCATTTTTTAGTCGCTAAGTGGTTGGGCTTTTTCATGTATTCTTAAATAGTTCATTTGCGGTCCACAAGTTTCGGTATTTCCCATACATGTGAGGCTGAAATTAACCTTCTTGTTAGTATTTAAACCACTGATTGTACTTCTTCATTCAGTTAGTTGATCACTCAAAACCTAATTCTTGTGTGCCGCTGCCACCTTCTCTCAAAGCCTTCCTCAAGTAAACAGTTCTTCCTTAACTTTGCAGCCTTATTTTTACATCAATGTTTTTGTGGCATTTATAGTTATTCATCTATCTATTTGTAGAGAGCTATTAGCTGTAAAACTTTTGTGTTGCTTTGACCAGAAATATCTATTGAAGTCTAATTCCTGATCTGAGATTCATCTAGATCAATGTGTTTCTGTCTGTGCTTCAGATAATTAGAATTGTGTACATTGCATTTTTTATGGTTTTATAGAATTTCTCTACTTTACTGTTGGAGGTGTGGAGTTCTATGTATGACCTTTTTTTTTTTTTAAACCACAGTTGTAAACTATCTGCCTGTATCCTGCAATGTACATAGACTTTGATCTCAGCTAGTTTTAATTTTCCTCCTTTCTTTAGTTGGTACCTTCTCTGTTAATCTTCCACGAATGAATCAGGAAGCAAAGAACTTAAGTGCTGGCTGATCTAGAGATGAGATATCGATAGGGTTCCTGTATACCTTTGTGGTTGAGTGTAGAGATAGAAATACTGTTCACGGAAGATATTTGGGCAAATTTGATTTCGCTATTCTTGGCAAAAGGAACACAAAAGATATTCTTTTTATTAACCTTTTCATTCTTAATGTGCAGATATTACTCTCTACAAATTTCATGATTCTTACCATTCGTTGCTGACTTATCTGTTGTTCCATGTTTCCTTCTTTCCTACTAAGTTGTACATTTTTCCTATTTAAGTCAAATATCTAATCTCCAACCATATTGTGTTTGTATTATGAGTTATTTTGACACTGATCCAGGTGATAAAACTATCTTTTATGTTTCTGTAGGAATATGGGTAACAATGAGGATGCAGAAAAGTTTGAAAGGTATTTTGCTGAAATGACTGACTATTTAACAACCAAGTACTTCTCAGACAAGAGCATTTTTGGAGGTAATGCTATGATTATCATGACACTGGTAAGACTAAAAATTTGCTGACTAACGTGACATAAAACCATATTACTAGCCTTTCATTTCTTTCTAAATGTCATTCTTTGTATGCTTAGTCCTTAATATTGTAGGTGAATTCAGTTGTCTGTTATTCACTCTTCCAATCTTGTTTTCAACTTGCTTTGTTGTTAATTAGTCTTGGAATGACCCAACGTTTTCAGGGACCTTGTACTTTGACGAACTTCCATCTACTATCTTTAAATACAAGGACAAATGGACAATGACTATACTTAAGCTTCTTTGGTGCTTTATGCCATATGTTTGCATTTTTGCTTTTCTAGGCTCAATTAGATAATTTACTTTTCATATTACTAGTATAATTGCAGGTTGATGATCTTAATAATGGAAATGTGGTTATGATCAACTTGTTGCTTCTTTTTTTCCCATTTTACTTGGTGCTGTGGATTTGTGTTCATTTAAATCTCCTGTTCGATTATGTAACACTCTTATAAGGAAATTAGAAGCACTGCTTTTATGGTCCTTTTGCTTGTCTATATTGACCAAAAGTTCCTGTTTTCAAGTGCAAAGAACACTTAGGCTGATAGATTTTGTTGCATTGGTGATGTGGATTTGTGTTCATTTGAATCTCCCGTTCGATTATGTAAACACTCTTATGAGGAAAGTAAAAGCACTTTTTACGGTCCTTGTACTCGTCTTTTGTTTCTGGTATATTTACCATAAGTTCCTGCTTTCGAGTGCAAAGAATACTTTGGCAGATAGGTTTTGTTGCACATATATTCTACTTTTTCTGGAGAGAGGGCGCGATCTTGCATCGTAATTGATTTTCTTAACAACTTTTACAGGCAACATTTATGATGTCAAAGTGAGTACAGATGGGCAGACTGTGAAGGCAGGAAGGTATTAGAGAATTTTGAGTAATGGTGGTGTAACTGTGTTTACTCGGCCTGTTTCTAAATGTTGTTTTCCAATCCTTTGTCTAGGTTTTCTCCAAGTCAATCTTTCGCCGACCCTGCAAGTTTCATCAATCTGCTAAGCAACGCGGCCAAGTCTGACGAAAAGTCTGCAGCTGAGACTTCAAACGGGAAGCAGCCTGTTAAGAAGAACTGATGCAGTTTTCTCTTCTTAGAGAAAGGATATCTAGGATTGGAACTTGTTATTATGTTAAAAAACACTAGTCATGTTTTGGTGCTTTCGCCTCTAAATAAGTCCATGAGGTATCCTTATATAATAATGACTGCCTAAATAGAAAAACTTTTCCTGCGTCAAAAATCTAATCTGAATTGCAGATTCTTATAGAACGAGTAAGAAATTTTATGGTAAATCAAGTCATTCCTGAAGGCTGGACTGATGGCTTCTGTCTTCAGCCAATTTTGTTGATGGAGTAGGTTTCATTCAGATCTCTGGACTAGTGGTCCTTTTTATTTCCACTTTTTTCCAGACTCAATGCATTAAATTGCATGTTTTTGTGCATCAATAGGGTTGCAATTCTCATCGTACAGTGTATTTATGCTGCCAGCAGAAGAGAATGGAACGGTATGAATGTTGAAGGGGCACCCTTTGCACCTTGAAGGGTGCGTTCGTCGATAGAGCAATCGAAATTTGATAACAATCTGATTCCACTTCCACAGATTTTATTATCAAATTTCATCAGCTTTTTTATTGAGATTTCGTTATCAAATTTCGTTAATCTTTGTTTTTATCTTTTAGAAAGAAATAATCGAAATCATTTTATGATTGTTCTATTTTTATTTATGCAGTTCTATTTTTATTCCTGAAACTGCAAAAACTGTAACTTTGATTGTTTTATTTGATGATTGTTCTATTTTTATTCTTGCTATTTTTATTCCCTGAAACTGCAACTTTGAAGAATATAAACAATGACAACATATAAACATCGGTATATTTATTAAAAGAACCATAATGGGTATATTTATTAAAAGATAATGGGTATATTTATTAAAAGAACCATCGGTGAGAGGCAACATATAAACAATGACAAAATATACAGCTTAAATCTCCATGACAATTGCAAAATACCTGATAAAATATCATGCTTAAAAAGCTAGATCATTGCTATAATGTTGACCCATCCTAAACCTGTACACAACGCATTTTTCTACCCAAAAGGTGTTCTAGTTACATATCATCTTGCTCTTCCTCAAACAAAAGGTCTAGCCAATCGCCATTTTATGGTTAAAATTCAAAGTGACTTCTTCCTTGTAGAAGAAAAGGAAACGAAAGCCAAAATGCCGGTATTTTTTTCTGGTACACCAAGGACCATTTGCCATTGACACTAGCAAAAACTGCATGAACATGCACAAGAGAACTTCTTCCAACTTCAAGCATTATTAACCCAAGACATCTGGTTTCTGTGATAAAATCTTGAGCCGACACAGCCCTTTCCGTAACAGGATCAGAGGACAGGTAGTATCAGTACTAAACTTAGGTCAATGGCTCCAGCACTTCATGTTTGTAAGGACCCATAACCTAGCAAAAACAGAGAGAGGTTAGATATACTGTCTGAACAAAGGCAAATACATCTCAATAGCTGAATTGTCACAATATAAACTATCCAAGTGAATTGCAAGAATTGCAGAAACTTGGATATAAGCAGGATCATGCTTTCTTCAGAAAATTGTCCTTTTAATACCTAGAAATACCAGATCATCTTTGCAAATTGCAAGATTTTCTTCCAGGACTGAAGTCTGGATACAGTATGACATATACGGTAATCAACAAGAATGGGTACAAACTTATCTTACCAGAAGTGAAGAGTTGTGGCAAAAACCTAAGAACAGATAGTATAAATTTTCAGGATAATCAAGTATTCCTCGGTCCAACAATTCCTTTACAAGACACATCCTAAACCGCACCACCCATAGCAGAAACTACCAGGTAACTTATACCAAGTAGGTATTATAAGGTAACAGAATGTAAAACATCCAAAACTCACATGCATATCATAGGAAACCCACACATGTAATAATAATCAAGTCCATCAATTTTCTCATCTGAACATGGAATGTGATGGAAAAGACACTTGACAATTAAACGCTTTGTAATTTACACTATATTTCAACCATGGTTATCACATAAGCCCACAACTTAATATGATTACACATTCGCAGCAGCAGATCGCAGTTTGCAACAAGAAACTCACATCTTAGGTTCATTTCTTGTTTCAACATGGAACCTACAACAGAACAGGGAAACATGTATACTAGGACTGCTACAAGATATGGTATAAAACATGAAGAAATATGAAATTTAAGACAATAAGAAACATACTACCTATAAAACTAGTCCTTCAATTGCAGATTTTCATGAGTTTTTTCCTTTTAAAACTCCCTCGTCCCCAAAATTAGAGTCCCAAAACTCGGAACCAAGGAAAAACAAGACCACTGGTCCTTTCCAATAAACAATGAACATGAACAAAAATGAAAGTAGCAAAATTGAGCTTGTTAGAATGATAAGCGAACATATTAGATTAAACAGAATAAATAATGCACACGAGAGTATGAAATGGGGCTAGCCCCTATAGATGAGAAAATAATAGGAAGAAATGGGATAGCTTCGATAGATCAGAAAATGGGAGAAGCATGCGGTTGGGGTATTATGCATAGGAAACCTTAAGATCCACCGAAATGGACAGAAAAAAAAGAATTGATAATTCAAATTAATAAGGGAATAGGACAACCTAAAAAATTTAGAACAGAGCAACTTTTTTTTTTTTTTTTTTTTAACAGGTAACAGAACAGTTCAAAAACACATGAAATAAAACTTATGGGACTACGTGTTTTGATAGGATGCGATGGGAAGATATGATCCACAGGCCAGCCGCAGCAAGCACAAAGTGTTGCAACTGTAAAGTCCTTAACCTAAAAGCTCAACAGCCAAATATCCCTGAAATCTACTAATGATTTTAAACAATTAAGCGATCCTAGATCACAAAGATCAATTTATATACATGATAACATCATCACTATTAGGAACAGTAAAACAAGGCATTCGCATAATCAAATATACCTTCAAAAAACAACAGCAGCTCTTTGTGCTGCCCTCTTCTTCCTCTCATATTCTGCGTCATCAGTAGGCAACTCATACCTACAAACAGGGCAAGTATTCCTAATCCCCAACCATGGAAGAATGCAGTCCTCATGATACCGATGATTGCAAGGTAACTGTCTCAAATTCTCGCCCGATCCCATTTCATCTTTACAAACAGCACAAACCAAATCATTCTTTTTCAAATCCTCTTCACTGAAAACCACTAAAGGTAGATTCTTGACTACATCCTTAGAAGCCGGTGGCTTGCCCATCATGGCAAGTTCACTCTCTGCGAATTGCCCAAACAACATATCATACTCAATGGTGTAGTTATACTCATCATGCTCATGATCACCAAAATTCAACTCACCAAATCCCTCAGTCCCACTCTCATTATTTGCCTCTAAATTACGAACATTCAACAAAACCTCCCACTCTAAAGCCCCCATCACATTGATGAAATCCTCCCTTCCTACCCCCGACACATCATCATCATCATCCAAAAACATGCTCAACACCTCTCTCTCATCAACTCCTTCCTCCACTTCCTCCCACTCCAAATCCTCACTCACCTCCCTATGATCCTCAATTTGAAACGAATCCCAACAAAGCCCCAAAGTTGAATCATCGTCAACCTCGTCTCCCACATTAGCAGGGGCATTCTCGTCATCATCGTCAGCGTTAAATTCAATCTCAACATCGTGGCTTAAATCAGAATCCGATTCCGAACCCATATCTACAACCCGTAAACCAGTAACAAAATAATCCCCGCCGTCAAAGTTCTCCGCCACAAACCCTGAATTTCCGACATCTGCAGATCTGGGTTCCCCGAGGAACCCCAAACCCAGGTCAAGTTCCAACTGGGCCTGATCAATCTCATCGTTCCCTTCAATAATCCCAAAGTTAGGGTTCAAAGCCTGGTCCAGATCAGAATATTCCGGGTCAATCACGAAATGGGTAGGGGACGATCGGGACTGCTGAACTCGCTGGTGGCGGAGGTTCCCTGGGTCCAAAGCCTGGTCCAGATCAGAATATTCCGGGTCAATCACGAAATGGGTAGGGGACGATTGGGACTGCTCAACTCGCTGGTGGCGGAGGTTCCCCGCGTCCAAAACCTCGTCCAGATCAGAATATTCCGGGTCAATCACGAAATGGGTAGGGGACGATTGGGACTGCTGAACTCGCTGGTGACGGAGGTTCCCTGGGTCCAAAGCCTGGTCCAGATCAGAATATTCCGGGTCAATCACGAAATGGGTAGGAGACGATTGAGACTGCTCAACTCGCTGGTGGAGGAGGTTCATGACGAAATTAACTTGATTCTCGCGGTCGAAAATATCAGCGCCAGTGATAACCGATTCGGGTTCCGAGACGTCGTCGTTGAAGGAATCAAGAAACGAAGACTGAGTACGCTGGCCGCTGGGATTCCTGGTAATATGGAGATCGGACGGCGATAAATCGGAGGAGAGATCTGAACCAAAGATTTCGAATTCAGAAGACCAATAAGGATCGAATTGTCGGTGGCCATGGCCGCAACGGTCAGGATGTTGAAAGTCTACCTCCTCAGTAAAGTCGTCGATGTCGTCGTCTGGGATGTTGAGTAACTGAAGCAACGTAGCCTGAGCCATTTTCTCGAGAGTATGGTGGTGGTGGTGGTGGGGGTGGCGGCGGTGGTTGTGGTGGTGGTGAGTTAAGGCTGAGTATGGAGGCGGAAAGTGAAGTGCGCCTTTTTTGAATTTCCCTTCATACCTAGTAGTAGTAAAATAAAATCACAGGCTGTGTGTTTTGCCCTTTTTCCTTTTTATCATGCCTATTTTTTTATTTTTAAGAGAAGATTTTTAATTTGAGTTTAATTGAGAAAATACAACTTTCAAGATCCCATTTTTTTAAAATAAAAATAAAAAACGCGCCACAAGAGCAGGAAGTACATCTTTTGCTTGCACGGACCTAATCCAAACTATTTATTTCCTCGTGTATGCACTAGCATGTAATAATACTAGGGGTGTAAATGAACTGAGCCGCTCGTGAGCTATTCGCGAGCCGGCTCGGTCAAAGCTTGGCTTGAGTTCGGAGTTGACCGAGCTCGAGCCGAGCTCGAGCTCGGCTCGCTAAGGTAACAAGCCGAGTTCGAGCCTGTAATATATAGGCTTGTTAGGCTCGACGAGCCTAACGAGCTTATATATTATATTTATATTTATTTTATAATATTAAATATTTTTAATATTTTTAAAATTTTTAAAATTTTTCGTTTTGTAAGCAAGTAACTATCCTTTAACCCAAATCCTAATTCATTTCTCCCCCAAAAATCGGATAAGTGGGGCGATTTTTTGCCCCACAATCGCACATTTCATTCGATGTTTGGCTTAAAAATTGGAAAGTATGTCCGATTTTTTCACATTCGTATGTTTATATAATTGTCTTCACATGAATGGATGTAGACGTTTCTGGACGTGGTGCTAGTTATTTTTGACGTGGTGCTAGTGTTACGAGACGTGGTGGACTATCTTTGTGAAAAAAAATCAGTTTAAATTCATATGATGTAGACGATTATGGACGTGGTTCTAGTTGTCTTTGACGTGGTGGGTTGTATTTGAGAAAAATAACTAGCTTAAATTCACATGAATGGATGTAGACGTTTCTGGACGTGGTGCTAGTTATTTTTGACGTGGTGCAAGTGTTATGAGACGTGGTGGACTGTCTTTGTGAAAAAAAAATTTAGTTTAAATTCACATGAATGGATGTTGACGTTTTTGGACGTGGTTCTAGTTGTCTTTGACGTGGTGGGTTGTCTTTGAGAAAAAAATATCTTAAATTCACATGAATGGATGTAGACGTTTCTGGACGTGGTGCTAGTTATTTTTGACGTGGTGCTAGTGTTATGAGACGTGGTGGACTGTCTTTGTGGAAAAAAAATTAGTTTAAATTCACATGAATGGATGTTGACGTTTATGGACGTGGTTCTAGTTGTCTTTGACGTGGTGGGTTGTTTTTGAGAAAAAAATAGCTTAAATTCACATGAATGGATGTAGACGTTTCTGGACGTGGTGCTAGTTATTTTTGACGTGGTGCTAGTGTTATGAGACGTGGTGGACTGTCTTTGTGAAAAAAAAATTAGTTTAAGTTCACATGAATGGATGTTGACGTTTATGGACGTGGTTCTAGTTGTCTTTGACGTGGTGGGTTGTCTTTGAGAAAAATAACTAGCACCTTGTTAAGTATGTTTTAATTCTATTGTATTAAAATGTACTTAACAAGGTGCTAGTTATTAAAACATACTTAACAAGGTGCTAGTTATTTTTCTCAAAGACAACCCACCACGTCAAAGACAACTAGAACCACGTCCATAAACGTTAACATCCATTCATGTGAATTTAAACTAATTTTTTTTTTCACAAATACAGTCCACCACGTCTCATAACACTAGCACCACGTCAAAAATAACTATCACCACGTCCAGAAACGTCTATATCCATTCATGTGAATTTAAGCTATTTTTTTCCCAAAGACAACCCACCACGTCAAAGACAACTAGAACCACGTCCATAAACGTCAACATCCATTCATGTGAATTTAAACTAATTTTTTTTTCACAAAGACAGTCCACCACGTCTCATAACACTAGCACCACGTCAAAAATAACTAGCACCACGTCCAGAAACGTCTACATCCATTCATGTGAATTTAAGCTATTTTTTTCTCAAAGACAACCCACCACGTCAAAGACAACTAGAACCATGTCCATAAACGTCAACATCCATTCATGTGAATTTAAACTAATTTTTTTTTTCACAAAGACAGTCCACCACGTCTCATAACACTAGCACAACGTCAAAAATAACTAGCACCACGTCCAGAAACGTCTACATCCATTCATGTGAAGACAATTATATAAACATACGAATGTGAAAAAATGGGACCTACTTTCCAATTTTTAAGTCAAACATCGGATAAATGTGCGATTGTGGGGCAAACTTCACATTTTCTCCCAAAAATCGAATAAGTGAGGCGATTTTTCGCCCCATTTTCGCACATTTCGTCCGATTTTTGGATTAAAAATTGCATTTTGGGTCCGATTGTTTGTTCTGCTATCGCAAATTACCGGCGATTTTTCATGCAAACTTCACATTTTCTGTTTTTAAGGGCATTTTAGGCATTTTTTCAATTTTTTTGTGCTACAAATAACAAATTTGTGCTACAAATAGTAAGATCCTAAATTTTTGGATAAATTTAATGAGCACTTTGTCAAACTCAAAATCAAGCTTGGCTCGCGAGCTGAGCTCGCGAGCTCGAGCTCAAGCTTCACAATTCTTAAACGAGCTCGAGCTCGAGCTCCAAAAAATGAGCTCGAACGAGCTCGAGCTCGAGCTCGAGCCCCTTCATATTTAAGCGAGCCGAGCTTGAACATAGGCAAGTTCGAGCTCGGCTCGGCTCGTTTACACCCCTAAATAATACTACAACTGGAACTTGGTGATGGAATGAGTGACAAATTATTTGATCAACTCTCTTGGCCGAAATTGTGACGATTAACATTTAGATTATTAATTTATGATAAATACAAATAATAGTTTACAAAATAATATCGAACTCAATACCTATCAATTTTAAGTACAAAATGCCAACTATTGACCTACAACCTTCTTCTCACTACATTCATTTTTAAGTTATAATTCATTCTCATTATGTTTAAAAAAAAAAAAAACTCTCAAAACTAATGTCATGCCTCTAAAAAGATGCACTGTGGCATGATTGTTCAAACTACGTGGACACGCTAAGATGGGCACACGTCAATCCATGTCGCATCGAAAGTTAGAAACTGCAATGGACTGACAGGTGTCCTCGATGCAACTACCACGTGGCATAGCTGTTGTTTGTCATGCGGCAGCTACACCAGGGACACATGTCAGTCCATTGCAACTTCTGTCATTCGATGTAGCATGGATTGATGGTGTCCTTGTGGTGTGTGCGTGTTGTGAAAAACTACAATATGTGTTAGTTTCTATAGACACTACGTTTTTTTTTTCTTAAGATTTGGAGTATTGACGTTATATTTGGTAAAAAAAAAAAACTCTACCCGTTATATTTTCTTATATATTATTCTATCCCCTAACGATATCATTGCTTGAAATGTTGAGTAACTTAAACTTTGGATTTATGGGTGTGTTTGTCACACCACTTTGTGGGAATATTTAATAGGATCTAAAGTAATGGTTTGATAGGCAATTTTGGCATGACCACATTCATTTTAAGTTACAATCCATTCTCATTATATTCCGGAAAAAAAAAATCTCCCAAAGGCAATTTGTGCCTCCAAAAAGCTATAATGTGGCATGATTGTTCACGTTACGTGGACACGCCATAGTGGGCACATGTCAGTCCATGTCACATCGAAAGATAGACGCTTCAATGGACTGACAACTGTCCTTAATGCAGTGTTGTGTGACACAGCTACGACACACACGATAATTGCACCGAGGACACCTGTCAGTCCATTGTGGCTTCTGTCATTCGATAGGCGTGGACTAAAGGTGTCCTTGTGGCGTGTCTGCATGTTGTGAAAAAGCACAACACACGTCAACTTTTAAAGGCACCAAACATTGCCTTTAGGGTGATTTTCTTTCTTCTTCTTTTTTTTTTTTTAATTTTGAGTTTTGATATTATATTTGATAAAAATCTCTAGCAATTATATCTTTGTATGTGTATTTTTTTATTCTATCTCTTTGACGATATCATTGTTTGAGATGTTGAATAACTGGAGTAATGTGGTAAGAGCCATTTCCTTGATAATGCGGTGGTTGTGAGTTAAGGTAAAAACGTGAAGGTGTGTCTTTTTTGCATTTTCTTTTATACTAATAAAGTAAAATTACAAGTATACATTTTTGCCCTTTCTTTTTTTATTATGCGTGTTTTTTATTCTTCAGACCTTTATGTGGAAAAGGGTATTGTTATTTACTGCCCACCTTTTTACTAGTTGTCTCACATCTTGCACAGTTGCCATAATTTAGGAAAAAATTTGAAAAAAAAAAAGTAAACAGTTGTGTAATAACTCCTGCTCGTCAAACGCACAGCAAGTTCAATAAACACGGGTGTGAGTTGTCACAACCGTGCATAATGTGGCATGATTGTTCACGTTACGTGGACACGCCATAGTGGGCACATGTCAGCCCATGTCACATCGAAAGATAGGCGATTCAATGGACTGACAATTGTCCTCAATGCAGTGCCGTGTGGCAAAGCTGCGACACACACGATAATTGCACCGAGGACACCTGTCAGTCCATTGTGGCTTCTGTCATTCGATAGGCGTGGACTGAAGGTGTCCTTGTGGCGTGTCTGCGTGTTGTGAAAAAGCACAACACGCGCCAACTTTTAAAGGCACTACACATTGCCTTTAGGGTGATTTTTTTTAATTTTGAGTTTTGATATTATATTTTATAAAAATCTCTAGCAATTATATCTTCGTATGTATATTTTTTTATTCTATCTCTTAGATGATACTATTGTTTGAGATGCTGAATAACTGGAGTAGTGTGGTCATAGCCATTTCCTTGATAATGCGGTGGTCGTGAGTTAAGGCAAAAAAGTGAAAGTGTGCCTTTTTTGCATTTTCTTTCATACTAAGAAAGTAAAATTACAAGTATACATTTTTGCCCTTTCTCTTTTTTATTATGCGTGTTTTTTTATTCTTCAGACCTTTAGGTGGAAAAAGGTATTGTTATTTACTACCCACCTTTTTACTAGTTGTCTCACATCTTGCACAGTTGCCATAATTTAGGAAAAAAAATTGAAACAAAAAAAGTAAATAGTTGTGTAATAACTCTGGCTCGTCAAACGCACAGCTAGTTTAATAAACATGGGTGTGAGCTATCACAGCCGTGTATAATGTGGCATGATTGTTCATGTTACGTGGACACGCCATAGTGGGCACATGTCAGTTTATGTCACATCGAAAGACAGACGCTTTAATGGACTGACAACTGTCCTCAATGCAGTGCCGTGTGGCACAACTGCGACACACACGATAATTGCACCGAGGACACCTGTCAGTCCATTGTGACTTCTGTCATTTGATAGACATAGACTGAAGGTGTCCCTGTGGCGTGTCTGCGTGTTATGAAAAACCACAACACGCGTCAACTTTTAAAGGCACCACACACTGCCTTTGGGGTGATTTCTTTTTTTTAATTTTGAGTTTGGATATTATATTTGATAAAAATCTCTAGCAAATATATCTTCGTATATATTTTTTTTATTCTATGCCCTAGACTGTATCATTGTTTGAGATGTTGAATAACTGAAATAATGCGCTTAGAGCCATTTTCTTGATAGTGTGGTTGTGAGTTAAGGCAAAAACGTGAAGGTGTGAATTTTTTGCATTTTCTTTTATACTAATAAAATAAAATTACAAGTTTTCCTCTTTGCCCTTTCTTCATTTTATTATGCGTGTTTTTTTTTTTTATCCTTTAGACCTTTAGGTCGGTGGGTGACCAAAAAAACACTGAATATTTTTAATTTTTTGAGTTAATTGGGAAAAGGGTATTGCTATTTACTGCCCACCTTTTTACTAGTAGTCGCACATCTTACACAGTTTTGCCTCCGCCATAATTTAGGAAAAAATTGAAAAAATAAGTAAATAGTTGTGTAAGAATTTCAACTCGTCACACGCACAACGAGTGCCAATATACACGTGTGTGAGCTGTTACAACCGTGTATATTGCACAGATGTGACATTCACAGCCCTGAAATATTTAAGATGGCTCTGACGTGAATATTCCATGCTCGAGAGATATAATCTGCCTTTTGTTTGCATTTTGTCCATTTTGAGTTGTTTTTCCAAGTGAATTCTTTCCATTAAGGCCAAAAAGTGAAGGCGTGTCTTTTTTGCATTTTCTTTTATACTAATAAAATAAAATCACAAGTTTACCTTTTTTCCTTTCTCCTTTTTATTATAGGTGTTTCTTTATCTTATACAAGTGTCCTCATTGTAGTTGCAGTGGGGCATAGATGTGGCACACGTGGCAACTGCACCGAAGACACATGTTAGTCCATAGTGGCTTCTGCATTCGTTGAGGCGTGGATTGAAGGTGTCCTTGTGGCATGTTGTAGTTGTGAAAAACCCCAACACGCGTCAGCTTCTAAAGGCTCCACACATTGCCTTTGGGGAGATTTTTTTTTTTTTTTAAAGATTTGGAGTTTTGATGTTATATTTGATAAAAATCTCTAACAATTATATCTTTTTATTTTTTATTTTATTCTATCCCCTAGATGATATCATTGTTTGAGATGTTGAATAACTAAAATAATGTGCGTAGAGCCATTTTCTTGATAGTGTGGTGGTTGCGAGTTAAGGCAAAAACGTGAAGGTGTTCCTTTTTTGCATTTTTTTTTTGTACTAATAAAATAAAATTACAAGTTCACGTCTTTGCCCTTTCTTTTTTCTATTATGCTTTTTTTTTATCCTCTAGACCTTTAGGTGGGTGGGTGACTGAAAAAACATAATATTTTTTAATTTTTTGAGTTAATTGGGAAAAGGATATTGTTATTTACATCCCACTTTTTTACTAGTTGTCGCACATCTTACACGGTACTTTTTCCACAGTACTTTTGCCATAATTTTGGAAAAAATTAGAAAAAAAAGTAAGTAGTTGTGCAATAATTTAGGCTCATCACACGCACAACTAGTGCAATATATACGTGTGTGAGCTATCACAACTATATCGCACAGCTGTTATTCACAGTCGTGAAATATCACAGCTGTGATGGGTCACAGTCGTAAAAAAAAAAAGGATTTTGACACATCACGACCGTGAATATTCCATGCCTGAGAGATATAATTGATTTTTTGTTTGACATTTTGTCTATTTTCTGTTGTGTTTTTCTGGTGAATGTTGTCCATTAAGGCAAAAAAAGTGGAGGGGTGCCTTTTTTTGAATATTTCTTTATACTAATAAAATAAAATCATAAGTTCACCTTTTTGCCCTTTCTCCTTTCTATTAGGTGTGTTTTTATCCTATATAAGTGTCCTTAATACTGTTGTTGTGTGGCACAGTTGTAGCACCCGCAGCAACTACAACACCAAGGACATCTGTCAGTCCATTACGGCTTCTATCATTCGATGAGGCGTGTATTGAATGTGTCCTTGTGGCGTGCATTGCCTTTTGGTAGATTTTTTTTTTTTTTAAGATTTGGAGTTTTGAGGTTTATTTTATTAAAAAAAATCACAAGGTTAAATGTTTGACATTTCTCCTTTTATTATGTGTGTTTTTTTATCCTATACAAATATCCTCAGTGCTGTTAACGTGCGGTACAACTGCGGCACACGCGGCAACAACACTGAGGACACCTGCTAGTCCATTATGGCTTCTGCCATTCGATGAGGCATGGAATGAAGGTGCCCTTGTGGCGTCTACGTGTTGTGAAAAACAACAACACGCGTCAACTTTTAAAGGCACAACACATTGCCTGTGGGGAGGTTTTTTTTTTTTTTTTTTTATTCTTTAAGATTTGAAGTTTTTATTTTGTATTTGATTAAAATCTCTAGCAATTATATATTCTTATAATTTTTGTATTCTATCCCTAAACGATATCATTATTTGAGATGTTGAATAATTGAAGTAATGTGGTCAGAGCCAATTTCTTCCTCGTATGGTGGTTGTGAGTTAAGGCTAAACCGTGAAGTTGTGCCTTTTTTGCATGCTCTTTTTATACTAATAAAATAAAATTACAAGTTTATATATTTGTTCATTCTCTGTTTTATTATGCATGTTTTTTATCCTTTAGACCTTTAGGTGGGTGGGTGACCAAAAACACTGAATATTTTTAATTTTTTGGTTTAATTGGGAAAAGGATATTTCTATTTACTACCCACATTTTTACTATTTATCACACATCTTGCACAGTTTTGTCTCTGTCATAATTTAGGAAAAAATGTGAAAACAAAAGTAAACAGTTGTGCAATAATTTTGACACGCCACACGCACATGTAGCGAAATATACATGGTTGTGAGCTGTCACAACTGTGTATATTACACAACTATGACATTTATAGCCGTGAAATATTCATCACAACTGTAAAAAAAGACCGACTCTGATACATCACGACCATGAATATTCCATGCTCGAAAGATAGAATTGGCCTTTTGTTTGCAATTTTGTCGATATTCAGCTGTGTTTTTCTTGTGAATTTTGTCGATTAAGGCAAAAAAGTGAAGGTATGCTTTGTTTTTGCATTTTCTTTTATACTAATAAAATAAAATCACAAGTTTACCTTTTTGCCCTTCCTCCATTTTATTAGGTGTGTTTTTTATCCTATACAAGTGTCTTTAGTGCAGTTTCCGTGTTGCACAGCTGTGGCACACACGACAACTGCACCGAGGACACCTGTCAGTCCATTGCGGCTTCTGTCATTCGATGAGGTGTAGACTGAAGGTGTCCTTTTGGCGTGTCTGCATGTTGTGAAAAAACTCAATACGCGTTAGCATCTAAAGGCACCACGCATTATCTTTGGGGAGTTTTTTTTTTTTTTTTTCTTTAAGATTTGGAATTTTGATGTTAAATTTGATAAAAATTTCTAGAAATTACATCTTCTTATATTTTTTTTATGGGGGTTACTAGTTACCACCCCACTTTTTGGGGCGGTAGTTCATAGGTTTTGACAAAAATGTCTTTTTACATAAAAGGGAGGGAAGAGAGAGGGTATTATAGGGGGACATTTTAGTCTAAACTGGGACAATAAAGAGAAAATACTAGGGTGATAATTAGTAATTTCTTTTTTTTATTCTATCCCCTAGGCGATATCATTGTTTGAGATGTTGCATAACTGAAGTAATGTGGTCGAAGCCATTTTCTTGATAGTGTGGTGGTTGTGAGTTAAGGAAAAAAAGTGAAGGTGTGTTTTTTTTTTCCTTTTCTTTTATACTAATAAAATAAAATCACAAGTTTATATTTTTGCCCTTTTTATTTTTATTATGTAGTGGGTGGGTGACGAAAAACACAAAATATTTTTAATTTTTTCGAGTTAATTGGGAAGAGGTATTGCTATTTACGGTCCTCTTTTTTACTAGTTGTCACCCATTTTGGATAGGTTTGCCTTTTCCATAATTTAGGACGGTTTTGACTCTACCTTAATTTAGGAAAAAATTAAAAAAAAATAAATAGTTGTGCAGTAATTTTGCCTCGTCACACGCACAACTAGTGCAATATACACTGTTGTGAGCTGTCACAACCTTGTATATTGTAGAGATGTGGCATTCACAATAGTCACGGGTGCGATGTGTCAAAGCCGAAAAAAAAATACAGCTCTGACACATCACGGACGTGAATATTCCATGCTCGAGAGATAAAGGCGACCTTTTTTTGGTACAAAGAAAGAAGTCTAAGGCCTAATTACCCTGTAGCTACTATTCTGACAGAGTTACTCCTTGTGCATCACGCACTAATCAACGCGAACCTTATCAGGCAGTTCCGCCAATCGCACACTTCCATGAATTTTGTTTTGTACTAATAAAATAAAATTACAAGTTTACCTTTTTGTCCTTAATACAGTCGCTTCTTCTTCTTTCGTAAAATTTTTAATTGTTATAAGTAGTTCTATAACTGCTATATACTAATTATCCAGGGAGTTGTATTGTTTATAATCATAGAATAAAAAGGTTGTGTAAACATTTAAAAAGAAAAACTAAATCATTAAACATGTCAAAATACCCTCTCTCTCTCTCTCTCCTTGCTTTTATGAAGGATATTTTTATCAAAAACTGCCCTCACTTACTTTTTGGGGCGATGACTACTAACCCGCTTTCGGGAATATTAATTTGAGGACGGCCTCAGCCATTTGGTTTGTTTTTGTAAGGAAATTAAATTCCTAAGAACATTAAACCTTCATTCAATTATTGGGATAAACTGAAGCGGAAGCGTACCTTGATCCATAGCGATTGATTGATAGATCAAACAACTGAACTGACGGTTGAATTAATCTCGTGATGAATCCCGGCAATGGTCTTCCAGGTGATTATCAGCCTTCTTTCTAGAGAGATAGTTTCCCTAGTATTTTTCTTATTGATGGGGAATAAGAAAAACAGAAAGTCTTGATTCACCCGGGGACCATAACCTTTATTTATAATATCAGGGTTTCCTAAATTACAGTTTCACCCATCGCAAAAAAGTAATTATAGGAATATACCGGTGTCTGCACAATAATATTCCATACTTAAAAGATACTTATGCGTTATTAAACTTAATTGATCAATTTAATTAGGCATAACTATATATAGACAACACTTTAATGTACAATAACCATATTTATATATTAACGTTAAGTCCAAAACCTTACAATCTCCCACTTGGACTAACGTAATATATATACCTTATAATTGTACATGAACTGAATGAGTACTCTGAATTTGTTGTCATAACATATCTTTCACAATCCCGTCCATTAACTATATCAACATAGGATCAAAGAGGCTTTCGCTGCGACTAATGCAACTAGACCCATCAATGGTCACATATGTCAACATAGCCAAATGACATGGATCAAGTATGGATGCACAGCATGGAAATTTCACGTGATGTGATCTTTAACGTGCCTAAATCCAACTGGTCCAACTGAACTTTAATGAGATCAATTTAATATGAAAATCAGAATATGAGCACAACTGAAAAACTGAAACTTTAAACTTTAACTTTATGGTTTACGCTGCAGCATTAAAACCAATCCAAAACTTAAACTGAAATGTTCGAAACCATGAACAAACTGAAAAATCAAAAACTCCCACTAAACTGATATATCATCAGACAATAAAACACCCATTTGAGCAACATGCTCAAGAAAGACCTAGGGTGGCAATATTGGAGTTTGTCTTTATGTGCTCAATGAAAAATTAATTATTCTGAATTACTTCTCTAACAACTAGGTACTTAATCTCTAAGTGTTTAGACTTAGAGGAACTCCTATTATTGTTAGAGAATTCCACGGTTGCTTTATTGTCCCAAAATAACTTAAGTGGTCTTCCAATACCATTGACAATTTACAAACTCGTAACCAAAATTAGCAGCCATATAACATGATTGGATGCTTGAAAACATCCACTTTAATTAGAGTCGGAGTACCAAATGATCTCTAACTGATCCGACCTCTGATAAGTGAGCATATAATCCAAAGTTCCAAGAAGATACCGCATGACCCTTTTGGCTGCTCCCCAATGTTCCATACCGGGATTACTTAAGTATCTGCCTAAAACTCCAACAATGAACGCAATATCTGGACGCGTACATACCTGAGCATACATTAGACTTCTCACAGCAGAAGCATAGGGAATCTTTTGCATTTCCATTCTTTCGAAAGAGTTCTTGGGGCATTGATTTAGACTGATATTGTCTCCCTTAGAAACTGGAGTAGCACATGGCTTGCAATCCTGCATCCCAAATCTTTTAAGAATTTTTTCGATATAGCTCTTTTGTGACAACTGTAATATACCTCGAGAGTGATCTCGAAATATCTGTATACTTAATACAAAGAGGCGTCGCCAAGATCTTTCATCTCAAAATAATCTGAAAGAAATTTCTTGGTTTCGTGCAATAAGCCTATATCATTGCAGGCAAGCAGTATGTCATCAACATACAAAACCAGAAAAATATGTCTACTCCCACAGAACTTATGATATACACAATCATCCACTAAATTCACCTCAAAACCAAAAGAGATGATCACTCGATGGAATTTGCTATACCATTGACGGGAAGCTTGTTTGAGTCCATAGATGGATTTCTTTAGTTTGCACACCATCTGCTTTGAATATTTAGAAACAAAGTTTTCAGGTTGCATCATATATATTGTTTCATCAATGTCTCCATTGAGAAACGTTGTCTTAACATCCATCTGATGAAGCTCAAGATCAAAATGAGCCACTAATGCCATTATGGTCCTAAAAGAGTCTTTCGATGATACTGGAGAGAAAGTCTCTGTATAGTCGATGCCTTCCTTTTGAGTAATTCCTTTTGCAACAAGACGTGCCTTATATCTTTCCACATTACCTTTTGCATCCCGTTTGGTTTTAATTATCCATTTGCAACCAATGGGTTTCACACCTTCAGGTAATGGGACAAGATCCCAAACGTCATTGTCTTTCATTGACTTGATTTATTCATTCATGGCATCTATCCACTTTTGAGAGTTGGAACTTTCAATGGCCTGGTGGAAGTTGATTGGATCATCTCCCACCATTTCATTGGCTTCTTCATGTTCCATGAGAAACACTATATAGTCATCCGGAATAGCATTTCTCCTTTCTCTAGTGGATCTTCTTAATGGCATTTGTTCTTGAGGCTGTTGAGTTTGTTCTTCATGATTTTGTTCTTGATGAGGGAAATCATCGACATTGTCTTGTAATTCTTGAACAACTTCAGGAATTACAACCGTAGAAAGAGAAACTGATTCCTCTTCAAGGACAAAGTCATTAACCTTATCTTCCCCTCCAAACTCAATATCCTCAAAGAATTGGGCATTTCCCGTCTCAAAGAAGGATCTGCTTTTGGGATCATAGAATTTGAATCCCCTAGACCTTTCAGCGTATCCAACAAAATAGCAACTTATGGTTCTTGAATCCAGTTTTCTTTCATTAGGCTTATAAGGCCTAGCTTCAGCTGGACAACCCCAAACATGAAAGTGCCTAATACTGGGTTTTCTGCCAGTCCATAGTTCATAAGGGGTTTTAACAGTTGCTTTAGTTGGAACTCTGTTAAGTATATAGGTTGCAGTCTTTAGTGCTTCACCCCAGAGTGTATTCGGTAAAGAAGTACGACTTATCATACTTCTTACCATATCTTTAAATGTCCTATTTCGCCTTTCAGCAACACCATTCATAGTAGGACTACCAGGCATGGTGTACTGTGGGACAATGCCACACTCATCGAGGAATTTAGCAAATGGGCTCGAACGTTGTTCACCTGATCCATCATATCTACCGTAGTATTCACCACCACGATCAGATCTGACAGCCTTAATGTTTTTTCCAAGCTGATTTTCAACTTCAGCCTTAAAGCTTTTGAACACGTTTAGGGCTTGTGACTTCTCATGAATGAGATAAAGGTAACCATATCGTGAAAAATCATCTATGAACGTGATAAAATATGTTTGACCATTCCAAGAAGCCGTAGGGAATGGCCCACAAATATCTGTATGTATCAGTTCTAAGACATCTTTAGATCTTTCAGCCTCAAATCTCCTTTTGTCTGTCTGTTTTCCCTTAATGCACTCAACACAGATTTGAGAATCTGTAGAGTCCAATGGATCAAGAATTCCATCTGACACAAGTCTTTCAATTCTCTATCTAGAGATGTGACCTAAGCGCTTATGCCAAAGAGTAATGGAATTCTCATTGATTAATTTGCGTTTAGTACCACGTGTATCCACATGCAAGGTTTCATTGTATGAAATAATAGTATCAAGCAAATAAAGGTTATCATTACTAATTAAAGAGACAGTTCCAACCTGCTTTGAATTAAATTAAAGACTAACTTTATTGTTTCCAAGAAGACAAAAGTAACCTGATTTGTCCAATAAAGAAACATAAATTAAATTCCGTCTAAATGACGGAACAACATAAGTGTCTTCCAAATCCAAATAAAAACCAGTCTTTAATAACAACCTAAATGTGCCTATTGCCTCAACTTCAGCCGTCTCGCCATTCCCCACATAGATGATTCTTTCAGCATCAATTGGTTTGCGATAATGGAGGCAACCCTGCGAAGACACACTTATGTGAGCAGTAGCACCGGAATCTACCCACCAAGTATGTCTTGGTACTGAAACCAAATTAACCTCAGAACAAACATTAACAATGACCATACCTTTCTTGGCACGCCAAGCATGATATTTGGTGCATTGTTTCTTTTGATGAGAAGTGTCACGACAGAAGAAACAAGAGGATTCCTTAGTCTGTTTCTTTTGTGGTGCTGCAACTGCAACTTCCTTATCCTTCTTTTTCCTTTTGTTCTTGTTATTCTGTTTAGAGGTTGTTGCCAAATGAGCACTCTCAGTCTTTTCTTGCTTCAATCTTTCCTCTTCTTGCACACAGTGAGAAATGAGTTCGTTAAGATCCCATTTTTCCTTTTGGCAGTTATAACTGACTTTAAACTGCCCAAACTGTGCAGGAAGGGAAATAAGTACCAAATGCACCAACAAGTCATCAGACAAGTCTAACTTCAGTGCCTTTAATTTTGAAGCAACATTAGACATCTGCAAAATGTACTCTCATATGTTCCCAGAACTCTTATACCTCATGGAAACAAATTTACTCAAGAGAGTGCTTGTTTCCCCTTTATCACTTTTAACAAAAGACTTTTCGAGTTCTTGCAGGAACAAATTAGCATTGTTTTCCTCTTGAACAGTGCCCCTAAAAGTTTCCGGAATTGACCGCTTCATGATCATTAGACTCATGCGATTTGATCGCTCCCACCGCTCCATGTTCCTTTTCTCCTCAGAGGAACTAGTATCCGTAAGAGCAGGGGGGCAATCAGACCGAAGCGCAAGGTCTAGATCCATGCAACCAAGAACTATCAGAACATTGTCCTTCCAATTCTTGAAATTTGCACCATTAAGTGTTGGAATAGAATTAACATTGGCATAAATAATTGCAGCAGAATCAACTGGAAAAACAAAATAACCAAACATAAGCTCACACTAAAAAAATATGACAAATTTAAATTGACATCCTCATCACAAGATATCTAGCGCAACATTGGGTTTAGTCTTTGGACAGAAACATCAATTTGCAAGTGATACTCTTGTTGCAGTAATCAAATATTGACAATACACTCCTGTCAAATAATAAGCCTTCCTTTGGGCCGACTTATTATTCACATGGAAAAACCTAATATTGTCACATATTTATTACCGCAAGTATGTTTTAATTTCGGCCAAGTGAGGACCTTCCTTTGGGCCGATCGTCACCCGCATGATATTAAAACACACACAATCACCTTGGTAATTTAAAATTGATCATCAAACACAAAAGAGGTTACTTTGGCAACTTTTTATGTCATCTAATCAACCAAAATATACTAGGTGTTATAAACCTTATATTTTATGTCAAAATAAATAAATCATATTATCTGTATTCCCAAAATCTGAACTAATTAAAGTTTTGAAAAATTTTGCAACCAAATAAAATTTTTCCAAACTTAAATGGTTCAAAAAAAAAAATGATTTCTTTTAACTTTAGGGTTAAAATTACAATTACCTAAAATTTTACAAGCCAATCTGTAAGTTCTTTAATAATTCAGGGTCAAATCAAGAAATCATATAAGTTTATGGACCTAATTGAATTATAACTAAAATTAGTAGGAATGATTTTAGAACTTAATAACTTAGGGACATAAACTTGCAATTTTCTATAAACTTTAGGGACTGGAACTGCAATATTTTTGTAAAATTAACCATGAAACCCTAAAAACCTTTCTTCTTCGTTCAAACAAAACCGCCGCCGTCCCCGCTGCAATCCGCCACCACCTCCGCTGACTTCTTCACCGCAAAACCGAAAGCGGCGAAGAAGATATGGCGAAAATAAAACCAAATCCCGAAGTTCGCAGCCGTAACCAAAAACTGATCGGAAAACGGCGACCAGCGAGCCTCCGAAGCCATGAATTCCATAACCGAACGGAAGACGGCGGAAAGTTTTCCGGCGACCGTTCGATGACTGGAACCCAAAATCCGAACGAAAACCAAAAAACCAAACCAGCGAAACTGATGGGAACCGTAGGCGGCGACGTTTCTCGACCGGAACCCAAGACTGAACGGGAAGCCAAATACCAACGGAAAACGGGATGTTCACTGCTTGAAGAAGATCCAAAAATTTTCCCAGGAACAGAAAACTAAGAAGCCAAAAAAATTTATTCTTTCTTTACTGGTGGTAATAAAAACCAATAAAAGTTTGTACTTTATCATGGCAAACAAAAAATCCACCGAAAACCATAATGATTTTAATTCCAACTAAATATTCATCAATTAATTCCAGATAAACCGAATAGGAATTAGGATTAATATAAATTAATTGATTCCCAAATAATTGATATGAAGGTGGCTCTGATACCACTTGTAAGGAAATTAAATTCCAAAAAACATTAAACCTTCAATCAATTATTGGGATAAACTGAAGCGGAAGCGTACCTTGATCCATAGCGATTGATTGATAGATCAAGCAACTGAACTGACGGTTGAATTAATCTCGTGATAAATCCCGGCAATGGTCTTCCAGGTGATTATCAGCCTTCTTTCTAAAGAGATAGTTTCCCTAGTATTTTTCTTATTGATGAGGAATAAGAAAAACAGAAAGTAACCCAGGGACCATAACCTTTATTTATAATATCAGGGTTTCCTAAATTACAGTTTCACCCATCGCAAAAAAGTAATTATAGGAATATACCGGTGTCTGCACAATAATATTCCATACTTAAAAGATACTTATGCCTTATTAAACTTAATTGATCACTTTAATTAGGCATAACTATATATAGACAACACTTTAATGTACAATAACCATATTTATATATTAACGTTAAGTCCAAAACCTTACAGTTTTTTCTCCGGAAAGGAAATTCAGAGCAACCGAGACGGCGGAATTGACCTACACAGTTCCTTCCTATTCTAACCCATTGACGGTCATTCCCCCGTCAACAGGGATAACCTGACCGGTGATGTATGAAGCAGCAGGAAGGCAAAGGAAAGCAACCAGGGCCGAGACTTCTTCAGGTTCTCCAACCCGTCTCATCGGAGTTCTTGATATTACTTTCTCAAAGAATTCTGCAACACTCAGATATTCTTCCACGGATGGTGTTTTAATGAACCAAGGTGCCACACAATTGACCCGGATATTGTCTTTCGCCCATTCGCAAGCCAAGTTCTTGGTCAGCTGATTTATTGCCCCTTTCGTCGCTGAATAAACCGACAAAAGATTCAAACTCACCAGGCCGGCAACAGAAGAATTGAACACAATGTTTCCGAGCCCAGATGATTTGAGGAGAGGATAAGCTAGTTGAGAAAAATGGTAACCCGATTCAAGATTTGTGGATATGGTGGTTGTATACTCTTCATATGTAATCTCGGGGGCTGGTTTAACACTGCCTGTTCCAACGTTATTTATAAGGATGTTGAGCTTTCCGTTAAAAATGGAGGAAACCTTCTGCATGAGTTGGATCCTTTGTGGTCTTGACGATGCATCACAAACAGAGCCACTGACTTTGAACCCTTTTGAGGTCCACTCTTGGATGCGCTCATTAAGTTCACCTTCTGTTCTTGAAATTGTATGCACGGTTGCACCGAGTTGGGCTAGTTCCTCCACAATTGCTCGGCCGATTCCACGAGTCCCGCCGGTGACCAGGGCCGTCCTCCCCGCCAGTGACCATCTTGAACTGTTTGATCCGCCGGGACTGGCCATGTCGACGATGGAGAAGAGAAGCAGCTATAAAGTAGCAATGTATGGGATTCAAAATAATGGGAATGGGATACTCCTTTAATAGAAGATTTAAAATTTTAAAGGGATAATATGCATGTGTCCCATAAAAATAACATGATATTTTATTTTGACCGGGGTATATTTTATATAAAAAAAAATATTTTTTTTACTTATAATTTATATTTTAATTATAAATAATATAAATTAAGAATAAATATTTAAAAATTATATTATTTTGTAAAATAAAAAATAAATTTTAAATGAAACTATTATTAAAGAGAGTTATACTGTCTTATTTTTATATCTACATAATAATAATTGATAATTAGTTTGACGGTGATAAATACTTTGTAAAATTAGGACCACTAATAATGCAGCAACTGGCCCACACCCTAAACGGGTTCCGATTGGTTCGGACGGGGGCTGTTGTGGCGTGTTTGATTGAAGAAATGAAAGGGATGAGAGGGACTAAATTAGCGAGTGATGGAGGCGGTGGCTAGTTGGAAGAGGACGACAAATTGAGCAAAAGTGACTAAAAAAATAAATGGACTAGTGTCGAAAAGGGAGCAAAATTCTTCTCGGTTCATTCACATCACATATAAATGGCTTAATTTATTGGGTGAATTACATTTATATTTATCTCTCTTTAATTTTGTAAAACTACTAATACTCTCGTTAGGTTTTGAAAATAATATATTCCCCTTTTAATTATTCAAATTAATAACATTTAACCCCTTGATTGACGAAGATAATAAGCAAAAATATTTACGTAAGTATTATTATTGTGTTGAAAGGCAAAATTAACATCATTTTATAATCTCATTTTGACAAAATATAGTATTTATTTTTTTTTTGATATTTTTTGATGTTTGACTTTGATCAAAGAAAGTATTAGTAGTTATAAAAAAGTCAGGAGATAATTGGTAGTTTCAACAAACCACAGGGGAGTTAAATATAATTCACCCTAATTTATTTATACCACACAATGTATAACTAGCCTAACAGAGGAAATAGGAAGCCAGTATCCTGTATTTGTTGCATGACATTACCAAAAGAAAAAGAAAACAAACAGAGTTGGTGGCAATTTGTGGAGCAAAAAGTAATAAATCCAATATAGTGGTGATAAGGTAAGGCTGCCATCGTGCCACGCCTTGTCCATTTTGGTTGATGGTCTCTGAGTTTTTCAACAATCAAATAATGAACACATTTTGTCATTTCGTCGATTATCTTATCTGCATTAAATACATACTTTCTATAAACCTTCATTACAGCCGCACAAGCTCCATTATTTCTGTCAATTTTGTTTCCTCTGACTCTGGACAATGGCAAAAGTTGGATCAAACACTTCAAGATGGTCTCTCGCCGACCAGACAGCTCTTGTCACTGGCGGCACTCGCGGAATCGGCCGGGCGGTCGTGGAGGAACTAGCTCAATTTGGAGCCAGAGTGCATACATTTTCCAGAAAAGAAGCAGAACTCAACGAAAGATTGCAAGAATGGACCTCAAAAGGGTATAAAGTAACTGGTTCAGTCTGTGATGCATCGTCGAGAGAGCAAAGAACAGAGCTCATGGAAAAGGTGAATCACATCTTCAAGGGAAAACTCAACATCCTCATAAACAACGTCGGGACAACGTTGTGGAAGCCTGCAGAAGAGTGTTCATTTGAGGAATATAACACGATTTTGTCCACGAATCTTGAATCCTCGTACCATTTTTCCCAACTTGCGTATCCTCTGTTAAAATCATCTGGGGCAGGAAACATCGTGTTCAATTCCTCCGTGGCGGGGTTTGTGAGCTTGAATCATTTGTCACTTTACTCTGTTACAAAAGGGGCAATGAATCAACTGACGAGGAATTTGGCTTGTGAATGGGCTAAAGATAACATTCGGGTCAACGGTATTGCCCCTTGGTTTATCAAAACGACATTGTCTGAAGAAACGGCGAATGATCCGGTATTCTTGGAGAAGTCGACGTCAAGAACACCATTGGGACGCCATGGAGAACCCGAAGAAGTTTCATCTTTAGTGGCTTTTCTATGCCTCCCGGCCGCTTCCTATATCACCGGCCAGATTATAGCTGTGGATGGAGGAATGATGGCCTATGGATTCTAAGTGGAAACCAATCTGGGTAGACTATAAGCTACGTAATCACAATCAACGAAGATCCATTAGGGAATCCAACAGTTGAATATGCTGCCGACTTGCCAAGGATTTCTCTTCTCATCTGTCTACCAATTTCGCATCAAGTTTCCATTTACCGGCTCTTTATTTCTTCAGCAATGGCCACCTGCCCTGAGGCATTCTAATGATTTTGAGAACAGCAAAATAATATTGATGGCCGTTTTAATATTATTTGAGATGGGTCTTGTGATGTTGTTAGAATTTAATTGTTTTGATTAGATAAAGAACCAAACCTGTAAAATAAAAGTTCTTTTTTATTAATTATATATTAATATTAATAGTATATAAAAATTTAAGTCTCTAAAATTTTTAACGAACCGTCATACCTAGTGCCCAACTCGACGTTTTCATTTTCTACCAAAAATAAGGAAGCCATTTTTAACTCCAATAACTTTAGGGTGGTAGTCGAAAGCAAATTGGAAACGAAAATAATAAACAAATTAAGCATAAGCAAATAAAGTGAAGATGAGTAAAAACTTTCCAATTAAAGTAATCCCTCAATCTTGGAATAAGAAGTTAATTTTAATTTCTTTATTGTCTCAACAAGAGGTTCGCTTCTGAAATTTTTCTAACATTGTTCTTACTGTTTACTAATTATAAGATGACATCACAATAAAAAGAAAAGAATATTTAAAAAGAAACCTTTTTTTAATTGCAAATTACGTGTTAGAATTTCACTATACTGTTTTTATTAATCTCAATTTTCGCTGAGGTATCAACGCTTGAAATAAACTTATTCTGTTTTCAATGTTTTACTATATAATTTTAAAAATTATAATTAATTGGAAAATTTTTTTCTTCATTCTTCACTTTTTCTTTTGTTTTTTAGAGAAAATGCAAATAGTTCTATGGGCTAATGGCAAATTTAGTCATAAACATTTTGTAGTAAACAAATTTAGTCTTAAATTTTTCTATTTACCACACATTTAGTCTTAGCAATATATTTTTTAGGTAAAATACGTATTTTTGTCTCACGATAACGTGTTAGTTCACGTGTCATAAAATTTGTCACATGAATTAAATTAATAAATGTGGTATTCATATAGTTTTGGAATTGATTGAATTACAATTTAAACGTTAAATATTCAAAAAAAACAGTTACTATGACTAAATGTGTTATAAATAGCAAAATTTATAACTAAATTTGTTAACTATCAAACGTTTAAGACTAAATTTGTACTAGGTCATACTTTAGGAATTATTATTGCATTTTTTTCATTGTTTTTAACCCTTACGGTTATTAGGGTTTATTTATTTGGATAAGGAAAAAAATACAATTTTAGTTCAACATATTTGACGAATTTGCTCTTTAAGTCTAAAATACCTATTACGTTTGAAATTTCACACACTTTTGATCCATAAAACATGGTGGACCAAAAGTGTATAAAATTTCAAACGTAATAAGTATTTTTAGGTGGGTCTAAATATGTTGGACTAAAAGAACAAATTTACCAATCGGAATGGAACAAAATACATTTTTTTCATTTGGATGACATAACTGTCATATTTTAAAAGATTATCACATCTTATTGGGGCAGATGCAGGAATTGTTGCGTCAACATATCGCTATTTTAAGCAGAAGTGTTTGGTTTGACTTTAGTAAAACTGTTTGCATTAAACCTCAAAGACGAAATTCTCAAACACAAGTAAACGGCCATTTGCGTTATATATACATACTCCCACTTCACCTCAACCATATGCCCAAAATAATAATAAAACAATTTGTTCGGTCATTTTTATCACAGTTTCTATCCTCAAAATCGTGTGGTTCATACTTCATACAGTTCGCCGCGGCATCCTAACAAGTGCTCCTCTTCTCCCCTGATAGCAACTGAGATAATTTACAAGAGAATTTTCCTTGCTTGCTTCTATACATTCACAGGCCAAAAAAGTTACTAAAATCTACCTTTCATTCCTCTATACATTTCGAGCCAAAAGAATGTGAAAGAACACTTAACCAGCCATAAGGGCTAAACTTCTTGTCCAAAATTTGAAATTTTGGCCAAAAAAAAGTGTGAAAGAACACTTAACCAGCCATAACGGTTAAGCTCCGATTATGATCAACCAAATTCATTGGCAATCATAACCACCAGTACTCCAAATTTCCAAAACAAGAACATTTTGCCAAGCATAAATAGCAGTAAAACAACATTAGTACCACATAAACCTTAGTAAACCAGCATTAGTACTACAGTATAGTAGCAGTAAACAAGCAGCCAAACTTTGCCAATCAACAGCAGTATACCAGTATATTCTGCAGTAAACCAGTATTCCGAATTTCCAATCTTATAAGCAAAAATCAGCAATACCACAGAGACTTACAGCAGCAAAACCAGAAACCAATTTCCTGATGCAAAACCAATAAGCAATTGCTGTGTTTTCTAAAGTCAAATTGGTATTATTATTTTTTTTTTTAAATACAAAAATTGGTATTTATTTTTTTCAAATAAATAAATATGTATTAGGACTCAAAAGTAATTAGACTAACCTCTTGATAGCATTTGTATTTTTCCAACCGACTAAGTCTGATGGAGTTAAGCGTGTTTAGATTTTATTGCTTCACAAAATTAGGCTCCCATGATTTTTTTTCAACCAAATAAAACCGACCATGAAAGTTGCAATATTCACCTATCTATAAATAGAGGAAGTATTATACTTTGGAAATTACTGCAAAGGAAGCTTTCTCTTGCAACTCTTCTACTTATCCATTGGTTTTACCTTTGTTTTCTTTTCTTTATTATAATTTGAAATGCTGGATTAATAAATTTTTGTTGTTTCTGCTCCCTCTACAAGAGAAGACTTGTTTAGTTTTGGGTTGACTATTTCACTTTATTGAAATATATTTTTTAGGACAATTCAAATTTACACTACTCAAAATTTTATTACATTATATTTTTTGTCCAACATACCAACATCATCTGCCTCCCGCCCGCTTCCTATATCGCCTGCCAAATTATAGCTATGGATGGAGGATTGATGGCCTATGACTTCTTTTTACATTTTTCGTCCTAAATGGGAAAAAGGGTATGGTTGTACACAATCCATATATATATATATATGGTAGTTATAGGAATAAATTGTAAGATAGTCTATTGACAAATAGTAAGATTATATTGGTTATGGAGGAAAGATAGCAATTGAGGGGGTCCTTAATACTAAAATGATTATAAATTACTAATATAATGATATTATTTGTCAATGGATTATCTTGCATGATAGTTTTAGAACTATGATATAATTTGTCGGTTACACAACATGGATGAGAAGAGAAAATGGTCTTAAAAAAATAGGTTAGTTAGTGGTGTAAATGGTTGGTTTAGACAGAGTAACCTAAAACGGAATAAAAATAATAAAATTAATGATATTTTTTTTAGAAATTCGTGATGAAAACTTGAATTTTATCATAACCAAATTTGAATTTCACTTTTTTTTTAAAAAAAAATTATGCTTATAAATTTTGGCGTTGACTCCCATATGCCTTTTTCATCAAATTTAAACAAGCACCACTATTTTTTTAATTGATTTTACATTGGATTAAAATAGAAAAAAATAAATAGAAAAAATACTTTGCCTATTTTGTCTACAATTCCTTGCTTATCAATTATTCTTTATTATTTGAATTATCTTTGTAAAATTGAAAAGTATTATAAATAATATTCAAATTAGCGGGAAAAAAAGACTAAATTTTGGCCCTATTTGGTTTGTTTTCAAATTATACTTTTGAATTTTTGCGTTGTCTCTAATATGCCTTTTTCATCAAATTTGAATACGGCTTTTAAAATTTTGACAAATTTTTCTAATTTTGCGCGCGTGTGGTCATCCTGCTTCGGGCTCGATCGAAAAAATTCAATAAATCAAATTGTGATTGAAAAAGATAGGATTTTGTGTTTGTGTTTGTGTTGGAATTCGGATTTTGTGAATCCGGAAGTACTACTCCTGTTCGTAAACACAAAATACTATATTTTTCAATTCACAATTTGAATTGTTGAATTTTTTGGCTTCAATTCTTATTATTTGATTTCCATATTCTCCACTGGCACACATCCTTAGTAATTTGTAATTTTTTTTTTTGTCACAATATCTCATTCACGTATTTAGCAATCATATATTTCACCCTCATCAGAATATATTAAGAGTATTACTAGTTATCGTCTCAATTTTAAGTATTATCGTTTTAATTTTGATAAAATTATTCTTTTATTTTAAAGAGGGGAAGAGAAAATGTATTGTAAGTGACGTTTTAGTTTTAATTGGGACGGTAGAAGATAAAAATTAAGGTTATAAATAATAAAATTTATACATTAATTTAGATCTTTACTTTGTTTCTAAAGGTATTCTTTCGGATCTTTTGCAAGTGTGTCATGTTCCTATTGCTGGTCAGCTTGTTAATATTTTTATAAAATCTCTTAAAGAAAAATATTCTTTTTTTCCGTTCCACTCTCAGCCTTTGTGATCGAAGTGCTTAGGCTCGTACACTTAACTCACTAATATTTGTATTGTTATTTAAGGCACGTCTTATACTTGTATATGAGGATTATTATATATGGTTTATTCAAATATATACTTTTCATCCCAAGAATGTGATAGTTTGGACTACTTTACCGTACCTCCAAGTCCCTATGATAGGATGCGTACTTTTACATTGGAAAACATCACCAAATATAACACCCTAAACTTCAAACCAGACGATATATTATGATGTTAAACTCGTGTATTCCTTTTCAAATAATGTTTTATTACTCTGAAATATTATATATAAATGTTCTCCCTAGAGTATTGATATACTTTCCTGTAAAATAGATTGTTTCCTCCTTCCTCCTCGCTGTTGGACGTAATAATTGAATATATACGACGTATTGAACGTAATATGTATGTCTAAAGGACATAACATTTTGTCTCTATTTATAATTCACACCTTTGTGTTGGACGTAATATTCATATACAAATGATGTATTAGACGTAATATGTATGTATAAAGGACGTAACATTGTTTCTCTGTTTATTATTCAGACCCTTGTGCTGGACGTAATATCCCTTTACAAAGGACGTATGAGATGTAACATGTATGTATAAAGGACGTATGTAACATTGTGTTTCTGACAAATATTTAGTTTAATTCACTTATTACGTTATTACGTCCAATACGTCTAATATTCATGAATCTACGTCGTTTAAAAAGTAAAAAATCATATATCATAAGATGATTATGTCCATTATAACATGATATTACATCTTATACGTCCAACATACAAAGAATCTACGTTTTAGTGAGGAAAAAAAAAGAGAAAAAGACGCACAATCTTGTGAAACTTACTATATTTAATAAGTGAATCGTTGTTATGACAAAAGTTATTAATTATAGTAATAGGTATATATACCTTAGCTATCCAATAAAAATAATTTATGAATGGTCAATGAAGTAAACATAATAGTCAGAATACGAGAGGTATCATTAATTCAACAAAACAATAAGCATGATAATTCAAAAACAATAAGAATATATGAAAAATAAATGGAAAAATAAATACCGTACGAACTTCCTCACATCATTACTTGCGATATTGGTGCATTATGTTGTCGTCATTAACGTTAAAACGTTTTGGGTGGACAGCGCTAGCAAAGTTGGTTATTGCCACCAACAAGGGAGACCAATCTCGCTTTTAACCACAAGTGTTTGATTTGACTTGACTAAAACTCAGAGCTGTCTTGGACATTTTCAAGACCCAATCAAAACAGAAAATGTGGCAATAAAAAAATATGTTGTTAATATTTTTTTTCAAATAAAAATTCATTAATTACATTAATAATAAAATTATATAACTATAATCAACTCAAAATAACAAAAAAATTGTCATTGTAGCCGAATTTTTGCCCAAAAGGGAATTAAAATAATGTGTGGACTGAAAAGAGGAAAAATTTAAAAGTGTATCGGATTTTTAAAATCCGAATTTCAAAAAATTCGGATTATAAGAATCCGAAAGAAGAGAAAATCTATTTTAATTAAATACTAATGACACTAATTAATTAAATTAATAAATTTTGGATTTTAGAAATTCGAATATTGAGGACGGTCTACCACGTCTCAGAACAACTAGCGCCACGTCTCAAACAACATGCACCACGTCCAAAAACGTTTAAATCCAGACATGTGAATTTAAACTGATTTTTCCACAATAACATCTCACATCGTCTCAGAACAACTAGACCCACGTCCAAAAATGTCAACATCCATGCATGTGAATTTAAACTGATTTTTTTCACAAAGACAGTCTACTACGCCTCAGAACAACTAGAACCACGTCCAAAAACGTCTACATCCAGACATGTGAATTTAAACTGATTTTTTTTCACAAAGACAGTCTACCACGTCTCAAACAACTAGAACCACGCCTCAGACAACTAGCACCACGCCCAAAAACGTCTACATCCAGACATGTGAATTTAAACTGATTTTTTCACAAAACATCTCACTTCGTCTCAGAAAAACTAGCACCACGTCCAAAAACGTCTACATACATACATGTGAATTTAAACTGATTTTTTTTTCTTCACAAAGACAATCTATCACGTCTCAGAACAACTAGAACCACGTCCAAAAACGTCTACATCCAAACAAGTGAATTTAAACTGATTCTTTTTTTCACAAAGACAGTCTACCACGTCTCAAACAACTAGAACCACGTCTCAAATAACTAGCACCACATCCAAAAATGTCTACATCCAGACAAGTGAATTTAAACTGATTTTTCTACAATAACATCTCACATCGTCTCAGAACAACAAGCACCACGTCCAAAAGCGTCAACATCCATGCATGTGAATTTAAACTGATTTTTTTCACAAAGACAGTCCATCTCGTCTCAAACAACTAGCACCACGTCTCAAACAACTAGAACCAAGTCCAAAAACGTCTACATCCGCTTTCAATTAAATTCGAATTTAGAAGATTCGAATTTCAATTAAATTAGGATTTAGAAAATCCGAATTTAATTAAAAATTTGGATTTTCTAAATCCGAATTTAATTAAAAAATCGGATCTTGTAAATCCAAAATAAATTAAATTCGAATTTAGAAAATCCAAATTTTATTAGATTCGGATTTATAAGATCCGAATTTAATTAAATTCGGATTTTCTAAATCCTAATTTAATTGAAATTCGGATCTTCTAAATCCGAATTTAATTGAAAGTGGACAATTATAAGAAAGAATAGATAGTACAATAATCCAATCAACAACACTTATACCAATATACTAACCATAATGTATTCATAAAACTTCTATCCAATATACAAATACAATATGACCATAATCCAATTCCCAAATTTAATCCATCGAACATCAAATAAGAAATTCTTCCAATTACATATACATTTACATCAATACCTAACCAAATCACCAATGCAACTACACATAATCAATTATACCTATAAGCACTTGTAAACAATTGTACCAATTACATACATATGAACATCATATCATTTCATCGGGGTCATATAGTCTGCCAAGCCTTGTACGATCTGATCTGGGATGAGAGACGGGACACCTTGTAGCTCTATGGGCCATACTTCCACACCTTGTGCATTCATGATCTCTGATCTAAGAGTTTTGTGAAGATAAAACAATTAAAATGACTATATAACTCTTAGAAATGTTCATGGTCTTGTAAGTAGGTGTTGTAATAAGACAAAATAAATAAAATGGCCATACAACATCTCAAGTCGTCTCAGAACAACTAGCACCACACAAAAAATGTCTACATCCATTCATGTGAATTTAAATTATTATTTTTTTCACAAAGACAGTCTACCACGTCTCAAACAACTAGCACCACGTCTCAAACAACTAGCACCACGTCCAAAAATGTCTACATCCAAACATGTGAATTTAAACTGATTTTTTCACAATAACATTTCACCTCGTCTCAGAACAACTAGAACCACGTACAAAAACGTCTACATCCATGCATGTGAATTAAAACTGATTTTTTTTCACAATGACAGTCTACCACGTCTCAAACAACTAACACCACATCAAAAAACGTCTACATCTAGACATGTGAATTTAAAATGATTTTTTCACAAAACATCTCACCTCGTCTCATAACAACTAGAACGACGTCCAAAAACGTTTGAGGTGGACCAAAATGTTCATAATCTCTTATCTAGATTTTTTCACAAAACATCTCACCTCGTCTCAGAACAACTAGAACGACATCCAAAAACGTTTGAGGTGGACCAAAATGTTCATAATCTCTTATCTAAGGGTTTTGATAAGATAAAACAAATAAAACGGCTATACAATTCTTAGAAATGATCATGATCTCATATCTAAGAGTTGTAATGAGATAAAACAAATAAAATGACCATTCAACTCTTAAAAATATTCATGATCTCTGATCTAAGAGTTTTGTGAAGATAAAACAATTAAAATGACCATATAACTCTTAGAAATGTTCATGATCTTGTAAGTAGGTGTTGTAATAAGATAAAACAAATAAAATGGCCATACAACATATCAAATCGTCTCAGAACAACTAGCACCACGGCTAAAAACGTCTACATCCATTTATGTGAATTAAAATTTTTTTTTTTTACAATAACATCTCACCTCGTCTCAGAACAACTAGAACCACGTACAAAAATGTCTACATCCATGCATGTGAATTGAAACTGATTTTTTTTCACAATGACAGTCTACCACGTCTCAAACAACTAGCACCACATCTCAAACAATTAGCACCACATCCAAAAACGTCTACATCCAGATATGTGAATTTAAACTAATTTTTTCACAATAACATCTCACATTGTCTCAGAACAACTAGCACTACGTAAAAAAACGTCTACATCCATGCATGTGAATTTAAACTGATTTTTTTCACAAAGACAGTCTACCACGTCTCAAACAACTAGCACCACGTCAAAAAACGTCTACATCCAGACTTGTGAATTTAAACTGATTTTTTCACAATAACATCTCACATCATCTCAGAACAACTAGAACCACGTACAAAAACGTCTACATCCATGCATGTGAATTGAAACTGATTTTTTTTTCACAATGACAGGCTACCACGTCTCAAACAACTAGAACTACGTCTCAAACAACTAGCACCACGTCCAAAAACGTCTACATCCAGACATGTGAATTTAAACTGATTTTTTCACAATAACATCTCACCTCGTCTCAAAACAACTAGCACCACATCCAAATTCACATGAATGGATGTAGACGTTGCTGGACGTGATGCTAGTTTTTTTTGACGTAGTTTTAGTTGTTTGGGACGTGGTGGACTGTCTTTGTGAAAAAATCAGTTTAAATTCACACACATGAATGTAGACGTTTTTGGACGTGGTGCTAGTTGTCTGGGACGTGGTGGACTGTCTTGAAGAAGTATTTCAGGAAGAATAAATTTGGATTTTTTAAATCCGAATTTGTTCTTCCGTTTTTTTTTCCTTTTACAACTGATTCAGATTTGTAAAATCTGAAACTGTTAATTAATTAGTGTTTAGGATTTTACAAATCCAATAGGCCCCTTTCAGTCCACACACCTATTTTTTCAAATTTTTTCAGTCCACACCCTAAATTTTTTACCCCCTTTTGGTCTCGTCCCCCATTGTAGCCCCATTTATCCAAGAAAAAATTTAAATAAATGATTTTAAACACTTTGACATCAATATGCTTCACAAGTCACAATGTATCACTTGAACATTTTCGTCATCCATGCATTCTTTGAATCAAATTCATCAATCAAATCTTCAAAGGCCAAATTCTCCAAAATGTCATTCTCAATAGCCAATAAAGCAAGTCCATTAAGTCTTTCCTGTGACATAGAACTATGCAAGTAGGACTTGAGCAATTTCAACTTTGAAAAACTTCTCTCGGCTGTTGCAACTGTCACGGGAATGTTTAACAATATTTTATAAGCAATATTTGCATTAGGAAAACAATCAACACGCTTCAAAAGCTTTAAAAAATAAGAGCCCCAAAATTTTCTTTTGGTAAATACTCTTGAAATAATTTTAATTCCATATACAAGTCATAACCATGAATATCACATTTGGAAACTGAAAAACAAATAAATAGGCCTAACAACATGAAATAGTTTAGGCAATAATCACGTGGACCAATTTAAACGAATGTCCATTTAGTTTTGTCTCTGAAGACGGCCATGAATATTTTCCTTTATAAATCTCTTCAATCTTTAGGGCCTATGAAATGGTTTATACTTTTCTTTATTTAGTTATTTTTTTATATATATACTAAAACTATATAATATATAATTATGGGCCCCACAAAAATGGGGCCCAAGCAATGACATACATTGCTTCCCTTGAGAGCCGGCCCTGCCAAAACTGTTTGCATTATACTTCAATAATCAAAGACGATAATTCTCAAAGAAAGTAAACCGCCATTTGCGCTATATATACTCCCACAATTTCCCCTCCACCATGCCAGATTATAGAACAATTTGTTCAGTCAATTTTATCCCAGTTTATATCATCCAATCGTGCGGTTTATACTTCATACAGTTCGCATAGAGGAGTAACATTTCATGGCGAAAATTGGAGAAAGCAGTTCATCAAGATGGTCGCTCGCCGGGAAGACGGCCCTTGTCACCGGCGGGAGTAGGGGGATCGGCCGTGCAGTTGTCGAGCAGTTAGCCGAACTCGGTGCCACGGTCCACACTTTTTCAAGAAACGAAACGGCCCTTAACGAAGCCGTGCAAGAGTGGTCCTCAAAGGGATTCAAAGTAACCGTTTCAGTGTGCGATGCAAATTCGCGAGACCAACGGATTCAGCTCATGGAAAAGGTCAGTTCCATTTTCGATGGAAAGCTAAACATTCTCATCAACAATGCCGGAGTTCTGATAGGGAAGCCATTTGAGGAACATACAGAGGGAGATTATTCGAGCCTCATGACCACAAATCTTGAATCTCCTTACCATTTTTCTCAACTGGCTTATCCTCTTCTGAAATCATCTGGGAACGGAAACGTTGTTTTCATTTCCTCTGTTGGAGGTTCGGTCAGAGTGTCTCTTTCCTCAATCTATGGGGCAACGAAAGGAGCAATCAATCAACTGACCCGGAATTTGGCTTGTGAGTGGGCAAAAGATAATATCCGGGTCAATTCTGTTGCCCCTTGGTATATCAGAACGCCGATGGTTGAATCTTTTGTTGACATTCCCGGATTCCTCGAGAAGGTGGAATCGAGAACCCCAATGAAACGCGGGGGTGAACCAGAAGAAGTTTCATCCCTGGTTGCTTTTCTTTGTCTTCCGGCAGCTTCTTATATCACCGGCCAGGTTGTTGCGGTTGACGGAGGTTTCACAGTGAACGGGTTCGATTAATAATCAGGAGATAATGGCAGCGGGGCTGGTTTATATTTTGCACCGTTGAAACAATAAATAATTGCTATGTTTTCTAAAGTCAAAAATTGGTATTTTTATGCGTGGAGGGATTCATCAATTATGTTAATAATTTAGTCAAATTATTATTAACATAGTATTTGTGGTTAATTATTATGATTTTGGTTAGATTTTGTATTAATAATAATGTTTTTATCATGTTTTGGAATAGCGTTATTATTAAAGAGATTGTGTTAAAAAATAGAGAATTATGATAAAATCTGTGAACTATTGAAAAGCCAAATAAAATGACAAAAATTAATTTATCTCGTAATATGAATGTGTGAAAAGAGCAAGTAAATTTTTTAGTTAAAGGAAAGGAATTGCAGTCAATTGATTTAATTAATTAGACATTAATATTATGGGGCCACAAAAGAAACAATTGACGAAAATAAAGGAAGAATGGCGGGCAGGTTGATTTGGAAACCAAATAAGGGAAAGAGAAAGTTGAATTGAAGAAGAAAATCAATTTGCAATCAAATTGAATGGCGCGCAAATCGAGGACCAAGCTGCCTGCTTGGCTTTGGAGCTGCTGTAGTTTCATGGCTTTGCGTCATCAATTTATCTAAGGTTTTTGTTTTATTAGTTTTAATTTTGTATTTAATGAGGTTGTAATAGTGTTTAAATTGGATGAACTCATAAATAATTCGATTTCATAGTATAATTATGTGTTAATTATTTTTGAATATTTATTGTGAATTATATTAAGTTGGTTATATTACAGTCAAATAATTTGTTTGATTGAATCGAATTCATCTTGCATGAATTTTCTTATAGTTCATTTAACTAAAAAATAAATGAATTTATTTAGAATTTTTAAGTTTGATATAATATAATATCAATTAGGATAATTCTTTTACAAATTTGTTAATTAGAGTTGAATAAGATAAAATTATGGAACTTTTTTTAGGTCTAAAAATAGTTTGTAGTAATAAATAAGTTGAATTAATTAATGTGATACATTGAGTTATAAAGTTATTGAATTCAATTGATTTGAATTGATATTACTAATGACATGTTAATTCAATTTGCATATTTGCATTGAATTATTTTTAAATTTTGGTTTGTAAAGCACTATGACATTAAAGAATTTTCTTAGGCATTTTTATTATTGGTTTGAAAAATTTCAAATCGGAAAAATTGGTTGGACGGACAATTTTAATGGTAAAACTAATCGTTTTGACAAGACCGATTTAATATATATTTTTATATTTATATGTGCTGATCCGGATTCATTTGGTTCTTTTAATTCCTACGTGATGAAAGATACTATTAAATTTTAATAATAATAAATCTTAATTATATTTTCGATGAGAACAATCGAAGAAAACTAGCTCTTATACCACTATTAAGAAATCAATACATGACAACTATCCCGGCGAAATAATACATGATTTTTATATTAAGTCGAGAATCACTTTGATATTCTAAACAAAAATATATGTTTCATGTAACCTTTACGCTTTCCTTCTTCTCCGGATCAGTACAAACATCGATCTTCCTCCCTATCAAATCAGGGACTCCATCAATCAACATTTGCCCAAATGTTACGCAGAGAGTGAATAAACTAGATCCTGCCAAAACTCAACCATCACATGGTTTAGAATACTACGTAGCAATTTCTGGTGTGATAGATGATGTTTCTAGCCCTCTTCGTGAATATAGGAGACGATGTAGTTGAATACAATTTCAATAATTGAAGTGTGAACGGGTTCGATTAAGAATCAGGAGATAATGTAGGCGGGACCGGTTTATATTTTACACCGTTGAAACAAGCACTAATTGCTGTGTTTTCTTTTTTTTATTTTTATTTTTTTTTGGGTACAATTGCTGTGTTTTTTAAAGTGAAATTGGTATTTTTATGTGTGAAGGAATTAATCAATTATGTAAAATTTACTTTCAATTTTATGCAAGAAAGTTCTAATTAAATAAAATAATTCTTCTTAGTAGTTGCTTCCATGCTTAAGTTTTAATTAGGCAATTGTCACATACAAATTTGATATTTTAAATTTAAAATAATATATACATAAAGATAAGAAAACTTATTAGACGAGAAAAACATAATATAATTTAAGTAGTTCACACTCCTCATTCAAAACCTATTTCATCAACATTGGAGTGAATAAAACGTCCATGATTGACCAAATATTATAATATACTTTTAGTGACATATGAGCATATATTAATTTTAATAAATATTATATTAAATATAATTAAAAAATAACATTATTTATAACATAAAAATACATTACTTTCCAAACACGTAAAAATATATCAAATATTATATAAAAATATATTATTTCTCAAAATATAAGAATACAATAAATATAATTAAAAAATAGGTCAGGTAGAATATGATAATATATAGTATGGAATATATCTTAGCGAGGGTGATACAATTTGCAGTGGTTGCCTAACCCGACAAACAAAAGAATAACAGCGAAGGAGACTCAACATCAGTATTATCATCAGTATTAGCAGCCTGGGAATGATCAAAGGAAACTCAGAACTGGCTTGGAAACACATTCAGGCCCTTAAGGAAATACAATCTCTCCTTCGACAAATGCAAGGTTCAGTGTAACATATTCACAGAGAGGGCATTTCCCCGCGGATTACTTGGCTGGATTGGGGTTAAAAGGAAACACGCAGAACGATTCAATTCAAGAGTTTCCAACAAGATTTCGAGACTTAATTCATCTAGACGCCCAAGAAGTACCAGATCTAAGGCTAATTTTTCCCTAACTCAGTGTAGGAGTACATATATTTTGTTTTAGAATAGGCTTTTGCTTTTGTAAGTTTGTATAGTTTAGGCGGAGGACAGTCTTTCTTTTAGCCAAGGGCTTCCTGCTCCTCCTTTTGTAATGAAACCTACTGCGATATTAATATAGGGTGGCCAATCCGTCGGTCTGCAAGTCATTTTGGCTTGATAGGCTGTTCAACAAAAAAAAAAAAGATGGCAAACAAAAAACTTTGATATTTTTGAGTATTTTAAAGATGAAATTTTAAATATTAATGTTAAAAATATAAAAATTAATTCCAAAACGTGATAATTTTTATAAAACAAAAAAGACACAATTCTCCCCCAACGTTTTTTTTGATAATTTATTTTTTCCTTAAAAAATTCCCATAAAACGTGGTGTTAGTACAGTTTCCATTCTGGTCTTAATACCAAATCAACTTTTTGGTCGTCTCCTTCTTCCTCCCTTAATTCCTGGTTAGTGTTAATGCCTTGTTTGTTAGTGTCCTTCTTTCATCCATTATTAGTACTGTTCTCGCTCCTCATTCTGGTATGACTACCAAACGTCTTTTTGGAAGCTCGTTTTGTTTGGCCATCCACAATTGTTTAAAATTTTCAAGCAAGCTAACACTTTCCCTTAAAATTTTCAAGGAATTAATGAGGTTTGTGAAAAAAAATGGGCTGACGATAGTTATGTTTTGGGTTTTTGGTCTTAACTAGGGGATGGAGACTTGCGTGGGACCAGCAAGGAAAATTGGCTGCAGCCTTAGAAAGGGTTTTTGGCTGGAGGGCCAAGTTGTTTGGAGAGAATTTTTGGAGTATTAAAGAAGCAGCAGCCTTTTGACTTTTGGGGGGGGGGGGGGGGGGGGGGGGGGGGGGGTGTGAATTTTGGCCACGATTCTGGAGAGAAGAACTGAAAGGAGGGCCAAGTTGTTTGGATTTTTGGAGTATTAAAGAGGCAGCAGCGTTTTGACTTTTTGGGGGGGGGGGGGGGGGGGGGGGGGGCCGCTTTTGGAGTCCGTTTACGGTGGTACTATAGGAGTAGGATGAATTTTACTCCTACTTGCTACAGTAAGCGCGCGCGCTACAGTGACGCGCTATAGTTTCGCGCTACAGTAACGCGCTACAGTTTTTTTTTTTTTTTGACGCACAAACTTTAAAAAAAAATACCTTTTTTATAAAAAATTCTTTTTTAAAAAAAAAATACTTTTTTTAACAAGGGAAATCAGATCAGGATTATATAGACATCAGATGAGAGAATACAAGAGATCAGATCAACAGACTATAGATATCAGATCAAGAATATAAAAGAAATCATACAGTAGAACTAAAATATAATTAACAAGAGAGATCAGATCAGGATTATATAGACATCAGATCAGCGAATACTTGACATCAGATCAACAGACTATAGATATCAGATCAAGAATATAAAAGAAATCATACAGTAGAAATAAAACATACTTAAAAAGGGAGATCAGATCAACAGACTATAGACATCAGATCAGTGTATACTTGACATCAGATCAACAGACTATAGACATCAGATCAAGATTTTAAAAGAAATCACACAGCAGAACTAAAACATACTTAACAAAGGAGATCAGATCAGGATTATATAGACATCAGATCAACTCATACTTGACATCAGATCAACAGACTATAGACATCAGATCAAGATTTTAAAAGAAATCACACAGCAGAACTAAAACATACTTAACAAAGGAGATCAGATCAGGATTATATAGACATCAGATCAACTCATAACTGACATCAGATCAACAGACTATAGACATCAGATCAAGATTTTAAAAGAAATCATACAGTAGAACTAAAACATACTTAAAAATGGAGATCAGATCAACAGACTATAGACATCAGATCAGTGTATACTTGACATCAGATCAACAGACTATAGACATCAGATCAAGATTTTAAAAGAAATCACACAGCAGAACTAAAACATACTTAACAAAGGAGATCAGATCAGGATTATATAGACATCAGATCAACTCATACTTAACATCAGATCAACAGACTATAGATATCAGATCAAAAATATAAAAGAAATCATACAGTAGAACTAAAATATACTTAACAAGGTAGATCAAATCATGATTATATAGACATCAGATCAACTCATACTTAACATCAGATCAACAGACTATAGATATCAGATCAAAAATATAAAAGAAATCATACAGTAGAACTAAAATATACTTAACAAAGTAGATCAAATCATGATTATATAGACATCAGATCACAAAATAGCAGACATCAGATCAACAGAATTTAGATATCAGATCAAAAATATAAAAAAAATCATATCATACAACAAAAACGTCCATAATATGTATCATAATAGCCAAAAATAACAAAAGAAACGAAGGTACTGTAGCGCGTTACTGTAGCGCGTTACTGTAGCGCGCACGCGGAACTGTAGCGCGCTACTGTAGCGGGGTAGGAGTAAAATTCATGGTGGTCCTATAGGACCACCATATAAATTACCCTGCTTTTGGCCACGTTTGTGGAGAGAAGAACTGAAAGGAGGGGCACGTTGTTTGGAGAGAATTTTTGGAGTATTAAAGAGTCAGCAGCCTTTTGACTTTTTGGAGTACTCTGCTTATTTGTTAATTAATTTCAATTATAGTTTAATTATGTCGCACAATTTATTTGTTAATTTTAGTTTAATTATAAGTAGTTAAATTTTCTAGTCTAGCCAAGAGAATCAAAATCTCTCGATGTTACTTTAATCGTGAGATCGAATTGGTGTTCATATTAATTAATTACTGGTTTTCTTATTTATTCTTATGCACTTTTTGAGGATTATTTGGCACTGTTTGTATAACTGGTAGCATACAGGCTTTCTTAGGTAATTCAATCCACTAGAATACACGAGGTTCGGTATTCTCTAGAGTCAATGAAACTAATCACGTGGTACGTAATTAGTGAGTTAAAAAGAATAAATAATCAATTGTAATTAAACTAATTGGATTAATTGTAGTTGAACTGGGTAATTGACTATCGTGATCTAGGTTTTAGGAGGTTCCAGAATTAATCATCGATTATAGACGCAATTAACGGAGGTTCCTTAATTGCTGGCTTAAACTAATAGAACTGAATTGTTAGGAGGTTCCAATAATAAAAATCGGTGTAACCAGTAGTTAGTTAATACATTTTTGCATCAAGGATCGATTAGTGCATCGAGGTGGTCCAATTCCATTGACTAAATATTTTTCCAAATTTGATTTTACAATTTATTTAATTTCTTGTCGTTAATTTTAATTTAATTTTTGTTAGTAGTTTTAAGTAACAACAAACCCCCCGTTTTGGTTACGCAATTTTGACTAAATTTATTTCACTCTGGTGTTTCCTGTGGATACGATCCTACTCGCATTATACTATTTTTTAATAACTTATAAAGTAAGTTTATTTTTGATTGGTCTGACAACCCATCATGAGCGCACTTTGCCTCTTGTGAAGATCAGCAAGTCATCAACAAAGGCGAGATGAGAAATCCTTAATGATCCTACTGGAGTGCCAAAACAGTCAATGTTTCCACTCTCAATGAGAAATTTCAGCCTTCTTGAGAATACTTCAGATGTCAGGATGAATAGAAAGGGAGATAGGGGGTCTCCTTGCTTAACACCTCTTGTTGCCTTAAAATAGCCAACCGTGTTACCATTGACAAGGATGGAGATCATGTTAGACTGCAGGGTGTTCAACATATAAGTGGAGTGGTACACCAATTGTTACCTCAAATCCAAGCAACATTAGGTAAATTTTAAAATTTGTATTTTGTTTATTTAGATGGTTAGATTTTTAATTAATTTATTTATTTAATTTTTAATTGATTATTTATATATTTGTATTTGTTTTTTGATGTTTATGCATTGTTGGTTTAGTATTGTGTATTGTGGACAATATGGAGTAAATGTGAATCATAATCATTGAAGATGAAGATATGCAAAGTGGTCAAAAAAAAAAAAAAAAAAAAAAAAAAGACGAAAGATGAATTTGAAGGAGGACAATGGAAGCATGCTGCTACAAGAAAGTACATAATTTATAGAAGAATACAAGAAAGACTAGGACATTTGATTGCAAGAAGTTTATTTTATTGAAATATGAGGGACCATTTGAGCAATTATATATCCAGGTATTTTCTATATAAGTTACAAGCTTACTCTCCAACGTTTGCATGCCCTTAAGAATAATAGTCTAGCAACCTCTCAACCTAAACCCTAATCATCATCTATTTATGGAAAAAGTGCCCGGAAACACCCCCAGATGGTCCTTGACTGGAATGACAGCTCTCGTCACCGGCGGCACCCGCGGAATCGGCCGTGCAATTGTTGAGGAATTAGCCCAACTTGGTGCCACCGTCTACACCTGTTCAAGAAATGAACCGGAACTCAACGAGCGATTACAGGAGTGGTCCTCAAAAGGATACAAAGTGATTGGTTCTACATGCGACGTGTCGTCGAGCGATCAGAGGATTACACTCATGGAAAACTTGTCCTCTATGTTCGATTCCAAGCTCAATATTCTCGTGAACAACGTGGGATGGGGAACTGCGAAGCCGTTCGTTGGGGTCACACCAGAAGATTACAGCGTAATCATGTCCACCAGTTTCGAATCATGTTTCCATCTCTCTCAACTTGCTCATCCGCTCCTGAAAAACTCCGGGAACGGAAGCGTTGTGTTCATCTCGTCGGTGCTGGGTCTGGTGAGTTTGCAGAATACATCGGTTTACTCAGCGGCAAAAGCGGCAATGAATCAACTCACCAAGAACCTGGCTTGCGAATGGGCTAAAGAGAAAATCCGGGTCAATTGTATCGCACCTTGGTTTATTAAAACTCCATTGGTAAAATTTATGCTCCAGGATCATGACACCTTGAAGAAAATTGAATCGAGAACTCCGATGAGGAGGGTCGGAGAACCAGAAGAAGTTTCAGCTGCGGTGGCTTTCCTCTGTCTCCCGGCTGCTTCCTACGTTACCGGACAAGTGATGGCCGTGGACGGAGGAATAACGGTAAACGGCCTGGAATGGGATTGATATGATCAAACGTAAATCATGCTAGTCATCTCTTTTAGGTTGGTTGAAGATTTAATATAGTTTTTGATGTTTTAAGAACTCTTATAATGAAATAATTTCTTTCTCATTTTCTCACTTTATGCGTATCATATTTACACATGTCTTATGTTAATTTTTTTTGTATCGTTCTAATTTTATGGAACATATTTCTATTATCATTTGCCAGGGTTGATCTGATTGGGCTGTAAACACTTTGATGATTAAAAGTATTGGAACCATAATCTTGACTCTCTTTCCTCTCTTTCGGTTGTTTGTGGACAAGAAATTCAACCATGGCTGCTGTCACACCCCCAAACGCTAGCCAAAGATTAGCGGAAATTCTCTAAGGCAGCAACTAGAAATTGAAGCCGAAATCCCACAAATGGAACAAAATCTAGAACGCAAGTGATTTAAATGGGCAAATGCCCCAAAACTCAGTGCAACTCTTATTGACTCTCTCTCAATAGTTACAAAGAATTTTCCCGTTCAAACCTTCAGCCTCACACTTAGCCAAAGTTTGAACCACTAGTCTAACTCTCTCCCAAAGCTAAACTAGTCCCGCCCGATTCTGGAATTCTTTTACCAAAAACCGAGTCCCTCAAATGAATGAGGTTTCACCTATTTATAGGTGTTACAATTTGTGTTTGACAGCCCCAAACACTTAGGCCCGACTAAAGCTTCTAGGAAACGGTTACAAACGGTTACAGCCCACGTTTGAAGAATATGCCCACGTTTTCCGTTCGACCATCCCACGATTCTGGCCAACTTCGCACGTTTCCAGCATGTTCAGCCCACGTTCTCAACCGCTCAACCGTCCATCAAGACTTAGCTTCACTTCGGCTCGATCATGTCGCAACATTCCCACTTTACCGCAACTGAAAGCCAACCCGCTCAGTCGTGTGCGCATTTTGCCGCACATCTCGAACCTTGTCTCGAACATGCCCACAAATTCTCGACAACCAATGCCTCTGTGCTCATCTTCTCGGCCATGAACATAGAAACTCGCCCACAAGCCCCTCCGTTCATTTTCTCTCGGCCAACATGAATTAATTCTCGGCCAATCCACCAAAGCCAAGCTAACCATGCATTCCACATGAACACACGAGTTAGTAAAAATAAGGAGATATAATTAGCCGACAAATTTCCAGCTGCCCACTGTAATTCGATACATTGAATATGCATTCAACAAGCCCTTCTTTTGTGTTGAATTTTGCCTTAATTTTAAACTATAATAAGTTTGAGAGTGATGACCCCTACTCAACATGTCGCATTTTAATGAATTAAAGTAATTTAAATCAGTAAGATTCCCGAGGGTTGGTAACATCTATAGTAGGTCGTCCCAGCAATGCCATAAAAAATGGCGGCCAAATTGAGTTGGTAAATATTCCGACCTCCCACCATGTTATAATAATAGTGTTAGTTGTTAAATTAAAATAATATAATAAATAAAATTATTATTTTTTATTGAGATAAGATTATTATTTTTCAATTGTTTTAAAAAATGTGAGAAGTTTTATTGTAAGATATTTATATTTTAAATATAATTTTTTTCTATTTATAAATTATCTCTCTTTAATGATATAATTTTAAATAAAAAATAAAGATAAAATATATTTTTAGTTAAACAATAACGAATTCTTAAATTATATACATAATATTAAATATCTTATTAAAAAATTTAGCAACTTATCATATCATATCATTATATTTATATTTATTTTTATTTTTAGGCAAAATAAAGGGGCCCGGTCCAAATTAATACAAAATTTGGGGGTGTGGAGGGAAATATTTAGAATATGAAATGTGTGGATCATTTTTAGGCCTCTTGGATTTGCGAAATTCGAGTCTCTTAATCAATTTGAGATTCGGATTTCACAAATCCGATTTCTTAATCCAAAAATAATTTGAATTTTGAAAATTCAATTTTTTTAAAAAAAATAGTACCACGTCCAAAACAACTAGCACCATGTCAAAAACAACTATAACCACGTCCACAAACGTCTACATCCATGCATATGAATTTAAGCTATTTTTTTCACAAAGACAATCCAACACGTCAAAAACAACTAGCACCACGTCTAGAGACGTCTACATCCATGCATGTGAATTTAAGCTGATTTTTTTCACAAAGACAGTCCACCACGTCTCATAACACTAGAACAACGTCAAAAATAACTAGCACCACATCCATAAACGTCTACATCTATGTGTGTGAATTCAAACTGATTTTTTTCACAAAAACAGTCTACCACGTCTCAGAACACTAGCATCACGTCAAAAATAACTAGCACCACATCCAGAAATATCTACATCCATGCATGTGAATTTAAGCTGATTTTTGGTATATGAAATAGGTAGAATTGAGATTTTGAAGTTCATATTTGTGTTTTGATGAGTTATTGATGTTTTGGTATATGGAATAGATAGAATTGTGATTTTGAAGTTCATATTTGTGTTTTGATGAGTTGTTGATGTTTTGGTATATGGAATAGATAGAATTGTGTTTTGAAGTTCATATTTGTATTTTGATAAGTTATTGATGTTTAGGTATATGTAATAGATAGAATTGTGTTTTGAAGTTCATATATGTGTTTTGATGAATTATTGATGTTTTGGTAGATGGAATAAGTAGAATTGTGATTTTGATGTTCATATTTGTGTTTTGATGAGTTATTGATGTTTTGGTATATGGAATAAGTAGAAATGTGATTTTGAAGTTTATATTTTTGTTTTGATGAGTTATTGATGTTTTGGTATATGGAATAGGTAGAATTGTGATTTTGAAGTTCATATCTGTGTTTTGATGAGTTATTGATGTTTTGATATATGGAATAGATATAATTGTGTTTTGAAGTTCATATTTGTGTTTTGCTGAGTTATTGATGTTTTGGTATATTGAATAGATAGAATTGTGTTTTGAAGTTCATATATGTGTTTTGATGAGTTATTGATGTTTTGGTATATGGAATAAGTAGAATTGTGATTTTGAAGTTCATATTTGTGTTTGGCCGAATTGGTGTTTTGGTCCCTTATAAATAGGGGTATTGTCGTTTTGGTCCCTCATAAAACCACGATTGTCGTTTTAGTCCCTTATCTATTTTTTATTAGGGTTTTACATCATTTTGGATGGAAAAATTGGACTGCTGACGGATTGACCATTTTATGCAACTTTGACCGTCAAAACATGCTAACTATGGTTAGTTTACACACTTTACCAATAAAACCCACCATTCTTACCAAAACGCAGCATTTACATACTCTCAACTTCATAAACAAAAGGAATTGTCGAGGCAATGGCTGAATCTTCCCAACAATCCACAGGACTTGACGAGCTGATCTAACCCACAGACATTTTGGGATCGTTAGGGTTTATTCATCCAGATTTGAACACGCATTCAGGGCAGAGGTTTGTGGCTTGATTAATAAGGTTAGTTTAATTCATTCTTCTGGCCATTCTTAAAACGCAATCGGGGGGAAAGTATTGCATCGTCGATTCTGATGTATTTGGGTTATCGACGTTCCTGCTGCAATTGCCACATGGAAATAATTTTGTTAAGAAATTATTAGTTTTGTTATGGGCGGTGGTTGTCGTGATGAACAATGATGATGAAAAATATGGATTAAGATGGATTGGTGATGTAATTGAACAACCACGATGGAGGAAAAGTTTTGATAAAGTTTGATGTGATATGGAAGAAGAATTAAGAAGAAGAAATTGAAGATGAGGGTTACGGGTATTGCAGAAGATGAGATTCTGATGTATCTGGGTTTTCGCCATTCCTGATTCAATTGCCGCATGGAAATAATTTTGTTAAGAAATTATTAGTTTTGTTATGGGCGGCGGTTGTCGTGATAAACAATGATGAAGAAGAAGATGGATTAAGATGATGAAGAAGATGGATTTTATGTGAACTACGTCAAAAACAACTAGAACTACGTATACATCCAAACATGTAAATTTTAACTGATTTTTTCACAGAACATAGTCTACCACGTCTGGCTCCGTCCAAAACAACTAGCACCACGTCCAGATACGTTTACATCCATGTGTGTGGATTTAAACTGATTTTTTTCACAAAGACAGTCTACCACGTCTCAGAACAACTAGCACTATGTCAAAAATAACTAGAACTACGTATACATCTAAATATGTAATTTTAGCTGATTTTTTCACAGAACATAGTCTACCACGTCTGGCTACGTCCAAAATAACTAGAACCACGTCCAGATACGTCTACATACATTCATGTGAATTTAAACTTATTTTTTCCCCAAAGACAGTCTACCACGTCTCAAAACAACTAGCACTACGTCAAAAATAACTAGAACTACATATACATCTAAACATGTAATTTTAGCTGATTTTTTCACAGAACATAGTCTACCACGTCTGGCTACGTCCAAAATAACTAGAACCACGTCCAGATACGTCTACATACATTCATGTGAATTTAAACTGATTTTTTTCACAAAGACAGTCTACCACGTCTCAGAACAACTAGCACTACGTCAAAAACAACTAGAATTACGTATACATCTAAACATGTAATTTTAGCTGATTTTTTCACAGAACATAGTCTACCACGTCTGGCTACGTCCAAAATAACTAGAACCACGTCCAGATACGTCTACATACATTCATGTGAATTTAAACTTATTTTTTTCCCAAAGACAGTCTACCACGTCTCAAAACAACTAGAACTACGTCAAAAACAACTAGAACTACGTATACATCTAAACATGTAATTTTAGCTAATTTTTTCACAGAAAATAGTCTACCATGTCTGGCTACGTCCAAAATAACTAGAACCACGTCCAGATACGTCTACATACATTCATGTGAATTTAACCTGATTTTTTTCACAAAGGCAGTCCACCACGTCCTGAAACGTCTTCTTCAGCTAAAATCCATCTTCTTCATCATCTTAATCCATCTTAATCCATCTTCTTCATCATCATTGTTCATCACGACAACTGTCGCCCATAACAAAACTAATAATTTCTTAACAAAATTATTTCCATGCAGCAATTGAATTAGGAATGGCGAAAACCCAGATACATCAGAATCTCATCTTCTGCAATACCCGTAACCCTCATCTTCAATTTCTTCTTCTTAATTCTTCTTCCATATCACATCAAACTTTATCAAAACTTTTCCTCCATCGTGGTTTTTCAATTACATCACCAATCCATCTTAATCCATCTTTTTCATCATCATTGTTCATCACGACAACCACCGCCCATAACAAAACTAATAATTTCTTAACAAAATTATTTCCATGCGGCAATTGCATCAGGAACGTCGATAACCCAAATACATCAAAATCGACGATGCAATACTTTCCCCCGATTGCGTTTTAAGAATGGCCAGAAGAATGAATTAAACTAACCTTATTAATCAAGCCACAAACCTCTGCGCTGAATGCGTGTTCAAATCTGGATGAATAAACCCTAACGATCCCAAAATGTCTGTGGGTTAGATCAGCTCGTCAAGTCCTGTGGATTGTTGGGTAGATTCAGCCATTGCCTCGACAATTCCTTTTGTTTATGAAGTTGAGAGTATGTAAATGCTGCGTTTTGGTAAGAATGGTGGGTTTTATTGGTAAAGTGTGTAAACTAACCATAGTTAGCATGTTTTGACGGTCAAAGTTGCATAAAATGGTCAATCCGTCAGCAGTCCAATTTTTCCATCCAAAAGGATGTAAAACCCTAATAAAAAATAGATAAGGGACTAAAATGACAATCGTGATTTTATGAGGGACCAAAACGACAACACCCCTATTTATAAGGGACCAAAACACCAATTCGGCCTTTGTGTTTTGATGAGTTATTGATGTTTTGTTATATGAAATTGGTAGAATTGTGATTTTGAAGTTCATATTTGTGTTTTGATGAGTTTTTCTATTGATGTTTTGGTATATGGAATAGGTAGAATTGTGTTTTTTTTTTATTCGTATAATGAAAATCTGAATTAAAATTTAATTCGGATTTAGAAAATCCGAATTCAATTTAATTCGGACAATAAAATTCCGAATTTAATTAATTCGGATTTCACAAATCCAAATTAATTATTTAATTCGGATTTCACAAATCCGAATTAATATCAATTAGGATATCCATCCAATCCGGTCTCGGATTTTGAAAATCTGAAATCGGATTTTTTTCGTCCAAATCCCGCCAAAATTCGAATTTGCAAAATCCGAATTCCTTCAATTTGGATTTTGCAAATCCGAATTATAAAACCCCACACCCTTTTTTTTTTCTTCTTTCTTCTTTCTTCTATCTCGCGGAATTATTCCTTCTCCGGATTTTTATTTTTTCATTGTATGTTTTGAAATTCATATTTTACAAGACATTTTTGGACGTGGTCTTAATTTAATTTGACGTGGTTCATGTTGTATTTGACGTGGTGGACTGTATTTGTGAAAAAAATCAGTTTAAATTCACACACATGGATGTAGACGTTTATGGACATGGTGCTAGTGTTATGAGACGTGGTGGACTGTCTTTGTGAAAAAAATAGCTTAAATTCACATGCATGGATGTAGATGATTCTGGACGTGTTCCTAGTTTTTTTTTGACGTGGTGCATGTTGTTCTGAGACGTGGTGGAATGTCTTTGTTGAAAAAATTAGTTTAAATTCTAATGAATGAATGTAGACGTTTCTGGACATGGTCCTAGTTGTTTTTGACGCGGTGCATGTTATTCTGAGACGTGGTGGACTTTCTTTGTTGAAAAAAATCAGTTTAAATTCTAATGAATGGATGTAGACGTTTCTGGACGTGGTCCTAGTTGTTTTTGACGTGGTTCTATTGTTAATAGATGTGGTGGACTGTCTTTGTGAAAAAAAATCAGTTTAAATTCACACACATGGATGTAGACGTTTATGGACGTGGTGCTAGTGTTCTGAGACGTGGTTCTAGTGTTCTGAGACGTGATGGACTGTCTTTGTGAAAAAAATAGCTTAAATTCACATGCATGGATGTAGACGTTTCTGGACATGGTCCTAGTTGTTTTTGACGTGGTTCTAATTGTTCTGAGATGTGGTGAACTTTCTTTGTTGAAAAAATTCGTTCAACAATGTTTTGATTCGGATTTTAGAAATCCGAATTCAATTGATTTTGGATTTTTGATATCCGAATTTAATTAATCTCCCTTATTAATTTTTAATTTAATTAAGGTTATTGATATTTCAGATTTTCAAAATTCGAAAGTTTATAAATTTGGATTTTTTAAATTTGATTTTGTATTATTTAGGATTTTTAAAATCCGATAGGCCTCTTTTAGGCCATACGTTCCCATTTTTTTATTTTTTTGTCCACAAATTTATTTAGGGGATTAATTTAGTCAAAAATTCCAAAATAAAGAGCTTTTCATTAATTTGACTAGAAATTTCCAAAAGTAATTTGAACAAGTAACTCATTGAATTTATTTAATGGTATGTTTTTGTCATTGAATTTATTCGCTTGATTAGTTTCACACTAAAATTTCAAATTATGTGATTTAGCGTTTGACTCAGACCAAAAGTTAAACATGTCTAGTAAACTACAATTATATTATACCCTCGAATATAAGAGTATTTTCGTGTTATATTTGATATATTTTCATATTTTGAAAAGTAATGTATTTTTATATAATATTTTATATATTCTTTTGTATTTTAAAAAAACTGTATTTTTATTTTTTTAAAAAAAATATATATTTTTATGTGATATTTAATGTATTCTCTTGTTATAAATAATATATTTATTCAATTATATTTGACATGGTATCATCTTCTGGCACAACCATAAATTTAGAAAGTCACACCTGCAACTTTGAAGGAGAAATATTTACTTTTTTTTCTTTCCCGTTCAGCAGCGACTTCAATTTGGAAACACAGCAGCTCCAAAAAAGGGAAAGGAAGCTCTCTATTGAATTTTGGGAATTAGAATTTATATTTACCACCTCTATCTTGTTATTCACCGTTTTTTTTTTTTTTATAAAATTGTCTCTAATTTTTTACTTAAATTCTTTTAGGAGAAAAAGAATGTAAAGGAATTTAGATAAAAGTAGGGAAAATTTTTAGAAAGAGGAGACTGTAAATAATCAAATAGGGATGCCATGAACAATAAGGTGCGGCAATTGGATTTGGCAGCGAGTAATTGGCGCTTAATACGAGAAGCTTTCTTTTTCCTTTAACAGTCAACAGCTGAAATCTGGAAGAGGGAAGCTTCCATTTCCAGTCGGCAATTTTGGGAGAAAAAAGACAGCACTTGAAGCCGCTTGGATTTGGAAAGCCAGAGAACTTTCTTTTTATTTTGTCTTCAGACGGCAGTAGCTAGGAAAGGAGGAGAATATGCTGAAATTTGAAAATGGGAGGAAGAAGAGCCTGCAATTATTTTTGTTTCCTTCCAAATTAGGGTCACTTCTTAAAAATTAATTTCACAATTAGTTCCTTAATTTGTGCACCTTATCAGTTCCAAATCTAAATTCCTTTCAATCTTGCAATGTGGCACTTAATTGTGTTGAATTATTCAAAATAATTATAATCTCCAATTTTCAACCTTAAGGGTCAGTTTGATAGAAGGCAAAGGTAATTACCAAAAGCAAAATAATTTCGATTACTATTTCTTTTGGTTAGTAAAATAAAGGTAAAGACAATCAAATTTCTTTAATGAATATTTTATTAATTTACCAAACAAGTCAAAGGCAATCAGATTCCTTTAATAATTATTGAATTATAAAATTTCGATTGTTTCGTTCTGATTGTCTTGCATCAAATGGACCCTAACGTTAAAATATTTTTTTAAGATAAAAAAACTTTATTACTTTACGGAAAATCGTTTGACATCATTTGATTTAAGAAATTTGGTACACTAGATCATTCCTGCCAGGTAACATTATGTTTTACAAAATTTGCAATCTCATGGACAGGTAAAGATATTCATAATTAATTCAACTCATAAAAGTCAAAAAATAATAAAATTACAAAAATTAAAAATGTAATTTATTAACTTTATCACTTGCCTTTCATGAACGAAACTTGATAATAGTATGAAATTAGCATATAAGGGCCAACACTCACTGGCTGCGACTGAATCAGTTTCGGTAGAAGCTATGCCAGACCATTCAGATAAAACCTAGAAATCACTCTTAACATAACAACTTCATCAGCGAAATTTGGTGGAGAATTAATGTCTTTGTTGATATAAGAATGGAGCATATTTTTATCCGTGTTTCTAACATTCATAAAATGGGGTTTGTCTTAATAATTATTCATGTTCCATAGCATGGTTAGAGGGGCAATCTCTCAATGACAACTAAGAATTGGTTCACTAGGGTCCGAGGTGGAGATTGAGGGAGTGTTTGGTTCATTTTAATGACAGGCAAATTATACAATATATTCTAGGTATATATATCTATTACTATATATATTTACTTAGGGTATATGGTATAGGTATATATGGTATAATTTTTTTTTTAGGATAATGAAAATGAGCTTATTGAGTGGGAAGAAATATGTTTCATTTCTCTTATATTTTCAAGTTTGATATAAACTCTCAAATAACTAAATCAAACTCATATCTATTGTTCAACTAAATACAAGTTTCATTTTCATTTCTATTAATTTTTTTTTTTCAAAACCTCACGCCAAACTCCCCCTAGTTCTTTTCCTACAAAATCCCACTCTCTTTAAGGGTTAGTAGATGGCTAGGAAAACCCAAAAAGAATGAGATGGGAAAAAATTTTATGAATTGAAACCGTATTAAAATTTTAAACTAATTATTCTATTTATTGTGGTGTCTATAATTTAACAAAATAATTGAGTTATTGTTGTCAATGATGATACATGGATTAAATGTCATTTCCCAATTTGTGAGTGTCATTACGCAAGAGTCATGTTAATTTTTTTGTATAATTATAATTTTATCGGATGTCCCGAAGAGACTACATGGGTTAAATGTCAAAAAAAAAAAAAAAAACATGAATAGAAAGATTGTCTACTAATTATTATTACTATTGAAGATTAAATATTTAAAAGGGTATTACTAGTTATCACCTCAATTTTAAGTATTACCTTCTCAATTTTGATAAAATTGTCTTTTTAATTAAAAAGAGAGAAAGAGAAAAGATATTATAAAGAATATTTTAATTCAAATTGAAGCGATAGAAGGTAAAAACTGATGTAATAATTAGTAAAATTTTATTTGAAAGGAAATGATCACCGCGAATGTTGTGTTGGAAGAATACTTGTATGGAAGATGGTTGATGACTATCACTACCATATTTTTATTGGCTTAGTCTAAAGTAGTCAAATTCTTTACTTGTTTTCTCCTCATGGAAATACCTAGATATTTTTTGGTCTCCGTTTTAATAAAAATAGACTATGGAAAATACGTGGCATTGATGAGAAAATGACAAATGATTGAGTCATAAACAACAGGCACCTCTCATCACCACCGACAAGGGCGTAATTTGAGGTTCATCCGAAAAAGGAAAAAAATTCGAGAATAATCTTATAATATGATGTGAGGTCAAAAATAGTTTTCAAAAACATTTATCGTAATGATATTCATAATACATTTAATCTATTAATAATATTTAAGCTACTTAACCATTAAATTATAATTTCATTCATCTTTATATTGTATGGATGTTATATGAATTAATTTAATTTATATGACAAATTTTATGATATGTGAATTAAATTATTATAGTGAGTTTCAATACATATTTTATTTTAAAAAATTATTATTAAAATTAATTGTGCTATAAATAAAAATTTTTAAAATGAAAATTGTCAATATAAAATATCTAATTAAATTCGACATTAAACCATTTTTGTACTTTTTTATGAAAAAATATTTTAAAATATATTCTTTTTATATTTTATGAGGGATGTTTTTAAAAAGGGGGAAAATGGTTTTATAAAATATTTTAGACTTTTGCTATAAGTTTTAATTTTTTTAGTTTAATAGATATTTTTTTTAAGACAAGAGAGATGTAGTAGAGTGGTAGATACTCCCATTTAAGATAATTAGTTTTGAATTAAAGTCATCTTTGTATCAAAACAATAGATATTTTTTGAAAAAAAAAATTTAAGATTATATTATCTTTTAAATTGAAGGATTGATCTCTAATTTATATGAATAATGTTAAATATTTAATATAAAAAATCAAATAGTATATTTCTCATCAATTCTTGACACGGATGTCAATAAAAGATGACGAAACTATGTTTATTTTGTATTTTTAAAAAGTGAATTTTACTTTCTTTTAAGAAAAAAATAACTATCCAAAAATCATAAATAATTTAAAAATCAAAATTTTCATGCCCTCTAATATTTTATTTCCAATCTTTTTTTTTTTTTTTTGTCCCTCTATTTTAAATACCCTAAAATAGCCTCCACTAAAAAAATATCTTGTCCCGATATAACTTGTTTAGACGCAATGTAAACAAACGTAACCTTCTTCAAGTACGCATCCTCGATAATGGCACACATAACAAGACCCAAAATTTGTCACCTACTGATGAACTCATTATTATTATTATTATTCTTTTTATCTCCATTGTGAATTTAGCACCTCTTAATTTTAATTGAAAATTTCGAATCATTAAATTAGGCAAATTATATTCACTTTAATTAATATTGTTGTAAATACATTGTAATATAATTTTAGTACTAAGGATTGATTTAGACTATAATGTATGTCATTATTTTTTATAGAATTAAAATCTTGAGCAACTCAGTAATCAATAAATTATATCTTATTCTTATACGGACACTTCTTAGTAAATTATAAATAATAATTCAAATCATATTATAATCATAATGTGGCTCTCTGAATTGCCCACTAACTCTTTCATAATCCATCTTCTTCCCCACTTGTACACATAACATAATGTTATATATAGTTATAGGACCATAATATAAGCATTGCTCAGCCACCGGTGTCCTTCCGAGTTCCGACCCTCCACCGATCAATCATCAACGTCGACGGATCTATGGAAGCGGCCGCGCCGGCAGTGGTAAACGCTTCAAGATGGTCACTTTCGGGGAAGACAGCTCTGGTGACCGGAGGCACTCGCGGAATCGGACGTGCAATTGTGGAGGAATTATCTCAGCTTGGCGCCACCGTACACACCATATCAAGAAACGAAACAGAGCTCAATCAATCCCTGGAAGAGTGGAGATCCAAGGGATTCAAAGTCAGCGGTTCGGTATGCGATGCATCTTCGAGAAATCAAAGAATTCAACTCATGGAAAAGCTCTCTAATTCCATCTTCAATTCCAAGCTTGACATCCTCGTCAACAACGTCGGAACAGTTGAAGCGAAGCCGGTTGTTGAATATACTGCAGAGGATTGCTCTGTCCACATATCGACCAATTTCGAATCCTGTTTCCATTTCTCCCAACTTGCTTATCCCCTTCTAAAAGCATCTGGGAGTGGAAACATTTTGTTCATTTCCTCTATTGCAGGTCTGGTGAGTATTGATAATATGTCGATTTATGCAGCCACAAAGGGCGCAATTAATCAACTCACCAGAAATTTGGCTTGTGAATGGGCTAAAGACGGGATTCGGGTGAATTCCGTTGCACCCGCGTGGACAAGAACCCCATTAGCGGGACCTTGGCTTAATGATCCAAAAACTTTGAAGAGAATAGAATCTAGAGTTCCGATGGGACGGATTGCAGAACCGGAAGAAGTTTCCGGGATGGTAGCTTTTCTTTGCCTTCCGGCGGCTTCTTACATCACCGGTCAGGTGATTGCTGTTGATGGAGGATTGACTGTGAATGGATGCCAATGGGATTAATCAATGCAGCTAAGCTAAGCATGCCTCTTTGTTTTATATGCATGGATTTCTATATTTGGTGTGATTGTCCTTTTGGGAATGTTTGAATAAATTCATGTCTTTTTTCAATTCAATTTTCTTTCAAGGTTAAAGTTAATACTTTTGTTTCAACATTAAAAAACTAATGTAGTTTTTATATTTTTATTATTGATGTATATCATTAGAATTTTATTTTATACATGATTTTTGGTTGTTTATAATTAAAATTAAAAATGAAAAAAATAAAATTTCATGTGATTTATATTTTATTTTTAAATAAAAAACTATATTGGAATGAGTAAATTTTATATGCGTTTTGGCTAGGACACTACTAGAAAATTGTTGTTTAATAACATTAAAATGTGTGTAAACATCACTGTTCATATGAGTATCTAATCTAAAATTAATTGGTAAAAATTATTTATCTAACATAAATATTCAAAATTAATTGACAATAAATGGTAAATATTTCTAATATGAAATTGAGATTTTAACACCTTCTAACCCACACCACATTCAAAATCCATGAAAAGAAAAATAAGGATGCGTTTGTTTGGAATCAATCGAAATGGAGGCAATCAAAATTTAATAATTCAGCAATTATTAACGAAATTAATTCTCTTAGATTTGTTTAGTAATATTTATTAAAGGAATCTAATTGTCTTTATTATATAAATATAATTATATAAAATAATAAAATTAATCAGATTAATTGATTACATTTACTTTTAATTTTTCTATTAAAAAAGATAATAATCGAAATCAATTCATGATTAATCATTCTCATTATCTCCAAACAAACATACCTTACTTACGCAAACGAAATCATAAGAAACATATTTAGAAACAAACAACGGACAACACTGCCAAATAAGCTCAAATTACATTGCCAAACATAGGGCAACACATTCTGAGATTTGATAGCTCTGACAACGGTGCAATTTTGAGAGAGAGAGAGAGAGAGGGAGAGAGAGAGAGAGAGAGAGAGAGAGAGAGAGAGAGAGAGAGAGAGAGAGAGAAGGGGCCTTATTTGAATTGTTCGAAAGAAGACATATTCCATCCGAAATCTGCGTTCTAGACAATGGAATTTAGTGTTGGTTAATTGTTTTCGTGGAGGCCAACAACGCCACTCCTGGCTTAACAAAGTTTAGATTATACTCACCCCATTCCAAACTATAAGTAATTTTCGCAATTTAAGAAACTGGTTAAAATATAAGTCAATTATCTACTCTTAATTAAACAATTCATTATTTTTATTCTATTACCTCTATTTAATTTATAATTTTATTGAAACTTGTTTTTGTCATGTACTATTTTAAATTATAATATTACTATCAAAAATATATTAAATAAGGGTATAACAACATTTATAATTAAAATCTATGAAAATGTACAATAAATAATTACTGTCTTAGTATATGTGTTTGGTTAAAAACAATTTATATTTTAAAATGGAGAGAGTAACCTTAATGGGAACTCGTGCATGGCACAATGTATTACTTTGTCCGTCTCTGAATAATACTCCCTCTGTCTGTTTAAACTGTATTGAATTTATTTTTTTTTAACAATCTCTTTACATTTTTTTAGACATCATTAATAATTTTTTCCTTCTTTAACCTTCTCTTTTGTCATTAGAAAAATAAATATTTTTCATTTTAAAGTATAAATTCATTTATCGATGAAAAGTAAATAAGACAAATTCACTAATATATCTAATTATTTAATCATGTCTTTAATAACCGTGTAACTCTTGAAACGACTATTATTACATAGTTATTAAGGATATAATTAAATAATTGGAGATTTTTGTGAATTTGTCTCATTTACTTTTTTTTTTTTTTTCAAACAGTCCTCGTTAAGAGCCCGTGGGATTGGATAATTGGATTCCCTTTCAATTAATAAGATTTAAGGCTTACATGGTGGTGGCCAGTGGTTAGGCATAGCAAATATTTATCTTTCCAATGAAAAAAAGGAAGGATAAAGAAGGAAAAAGTATCAGATGTTTCCTTTTTTACCCCTAAAAAACTTAACAGTCTACTCAAGGGAAGTATGATAAGTGATGCATTTTACGAGTTTAATGGGTAATTAGTTGAGTCAAAAAATTTAGTGGCAGTATATCATTGAATTAGTTTAATAACCTATTTTTAACCTTAAAAAATAATAATATTTTAATAAAAAATAGACAGAGAAATAAATAAGAGAATGGGTAGTTGCCTTTCTTATTTGAGAGATTAGTTATTGTGGATTGACATTAACGCAAAAAATTAGTTGCTGCTAAAGAGAGAGCTGTTTTTGGCTAGGAAGAGGAATGGTGAGAGTGGTCGTGGCCATGAGGAGCCGGAAGAGGATATAGAGGCCTGAAGCTTGAGAGGGCTGTTTGTGGCTAAGGAGAGCAACCTGTAGCCAAGTTTTTATCTTCGCATGTTGTATATGAATGTATATCTTTTTGCAAAGCAACCCCAGTGAGTTGTAATGGAAATAGCAGCAGTAAACCTTCAAGATGGTCCATTTCAGGAAAAACAGCTCTAGTGACTGGAGGCAGTCGTGGAATCGGCCGCGCCATTGTAGAGGAATTTGCTCAGCTTGGCGCCACTGTGCACACCATATCAAGAAATGAAGCTGACCTCAATCGAGTCCTGGAAGAGTGGAGATTGAAGGGATTCAAAGTCAGTGGTTCGGTATGCGATGCATCTTCAAGAGATCAAAGAATTCAACTAATGGAAAAGCTGAATTCCATCTTCAATTCCAAGCTTGACATATTGATCAACAACGTTGCAACTTGTGGTGTAGCAAACCACCTGCCTGATTACTCTGCTGAAGAATACTCTCTGCTAATGTCTACAAATTTGGATTCCAGTTTTCATTTCTCCCAACTGGCTTATCCCCTTCTGAAAGCCTCCGGGACTGGAAGTATTGTGTTCATTTCCTCCGTTTGCGGTCTGCTGAATATCGATCGTTTAAGTATTTATTCCGCCACCAAGGGTGCAATAAATCAACTCACAAAAAACTTGGCTTGTTACCAGAACCCCGATGGCAGAACCTTGGATTAATGACCTAAAAGCTCTGAAGAAAAGCGCATCAAGAACTCCGTTGGGGCGGATTGCAGAACCAGAAGTTTCAGCAGCAGTAGCATTCCTCTGCTTTCCTGCTGCTTCATTCATAACTGGACAGGTTATTGCTGTTGACGGAGGATTTACTGTAAATGGAATCCAATGGGATTAATTCCGCTATGAAAATTTTTATCTTACTCTGTTCATCCCCAAAAAAGTTGAACGTTTATAACACTAAAAATACTAGAGTTACTATTATACACAAGATTTTTTTGTGAGCATAGTGGTATTATTGTAGCACGGCTGGGCAAGGCTATACTTCCGGATTAATCAAGAAGCCTTCCCATACCATGTTAAATCTAATTATTATTTATATAACTATTTTGCTATTTGTATCACAAAAAATAAATCAAAATATTTATAAAATACCCAAACTGATCTTATGTATAAAAAAGCTTGAATTTTGCCAAAAAACCCTACAAAAAAGCGATTCTACGTAAACAAAAATGCACAAAAAAAAAAAAACGTTTATAAGTTGCTAAAACGCCGCGCGATGATTAGACGATCGTCTTAAAATGCTACATCAGTCATCGGCATTGATTATAAAATGCTACAAATTAACAAAGCCTCCATAGCGAAGATCGCTATACCGAAACGTTTAAGTCGTGGCTCGCTCGCTAAACCTAAGCGTTTCTGACTTTTTTTAAAAAAATAATAATAAAAAGTTGTGAACTATCCGGGTATTTTTCTTAAAAAAAAAATGTCAGAAAAGCCATTATTTGGTGTTTTACCAACACCATTATTTGATGTTTCACCCACGCATGGTGAAACACGTTTCACCACCATTTGAGGTTTCACACATGGTGAAACACCAAATAATGAGATTTCACTCATGGTGAAGCACCAAATAAGTGCGTTTTATCTTTGAGTAGAAAAAAAAATAAAAAATTTATCATTTTTGTGTGAATTTTGAGTTAGTGTTTCTTATCAATTTGAACAAAACAATTATTTTAAGGTTTTTGGAAGTTTCAATTTGTTGGATGAAGGTTTTTGGATGGAGGGTTATGTTGTAAATTTAATTTTTTTTCGTGATACAATTAGCAAAAATTTATGGGTTATCGATGTGGAATTAAGAGGATATTAATACAGGAGTAATGGTTCTGTTCTGGTAAACTTAGTTCTCCATCTATGGCTAAGATGTTTGCATCTCATAAAGTTTTTCTTCACATGTGAAGCTTTATTGTCTCCACTTCGAAGGGTACGATGCAGCAGCAGTGTACGATGCACCAGCGTCCACAAAAATTTTCGTAAGTTCAGGTTATTGAGCTGCACACATTTTTGAGTTATGCCATTGAGGTTAGAGCGTGATATTTTGATTCTTATTATGGGATAGTGACAACACTTTACCAACATTGTGTGAACAAAAGAAATTCATGGCTTACTAGTCTAGGACCATCCCATGAGTGGTTTTCAGATCAATACGATATTTGAATATAGTTCATATCTAGATAGGTTACTTACAGTTTTTGGGCGAAAGAAAAACCTTCAGCGACAAATGGAGGCGGCGGCAGTAGCAAGCCCCTTAAATTCAAGATGGTCTCTTTCGGGGATGACAGCTCTGGTGACCGGAGGGACTCGCGGAATCGGCCGCGCAATCGTGGAGGAATTCTCTCGGCTTGGCGCCACTGTTCACACCATATCAAGAAATGAAGCAGAGCTCAATGAAGCCCTGGAAAACTGGAGAGAAAAGGGATTCAAAGTAAGTGGTTCCGTATGTGACGCATCTTCGAGAAATCAAAGAATTCAACTCATGGAAAAAGTCTCTAGTTCCATCTTCAATTCCAAGCTTGACATTCTGATCAACAACGTTGGAACATGTATAGGGAAGCCCGCAATTGAATTCACTCCTGAAGAATATTCTCTTTTAATGTCTACAAACCTTGAATCCAGTTTTCATTTCTCCCAACTTGCTTATCCCCTCCTAAAATCATCTGGGATTGGAAACATTGTGTTCATTTCCTCTGTTGCAGGTCTGGTGAGTGTTCAAAACTCAGCGGTTCACTCAGCCACAAAGGGCGCCATGAATCAACTCACCAAGAACTTGGCTTGTGAATGGGCTAAAGACGGCATCCGGGTTAATTGCGTTGCGCCATGGCTGATTAGAACATCATTAGCAGAACCTTGGATTAATGACACAAAGTGTTTGACGGAAATAGAATCAAGAACTCCAATGGGGCGCATTGCAGAACCAGAAGAAGTTTCGCCATTAGTGGCATTCCTCTGTTTTCCTGCTGCTTCGTATATAACTGGCCAGATTATCGCTGTTGATGGAGGATTTACAGTGAATGGTTGCCAGTGGAGTTGATTCTTAAACTTACGTTTATCATTCGTACCATGTTAAAATGTCAATGGATTTCTATCTTTGGTTTTGATTTTTATTTGGGAATGTTAATGGTTTTGTCATGGCTAACGTTGGCTATCCAGTTGTTATGACCGGGAAAGTTCCTCAAATTACATGTACGCTTACTATACATGAAGCAATGTGTCCCTGTTATTTTATTATATAATAATTTTATAATTTTAATACAAATTAAAGCATTGTGTCGGATCCCGTGTGACTCGAACTTCATGCTGCTAAGTGATCCCTATAACTCGAATCGAGAACTTTCATGATCCTAAACGAAAGTGCTAAGCATTGGTCATCTTCAGCTTGTAACTGGGGAGCGATTTTAGGGATTAATAAGTTTTTAATCATTTTAACATAATTTTAGGGATGAGGGGTGCATGTTTCACATCTTCATTCTTTTTTAATTATTTTTGTGCCAGGGGCACATTTTATTTTAGCATAATTTTAGGGGTGAACCGCACCTTATTTTTTTTAAAAATTATTGTTGTGCTAGGGGCACATTTTAGCATAATTTTAGGGGTGAGGGGTGCGTGTTTCACACCTTCATTTATTTATTTTTTTAATTATTTTTGTGCAAGGGGTATATGGGATGATGGGGCCAGACCAAATTAATACAAAATTTAGGGGTGTGAACGAAAATATTTAGAATTTGAAATGTGTGGACTATTTTTAAGCCTCTCGAATTTATAAAATCTGAGTCTCTTAATCAATTTGATATTCGAATTTCACAAATCTGATTTCTTAATTCAAAATGAATTCGGATTTTGAAAATTCAATTTCTGAAAAAAAATAGTATCACGTCCAGAACAACTAGCACCACGTCAAAAATAACTAGCACCACGTCCAGAAACGTCTACATCCATGCATGTGAATTTTAGCTATTTTTTTTTACAAAGACTGTTAAGTTATTTTTCTATTAATAAATTATCTCCTCTTTAATAAATTTCATTTAAAACTGTTAAATAAATAAAAATTATGAAATAGAAAAAAAAATCTAATATGCATTAAATTTTTGCATAAATTTAGTTCATCATACCAACTAAATTAAAAATTAATAAATTTTACAACTGAATTAAATTAAAAATTATTGTACGTTATTATTATTTAAGCTTGTATTTTTGATAAACTAAATTTTTTTTTTATAAGTCAGCATTGAATGAAGGTGCCGTGCCGGGCCTAATAATGTTGTGTTGACAAACCAACCTCTTGGGCTATGGGCGGAAAAAGATCGGTCCTTCCAATCTGATTATTGGCAGATGGCTGCTAGTTAAGTTCTTCTCCGTTCGATTCAAAGTATTTTAAAAATATATTAGTATTAATTAGTATGTTTTTTTTGAAATAAAGAATATATATTAATTTACTGAAAAACGTTCAATAATGATTGTCAAACGGAAGATAGAGTTAGAAAAAGACAACTTACAAATATGAATATCATTGTTGTTGTTCTGTTTATTACGCATAAATCTATATAGATCTATCCTATCAAACGGTGGATACACCACATGCCGAACTTTTAATCCGAACAAAGATACATTATTAAATTTTTGATGAAAATACCAAGCTATAAATTTAATAATTAGATCTATGATGACTGAATTTTCTTGGATCAAACTAACGAACATCATCAATGACGCCACTACCATGCCAACGAACTTCACCAACGAAACTGTCACCACAACAACGAACACCATCGATGAAACTCTACCAGTAGATCTGAATATGTTGAAGGAACAATATTCTAACAGTAAATCAGAATCTACTGAATGAACAATAAAATAAAGATTGAGGTTAATCCCCTTTATTGACAAAACTAAAAACAAGAAAATAAAAACTTATAACAAATTTATTGCTCTGGTATTAATTAATATGTTTGAATACCAATATAATTAATGTTGAAATAAATATAAAAATTGTGTAGAATTAATTAAGGGTATAAAAGTGAATTGTTATTTAAATTTTTTGAAATATGTATTAAATGATTTTTTTTATTGCTAATGATTATTTTTTAAAAAATAAAAGATATATATTAATCTACTGGAAAACATCCAACAACGATTGACAACATAAAGATACAACCAAATAAACACAAATTACAAGTATTTTTGTGTTTACTACGGATAAACCTAAATAGATCTAACTTATCAAGCGATGGATATATCTCTTGTCAAAATTTTAATTCGAACAAGGATACAAAAATAGGCTATACAAGTAGGCTAATGTAGAGGTACCCCAAGCATTCTGATGCACAGTCTGCAACTGTCCCCGAATATGCACAAGGTGTTGTGGTTTAATCCTATTGGAACTCTTGTCCACAAAAAGAGTAGAACCAATAGTCAACCACAACCAAGCCTCCAAAGCTCGCGGCAGCTCCGTAACTAAAGCTGACCCCCTCCTGAGCACGTAGTCAACTAGAACGCCACCATCGGTGTGGCTCGCCAACCAATCCGCGTCCCTCTCGGACACCTGTAGCAAATCTATGCACAGGCTCCAAAGCACTGACTTGTCAGTGCAGTCAGCAAGCATAGGACCATCCACAGGGATACGAAGTATCTCCCACACGTCGTGCAGGAGTATACTCATCTCACCGACAGGGAGATGAAACGTGTTCGTATCCGGCTGCCACCGCTCAATAAATGCAATAAGCAGTGGGGTATCAATGGACGTGTGCATAATGTACGGCAAGTGTGATAAACCAGTGGCACGCAACAAAAGCTGGCAGTCAGATGACATCGAAGCCAGCCAAGATACCAGACGCTCACACACACCTGCCCTATTTTGGCATCTCAGTTGGGACCTAGGTGGTACGACCTCCTCACCCTCCTCTCCGTCCGGTCTATACCTATAGGCCACATGGCCCTTCCAACTAGGTATCACTGACCCATCAATAGGGCCACCCGTACACGCCTCAGTCACAATCCAAGACGTATCGCTCCGCCCACGCCTATTCGTAACTAATTTCAAAAAAATATGAACTATAAATAAACTTATTTAAAAAAACATAAAACAAATACATTCAATAATTTAATTGAAATAGCAACACATAATCATTTGAAATAGAAACACATAATCATTATAATCAAATTACATAAATAATAAAAATTGAATAATGTAATTTAAATAACAACATATTATCATATAATCAAATTACACAAATAATTATAATCACGGATGCACTACAAATTTTAAATAATAGAAATCAAAATATATACATGATATTAGTGCATTATATTTAAAACTTACCTCGTGGGGGCTCCTCAGCGCGTCCTGAGGGCGACGGAATCTCCTCGCCGCCAGCAAAATGCTGCTCCTCCTGATCGGAGTCCTCATCTACCAGCGTATGTGCAGGCACACGTCTCGCTGCTTTCTTCATCCGAGCAGAAGCAGTGGGCCGCTGTCGCGGGAGGGCCTTCCCCGCAACCTACAAGAAAGTGCAAATAATAATTTAGAAACATGCAAAATATAAATAATATTTAAAAATAATACAAAACTAATATAAAAAAATTTTTCCCAAATTTTCGCACATGATGTGCGATTTTTTGGGAAAAATTCGCACATCATATGCGAATTTTGCCAAAAAATTCCGCACATGATGTGCGAATTTTTTGGGAAAATTCGCACATCAGGTGCGAATTTTTACGCGAATTTCAAAAATTTAACCGAAATTTTACGCTTTTTACCTGTCCAAACAATCCTTTCCCCTTCCCGGGACGCTGTGGTGGTTGAGATCCGCCGGCTTCCATTACGTGCGATTTTTTTGCAAAATTTTTTCGTTGGTCTGAGAGAGTTTTGCTAAGAAAATCTGAAATGACTTATGATTTTGTAAGGTTTGCAGACAAATATAACAACAAAATTCGTCCAAAAAATCGCCCACATTAGGCGAATTTTCTGTCAAATTCGCCCAGAACAGGCGAATTTTGAAAGAAAATTCGCCACACTTATCCGAATTTTCTGTCAAAATTCGCCTGTTCTGGGCAAATTTTGACTGAAAATTCGGATAAGTGTGGCGATTTTTGCATGATTTTTCACGCATTGTAGGTGATTTTTCCAGCGTTTTTCGCAAATTGGGTCCGATTTTACCAAGTTATTTCGCACATTGTATCCGATTTTTCATTCAATTTTCACATTTCCTCCTTTTAAGGGCAATTTTGTCATTTCATCAATTTTTTTGAGCTACAAATAGCAAAAACGAGCTACAAATAGCAGCCCAGCAAACAAAATTAGTCCAAATGAAATAGGAACCAAACCAATCCAAATGGATTGATGCAGATCACCCTAATCGCTCCATTTTATTAGGGCATTGCTATTTTTGGCCTTTCATTTTAGTTAGTCCCTCTGATTATTTTGTCATTTTAATAAAAATTTAATTAATTACCGTCTCATTTTTTATCTTCTACTGTCCAAATTTAGACTGCCCCTACAATAATCTCTCTCTTCTTTATTTTTAAGTAAAAAAATAATTTTATCAAAATTTATTAACTACCACCTAAAAAACTAAGACAATATCTAGTAATCCCTTTTTAATAAAAAATGACACAAAATAATTTAAGGGGGAACGGCATGTAAAAGGAGGAGGGCTAAGGGTGTTAGAAACGTAGGTAACATATCCATTAGAATATTCTAACTCTTCTATAAATAGTTACCAAATTACGGGGAAGGAAGTAAGAAAATCCATTGAGCTTTATACGCAGAAAGTGGGAAAGATTGCCATTCAGTGTGCCCTCCTTGAAATTCTGCAGCAGCATAAACAGAGACATTTCTCTTTGATTCTTGATCATCATCATCCAAATATGGCAAAATCAGGAGAAAACAGTTCAAGATGGTCCCTGTCGGGAAAGACCGCTCTTGTCACCGGTGGAACTCGCGGAATAGGCCGTGCAATAGTCGAGGAGCTGGCCCAACTTGGGGCGACGCTGCACACTGTTTCAAGAACCGAATCAGAGCTCAATGAACTCCTGCAAGAATGGAACTCACAAGGGTTCAAAGCCACTGGTTCAGCGTGTGATGCATCTTCGAGGGAACAAAGGATTGAGCTCATGAAAAAGATCTCTGTCCTCTTCAATGGCAGGCTCAACATTCTGGTGAACAACGTCGGAACCGCCATCAGAAAGCCAGCAACTGACGTCACTTCCAAAGAGTACAACATGATCATGTCAACCAATCTTGAATCTTGCTACCACTTCTCTCAACTTGCTTATCCTCTCCTCAAAGCATCTGGGATTGGGAACGTGGTGTTCATTTCCTCAGTTGCAGGTTTGACAAATGTGCAATATTCATCTATTTATGGAGCAACCAAAGGCGCAATAAATCAACTGACCAAGAATTTGGCTTGTGAATGGGCTAAAGATAACATCCGGGTCAATACCGCTGCGCCGTGGTTCGTGAAAACATCACTAGTGGAAGATTGTCTCGGGAATGAAATGTTTTTGAAGAAAATAGAATCAAGACCCCCAATGAGGCGCGTTGGAGAACCACAAGAAGTTTCATCCTTGGTGGCTTTTCTTTGTCTACCGGCCGCTTCATATATTACTGGCCAGGTTATAGCTGTTGATGGAGGATTTACTGTAAATGGATTCGAGTAAAGTCTACAGACATTGTCACCTTGATCCCACCCCACTTGTGGATTTTGGCAGAAAATTGTTCACTTCTTTCCTTCTAAGATTTTAGAGAATCTTTCCTTTGGTACTCAGTCATTCAAGACTAGTCATTATGTTCATATAGATATGATTACTATTAAGTTGGTTTCACATGGCAGTTTTCTTTTCCATTTCTGTCAAGTTTTAGCTTCCTTAGTTTGACTATCAGAGTTTGGCAAATTATATTGAACCATTCTTGCTTTGGGAACTACTTGCATCTTGTTTGCTTATGGCCTTGCAACATACTTCATCTTGTAATTTACGGCAGGAAAGATTAGCATGGCCTGCGTAAGGATGACAAGCACAAATCGAGAAATTGGGAATTGGAACTCCAAACCTGAATTTCAATAAAGCCTACCAATATTGGGCATCTTCCTCACTTGCACTAGTTGATTTTTGTGTAATACAAATTTGAGTTCGAGTAATATGGAACATAGCATCATCCTGTTCATCTATATGAAGAACTGGCTTCATAATCTCACTCATTTACATGTTAAAATATCAATTTGATATATAAACAAGTTTAAAAACATGTTACAAAACTAGACTACTAAGTCATTTGGTCAGCTAGCGAACAGGCTTATCTTTTCCCTTCGTTTTCTGCCTTTATTTTCTTTAGAGAGTTCAACAAAGAGGAGTTTTCTTGCGTCTTTGCCTTTTTCCCGAATGGATTGGCAGGACGGTTATTGATTATGGGGATCTCTTCCGGCCGCTTCTTCGCTACACTTGCTAACTCTTTAATATTCTTCACTTCTGTAGCCTTCACCTCCACGGGTTTCTCTATTCTTGTAGGTCGAGTTGTTTCTTCTTTTCCCTTTCCATCTATAGAGAGCTCGTTGTCCATCCGTTTTCTTTGGGGTGGAAATGGAGAAACTGTTTCTTCTTTTTCTTTGCTGCTTTCTGCAAGACTAGGCCGGCTAAAAGCAACAGGTGGCTGGACAGGAGGAGTATCACATTTCAAGTTACTGTTGAGGATGGCGCTCTCCCTTGCTTCCTTCATCAACCTTTCCTGCATGTGAGCAAAATTACATAAATCCCTGGTTTTCCAGAAAAAACTAGGTTTATAGAAACTCAAGATCACTTTGAAATGCCAACAGATTTTTGCAGTTTGCGGGATGGCCAACCTCCAGAATGGTATTAAAGCGCTCAGCCAAATTTGGCAACTTCAATGCTGTAACCAGCTTTATGGCTCCTCTTACATATTTTTACATGGACAGAAGTTTTACAAGTTCAGTAGCTCTCACAAGCTTATCACCTGATGAAACCAAAAGCAATCAGATGTGGACTGAATTCATCCTGTATGGCTTTCATGTTAACACAAAATAACCTAAATTTATAGGGAAGGAAGAAAAAGAAAAGAAGAATTTTAAAAGCTGCAAACTGAATCAAATCTCTGTAGAAGACTCACCATTGCAGCATGATGCAATAAGCCTCAAGATGCATCTATCAAGAGCTGTTTCGATGTTGAATGCTTCATCATCTAGCGATCCAGTGTCTTGAGCAGCGGCTGCAGCTTCCTCAATTTTTTTCTGAACCTGATAGAATTATTTAGAATAAGCTTGAGAATGGATTTCGAAGATCAAAGGTCAAAACAATCCTTTCTAACAACTGTGCATATATCTCTTTTACATAAAGAAAACACTTCCAGTAACTGGTGTTGGATTTTTTTTGGCAAGAGTGGATTAGTCTTGTACAACCAAGAGTGCATGAGATATATGAAGATACCTGGAAGAGAAGCATATTATTCAGCATAAATTCATTCTCAAGGTTTTCGGCTCCAAGATCAGAAGCAGCAAGAGGCAATGAAAGGTCCAACAAAGTGAGAAGTGGCTTGGGAGTGGCCTGGAAGATGTTAGGGAAAGTAATTCAAAAAGTTGATAATGCATGCAAAACTAATGAAGTTATACAGAAGTCAACTGCACCTGTGGGAAGGAACAAGGTGATTTGCAGACTACACAGAACAGCTTTGTAGCATTGAATCCGACAATCCAGTGATTCTCATCCGACTTCTTCAATTTACTAGAACTACAAAAGTAACGATCTCAAATTACACAAATTATTCCGAAATCTAATACCACCAGAATTAATGACGTTACAATGAAGAATATGTACCTGAAAAGTGGGAACCAACAGCCTCCATATTGATTTGTAAAAACTCTCAAGACACCCTGCAAATTCAGTAAGATTTCACTAAATTGAACTAAATCAATCCTTCAGGACAAACTAAAGAAGCAGTAAACGCTTCAAGATGGAAATAGCAGCAGTAAACGCTTCAAGATGGTCCCTTTCAGGAAAAACAGCTCTAGTGACTGGAGGCAGTCGTGGAATCGGCCGCGCCATTGTAGAGGAATTTGCTCAGCTTGGCGCCACTGTGCACACCATATCAAGAAATGAAGCTGACCTCAATCGAGTCCTGGAAGAGTGGAGATTGAAGGGATTCAAAGTCAGTGGTTCGGTATGCGATGCATCTTCAAGAGATCAAAGAATTCAACTAATGGAAAAGCTGAATTCCATCTTCAATTCCAAGCTTGACATATTGATCAACAACGTTGCAACTTGTGGTGTAGCAAACCACCTGCCTGATTACTCTGCTGAAGAATACTCTCTGCTAATGTCTACAAATTTGGATTCCAGTTTTCATTTCTCCCAACTGGCTTATCCCCTTCTGAAAGCCTCCGGGACTGGAAATATTGTGTTCATTTCCTCCGTTTGCGGTCTGCTGAATATCGATCGTTTAAGTATTTATTCAGCCACCAAGGGTGCAATAAATCAACTCACGAAAAACTTGGCTTGTGAATGGGCTAAAGATGGGATTCGGGTTAATTGTGTTGCGCCTGGGTTACCAGAACCCCGATGGCAGAACCTTGGATTAATGACCTAAAAGCTCTGAAGAAAATCGAATCAAGAACTCCGTTGGGGCGGATTGCAGAACCAGAAGAAGTTTCAGCACCAGTAGCATTCCTCTGCTTTCCTGCTGCTTCATTCATAACTGGACAGGTTATTGCTGTTGACGGAGGATTTACTGTAAATGGAATCCAATGGGATTAATTCTGCTAGGAAAATTTTTATCTTACTCTGTTCATCCCCAAAAAAGTTGAACGTTTATAACACTAAAAATACTAGAGTTACTATTATACACAAGATTTTTTTGTGAGCATAGTGGTATTATTGTAGCACGGCTGGGCTAGGCTATACTTCCGGATTAAGAAGCCTTCCCATACCATGTTAAATCTAATTACTATTTGTATAACTATTTGGTATTTGTATCATAAAAAATAAATCAAAATATTTATAAAATACCTAAACTGGTCTTATGTATAAAAAAGCTTGAATTTTGCCAAAAAACACTACAAAAAAGCGATTATACGTAAACAAAAATGCACAAAAAAAAAGTTTATAAGTTGCTAAAACGCCGCACAATAACTATACGATAGTCTTAAAATGCTACATCAGTCATTGACATTGACCATAAAACGCAACAAATTAGCAAAGCCTCCATAGCGAAGATCGCTATACCGAAGCGTTTAAGTCGTGGTTCGCTCGCTAAATCTAAGTGTTTTTGACTTTTTTTTTTAAAAAAATAAAAAGTTGTGAACTATCGGGATTTTTTTCTTAAAATGTCAGAAAAGCCATTATTTGGTGTTTTACCAACACCATTATTTGATGTTTCACCCACACATGGTGAAACACGCCATTATTTGGTGTTTCACCACCATTTGAGGTTTCACACATGGCGAAACACCAAATAATGAGATTTCACTCATGGTGAAGCACCAAATAAGTGAGTTTTATCTTTGAGCACGAAAAAAAAAAGTATAAAAAAATTTATCATTTTTGTGTGAATTTTGAGTTAATGTTTCTTATCAATTTGAACAAAACAATTATTTTAAGGTTTTTGGAAATTCCAATTTGTTGGATCAAGGTTTTTGGATGGAGGGTTATATTGTAATTTTTTTTTTTTTTTCGTGATAGCAAAAATTTATGGGTTACCGACCTGGAATTAAGAGGATATTAATATAGGAGTAATGGTTCTGTTCTGGTAAACTTAGTTCTCCAGCTATGGCTAAGATGTTTGCATCTCATAAAGTTTTTCTTCACATGTGAAGCTTTATTGTCTCCACTTCGAAGGGTACGATGCAGCAGCAGTGTACGATGCACCAGCGTCCACAAAAATTTTCGTAAGTTCAGGTTATTGAGCCGCACACATTTTTGAGTTATGCCATTGAGTTTAGAGCGTGATATTTTGATTCTTATTATGGGATAGTGACAACACTTTGCCAACATTGTGTGAACAAAAGAAATTCATGGCTTACTAGTCTAGGACCATCCCATGAGTGGTTTTCAGATCAATACGATATTTGAATATAGTTCATATCTAGATAGGTTACTTACAGTTTTTGGGCGAAAGAAAAATCTTCAGCGACAAATGGAGGCGGCGGCAGTAGCAAGCCCCTTAAATTCAAGATGGTCTCTTTCGGGGATGACAGCTCTGGTGACCGGAGGGACTCGCGGAATCGGCCGCGCAATCGTGGAGGAATTCTCTCGGCTTGGCGCCACTGTTCACACCATATCAAGAAATGAAGCAGAGCTCAATGAAGCCCTGGAAAACTGGAGAGAAAAGGGATTCAAAGTAAGTGGTTCCGTATGTGACGCATCTTCGAGAAATCAAAGAATTCAACTCATGGAAAAAGTCTCTAGTTCCATCTTCAATTCCAAGCTTGACATTCTGATCAACAACGTTGGAACATGTATAGGGAAGCCCGCAATTGAATTCACTCCTGAAGAATATTCTCTTTTAATGTCTACAAACCTTGAATCCAGTTTTCATTTCTCCCAACTTGCTTATCCCCTCCTAAAATCATCTGGGATTGGAAACATTGTGTTCATTTCCTCTGTTGCAGGTCTGGTGAGTGTTCAAAACTCAGCGGTTCACTCAGCCACAAAGGGCGCCATGAATCAACTCACCAAGAACTTGGCTTGTGAATGGGCTAAAGACGGCATCCGGGTTAATTGCGTTGCGCCATGGCTGATTAGAACATCATTAGCAGAACCTTGGATTAATGACACAAAGTGTTTGACGGAAATAGAATCAAGAACTCCAATGGGGCGCATTGCAGAACCAGAAGAAGTTTCGCCATTAGTGGCATTCCTCTGTTTTCCTGCTGCTTCGTATATAACTGGCCAGATTATCGCTGTTGATGGAGGATTTACAGTGAATGGTTGCCAGTGGAGTTGATTCTTAAACTTACGTTTATCATTCGTACCATGTTAAAATGTCAATGGATTTCTATCTTTGGTTTTGATTTTTATTTGGGAATGTTAATGGTTTTGTCATGGCTAACGTTGGCTATCCAGTTGTTATTACCGGGAAAGTTCCTCAAATTACATGTACGCTTACTATACATGAAGCAATGTGTCCCTGTTATTTTATTATATAATAATTTTGTAATTTTAATACAAATTAAAGCATTGTGTCGGATCCCGTGTGACTCGAACTTCATGCTGCTAAGTGATCCCTATAACTCGAATCGAGAACTTTCATGATCCTAAACGAATGTGCTAAGCATTGGTCATCTTCACCTTGTAATTGGGGAGCGATTTTAGGGATTAATAAGTTTTTAATCATTTTAACATAATTTTAGGGATGAGGGGTGCATGTTTCACATCTTCATTCTTTTTTAATTATTTTTGTGCCAGGGGCACATTTTATTTTAGCATAATTTTAGGGGTGAACCGCACCTTATTTTTTAAAAAATTATTGTTGTGCTAGGGGCACATTTTAGCATAATTTTAGGGGTGAGGGGTGCGTGTTTCACACCTTCATTTATTTATTTTTTTAATTATTTTTGTGCAAGGGGTATATGGGATGATGGGGCCAGACCAAATTAATACAAAATTTAGGGGTATGAACGAAAATATTTAGAATTTGAAATGTGTGGACTATTTTTAAGCCTCTCGAATTTATAAAATCTGAGTCTCTTAATCAATTTGATATTCGAATTTCACAAATCTGATTTCTTAATTCAAAATGAATTCGGATTTTGGAAATTCAATTTCTGAAAAAAAATAGTACCACGTCCAGAACAACTAGCACCACGTCAAAAATAACTAGCACCACGTCCAGAAACGTCTACATCCATGCATGTGAATTTAAGCTATTTTTTTTTACAAAGACTGTTAAGCTATTTTTCTATTAATAAATTATCTCCTCTTTAATAAATTTCATTTAAAACTGTTAAATAAATAAAAATTATGAAATAGAAAAAAAATCTAATATGCATTAAATTTTTGCATAAATTTAGTTCATCATACCAACTAAATTAAAAATTAATAAATTTTACAACTGAATTAAATTAAAAATTATTGTACGTTATTATTATTTAAGCTTGTATTTTTCATAAACTAAATTTTTTTTTTTTATAAGTCAGCATTGAATGAAGGTGCCGTGCCGGGCCTAATAATGTTGTGTTGACAAACCAACCTCTTGGGCTATGGGCGGAAAAAGATCGGTCCTTCCAATCTGATTATTGGCAGATGGCTGCTAGTTAAGTTCTTCTCCGTTCGATTCAAAGTATTTTAAAAATATATTAGTATTAATTAGTATGTTTTTTTTGAAATAAAGAATATATATTAATTTACTGAAAAACGTTCAATAATGATTGTCAAACGGAAGATAGAGTTAGAAAAAGACAACTTACAAATATGAATATCATTGTTATTGTTCTGTTTACTACGCATAAACCTATATAGATCTATCCTATCAAACGGTGGATACACCACATGCCGAACTTTTAATCCGAACAAAGATACATTATTAAATTTTTGATGAAAATACCAAGCTATAAATTTAATAATTAGATCTATGATGACTGAATTTTCTTGGATCAAACTAACGAACATCATCAATGACGCCACTACCATGCCAACGAACTTCACCAACGAAACTGTCACCATAACAACGAACACCATCGATGAAACTCTACCAGTAGATCTGAATATGTTGAAGGAACAATATTCTAACAGTAAATCAGAATCTACTGAAGGAACAATAAAATAAAGATTGGGGTTAATCCCCTTTATTGACAAAACTAAAAACAAGAAAATAAAAACTTATAACAAATTTATTGCTCTGGTATTAATTAATATGTTTGAATACCAATATAATTAATGTTGAAATAACTATAAAAATTGTGTAGAATTAATTAAGGGTATAAAAGTGAATTGTTATTTAAATTTTTTGAAATATGTATTAAATGATTTTTTTTATTGCTAATGATTATTTTTTAAAAAAATAAAAGATATATATTAATCTACTGGAAAACATCCAACAACGATTGACAACATAAAGATACAACCAAATAAACACAAATTACAAGTATTTTTGTGTTTACTACGGATAAACCTAAATAGATCTAACTTATCAAGCGATGGATATATCTCTTGTCAAAATTTTAATTCGAACAAGGATACAAAAATAGGCTATACAAGTAGGCTAATGTAGAGGTACCCCAAGCATTCTGATGCACAGTCTGCAACTGTCCCCGAATATGCACAAGGTGTTGTGGTTTAATCCTATTGGAACTCTTGTCCACAAAAAGAGTAGAACCAATAGTCAACCACAACCAAGCCTCCAAAGCTCGCGGCAGGTCCGTAACTAAAGCTGACCCCCTCCTGAGCACGTAGTCAACTAGAACGCCACCATCGGTGTGGCTCGCCAACCAATCCGCGTCCCTCTCGGACACCTGTAGCAAATCTATGCACAGGCTCCAAAGCACTGACTTGTCAGTGCAGTCAGCAAGCATAGGACCATCCACAGGGATACGAAGTATCTCCCACACGTCGTGCAGGAGTATACTCATCTCACCGACAGGGAGATGAAACGTGTTCGTATCCGGCTGCCACCGCTCAATAAATGCAATAAGCAGTGGGGTATCAATGGACGTGTGCATAATGTACGGCAAGTGTGATAAACCAGTGGCGCGCAACAAAAGCTGGCAGTCAGATGACATCGAAGCCAACCAAGATACCAGACGCTCACACACACCTGCCCTATTTTGGCATCTCAGTTGGGACCTAGGTGGTACGACCTCCTCACCCTCCTCTCCGTCCGGTCTATACCTATAGGCCACATGGCCCTTCCAACTAGGTATCACTGACCTATCAATAGGGCCACCCGTACACGCCTCAGTCACAATCCAAGACGTATCGCTCCGCCCACGCCTATTCGTAACTAATTTCAAAAAATATGAACTATAAATAAACTTATTTAAAAAAACATAAAACAAATACATTCAATAATTTAATTGAAATAGCAACACATAATCATTTGAAATAGAAACACATAATCATTATAATCAAATTACATAAATAATAAAAATTGAATAATGTAATTTAAATAACAACATATTATCATATAATCAAATTACACAAATAATTATAATCACGGATGCACTACAAATTTTAAATAATAAAAATCAAAACATATACATGATATTAGTGCATTATATTTAAAACTTACCTCGTGGGGGCTCCTCAGCGCGTCCTGAGGGCGACGGAATCTCCTCGCCGCCAGCAAAATGCTGCTCCTCCTGATCGGAGTCCTCATCTACCAGCGTATGTGCAGGCACACGTCTCGCTGCTTTCTTCATCCGAGCAGAAGCAGTGGGCCGCTGTCGCGGGAGGGCCTTCCCCGCAACCTACAAGAAAGTGCAAATAATAATTTAGAAACATGCAAAATATAAATAATATTTAAAAATAATACAAAACTAATATAAAAAAATTTTTCCCAAATTTTCGCACATTATGTGCTATTTTTTGGGAAAAATTCGCACATCATATGCGAATTTTGCCAAAAAATTCCGCACATGATGTGCGAATTGTACAAAACAATTCGCACATGATGTGCGAATTATTTTGTACAATTCGCACCTGATGTGCGAATTGTACCGAAAAATTCGCACCTCATGTGCGAATTTTTCTCAAAAAATCGCACATCAGGTGCGAATTTTTACGCGAAATTCAAAAATTTAACCGAAATTTTACGCTTTTTACCTGTCCAAACAATCATTTCCCCTTCCCGGGACGCTGTGGTGGTTGAGATCCGCCGGCTTCCATTACGTGCGATTTTTTTGCAAAATTTTTTCGTTGGTCTGAGAGAGTTTTGCTAAGAAAATCTGAAATGACTTATGATTTTGTAAGGTTTGCAGACAAATATAACAACAAAATTCGTCCAAAAAATCGCCCACATTAGGCGAATTTTCTGTCAAAATTCGCCCAGAACAGGCGAATTTTGACAGAAAATTCGCCACACTTATCCGAATTTTCTGTCAAAATTCGCCTGTTTTGGGCAAATTTTGACTGAAAATTCGGATAAGTGTGGCGATTTTTGCATGATTTTTCACGCATTGTAGGTGATTTTTCCAGCGTTTTTCGCAAATTGGGTCCGATTTTACCAAGTTATTTCGCACATTGTATCCGATTTTTCATTCAATTTTCACATTTCCTCCTTTTAAGGGCAATTTTGTCATTTCATCAATTTTTTTGAGCTACAAATAGCAAAAACGAGCTACAAATAGCAGCCCAGCAAACAAAATTAGTCCAAATGAAATAGGAACCAAACCAATCCAAATGGATTGATGCAGATCACCCTAATCGCTCCATTTTTTAGGGCATTGCTATTTTTGGCCTTTCATTTTAGTTAGTCCCTCTGATTATTTTGTCATTTTAATAAGAATTTAATTAATTACCGTCTCACTTTTTATCTTCTACTGTCCAAATTTGGACTGCCCCTACAATACTCTCTCTCTTCTTTATATTTAAGTAAAACAATAATTTTATCAAAATTTATTAACTACCACCTAAAAAACTAAGACAATATCTAGTAATCCCTTTTTAATAAAAAATGACACAAAATAATTTAAGGGGGAACGGCATGTAAAAGGAGGAGGGCTAAGGGTGTTAGAAACGTAGGTAACATATCCATTAGAATATTCTAACTCTTCTATAAATAGTTACCAAATTACGGGGAAGGAAGTAAGAAAATCCATTGAGCTTTATACGCAGAAAGTGGGAAAGATTGCCATTCAGTGTGCCCTCCTTGAAATTCTGCAGCAGCATAAACAGAGACATTTCTCTTTGATTCTTGATCATCATCATCCAAATATGGCAAAATCAGGAGAAAACAGTTCAAGATGGTCCCTGTCGGGAAAGACCGCTCTTGTCACCGGTGGAACTCGCGGAATAGGCCGTGCAATAGTCGAGGAGCTGGCCCAACTTGGGGCGACGCTGCACACTGTTTCAAGAACCGAATCAGAGCTCAATGAACTCCTGCAAGAATGGAACTCACAAGGGTTCAAAGTCACTGGTTCAGCGTGTGATGCATCTTCGAGGGAACAAAGGATTGAGCTCATGAAAAAGATCTCTGTCCTCTTCAATGGCAGGCTCAACATTCTGGTGAACAACGTCGGAACCGCCATCAGAAAGCCAGCAACTGACGTCACTTCCAAAGAGTACAACATGATCATGTCAACCAATCTTGAATCTTGCTACCACTTCTCTCAACTTGCTTATCCTCTCCTCAAAGCATCTGGGATTGGGAACGTGGTGTTCATTTCCTCAGTTGCAGGTTTGACAAATGTGCAATATTCATCTATTTATGGAGCAACCAAAGGCGCAATAAATCAACTGACCAAGAATTTGGCTTGTGAATGGGCTAAAGATAACATCCGGGTCAATACCGCTGCGCCGTGGTTCGTGAAAACATCACTAGTGGAAGATTGTCTCGGGAATGAAATGTTTTTGAAGAAAATAGAATCAAGACCCCCAATGAGGCGCGTTGGAGAACCACAAGAAGTTTCATCCTTGGTGGCTTTTCTTTGTCTACCGGCCGCTTCATATATTACTGGCCAGGTTATAGCTGTTGATGGAGGATTTACTGTAAATGGATTCGAGTAAAGTCTACAGACATTGTCACCTTGATCCCACCCCACTTGTGGATTTTGGCAGAAAATTGTTCACTTCTTTCCTTCTAAGATTTTAGAGAATCTTTCCTTTGGTACTCAGTCATTCAAGACTAGTCATTATGTTCATATAGATATGATTACTATTAAGTTGGTTTCACATGGCAGTTTTCTTTTCCATTTCTGTCAAGTTTTAGCTTCCTTAGTTTGACTATCAGAGTTTGGCAAATTATATTGAACCATTCTTGCTTTGGGAACTACTTGCATCTTGTTTGCTTATGGCCTTGCAACATACTTCATCTTGTAATTTACGGCAGGAAAGATTAGCATGGCCTGCGTAAGGATGACAAGCACAAATCGAGAAATTGGGAATTGGAACTCCAAACCTGAATTTCAATAAAGCCTACCAATATTGGGCATCTTCCTCACTTGCACTAGTTGATTTTTGTGTAATACAAATTTGAGTTCGAGTAATATGGAACATAGCATCATCCTGTTCATCTATATGAAGAACTGGTTTCATAATCTCACTCATTTACATGTTAAAATATCAATTTGATATATAAACAAGTTTAAAAACATGTTACAAAACTAGACTACTAAGTCATTTGGTCAGCTAGCGAACAGGCTTATCTTTTCCCTTCGTTTTCTGCCTTTATTTTCTTTAGAGAGTTCAACAAAGAGGAGTTTTCTTGCGTCTTTGCCTTTTTCCCAAATGGATTGGCAGGACGGTTATTGATTATGGGGATCTCTTCCGGCCGCTTCTTCGCTACACTTGCTAACTCTTTAATATTCTTCACTTCTGTAGCCTTCACCTCCACGGGTTTCTCTATTCTTGTAGGTCGAGTTGTTTCTTCTTTTCCCTTTCCATCTATAGAGAGCTCGTTGTCCATCCGTTTTCTTTGGGGTGGAAATGGAGAAACTGTTTCTTCTTTTTCTTTGCTGCTTTCTGCAAGACTAGGCCGGCTAAAAGCAACAGGTGGCTGGACAGGAGGAGTATCACATTTCAAGTTACTGTTGAGGATGGCGCTCTCCCTTGCTTCCTTCATCAACCTTTCCTGCATGTGAGCAAAATTACATAAATCCCTGGTTTTCCAGAAAAACTAGGTTTATAGAAACTCAAGATCACTTTGAAATGCCAACAGATTTTTGCAGTTTGCGGGATGGCCAACCTCCAGAATGGTATTAAAGCGCTCAGCCAAATTTGGCAACTTCAATGCTGTAACCAGCTTTATGGCTCCTCTTACATATTTTTCCATGGACAGAAGTTTTACAAGTTCAGTAGCTCTCACAAGCTTATCACCTGATGAAACCAAAAGCAATCAGATGTGGACTGAATTCATCCTGTATGGCTTTCATGTTAACACAAAATAACCTAAATTTATAGGGAAGGAAGAAAAAGAAAAGAAGAATTTTAAAAGCTGCAAACTGAATCAAATCTCTGTAGAAGACTCACCATTGCAGCATGATGCAATAAGCCTCAAGATGCATCTATCAAGAGCTGTTTCGATGTTGAATGCTTCATCATCTAGCGATCCAGTGTCTTGAGCAGCGGCTGCAGCTTCCTCAATTTTTTTCTGAACCTGATAGAATTATTTAGAATAAGCTTGAGAATGGATTTCGAAGATCAAAGGTCAAAACAATCCTTTCTAACAACTGTGCATATATCTCTTTTACATAAAGAAAACACTTCCAGTAACTGGTGTTGGATTTTTTTTGGCAAGAGTGGATTAGTCTTGTACAACCAAGAGTGCATGAGATATATGAAGATACCTGGAAGAGAAGCATATTATTCAGCATAAATTCATTCTCAAGGTTTTCGGCTCCAAGATCAGAAGCAGCAAGAGGCAATGAAAGGTCCAACAAAGTGAGAAGTGGCTTGGGAGTGGCCTGGAAGATGTTAGGGAAAGTAATTCAAAAAGTTGATAATGCATGCAAAACTAATGAAGTTATACAGAAGTCAACTGCACCTGTGGGAAGGAACAAGGTGATTTGCAGACTACACAGAACAGCTTTGTAGCATTGAATCCGACAATCCAGTGATTCTCATCCGACTTCTTCAATTTACTAGAACTACAAAAGTAACGATCTCAAATTACACAAATTATTCCGAAATCTAATACCACCAGAATTAATGACGTTACAATGAAGAATATGTACCTGAAAAGTGGGAACCAACAGCCTCCATATTGATTTGTAAAAACTCTCAAGACACCCTGCAAATTCAGTAAGATTTCACTAAATTGAACTAAATCAATCCTTCAGGACAAACTAAAGAAGCAGTAAACGCTTCAAGATGGAAATAGCAGCAGTAAACGCTTCAAGATGGTCCCTTTCAGGAAAAACAGCTCTAGTGACTGGAGGCAGTCGTGGAATCGGCCGCGCCATTGTAGAGGAATTTGCTCAGCTTGGCGCCACTGTGCACACCATATCAAGAAATGAAGCTGACCTCAATCGAGTCCTGGAAGAGTGGAGATTGAAGGGATTCAAAGTCAGTGGTTCGGTATGCGATGCATCTTCAAGAGATCAAAGAATTCAACTAATGGAAAAGCTGAATTCCATCTTCAATTCCAAGCTTGACATATTGATCAACAACGTTGCAACTTGTGGTGTTAGCAAACCACCTGCTGATTACTCTGCTGAAGAATACTCTCTGCTAATGTCTACAAATTTGGATTCCAGTTTTCATTTCTCCCAACTGGCTTATCCCCTTCTGAAAGCCTCCGGGACTGGAAATATTGTGTTCATTTCCTCCGTTTGCGGTCTGCTGAATATCGATCGTTTAAGTATTTATTCCGCCACCAAGGGTGCAATAAATCAACTCACGAAAAACTTGGCTTGTGAATGGGCTAAAGATGGGATTCGGGTTAATTGTGTTGCGCCTGGGTTACCAGAACCCCGATGGCAGAACCTTGGATTAATGACCTAAAAGCTCTGAAGAAAATCGAATCCAGAACTCCGTTGGGGCGGATTGCAGAACCAGAAGAAGTTTCAGCACCAGTAGCATTCCTCTGCTTTCCTGCTGCTTCATTCATAACTGGACAGGTTATTGCTGTTGACGGAGGATTTACTGTAAATGGAATCCAATGGGATTAATTCTGCTAGGAAAATTTTTATCTTACTCTGTTCATCCCCAAAAAAGTTGAACGTTTATAACACTAAAAATACTAGAGTTACTATACACAAGATTTTTTTGTGAGCATAGTGGTATTATTGTAGCACGGCTGGGCTAGGCTATACTTCCGGATTAAGAAGCCTTCCCATACCATGTTAAATCTAATTACTATTTGTATAACTATTTGCTATTTGTATCATAAAAAATAAATCAAAATATTTATAAAATACCTAAACTGGTCTTATGTATAAAAAAGCTTGAATTTTGCCAAAAAACACTACAAAAAAGCGACTATACGTAAACAAAAATGCACAAAAAAAAAAAAAATTTATAAGTTGCTAAAACGCCGCACAATAACTATACGATAGTTTTAAAATGCTACATCAGTCATTGACATTGACCATAAAATGCAACAAATTAGCAAAGCCTCCATAGCGAAGATCGCTATACCGAAGCGTTTAAGTCGTGGTTCGCTGGCTAAATCTAAGTATTTTTGACTTTTTTTTTAAAAAAAAATAAAAAGTTGTGAGCTATCCGGATTTTTTTCTTAAAAAGAAAATGTCAGAAAAGCCATTATTTGGTGTTTTACCAACACCATTATTTGATGTTTCACCCACACATGGTGAAACACGTTTCACCACCATTTGAGGTTTCACACATGGTGAAACACCAAATAATGAGATTTCACTCATGGTGAAGCACCATATAAGTGCGTTTTATCTTTGAGCAGAAAAAATAAAATAAAAAATTTATCATTTTTGTGTGAATTTTGAGTTAATGTTTCTTATCAATTTGAACAAAATAATTATTTTAAGGTTTTTGGAAGTTCCAATTTGTTGGATGAAGGTTTTTGGATGGAGAGTTATGTTGTAAATTTAATTTTTTTTTCATAATACAATTAGCAAAAATTTGTGGGTTACCGATGTGGAATTAAGAGGATATTAATATAGGAGTAATGGTTCTGTTCTGGTAAACTTAGTTCTCCAGCTATGGCTAAGATGTTTGCATCTCATAAAGTTTTTCTTCACATGTGAAGCTTTATTGTCTCCACTTCGAAGGGTACGATGCAGCAGCAGTGTACGATGCACCAGCGTCCACAAAAATTTTCGTAAGTTCAGGTTATTGAGCTGCACACATTTTTGAGTTATGCCATTGAGTTTAGAGCGTGATATTTTGATTCTTATTATGGGATAGTGACAACACTTTGCCAACATTGTGTGAACAAAAGAAATTCATGGCTTACTAGTCTAGGACCATCCCATGAGTGGTTTTCAGATCAATACGATATTTGAATATAGTTCATATCTAGATAGGTTACTTACAGTTTTTGGGCGAAAGAAAAACCTTCAGCGACAAATGGAGGCGGCGGCAGTAGCAAGCCCCTTAAATTCAAGATGGTCTCTTTCGGGGATGACAGCTCTGGTGACCGGAGGGACTCGCGGAATCGGCCGCGCAATCGTGGAGGAATTCTCTCGGCTTGGCGCCACTGTTCACACCATATCAAGAAATGAAGCAGAGCTCAATGAAGCCCTGGAAAACTGGAGAGAAAAGGGATTCAAAGTAAGTGGTTCCGTATGTGACGCATCTTCGAGAAATCAAAGAATTCAACTCATGGAAAAAGTCTCTAGTTCCATCTTCAATTCCAAGCTTGACATTCTGATCAACAACGTTGGAACATGTATAGGGAAGCCCGCAATTGAATTCACTCCTGAAGAATATTCTCTTTTAATGTCTACAAACCTTGAATCCAGTTTTCATTTCTCCCAACTTGCTTATCCCCTCCTAAAATCATCTGGGATTGGAAACATTGTGTTCATTTCCTCTGTTACAGGTCTGGTGAGTGTTCAAAACTTAGCGGTTCACTCAGCCACAAAGGGCGCCATGAATCAACTCACCAAGAACTTGGCTTGTGAATGGGCTAAAGACGGCATTCGGGTTAATTGCGTTGCGCCATGGCTGATTAGAACATCATTAGCAGAACCTTGGATTAATGACACAAAGTGTTTGACGGAAATAGAATCAAGAACTCCAATGGGGCGCATTGCAGAACCAGAAGAAGTTTCGCCATTAGTGGCATTCCTCTGTTTTCCTGCTGCTTCGTATATAACTGGCCAGATTATCGCTGTTGATGGAGGATTTACAGTGAATGGTTGCCAGTGGAGTTGATTCTTAAACTTACGTTTATCATTCGTACCATGTTAAAATGTCAATGGATTTCTATCTTTGGTTTTGATTTTTATTTGGGAATGTTAATGGTTTTGTCATGGCTAACGTTGGCTATCCAGTTGTTTTGACCGGGAAAGTTCCTCAAATTACATGTACGCTTACAATACATGAAGCAATGTGTCCCTGTTATTTTATTATATAATAATTTTGTAATTTTAATACAAATTAAAGCATTGTGTCGGATCCCGTGTGACTCGAACTTCATGCTGCTAAGTGATCCCTATAACTCGAATCGAGAACTTTCATGATCCTAAACGAATGTGCTAAGCATTGGTCATCTTCACCTTGTAATTGGGGAGCGATTTTAGGGATTAATAAGTTTTTAATCATTTTAACATAATTTTAGGGATGAGGGGTGCATGTTTCACATCTTCATTCTTTTTTAATTATTTTTGTGCCAGGGGCACATTTTATTTTAGCATAATTTTAGGGGTGAACCGCACCTTATTTTTTAAAAAATTATTGTTGTGCTAGGGGCACATTTTAGCATAATTTTAGGGGTGAGGGGTGCGTGTTTCACACCTTCATTTATTTATTTTTTTAATTATTTTTGTGCAAGGGGTATATGGGATGATGGGGCCAGACCAAATTAATACAAAATTTAGGGGTGTGAACGAAAATATTTAGAATTTGAAATGTGTGGACTATTTTTAAGCCTCTCGAATTTATGAAATCCGAGTCTCTTAATCAATTTGAGATTCGAATTTCACAAATTTGATTTCTTAATTCAAAATAAATTTAGATTTTGGAAATCCAATTTCTGAAAAAAAAATAGTACCACGTCCAGAACAACTAACACCACGTCAAAAATAACTAGCACCACGTCCAGAAACGTCTATATCCATGCATGTGAATTTAAGCTATTTTTTTTACAAAGACTGTTAAGCTATTTTTCTATTAATAAATTATCTCCTCTTTAATAAATTTCATTTAAAACTGTTAAATAAATAAAAATTATGAAATAGAAAAAAAAATCTAATATGCATTAAATTTTTGCATAAATTTAGTTCATCATACCGACTAAATTAAAAATTAATAAATTTTACAACTGAATTAAATTAAAAATTATTGTACGTTATTATTATTTAAGCTTGTATTTTTCATAAACTAAATTTTTTTTTATAAGTCAGCATTGAATGAAGGTGCCGTGCCGGGCCTAATAATGTTGTGTTGACAAACCAACCTCTTGGGCTATGGGCGGAAAAAGATCGGTCCTTCCAATCTGATTATTGGCAGATGGCTGCTAGTTAAGTTCTTCTCCGTTCGATTCAAAGTATTTTAAAAATATATTAGTATTAATTAATATGTTTTTTTTTTGAAATAAAGAATATATATTAATTTACTGAAAAACGTTCAATAATGATTGTCAAACGGAAGATAGAGTCAGAAAAAGACAACTTACAAATATGAATATCATTGTTGTTGTTCTGTTTACTACGCATAAACCTATATAGATCTATCATATCAAACGGTGGATACACCATATGCCGAAATTTTAATCCGAACAAAGATACATCATTAAATTTTTGATGAAAATACCAAGCTATAAATTTAATAATTAGATCTATGATGACTGAATTTTCTTGGACCAAACTAACGAACATCATCAATGACGCCACTACCATGCCAACGAACTTCACCAACGAAACTGTCACCATAACAATGAACACCATCGATGAAACTCTACCAGTAGATCTGAATCTGTTGAAGGAACAATATTCTAACAGTAAATCAGAATATACTGAAGGAACAATAAAATAAAGATTGGAGTTAATCCCCTTTATTGACAAAACTAAAAACAAGAAAATGAAAACTTATAACAAATTTATTGCTCTGGTATTAATTAATATGTTTGAATACCAATATAATTAATGTTGAAATAAATATAAAAATTGTGTAGAATTAATTAAGGGTATAAAAGTGAATTGTTATTTAAATTTTTTGAAATATGTATTAAATGATTTTTTTTTATTGCTAATGATTATTTTTTTTAAAAAAAATAAAAGATATATATTAATCTACTGGAAAACATCCAACAACGATTGACAACATAAAGATACAACCAAATAAACACAAATTACAAGTATTTTTGTGTTTACTACGGATAAACCTAAATAGATCTAACTTATCAAGCGATGGATATATCTCTTGCAAAAATTTTAATTCGAACAAGGATACAACACTAATTATCAGATGAAAACTCCAAACCATAAATCTAATAAATATATCTATGATGACTGAATTCTCTTAGAGCAAATTAGCGAACATCATCAACGACGCCGCTACCAATCCAACGAATTTCACCAACGAACTGTCGCCTTAACAACGAACACCATCAATGAAGCCGCAACCAAACACTACCAGTAGATCTGAATCTATTGAAGTAAAAATACACTGTACCATTTTATAGATCATCTATTGAAGGACATAAGAAAATAAAGATTGGGGATAACCCTTTATTGGATGACGAAACTAAAACAGGAAAACGAAAATGAAAACAAATTTATTTCTCTCATCCTTCCATGATGGGAAGATGGGGGAAGAAATATTTTTTGAAAGTTAAGTTTGATAGAGAAGTTAGGAACCGTAGTTGCTAGGGTTTTTAATTCACGCTAATGATTATTTTCTTAATATATGGATAAAGTATAAAAAGATTTATAATTTGAAATAAATGAATTATATTCAAAGTTGGTAATTTGCTACTAAACCAGACTCTCTCCTTAATATGGGTGAGAATAGATCAACGGGGTTTGGAACCCAAATGTTTTGATTTATTTTGGTTCGGATTGGTTTGAATCAATACAATTTAGATCGGGAGGGATTGGAAGATCGTTCACTTGTTTCACTTGTAATATTTTCTTTTTTTAAAGCAAAATAATAATTTAAATAAATATAAAAATATCTCAATATGTTTTGAAGTGGATCCACCATTTATTTTTTAAATTTTTATTATAAAATTATTTTTTATATATTCGATTTAAACACTTGAACCTGTGTTGAACTAAATCGATCCAATTCAAGGTCAGAATTGACCTGTTTTATTTTTTCGATATAAATTTATTTTTTATATATTTGGTTTAAACATGGTCTACCTAGTTCAAAAAACAAATTAATTTAGTATTTTTATTTTTTAAAATCTCATAAATAAAAGACATAATTTGCTTATGGGATTTGAGGGTTAAAAAAAAAACGGAAGTGAAGTCGTTGCTTTGGCTGCCTCTCTCGTATTGATTAATAAATTTCAATAAATATAGCCTATTTTATTAGGATTGAAAGATTTATACCTAAAAAATTTATATCTAAAAAATAAAAAATAAAATAGATCGATCCAATTCAAATCGAACATATAAAAAATAAATTTATAAGGAAAGAATAAAAAAATTTAAATGATTCAAATAATTAGACATTCCAAATATTAAAAAAAATTAAAAAGGCCAAAAAGAATTTTTTTAAAAAATAGTTTTAGTCTATTAAAATCAATTTGGATCAATTAAAAAAATAATACAAACCGACCCAATTCAAATCAAACAAAATTAGTCCAAATGAAATAGGAACCAAACCAATCCAAATGGATTGATGCAGATCACCCTAATCGCTCCATTTTATTAGGGCATTGCTATTTCCGGCCTCTCATTTTAGTTAGTCCCTCTGATTATTTTGTTATTTTAATAAACTTTTAATTAATTACCATCTCTTTTTATCTTTTATTGTCCAAATTTGGACTGCCCCTACAATATTCTATCTCTTCTCTATTTTTAAATAAAAAAATAATTTTATCAAAATTTATTAACTACCACTCAAAAAAATTGAGACAATATCTAGTAACCCCTTCTTAATAAAGAATGACACAAAATAATTTAAGGGAGAACGGCAAGTAAAAGGAGGAGGGGTAAGGGTGTTAGAACGTAGGTAACATATCCATCTAGACTATTCTAACTCTTCTATAAATAGTTACCAAAGTACGGGGAAGGAAGTAAGAAAATCCATTGAGCTTTACACGCAGAAAGTGGGAAAGATTGCCATTCAGTGCGCCGTCTGAAACTTTTTCCTTGAAATTCTGCAACAGCATAAACAGAGACATTTCTCTTTGATTCTTGATCATCATCATCCAAATATGGCAAAATCAGGAGAAAACAGTTCAAGATGGTCCCTGTCGGGAAAGACCGCTCTTGTCACCGGTGGAACTCGCGGAATAGGCCGTGCTATAGTCGAGGAGCTGGCCCAACTTGGGGCGACGCTGCACACTGTTTCAAGAACCGAATCAGAGCTCAATGAACTCCTGCAAGAATGGAACTCACAAGGGTTCAAAGTCACTGGTTCAGCGTGTGATGCATCTTCGAGGGAACAAAGGATTGAGCTCATGAAAAAGATCTCTGTCCTCTTCAATGGCAGGCTCAACATTCTGGTGAACAACGTCGGAACCGCCATCAGAAAGCCAGCAACTGACGTCACTTCCAAAGAGTACAACATGATCATGTCAACCAATCTTGAATCTTGCTACCATTTCTCTCAACTTGCTTATCCTCTCCTCAAAGCATCTGGGATTGGAAACGTAGTGTTCATTTCCTCAGTTGCGGGGTTGACCAATTTGACGTATTCATCTGTTTATTCAGCAGCCAAAGGTGCTATAAATCAACTGACCAAGAATTTGGCTTGTGAATGGGCTGAAGATAACATCCGGGTCAACACCGCCGCGCCGTGGACGGTAAGGACCTCACTGGTGGAAGATTATGTCAAGGATGAAATGTTGAAGAAAATAGAATCAAGAACGCCAATGAGGCGCGTTGGAGAACCAGAAGAAGTTTCATCCCTGGTAGCTTTTCTTTGCCTACCGGCGGCTTCATACATCACTGGCCAGGTTGTAGCTGTTGATGGAGGATTTAGCGTAAATGGATTCGATTAGAAGAAGTTCTTGATTTTGGCAGAAAATTGTCCACTTTTTCCTTTTAAGATTATAGAAAAATTTTACTAGTTATTGTCCCAACTTTTACATTTTATCGTTCTAATTTGGATTAATACACCCCCTTACAATACTCTCTCTCTTTCTCCTTTTTAAGTAAAAAAATAATTTTGTTAAAATTAAGGCGATATTGTTTAAAACTGAAGTGATAACTAGTAATACCTATTATAGAATCCTTCCTTTTGTACTCTGTCACTCAATAATATATTTGCTTTGAAGTCATTATGTTCTATCATGAAGTTGGCTTTGGATGAGAGTTTTCTTTTCATTTCTTCCAAGTTTTAGCTTCTTAAGTTTGATTTTTGGAATAAATGAAACCATCTATTTATTGGATTGTGATTAATAAAAATATTTCTATTTGTTTGGGCTTTTTTTTTAAAATTTGTTGCTAGATTTTTACTCTTTGTTTGTCTTGCGGGTCCTGGATTTATGAAGGAGGAAGTGTATTTTTGGCTTATGGTATAATCGTGTTTCTGAATGAGTTTATTTTGGATGTGATTAGTTGGGTTTGGGTTAATTGGAAGTTTTTAGGAGAATTGGAAGTTTTTTGGCGTAATTGAAAGTTCTGTTGTTGATGGTTTACGTGAAGATTGGAGGTTTAGTAAATATGTCTTTGGTGATGGTTTTAAATTGGTTGTGGTGTTTGGTATGGGAAGACTCATCATTGTTTCTTATGCTTCCTTATGAAGGAAGAATTTTATTTGGGATAGAATTACAAGTAGAGGGACTAATGGAAGGGTTCATTTACGTAGGAAAATCGAAGTATTTAATAGATTGCGGAATTTTTTTGGGTTGATTGGAAAGGGAAGGGCCTATTTTTTGTGTAAATTCTGGGTAAAGGGTAGAGAGTCAAGCATATACGTTATCTTTGTAAAAAATTATATATCTATTTGGATATTTATATATGTTATTTCCTCTGATTTGGGAGACTGTTTTGGCTAAAAAAATATACATTTCTATTTGTTTGGGCAAATTTTATCAAAGTATGTTTATAAAATTATTTTTTTTAAATTTTAAATTATTTTTTAGGAATAAATACGTGTAATGAGCATATATTTTATTCATACGTTATGTACTTTTATTTAGAGTTTTGTTAGTGATTTTAATTAATTTTTGGAATATTTATGCAATTTTATTCTATTTTGAGAGAAGCTTGAAAAGTGGTAATTATAATGTAATAATACATGTTCATAGTAATTTTCAACCAATAGAAATAAGCACTTTAATGTATGTCCCTCAATGTTTCTAATTTTTCTTAATTAATCCACTCTTTTTATTTAATTTCGTATATGATAATTTTAAAAGCACAATGTAAAATAATTTATTAACAAATAACAGTAAAAAATATAGTAATTTAAAGAACTTTCAATATTAACATCTGAAGAAAGACGAAAAAAAGAGGTTTCTCGGACCGTACAGTTTGCCAATGGTGGGCCTCACAAGAAAAGAGATTTTCTCGGGTCAATGGGATGGAAAGACTAAGTTCACATAATAAACTAATTTAACCTTTAATCTTAATTAATTAAATATTTATTTAATTCACAAATATTTGTAACTCAATTTATTTTTATTAATAAATTAAATGTGTTTGATAACTACAAATCAAAATATTAATAAGTTAAATAAATTCAAAATGCAAGTATAATTGTTAACTTCAAAATAAGTTATTTATAAATCACTAATTACTAAATTGAATTATTTGGAATTTTTTCTTTTTCTTCATTATTTAACATTACTAATTTAATGAATTCAATTTTCATATTTCAGTCTTCACATTTCAAGCTTCAAAAGTCAAATTAAATTTTATCAAACGGGACTTTAAAAAATGTAAATAAAAAGTTATTAAAATGAAATTTAGAAAAGTAAAGAAAGAAAGCAAAGGGGAACACGGAAGCAAGGTAAAACACCAAATGTTAATCAGTTTGACTTGCAAGGAAGCCTAAGCGGAACATTATGTACGGAAACATTCCACCTTTTGTTTATAAAATATAATTAATTTTCGTTTTTTGGTTCAAAATAAATTAACTCTCTCAAAAATATTCAAAAACTTTGAAAAGTTTATTATTTTTTATCCATACAAAAATTCTGACCCGTATATTATGTAAAAATATTCAAGGATACATGATGTAATGAACAAAAATTTTCTTTTTTCTTCGGCATGTTTCTTCCTCCTACGGTACAAAACTCGCAATTTACCATCTGTCCACCACGCCTATTTTTTATTCACAAAATCTTCGGTTTTCAATCCTTCATTTTTTCTTTCTCGGTTCATTATATTCAACAGAAGAAAAATAGTCAAAACCCGTACAAAGAAATTAACAGAGCAACAAAAATGTCTAGTTTCAAAATATAACAATAAAAGTAAAACACATCGCCAATCTGCGTGTATTCAGTGGTTGGCACTCTTTGATTAAAATTAATAGATTTTGAATTCGAGTTATTTCAGTTTTGACATATTTCTTTATAAAAGAAAATAATAATAAATAAAACACGAAAAAAAACTAATGTCAAATCAAACTAGAAACATCATAAACAAAATAGAATGAACTTAATGGGAAGGGAAATTTTTAGTTTGAACGTATAAATAGTATGAAATTTTTTCTTTTAAGTGTTCGAAATAGTAGTTTGAAAAAAGGGATTGCTATTTTTCACTAATTTTTTATTTAGTTCTATTTTTTTGGATTATTTTGCCTTTTTAATAAAATAGTTTAGAAAGGGCGGGACTAAATGATAAAGGGGGATAAAATGGTTTAAAGGGACAAGACAAGTAAAACGTGTTAGAAAATAGTAATTAAGTTTGAAAAATCATAAGAAAAAAGGTTTTTGATTATCTGGAACATAACCGAATTGATCCGCTCCTAAACGTTTTGCTCCGATCGACTGAATTTTTCAGCCATAATTAGGGTAAGTTATTTTATTTTTGTTACTTTGATATCCACCAATGCGTTTGACAACTATTTTTACAAAATAATTTTATAGTTAAAAATAGTTTTAAAAGGTTTTTAGACAAACATTATATAAAAATAGATTTTAAAATAAAATCAATTAAGGTGAGTTGATTATTACTCTACTTTTAAACAATGTTTATAATTATAACTTTTTCTTAATTTTTCAAAATTTATTTGTTACGGTTTAAATATTTACATTTATTTTTAATATTTTTTCCATATATAATGGCATACTTTCTGTATTTATTAGTAATTGATTTTCACTACACCTACAAAATATATAATAATAAACACTTATATAAAATTGAGGAAAAAAAACCCCTACAACCTGACATTTTATATCATGCTCACTTATTTATCCGGTATTTTATATATATATATATATATATTTTTTGTATTTATTCTCTTAAAAACGGAATTGGTTAAGGATAAATGATCGGGGAAAAGACATTATTTAATTAACATGAAATAATTATTAAGTGTATAAAAGGAATATACACTAAAAATTTTAGTGATTATTTCACATTAATTAATTTTAGTATTTTAATTAAAGACGACACGTAATAAATGGGGTATTTTGTAATTTAATATATGTGCTTGCGGTGGTTTTTTCTAGAGCGCAATCACAGTGATTGACAAGTCAAATGTAGAAAATATATTTCCTTATAAAAACCAAACCGACTTAAGAGCGTCATCTACAATTGGCAGCATTGCCTACAACTTTATCCCATGGCTGCCATGGAAGATTACTCCATTTTTCCTTGTTCTGCAATTGGTGAAGGATTTCTTCATTTGTCTTTTTCTTTACAGGTAGTTTCATCATTTTACTTGTTTGCTCCTTTTGAGATGGTTGAACAATTTCCTATTCTTTTCTTTTCTTATCTGATTTATGTTTGTACGTATGTTATAACGACTTACTAGGGGTTTTCTTGAAAATTTGAACTGTCATCTTGTGCTTGAATAACTTGCTTGGTTTTATCAGCCATTATGTTTATATTGTTATTTCCTGTAATATGTCAGTAAGAGTATGTTAGCAAAAATAAGTTGATAGCAGATTAGAAGAAAGCTGATATCAGATCAGCAGATATAAGACATTAGATCACAACATGAACACATCATATCAGCATATGACAGACATCAGATCACGAAAACACAGAGATCAGATCAACTGAATACACACATCAGATCAAGCAAAAGCAAAAGCACACATCAAATCAACTTAATTCTCACATCATATCAACAAAAAATGGACATCAGATCACTATTTTATAAGAAAATCATTTCACAAAAAGAAAACAAATTTAACACATAAATCAAATCAGGATATAACTTATATCAGATCAAGAAAATGAAGACATCAGATAAATTGAAAACACACATCAAATCACTAATTTTGATAGAAAATCATTTCACAGAACTAAAAGAACCACAACATTGAATATCAAATCAAAATACAAAAGACATCAGATCACGAAAAACAGGAAACAGATAACGAATAAACATACATTAGATCACTGCTTTTGAAAGAAATTATTTCACATAACTAACACAAAAATAACAGTCAAGATCAACCGAGAAAAAATAAGGCATCAGATCAACTGACTACATACATCAGATCAAAATAAAACAGATATCAGATCAAAAGAATACAGTCAACAGATCAGTAATTTTGATAGAAACTTATTTCAAAGAACTAAAACAAAATTAAAAGCATATAAGAGACATCAGGTCAATTGAAAACATATATCAGATCACTTGAATACAGACATCAGATCACTTGAATACAGACATCAGATCACAAATGTTTATAAAAAATTATTTCAAAGAACTAAAACAAAATTAATAGCATTTAACAGACATCAGATCAACTGAAAATATATATCATACCAAAAGAATACAGACATCAGGTCACAAAATATTGAAGGCAAATATTTTAATGAACTAAAATAGACATCAGATTACGATAATACAGATATCAGAGCAACATATAGCATACATCACATCAACAAAATATAGATATCAGATCACTAATTTTGATAGAAATTAACAAAATAAACAAAACATATATCAGACATCAACAAAAACAAAATTTCGAACCCTAATTATATCAGATAACAAAATTTTATTTTTGTTAATTTCGAAGAACAAAAACAAAATTAACAGCATGAACAGACATCAGATCAATTGAAAACATATATCATATTAGAAGAATACAGACATCAGAACCCTAATTATTCAAAGAAAATAACGGTTATAAAATTGAAATCCTAAGATAGGTATGTATAATGGTTAAAAAATTAGGGTTTTGTACATGTAAATAAATGTCGAAGCAGGAAAAACGTTGGTTTGAGAAAAACAGCAAGTTTTTCGTCTGATTTGGAGACTTTTTGTAGTGTTTGAGTTGAACAGCAAGCTTTTCTTCGCGCAGATGATGGTTATGGTGTTTTCTGAACTGAAGAAGAGCAGAAAATCGAAATGCAGTGGTCTCTGAACGTATTTGAGGTTAGAAATTTAGATTGTGGTGACCTGATGTTGTTAATGGAAAGATGAAGATCGTGGGGATGAAATCGGTTTGAGAGCACGAAAGAAGAGTTTTGAGTCTTCAGTTTCAGAGTGGAGAAAGGAAAGTATTCAGGTTTAATTAAGTCGCGTGTTACCACGCGTGTATAATGCGACTGGGAATGCGCGCGAGCTACAGTATGAGTAAAATTCACCCTACTCCTATATGCCCACCGTATACGAACTCCTACAATCTGCATATTTGACATGAGAAAATTCAAATAGTTATAAGAAAAGTTGATGCTATAGATGAGGATTTTAAATTTTCACGTCAACAAATAGTTTTTTTTTTTTTTTCAATTCATCTTAAAATTTCATTATCGTTTAAGAAGTTAGTGATGTTTGAAGGAGATTAAAATAAAATTATTGGGTGTAATTGTGATTAAAACTCATAGTATTTTGTTGAGGTTATTTTAAGAATGAGAATGATATTTGGTGTTGTTCAAGGGGAATTAAAAAGTTGGCAATCAATGCCTAAGGAAGTATTAAAATTTTTTAATTTATAAATAGTGGGTTACTATAGTACTCCTTGTATCATTATTTTTATTTATTTAACTCGTAAGAATAATACTAATTTTTATTCCCTGTTATTAAATTAAACCAAACACAATCAATTATAATAAGAATCATTCCAACTTTTAAACTAAATAATACTATATTCATGATTTTCATTTGGATTATTCTTCTTGTCATTGTGATGCCTTGAAAAATTGGAGCCAATGAATCCACCTAAGCTTGCTTGACGCCTGCGAAATTGAGTCACAATATCAGACGGAAGAACCCCAACTACTGCCTTTGTCATTACAGACTTCGAGAAATTTCAGCTCCTAGTACAACGCATCTTTCATAGAGATTCCCAATGGGCTGGCCATGGCAACATACTTTAAATAATTCTTATTGCAAGTCAACTAATCTAGTGAATTCAGTTTACACCTCTACAAGAGCCTTCCTGCCGGTGTGCCACCGCCTGAGACTCTGTCTTGGAAACTCTGCAAGGAATAAGCACTGATTTCTCTGATTCTTGATCATCTAAACATGGCAAGTGCAGGTGAAAACGGTTCAAGATGGACGCTATCAGGGATGACGGCGCTTGTTACCGGCGGGACTCGCGGAATTGGCCGGGCGATAGTTGAGGAGCTGGCTCAACTTGGGGCGATTATTCACACTTTTTCAAGAAACGAAGCAGAGCTCAATCAACTCCTGCAAGAATGGAACTCAAAAGGGTTTAAAGTCACTGGTTCAGTGTGTGATGCATCTTCGAGGGATCAAAGGATTCAGCTCCTGGAGAAGATCTCTTCCCTCTTCAATGGCCAGCTCAACATTCTCGTCAACAACGTCGGTACTTGCATCGGAAAGCCGGCAGCTGACTTGACTGCTCAAGAGTACAACATGATCATGTCAACCAATCTTGAATCTTGCTACCACTTCTCTCAACTTGCTTATCCTCTCCTCAAAGCATCTGGGATTGGGAACGTGGTGTTCATTTCCTCAGTTGCAGGTTTGACAAATGTGCAATATTCATCTATTTATGGAGCAACCAAAGGCGCAATAAATCAACTGACCAAGAATTTGGCTTGTGAATGGGCTAAAGATAACATCCGGGTCAATACCGCTGCGCCGTGGTTCGTGAAAACATCACTAGTGGAAGATTGTCTCGGGAATGAAATGTTTTTGAAGAAAATAGAATCAAGAACCCCAATGAGGCGCGTTGGAGAACCACAAGAAGTTTCACCCTTGGTGGCTTTTCTTTGTCTACCGGCCGCTTCATATATTACTGGCCAGGTTATAGCTGTTGATGGAGGATTTACTGTAAATGGATTCGAGTAAAGTCTACAGACATTGTCACCTTGATCCCACCCCACTTGTGGATTTTGGCAGAAAATTGTTCACTTCTTTCCTTCTAAGATTTTAGAGAATCTTTCCTTTGGTACTCAGTCATTCAAGACTAGTCATTATGTTCATATAGATATGATTACTATTAAGTTGGTTTCACATGGCAGTTTTCTTTTCCATTTCTGTCAAGTTTTAGCTTCCTTAGTTTGACTGGAACTGCAAAATTCATCAGACTATCAGACTTTGGCAAATTATATTGAACCATTCTTGCTTTGGGAACTACTTGCATCTTGTTTGCTTATGGCCTTGCAACATACTTCATCTTGTAATTTACGGCAGGAAAGATTAGCATGGCCTGCGTAAGGATGACAAGCACAAATCGAGAAATTGGGAATTGGAACTCCAAACCTGAATTTCAATAAAGCCTACCAATATTGGGCATCTTCCTCACTTGCACTAGTTGATTTTTGTGTAATACAAATTTGAGTTCGAGTAATATGGAACATAGCATCATCCTGTTCATCTATATGAAGAACTGGCTTCATAATCTCACTCATTTACATGTTAAAATATCAATTTGATATATAAACAAGTTTAAAAACATGTTACAAAACTAGACTACTAAGTCATTTGGTCAGCTAGCGAACAGGCTTATCTTTTCCCTTCGTTTTCTGCCTTTATTTTCTTTAGAGAGTTCAACAAAGAGGAGTTTTCTTGCGTCTTTGCCTTTTTCCCAAATGGATTAGCTGGACGGTTATTGATTATGGGGATCTCTTCCGGCCGCTTCTTCGCTACACTTGCTAACTCTTTAATATTCTTCACTTCTGTAGCCTTCACCTCCACGGGTTTCTCTATTCTTGTAGGTCGAGTTGTTTCTTCTTTTCCCTTTCCATCTATAGAGAGCTCGTTGTCCATCCGTTTTCTTTGGGGTGGAAATGGAGAAACTTTTTCTTCTTTTTCTTTGCTGATTTCTGCAAGACTACGCCGGCTAAAAGCAACAGGTGGCTGGACAGGAGGAGTATCACATTTCAAGTTACTGTTGAGGATGGCGCTCTCCCTTGCTTCATTCATCAACCTTTCCTGCATGTGAGCAAAATTACATAAATCCCTGGTTTTCCAGAAAAACTAGGTTTATAGAAACTCAAGATCACTTTGAAATGCCAACAGATTTTTGCAGTTTGCGGGATGGCCAACCTCCAGAATGGTATTAAAGCGCTCGGCCAAATTTGGCAACTTCAATGCTGTAACCAGCTTTATGGCTCCTCTTACAGATTTTTCCATGGACAGAAGTTTTACAAGTTCAGTAGCTCTCACAAGCTTATCACCTGATGAAACCAAAAGCAATCAGATGTGGACTGAATTCATCCTGTATGGCTTTCATGTTAACACAAAATAACCTAAATTTATAGGGAAGGAAGAAAAAGAAAAGAAGAATTTTAAAAGCTGCAAACTGAATCAAATCTCTGTAGAAGACTCACCATTGCAGCATGATGCAATAAGCCTCAAGATGCATCTATCAAGAGCTGTTTCGATGTTGAATGCTTCATCATCTAGCGATCCAGTGTCTTGAGCAGCGGCTGCAGCTTCCTCAATTTTTTTCTGAACCTGATAGAATTATTTAGAATAAGCTTGAGAATGGATTTCGAAGATCAAAGGTCAAAACAATCCTTTCTAACAACTGTGCATATATCTCTTTTACATAAAGAAAACACTTCCAGTAACTGGTGTTGGATTTTTTTTGGCAAGAGTGGATTAGTCTTGTACAACCAAGAGTGCATGAGATATATGAAGATACCTGGAAGAGAAGCATATTATTCAGCATAAATTCATTCTCAAGGTTTTCGGCTCCAAGATCAGAAGCAGCAAGAGGCAATGAAAGGTCCAACAAAGTGAGAAGTGGCTTGGGAGTGGCCTGGAAGATGTTAGGGAAAGTAATTCAAAAAGTTGATAATGCATGCAAAACTAATGAAGTTATACAGAAGTCAACTGCACCTGTGGGAAGGAACAAGGTGATTTGCAGACTACACAGAACAGCTTTGTAGCATTGAATCCGACAATCCAGTGATTCTCATCCGACTTCTTCAATTTACTAGAACTACAAAAGTAACGATCTCAAATTACACAATTATTCCGAGATCTAATACCACCAGAATTAATGACGTTACAATGAAGAATATGTACCTGAAAAGTGGGAACCAACAGCCTCCATATTGATTTGTAAAAACTCTCAAGACACCCTGCAAATTCAGTAAGATTTCACTAAATTGAACTAAATCAATCCTTCAGGACAAACTAAAGAAGGAGTCCTTTTCTAAGACGCACCTTTGAATCAAACGACCCAAGTTGGCCTTCTTCGTTAAAACCAAACCATGATAAGCATGAGCCAGGAGTCAGGGGCACTCGTCCTCTGTTTAACTGGGTTGCACTTGAAACACTCAATAATCTGAACTCAAGCATCTGCGAGACAAAGCACTCATGTGAAAATTCAGTACCATTTAGCCAACAACATTAGGAAAAAGTAAGATTTGCACCTGCTCATCCGAGGGAAGTGAGGGAGAAGAATGTGTAATAACAGCAAGTTTATCCTCGAACCCAACTAAAGTCACCACTGGTCCATCAAGGGAAACGATGTATCTCTGATAAATTTGAAATCAAAAAGCTCACAATTGATTAGAACTTAGAAATATCTGTGAGTTAAGGAGGCACAAATACTACTTTTTCCTAAGATATAATACCATTCTTCGCCACAACTTTCATTAGAGATGGTTATAACTGAAAAGAAAGGTAACTCGTGACTAACCTGTAAGCCACCCTCAGTGAAGATACGAAGAAAATTAAGATTCGTAGCAGCAGCTACCCAAGTAGATCCAAGTGCCACAGCCTTTACTTCTTCTCCTTCAAATCTCATGGACCACTGAAAAGAAGTCGCCATGGAAGTATGATGAATGGACACAGTAATGCAACCAAAATTGTAGGAAAATTTTATATGAAATAAATAACGGTATCATATATCCAAACAGAGAAAAAAGTCATAAGAGTTGAATACTCAGCATACCTCACTGTTACTTGCCCAACAACTAAACGGGCGATACATAAGTGTGCTCATGTTCTTCTCACCCTTGCATGGATTGGCCAAGACACTTCCTTTCTCATTCAAAGAAGCCATTGTGAACCCAAAATAATCAGTCATTGCAGGAACTCGAGGACCACTGCCGGTGTCATGAAAGTCAATCTGCAATAGTGTTACATGTGATCATCTGTTACTAAAACATGAAAACTACACGTATTCTCATTAATAGTACCAACCAGGATCTGATGTGTCCATGCACAAACTACAGTCCTGCTGAGCCAAATAAACTACATTGGCAATCACACTTGATCTAAGATTCTAAGTCGCTCGTTTGCAACACGATCATAAAGATACCAAAAAAATATCATATCAGTTATCCAATAGTGGGTGGGATGGAAAAACAATGACTGTATTGAGCCTGATGCCAAGGATTCTTTGGAGAAAACACGCATCTATTCAACCACCAGGACAGTTCACTGAAACATGTAACGGGACAGTTGGATTTTAAACTACTTCACCCAAAATTATGAGAGGACTAATAGTGGTTATTCTTATTTTTATCTTATGCCAGTTACTTTTAGTTATGTTGAGCCAGTCATCTATAAATTTGTACTTCTAACTGTAATTTCCTTAGGCTACTGAGATTTTGATGCTTAACCACTCCATCATTAGTTGACACTTGCCGTTAGTGAATGGAATTCAAAGTGCTCAGAAGTTTCTTTTTTAATTTATTTCCAGTGGTATCCTAGATCTTTTAGAAAGAAATCTGGCCAAAAGTTTCCCCCAAGGCAATTTTCTGGTAAATCAAGAATATCATCTTTATGTTTAAAATGACTTCTTGGGAAGGCGGATAGAAACAGTTAAGAAGCTCTCAAAATTGTGAAAGCAGAAATTCAGATTTAGACTTTTGAAAGAGAAACCTTTTTACCTCTACGTGGGAGTAGCCATCATGGTCCATTGTGGTTACACTTCCTAGCATGTTATAGCACAAAAACCGTCTTTTCCCAGGCTGCACCGGAGTAGCTCCAGGTTGAAAAGCTTCTTGCATTTTTGTCTCAGAGTAGGATAGTTTTACTTTCAACTCGTTCTTACCATGATCAACACTATTCTTTTTATCATTAGAAGATTTTTTGTGGGATTCAACCTTTGTAACCAAATCCAACTCATCATTGAGATCATCTTCCCAACTATCAATTGCGGAATCTTTACGTAACCTTTTTCTGTTAAGTGGTTCAGATTCAGCATTGCTGTCCTCACCAATATCACTCAAACTTCCAGATGCACTAGGTTCTTCATCTTCATCGAGAAACTGGAGACCATTAGTTCCCAAACAAGGAATGTCTTCAGTAGGAGATTTCATTGATGCTGGTACAGGTGATTCCCAGACACCATAGTTTCCCATTACATCAATTACTGCCAGAGCATTACCATTTGGCTTCCAAGCCATACAAGATATTCTTTCACTAAACTTTTGCCGATCAATGTCCTGCTTTTTCTCAACATCCCATATCATAATTTGTCTATCCAAACCAGAGGTTGCCATATATTTTCCATTAGGTGACCAGGACAAGAAACAAACAGGTTGAACATGATCACCTCTGAGTGAAAACAGTTTTTCAGCTGTGTCTCTATCATACAGCACCACATCATTTTTCAAACCTGGTACAGCCAATAGATCGCCATCAGGGCTCCAGCTAAGCACATTCATCGCAGATTGATCGGAGAAAGTAGGAGGAGCTATGCCCTTAAGGGTATTAAGTATTGTTCCGGGCTGGAGTTCCCAATGTATGACAGTTCCAGTTGAATCAACTGAAGCAAAATACTCACTCTTAGGATCAAAAGCTAATCCAGTAACAGATCCTTTATGGCCCTTAAGAACTCTTGCAATTGAGCCATCAATTGTATTGATAAGTTTAATACCCTCATCATCACCAGCAGCTGCTAACATGGTGCCAGATTTATTGAAAGCCAGTGATCGAATTGGCAATGTAAATCTAGTAATATTGGTGTCAAACTCTCCACCTAATAAAAAAAATGGCAAAAGGGAGAAAATTATTAAGAATGTAAATAATTTAAAAAAACGGCAGAAGTATCAATCTATAAGTGGAACTTAATTCATCTACAAGTGTGCGTGTGTGTGTGTGTGTGTCAATCTGATAGAATCATCCAACACACAATGTGAAAGTCAACCTGGAAATGTTAAAGAACACCATAGTACTCCTTGACCATTTCATTACAAAAATCTTGAATCATTCAGACATTTTGTTATGAATCCCCTAGATAGAGTTCCATAAAACACAGTGGGTGAACTGAATTCCCGGAAATGACAAATTAAAATGTAATAACAGCAGAATTTCCTTGACAACCAATTTTTATTTTACTGCTTGTAAACAATTAAAAAGTTAAGCATTACTCACAGTCTGCATTAGTAATCATGTGTGCGATATGAACCCAACAGTAACTCATTACTCATGCTCCAAAATGAATTTTCCGATAGTGGATACCAATATATATATAACTTATAAACCAAAAGGTTTCATGGAAACAGTACAATTTTGGCAAGATTAAAATAAACAAAACGTTTATGTGTACTTTACATTACCGGGAAATTTGTAGAGCTTAACGGAATGGTCAATAGATCCAGAGGCGAGGCAAGTTGAATTAGGGCTCATAACCAAAGCTGTAACTCCCTCGCGGTGGTGTTTGAGAGATTTAGGGTTCACGGAAGGAAACTGAGCGTCGTGAATCCAGATCGAAGGGTCAGACGAAGACGCCGTTACGATGTGTTCTGCTTTCTGGTCCCACAAAACGGAGCAGAATGACTTGGCGCCATTTTCGCCCTTGCCAGTCTTGTGAGCTTCTCGCAGCTTGATTGTTCGGATCTTCATGGTCTGATTCGGAACTTTTCAGCTGATTTGGGTTTTTTCTTGGAATTGAAATTCCTTTGGGTTTTCTTGGATAGATTAAAGGCACGTTTTTGTGTTTGGCGGGAAAATTTTAGGGGTTTAGTTGATTTTTTGGATTTTCGCGGCAAAATACACTTCGGATTGATAAAATGAGGACCTCTACCTTTGGCTATTTATTAATATACCCCTTAAATTTTTTCACTTATTTTCTCTATTCCCTTTTTATTTCAGATTTTCAATTTTCCGCACAGAGGGTAGTTTAAGATTATTATTTCTATCCCTAAAAAAAAAAAGATTATTATATCTACACAAAAAATAACAATAATAACAAGTTATGTTTGTTAAATTATTTAATTCAATAAATATGATTTTTTTAATAAAATGAAATATTTTACCATTAATAATGTTAATAATTTGTGATTTTCTTTTTTTCATATAACGCGTGATTTACTTTTTTATTTCGCTCCCTCAAATCACTCTATCAATTAATCCTCTTGGAGAGTTGTAGCTATAAACATCAAGAATAATTTTAAGGATGGCTTGGTTTCGGATTAGCAATGGGAATTTAAATAGATATGATATTGTAGAGTGGCAATTAATTTATTGAATTGAAAGATATTGTGTATGCTTCTTTTAAAGGAAATATGTAAAAAAATTTACTCTCGATTTAAAATTAATATGTTTGAATTCGGGAGACCTCTTTTTCGTATTAAATTTTTTTTTTTTTAAATTCCTATAATCATGGTATTGTAATACAATGCATAAATATGTTTGGAGTTCAAGTCAAACATGTTTCTATTTCCGATACCTCTGAAATTTAATCTAAACGTATCAAGAGTTCAAGGGTTCAACCTAGTCAAACTTTTTTTTTCAAGGAATAAAAGAACAGGAAGAAGTCAACAATTGCAGAGTGACTACAAAAAATAGTAAAAAGTAAACAAATTACTACCGTTGTCCTAAATTAAACACTAATTTTGTATTGAAATAACGGTTAAATAACTTCAATTCAAAATTATCGTAAACCCCTCAAAGAAAAATAAAACTTCAATTCACAATAAAAAAAAAAATTTAATTCACATTTCCTCATATAAAAAATATAATTCACTACTCTTTCTTTCTTTCTTTTTTTTTTTTTTTTCTTTTGTCCATTTTCTATTGTCATGTGATCTCTCTATTGTTATTTTCTCTCCATCCACAAGGATAAAGTTTAAATTTTTATTAATTATTGTTCTTGATATTGAAATTCAATTAAAAAATAACCTTATTCACAAAGATAGTCATTATAAGATTTGAAATAAAGAGCAAATATACAATTATGATTCCCCAATTGACATATTGCCTTTTAAATTTGACTGTTATCGAAATTTATTTGACGTGACTGATTTGCTGGATCTCACAAATCGAGATTATTTCATCGTTTAAAAGTAGAAAAATTATTTTTTTCATGATTTTTCAAAAATATTCTTAGGTTTTACAAATCGGATAGATTTTCACGTGTTATTACACTAACGATGCAGAATAAAATTTCACAAAAACTCTCGCCATCAAATTAAAAGTTATTAAACTCAAATGAGTATACTCACGTTTCATTCTCCTTCCTCTTTTACTTTTGATAATCAACACCCTCTTTTTGTAAAGTAGTAGAGCAAAAGGTAGCCATTGACATGCAAGAATTTGGTCTCAACATTAATGTAAACATTTCATTGAATCTTGCATTCTACTAGCAAATCCAACATAAGATTACTTATGGCCATTAACCTTATTAAGGTTGATCATTAACGTTGTGGCTTTCATGTGATGATGTCTAGGAAAGGAAAACAAAACTGCCTTTTCTTTTCCCGAAACCCTAAAGTTTGAAGACCACAACAAAGGGGGAAAAAAAGACAGCCAACCCTAAGGTGGGCTCAAGTTATGATCAACTTGCCCCATGTGGCAATATGGATTCGAGCTTGTAATGACAAAAGAACACTCCAAAAAGGGCTTTGCTTAAATTAGTAATTACCGTACGACTAGGGTACACTAATCCTTAGACACTTCAAACATTCAAGACCCAAATATCTATATTTTATAATTTGAGTGAATTTTAAAATATGTCATCATATTTTGGTAAAGTTTAGGTTTTGGTCACTAACTTTTAAATATTCAAAAAATGTCACTAACTTTTACATCTGAATTTTAAATTTGGTCATTCCGTCCATATTGGCTGTTAACCTTCTTAACGGAGCCTTTTTTTGAGGGCATTTATGTCATTTTCATTTATTGGCTGTTGTCTTCATTTCTTTTGTTATTTTTGGTTTTTTTTTTTTTTTTGCCTTCCTCCTTGAGACTTTTTTCCGTCCGTTTTTTCTAAACAATTCAGTATTTTTTTAATGTTTTTGAATTTTATAAAAAAAATATTTTTAAATTATCATTTTATTTGTTTTATAATTACATAATTTTAGATATTATGATACATATTATGAACAAAATTTTTTTAAAAAAATAATAATACAGTAGATATCAGATCAACAGATTATAGATATCAGATCAAAAATATAAAAGAAATCATACAATAGAACTAAAGAATACTTGACAAGGGAGATCACATCAGGATTATATAGACATCAGATCAGAGAATACTAGACATCAGATCAACAGACTATAGATATCAGATCAAAAATATAAAAGAAATCATATGATATCCCTTTTTAAGTATGTTTTAGTTCTACTGTATGATTTTTTTTTTATTCTTGATCTGATATCTATAGTCTGTTGATCTGATGTCTATATAATCCTGATCTGATCTCCCTTGTTAAGTATGTTTTAATTCTATTGTATGATTTCTTTTATATTTTTGATGTGATATCTATAATCTGTTGATCTGATATCTACTGTATTATTATTTTTAAAAAAAAAATCGTTCATAATATGTATCATAATATCTAAAATTATTTAATTATAAAACAAATAAAATGATAATTTAAAAATATTTTTTTTATAAAATTCAAAAACATTAAAAAAATACTGAATTGTTTAGAAAAAAACGGACGGAAAAAAGTCTCAAGGAGGAAGGCAAAAAAAAAAAAAAAAAAAACCAAAAATAACAAAAGAAAGGAAGACAACAGCCAATAAATGAGAATGCCATAAATGTCCTCAAAATAAGGCTCCGTTAAGAGGGTTAACAGCCAATATGGACGGAATGACCAAATTTAAAATTCAGATGTAAAAGTTAGTGACCTTTTTTGAATATTTAAAAGTTAGTGACCAAAACCTAAACTTTACCAAAGTATGATGACCTATTTTGAAATTCACTCTTATAATTTTACAAATGTTATAATTAAAATCTTGAGTGAATTGTAAAAAAGGTCATCATACTTGGATAAAGTTTAGGTTTTGGTCACTAACTTTTAAATATTCAAAAAATGTCACTAACTTTAGCATTTGAATTTTAGTTTTGGTCATTCCGTTAGAATGAACCGTTAAGTCCACTAACAATCCTATATTTGGAGGGTATTTTTGTCCATTCATTAATATTGTACACATGCTGCTCGCGCTACAGTGCGCGCTACAGTTTTTTTTTTTAACGCATAGCCTTTTTTTAAAAAAAATACTTTTTTTAAAAAAATAATGTACTAAAAATACCAAAAAAATTTATTTATAATTCCGCTCATCTATGCTACTTTATTTATAATTTAATCTATCAAAAATTTATAAAAATTATAAATAAAGTAGCATAGATGAGCGGAATTATAAATAAAATTTTTTGGTATTTTTAGTAAATTATTTTTTTTTAAAAAAGTATTTTTTAAAAAAAATATTTTTTTTTAAAAAAAAGACTATGCGTTAAAAAAAAATAACTGTAGCGCGTTATTGTAGCGCGCACTGTAGCGCGTTACTGTAGTGCACACTGTAGCGCGAGCAGCATGTGTACAGCATTAATGAATGGACAAAATACCCTCCAAATATAGGATTGTTAGTGGACTTAACGGTTCATTCTAACGGAATGACCAAAACTAAAATTCAAATGCTAAAGTTAGTGACCTTTTTTGAATATTTAAAAGTTAGTGACCAAAACCTAAACTTTACCAAAATATGATGACCTTTTTTACAATTCACTCTAAAATCTTTATATTTTATAATTTTACAATTAACTCATCTTCAATCTAAATTTTTATATTTTATATTTTTAATAATATTTTAAACATTTTTTTTACAAATCAACCAAAATTTCTATATTTTATATTTTTAATAATATTTTAAACATTTTATTTTACAAATCATTTTATATTATTTTTATTATTATATAAATATATTTAATTATCTTAAATCTTAATATATTTTTTAAAAATTTATATCTAATAATTGAGATTAATAAATTAAATATAACATATTTTAAATTTTAAAAATTAATTAATAATAAAAATATATTATTTTATATAACATAATCTTAATGCATATTTATTTTTTCATTTAAAATACTTCACAATGTAATATTAATTAGTAAATTATAGTTTAATATTTTAAATAAAAAATTATTTTAAATATTTTAATAAAAAATTAAAATAAAAAAATAAATAACATGTGAGGAAAGAAAGATAATATGTGAAAAAAAAAAAATAAATATTTCAGTAGATTTTATAAATTAAAGTATTAAGAAAAATAAAAATATACGGTAACACATCTCTATTTTAGAGATCTCTATTTTAGAGATGATTTTGAAGATGGTTTGAAAACCATCCATCTTCAAATTTTGAATATCCAACCTAATATGCCTTTGGTTGGAGTTGGCCTTAGTGAAGAATAGTATGCCCTAACAACATACTATTGTAGTAGTTGTAGTTCAAGGTTTTGCCTTTTTTTTGCATAAAAAATTAATTTTTTATATAATGATAGTTTTGGATTACTTAGATCTCTTATTTAACGTTCCAAATTAGAGTATTTAATCTTAAAAATCAAATTATGAATATTATAAAACAGATTGAAATACTATATTTATTTATTTATTTTAATTATTAGACGACATAAATTTTATAAATCTAATAACTTTTAAAATTGAGTAAAAATTTAAAAGTTGGAAAAATTATTGATTAATATATTGGGTGAATTACATTTATCTTTCATGTGGTTTGGTCAAACTATTAATATCCCTCAAAATTTCTGACAACTACCAATATCACCATTGACGAAAGTTAAACATAAAAAATGTCAAAAAAAAAATTTGACGATATTTTGTTAAAATAATGTTAATTTTATTTTTTAATACACTAATAATGCTTATATTAGCATTTTTGTTCATTTTTTCAGTCGATCAAGGGAGGCTAGTTATTATTAATTTGAATAATTAATAGGGTATACGTTATTTTCAAAACATAAACAGATAAATTAAATGTAATTCGCCATTTATTTTGAGATTAGGTCCCAATATTAGCAAGTGAAGCATTTAATGAAAGAGGTTCCGGAAAGCATTGCCTCATGTGGTTAGGCTTAGCCTAATGAACAAGACAGAGATGATGATCATTTTGAGTAATTATAACATGAGTTTCAGGATATACTATTTATTTTCTTTATTCCCTAATGGAGTCTTGTACCTATAGGCAAGTCCTATAAAACCAAGAAACAAAACAGGTTAATTATACCTTTGTTGACTTGGAGATTTGAAGAAATAAAGAAGCAGGTCAACTGTTTGCATCTCAATGAAAATATATTGAAAAACGATTAAACATCTACAATGGTCCATTACATATAACAAAAATATTATTTTGATCCAAAATAAATAAAAATTACTTTTTTAGTCCATTACATTATGTTTTTTAAAAATTTTGGTCCAAAATTCACTTTTAACTGTCTTGATCAGGGGTATTTTGGTCCTAATGAAAATATTTTTCTTTTAACCTTTTTAAAATTATAAAATAATAAAAAACATATTTACTATTCCCCTCTCTCTCCTATCTCCCCTCCCCTCCGTCGCTCCTCCTCCTCTCCACCTTCCTTTGCCCCCTTCTTCACCACCATTCCTGCTCACTCCTTCACCTTCGACGCCGCCGCTCCCTCCACCCTACCCCCCGGTTGTCGCCCCACTCTCTCCTCCTGTTTTCCGGCTCCTCTGCCCTCTCCTCTGTCGTCGCCCCTCTCTCTCATATTTTCCAGGAACCTCGACCTCGGGCGATTATCGTCGGTTATCTATTCTGTCGCGATTTTCGTCTTCTCCAACCTCTCCTATCATGGCCCTCCAAGACCACGCCGTGTCCGGGACAAATTTTCGGCTAGGAAAAACAACACAAGCCTCCATTGGAAGCTTCCAGTGAGGCATGTTTTCCCGATGAGAGAAGGAATCCAAAAAACCAAAAGGAAAAAATCATTTTGATAAATCAAAAAAAAAAAAAAAAAATCAACGGAACCTTTCCATGAATCCCATTTCCAGCAAGAACTCAAAACGTTGCTCACGGTTTCGATCAAAAAATTGAACCAACCGAACCGTGCACACCCCTAGTTTTAATGAGTTTTATATGCCATTTACATTTTTAATACAATATTAATCAAATTTTCCTAATTTTACCCATAATTTAAAACAAAAAATTAGACTCATAAGATTTCACACACACAAATACTCGTTCTCCAATGTGTCGGTTAAAATGTAGGAGTACGTGTAGTGAAAACACAAACAGAGAAAGAGAGGAGACTGAGTCCAATTTCCAAGGATGATCGAAGTGTGAAAAAGGGAATGGAGCATAAAGAAGCTTGAAGAAAATGGTGGGAAAGGAAAAGGGAGAACAAATTAGAAGAAACGCAGAGAACAAGGCGGGGCAAACAAACCCCAGTGGGATTGAGTTGGGGAGCACGCCCTCCGCCGCCTCGTGTTCTTAAAAAACCTAAAAACCAAACTGTAAAGTTGGTGTTGTTTTTTGCAATTTACTAGGAGGAGGAAGTAAAAAACACAATTCATCCGATGATCTGCATCATCATGTGGTTAGTGATTCAATGTGCCATGGTCTTAAGGCCAACACCCATGTTATGTTCCCTTTCAACGTTTCGATCTTCGATATTTCCGACTGTTACTTCTGCTCCTTTGCAGAGTTCCCAATCACTCGCTTTCATTTCTTAATTATTACTTCCAGTTACAGTTTCTTGTGCTTTAGTGCCATCTGTTTGTCCTACTTAATTGCTAATTTTAGTTTTCATTTTACATAAAAAATTAGACGTTCAACTTAAAATTAAACAAATATTTTCATTATTGTATATATTAGACGTTTTACTAGATATTTTATCTTTTAATCGAGTTTGTGAGTTTATTACATAAACAACTAACTCTGTTTAAGTTAAGATTAAAAAGAAGACTTTTTAAAACTAAATTAATAATTACTGCTGCTTTGATAACAGTGAAAATATGCATAGAGTAGATATAAGTGAAGAAACTCATGGTATTTAGATATAGATCTTGTTCTTGAGTGGTTCCAAGGAATTGAAAAGATTAAACTCTAAAAATAGTCATTCGCTTATTGTGTTAGAGTAATTTTTGTAAGTTGTTAATCCCTCAGTCTAAAATTATTTGTTATTTTATAATTTTTAATTTTTTTATATCACTTATATTTCTAATGAAATACTAATCACTTTTTAAAGGTTATCCTTATTTTTTTAATATAATAAGTATTGTTTTAATATATTAATTAAAAACAACAAGTAAAATACAAATTGAAGTTAAACACCTTTATTCACTATATCTACATGCGTAAAAAAAAAATATATGCGTAAAAAAATTTTAAAAATCACGTAAATTTGAACGAAAACAACAAATTTTATTTTATTTTTTGTCTGAATCACTTACTCAAAGTAAATTATTTCACATCTAAATGGCACATTTCACTCATGATTCTAATAAATCAATGATAAAATAACTTGATTACTGTACTAAATATGGTCCCTAATAATATTTACTGTCATTTTCTTGTTATTTTGCCCATCAAGTTTATTACTACTCCTAAAATTGACATCAGGCATTTCTAAATTACGCCTACGCTATCCACGGGCGAAATGCATGTTTGAACGGTCGAGGGTGCTAGCGTGATTTTCCTCCTCGGTGCCTTTGTTTATAAATAATGAAAAGGTATTAATAGTTATCGTCTCAATTTTAAGTATTATCGTCCCAATTTTAATAAAATTATCTTTGTGCTTAAAAGGGGAAGAGAAATGATATTATAGAGAAATATTTTAGTTTAAATTGGAACGGTAAAGAGTAAAAATTAAAGTAGTAAGTAATAAAATTGATGTCGGTAGGACAAAACGTACGTTTAGTTAGCCGACGGTGGATGCATAGTTTCATTTTACCTGCCTTTTTCTTTCGAAAAATATTAAAGGGAAAAACATCCATAAAAAAAAAGATGTGGCAGTTAATAATACCCTAAAATAATAGTATGAGAGAAGAAAATTTTGGGGTATACAAACTAGAAAAAAATGCCTTAACTTTGAGAAATCGGGGTACATATCGAGAAAGGAACAAATTTTTTGACTTGTGAATTGTTGTTACCTTGTACTTTCCATTTGAGTTTTTATTTTTTGGTTGGCTTATTATTCATACCATTTTATTCTTAATTAAGCTGCTCTCAAAAGCCACATACATACTATTAGCTTACCGACAGAATATTCAAAGAGAAGAGAGACATTAAATTAAATAATCCGCACTCCATAAGTCAATAACAAAGGGTATTACTAGTTATCGCTTTAATTTTAAGTATTATCGTGTCAATTTTAATAAAATTGTCTTTTTATTTTAAAGAGAAAAGAGAGGACAAAGAATAGAGGGATTTTTTAGTCAAAATTAAGAGGGGTAAAAATTGAGACGTTAATTAATAAAATTTGAAAAAAAATTTCAACGGTGAAGAACTACAATTACAAAAGGAAGTTTATGTCTCACATGAGGTGTTTTCCTAACATAAAAGTGTAATTTTTTAAAATATATATATAAATAAATAATGTGTGACATTTTTTTTAAATACAAATGTAAGTCATATATCGAAATAAATTTATGAAATAATGCATTTCTGATTAATAGGAGAGGAAGAATTTACATATACACAATGAGAAAAACTATTGAGGGATTAATTTTGGTGGTATACGTGAAAAATCTAACTCCAGAATGTTAGAGCACCATTGCCTTATTTTTAATTTTCAGAACCCCAAAGTTTTATGAACTGAATCTTGATCGCTTTGGCCGGTCATCGAAGGACGAACTTTCTCGTTGCATGCATGGCGGCAACAGAGACCCGACCCAGAAAACCCGTATTTTCCTTTCCACGCACGCCATGTCCCAATTTTTTTTTACCTTGATTACTGCTAGAACCAAAGCCACCAAGAAACATCTCCAACTTTTTACTGCAACTTTGGATTCTACCAATCTTTAATTTAACAAATTTTTTGAGCTTTCCCAAGCGCTGTATCCCCTACATATTTGACCACATTCTCTGTGCTGGAAAAAAAAAAAAAAAAAAATACTACACTTGTTTGAACTTTGAACCTCAGCTTTGACTTAGTTTGGACTTTTGGATTGTCTATAAAGCCAGTGGTTTTACACACATATGCCTTCTCCTCAGTTCTTTTGTTTATGCACAACCAAACAACTTCCAAAAAGCAAGGTTTAAGGCTCATTAATAAGGAACTATAATGTTGACGAGGAGTTTTTATGGCCAGTTTCTGATTCTCATTATGGCAATTTTACTAGCCCTTTTGCCAAACTGTGATGCTACCAATGGTAAATTTAGTTTCCTTTTTGTACTTATGTTTCTTCCATTCTGAATTTCCCTGTCTTTTAAAGAAGTTTCTGAGGTCTAATTTTAACCCATTTTCTATGTCTAGATATCAAGAAGTTTGAACTTCAAGCTGGAGATGGAGTTATGGTGGCTGCTGAAACAGATGTGAATAAGGCAGAGGTAAGTTCTTAAGTTCTATCTCATAAAAAGAGTGTTATGTAAGAGTACAAAGATTACGAATTCTAAGGGCGGCACTCCACGCTGGTGAAGGAGGGCGCGTGCCCCTCGAAACTGTCGAAATTTTTTGACCGAGCTCCGGCCGATGTCCGCCCTCCATGTCCTCTCAAATCCCTCCAAAATTTAAAGCCTGCGTCTCCCTGATGGATTCATGGAGTAATCACTGTTGTTTTGACATTTTGTAGGAAATGTTGATTTTCCCTCCATCTGCTGAAATTACAAAAGGGAAACTTGGAGGAAGGAAAATGATGAGTGAAGGAAGAAGGGAAGAAAGGCAGGAAATATTGAAGGGAGATGGAAGCAAGAAGGCAGAGATTTCAGGTGCAAGTTCTGTTGGAAAGTTGAATATGCAAAGTAGTAATAGTAAATTGAATGATGGAGGTGGGAAGGTTAATATGGGTGGTTTTATGGCTCTCAATGCTGATTATCATATGGCAAGAGCTCATCCACCTAGACATAACTGAGAAAAGATAGATCAGAGTACACTGAAGTTAGGGGAATTTTTTCCCAGTTTTTCCCCCCTTCATAATGTCTCTCAATTTTTTGGATGCGAATTAGCTAGCTACAACCCAGTGGAGAAATAGAAACCGAATTACTATACTTGTATGTATTTTTTGCATTAATAGAAATACAATTACTTCTTCCTCACATTTTCTTGATATTCTTTCTGCAAGAAATTTTGTTTTAAAATCATTCATGGCCTAAATGGACGCTCTTGGTATGAATCCCAACTTTTAAAAGGCAAGATTTGAGACAGAAAAATGCATATTTGATTATATAGAGACCAACAAATCAATGTTTAACAGAAACCAAAAAAGTGTTGCTATTCTTATTCATCATCATCATCATCATCATCATCATCATCATCTCAAGTAGTTCCGTGTTTATCTGCAGGAAGAAAGGACATGGCCAAGAACGACAGGAAGTCACTTGCTACTGCTCCAGTAATGAACACGGCTGATCAGGTTTCAGTTTGATTCTCCCTCAAATCCCTACTTTAAATTGTGGGACGAATGTAGTATTTTCTTACCATTTTGCCCGTTACAGAATGAAGTGGAGAAACCATCAATTGTGCCCAGTTCGGACAGACTCTGCTCCGGCGGAGAATGTGGTTCCAAGAATTCAGAAAATGGTTCCTCTCAGAAACTCGACACCACAAAACTCCCTAGCCAGTTAGTAAATATGATGAACCAAGACTATGATGCTGATGGCCGGCCTGGCTATAGAACCCCAATCAACAATCACGAGCCTTTGCATTGAGGTGCCTGGTAGACAGCCATTGCCGTAGAGCTTGGCTCTGTGTGACTGTGTCTATAAGTTTTGGCCTCAAAAACAGAGGAAAAACTGGCCTGCAAATTATATAAAGACCTTCGATCCAGTTTTGTTTTTGCTAAGGTAGGCAAGAAATACGCATGTAATATATAGACTAGAAAATTGTTTCGTTCGTTTGTACTATGTTGAGCAAGAACGAATGTAATATCAGAACTTCTAGTTATCATCAGCCATTAACAGTACTACAGGAGTATGTTCGAAGAACCAATTTTGTTTGACAAATGTGGGATTGTGGTTCTTTGTTTTGCCAAAAATGGGGGGTAAAAACGAAGCCTAAATCCACCCATTAATACCCCAAATCTTCAAACTTTTCCCTATTCTTGTTTTTTTTCTTTGCATATCTTATTGCTCCTCTCTTTGGGACTGTATTCGATGATTCTTGTTTTTTTTTTTTTTTTTGAATAGTTACGATGATTCTTGTTCTGAATCATTTACTAATACATAATGAGATGAAACCTAAAAGGAAACAAGATATCCCTTTCCCCCTCTTTGACATCAAAATTAGAAGAAATAAAATTTTACCAGTATTTGAAACCAAAAAAAAAAAAAAAAAATCCAACTCTATCCCACCAACCCTCAACACCCCTCCGCATTTTAAAAAAAATAAAAATTCTATCCCAACTACCGTACGTAGCGGGGCATTACCCGATGGTGTCCATGATTTCAGGTTTGATCTCTTATCTTAATTTCATAACTTAGTAATTATTTTTAAAAAATTTAATTATCTTCAATTTATTTGATAAATTAACAAAATATTTATTAAAGGAATTTGATCGGTACACTAAAGTAATTTAATCGCTTGAAGTAATTTTATTGTATTTGTCTTTACTTTACTAACTAATGGAGTTATTTTGCATTTACCTCATCACCTTTATCTTGTATCAAATCACGTTTAATTAAATTGAAGGTTTAATTTCTGATTGTTCTTTTTTCGGAAAAAAAATTTATATTAATTTCTATTGTAAACATTCAATTAGGAAGATATGATAAAATCTAACCTATAAGACCAAATTTGAGAGTTAGTGCAATGGATTTAATTTTTGATTATTAGTATTAAAAAGTATGACAAGATAAGTATGACAAGATACATCACTAAGTTAAGATGTGGGGGTGATGATCAATCTTATATTATAACTAAGGACGTTTCTTACACTCTATTCCTTTCGAGATATAAATTATTTTTTAAGATTTTTTTAATCTCACAATTTTTAGAAGAAAGTAGAAAGGAAAATGTTTGAATGAGAAAATATTTGGGAAAGAAATGCAACCCATAAGAGAAACATAGTATTCACATTGAAAAGTGTAAGGACGTCAGACTACTTTATATGTAAATTCACTCTAAACAAATTTGAAATTTCTAAACTACATTATACCCTACAGGAGGAGCACACAAGGTTTTCCATTCCCTCAAGTCCATTCACATCCAACAAACTCAGGTGAAACAACAGTTCCTAAGCCTTTCTTTTTTTAGTACAAATATAAGTCATTTTTAAAGTTCCTACGTTTCATAAATTTTTTTCATGTACATTCAAAAACATAATTTCATATTACACGTAAACATGGACGAATGGCAATGCAGTAGAACGCTTGGCCCATCTACCGCCCAAAAAAAACTCTTCGGGGGGTAATCACCGACTCCGGTGGCAGATGGGCCTCGGCAGCGCCCTTGCCGGAGTGTTAGGCATGGTAATAATACGGTATTGTTTTAATAAGTTCAGTAACAATTAGTGAAAATGGTTTAGGAAACTTGTGGGAAGAGAAACTTTTCCTCACGACTTACTTGCTGAACGGTTGTTAGATAAAGGGGGGTAGGACTCCAGTGGGGGTTATCTGATATTTTGAATATTTCTCTCTAATTCTTCCTCCCTTTTCTTCTCTGAATTTCTGTATCTTTTCTCCTCTGTATTCCCTTCCCCAATTCTTCTTCCCTATTCTGTTTTGAATTAATATAATTTGGCCGAGGTATGACAATTGGTATCAGAGCGGGCGAACTTTGGCACGATTCCGCGGCGAAGATGGATGAAAATCATTCAGAATCAGAGGATGAATACTTCCAACGAATGGAGCATGAGATGCTTGAGATGATGGAGAGGTTGAAATCGTATTCCGACGAGTTGAATGCTGAGTGGAACAGGAAATGGAAGCTGCAAATGGATGAGATGACCGCTCGGTGGGATCAGAAATGGTAACTATGCGAGAATCAGCTACTTCAGGAAAGAGGCGAAGTTGAAATCACAGATGAAGACTATGGGATCGTGGTTGGATCAGAATTGGAGCAGTGTGGTGAATCGGCTACTTCAGAAGAGAAAGAAGTGGATAGAACTCTGTTGTTTCCTACTTCAGGTAATTTTCAAATTTCCATTGATGATGATGTGAGTAATTGCTGGAATCCTAGAATGGGATTGACTGTCTTTAATGGTGATGATCCTAAGGATTGGTTGAGAAAGTGGGAGGAATACTTTCTGTTTTATAATATTGCTGAAAAATTGAAGGTAGGTTGAATTGAGTTATATTTAGAGGATAGTGCAGATGTCTGGTATCAGAATTTTAAGCGGGGAAAAAATCAATTGACTTGGACTGAATTTTCTGAAGCTGTGATAAATCGATTTGGTTAAGAGAGGGAAAGACAATTGTGGGGAGGATGATAAACTGCAGCAGTTGTTTAGTGTGGATGAGTACCAAGAGGGGTTGGAATTGTTGAAATCCAGAGCTCTGGGCATTAATCCAAGTTTATCTTAACAATATTTCATATCTAGTTTCCTAAGTGGTTTGGAAAAGAAAATTCAACATACTGGTTCAGGAACATTGTTGTCGGACTGGTATATCTTGGAGGAAACTAAGGGTTCTAGATACTATTCTCATTGGGGAAGGTTGAAAGAAAGGGATACACATAGGATTGATTCCACTTTGAGTGTTGGTGACAACAGTATGCTTGTGCTGAATTTTTTATTTTCCAGTGATTGTTCTCACATTAAGAGCCTTCCAGAATTGAGGAAAAATGGAGTGGGGAATGTAATTGTGAAGAATTTGTCTGATTCTAGCAATAGTAAGAAGCTGGAAGATTTGTTTAAGGTAATTGGAATCGTGTTGTCCTGTAAAGCTGTCTTATTTGCTGCGGGTCAGGAAACTGATGGCAAGAAAAATTGGATAGTCTTTGATCAGAATGGTGTTCAGATAGCTCAGAATAAATTGGATCCGATGTTGCTTGAGTTTGCATGGACTGAACTTCTTGAAAAGGATAAATCTGTAACTGTTGGGCAACTGACTGAGATGATCTTTGGGAGTGCAGAGGCCCTTGAAAGCTACTGTGCTCATTTATTGCTATCAAAAGATGATATATACTTTACAGTTATGGAATCGAAAGATTCATTTTCTCTCTATGAACCTCGGCATTCTCCTCAGGTCGAACAACTTATTCAGAAAAAGGTGACCAACGAGTTGGCTGAGAAGGAATTTCATGAGTTGATTAAGTTGCTAAAGTCTGCTAAAGAAATGCCACCAGATGCTAAGTCGTCAAAATTGTCATGGAAAACTGAAGATAATGTTTGGCAACGGATTGAATCTCTTGAACCTTATTGCATTGCCAATGTCAGAAATGAAGAGCAAAAGAAAACTGCTGGGATGATACTCAAAGAGATGGGACTAGCAAAAACATCAGCAGCTGTTTTTAATCTACTTATAGATATTGGTTATTTTCCAGGACATGTCAACCTTGATTTGTTAAAGTACAATATTCGTACTGACCACTCAGAGGAGGTTTTATCTACTGCTGAAAAATTATTATCGGAATCATCTGACATTGATGAGAAAGATAGTGAATTAGCAGATGTAGCTGTCGTAAGTGCAGGAAACAACTATGAAGTGGGAAATATGATAGCGAAGGCAATGGGCAAAATGGGTAGGAAAGGTGTTGTAACACTTGAAGAGGGAAGAGGTTCAGACAATAACTTGTATGTTGTTGAGGGCATGCAATTTGACCGTGGTTACATTTTTCCTTATTTTGTAACTGACAGTGAGAAGATGATTGTTGAATATGAAAGTTGCAAGCTTGTTTTAGTTGAGAAAAAGATAACAAACGCCAGGGAATTGATTAACATTTTGGAAGATGGAATTAGGGAGGGATATCCAATAATGATAATGGCTGAAGATATTGAGCAGGAAGCTCTTGCTACATTGATTGTGAACAAACTCAGAGTATCTTTGAAGATCGCTTCAAAGAAAGCTCCTGGATTTGGAGACCGCAAGGGCCAATATCTTGATGGCATTGCTGTTTTGACTGGGGGTACTGTGGAAGTTGGTTTGTCACCAAACACAGTAGGAAACGAAGTACTTAGGCATGCAGCAAAGGTGGTGCTCACAAAGAAAACCGCCACTATTGTGGGTGATGGTAGCACTCAGGAAGCTGTAACCAAGCTAATTGCACAGATCAAAAACCTTGTTGAGGAGGCTGAGGAAGATTATGAAAAGGGAAAGCTCAATGAAAGAATTGCAAAGCTATCAGGTGATGTTGCTGTCATTCAGGTATCCTTGTTGAAGAAACATTTTGGAGAAACTCAAATTATTGCATCTCCTATACCTGACCTCAATTTTGAGGATGGGATAGAGCTGATTCCAAAGAAGGTTATCCAAAGAAGGTTCATGGTTAGAGAAGGCAAGAAAGTTGCTCAATGGTTGGTCAAATGGAGCAACTTACCATTAGAAGGGATCTCTTGGGAAGATCATACTTTCATATACAGCAACTTCTACAATTCAAGTCTTGAGGGCAAGACTATTTTCGAGCGGAGGGGAGTGTTAGGCATGGTAATAATACGGTATCGTTTTAATAAGTTCAACAATACAATTAGTGAAAATGGTTTAGGAAACTTGTGGGAAGAGAAACTTTACCTCACGACTTATTTGCTGAACGGTTGTTAGATAAAGGGGGGTAGGACTCCAGTGGGGGTTATCTGATATTTTGAATATTTCTCTCTAATTCTTCCTCCCTTTTCTTCTCTGAATTTCGGTCTCTTTTCTCCTCTGTATTCCCTTCCCCAATTCTTCTTCCCTATTCTGTTTTGAATTAATATAATTTGGCCGAGGTATGACATGGAGCCAAAAAGATGACGCCCATTCAACTTTATGTTCATTTTTGGATCTCCTCTTGATTGTCCACTCCAGTAAAGCAGCTCGTCCAAGCCATGTCCATCTCCGGCGAAAACAGAAACACCGGCGCACATGTCCTCCTCTTCCCGACGCAAGGTTCCGGTCACGTAATTCCAATTCTAGATTTCGCCGATCAATTACTCATCCGCGGCCTCAATGTCACAGTGTTAGTCACACCCTCCTTACTTCCTTTACTCCAAGATAAAATTCAATCCCAGCCAACCACCCTCCTCTCCAACTCTCTGCGGCCTCTGCTTCTCTCTGTCCCGGAACCCCTCGGTCCATCAATGGAAGCACGAATTCAAGCCACCGGTGAGCTCTATGGTCCAATTCTGGAATGGTTCCACTCCCACCCTTCACCCCCGGTCGCAATTTTCTCTGATTTCTTTCTGGGTTGGACACAAAAGTTAGCATCTGAACTTGGGATTCCGCGTCTCGTGTTTTGGGCTTCTGGTGTTCTTCCCAGTTTAGTACTCCATGAAATGTGGCGGAACATTTCTGATTATGTTAATGTCAGTGATAGACATACTCTGTACTCTTTCCCGAACATCCCAAATTCGCCCAAATACGCCCACTGGCAAATTGCGGGAGGCTTCGCTCAGTTCAGAGAAGGTGATCCTGCTTGGGAATTTCTTAGAGAAAGTCTTTTAATGAATAATCAGAGCTGGGGTGCTGTGTTCAACTCATTCCCGGATCTTGAAGGAATATACGTCGAGGCTGTGAAGAAAGAAATGGGTCATGATCGGGTATGGGCCGTGGGGCCGCTGCTGCCTTCCCAAGATGACCATTCCGGTGCCTCCAAACGTGGCGGGTCCAATGGGGTGTCACCTCACTCCGTGCTAAGTTGGCTCGACGCTAAACCGGCCGACTCCGTTCTCTACGTTTGCTTCGGCACTCGGTCGGTCTTGACAAACGAGCAAATCGGGTCCCTCGCGGCTGCGCTAGATTATAGCCGCGTGCATTTCGTTTGGTGCGTCAGGGAAGCAGAATGCGGTCTTATCCCAGAAGGATATGAAGAAGGTGTGGCTGGGAGAGGTTTTCTGATAAAGGGTTGGGCGCCACAAGTTTCGATCTTGCGACATCCGGCGGTGGGAGCATTCCTTAGTCACTGCGGTTGGAATTCTTTGCTGGAAGGCATAGCTAATGGGGTGATGATCTTGACATGGCCCATTGACGCCGACCAATTCTTAGACGCCAGTCTTTTGGTGGACGAACTTAGGGTTGGTGTTAGTGCTTTCTCCGGTGGCACTGAGACAATCCCCAATGTGTCCAAATTAGCTGAGATTTTCGCAGAGTCGGTAAAAAGTGAGCATCCCAATAAGAGTAGAGTGGGAGAGTTGCGTGATGCCGCCAAAAAAGCGGTGGAAGATCATGGTAGCTCCGGCAAAGATTTGGATTTATTAGTCCACCAGCTCAACTCCCACCGGAGATTCCAATAGGTGTTTAAAATATTTTCTTTTTTTTTTTTTTTGGTTGGCTGGCGTTTAAATGATTAATAATTGCTAAAATATTGGATTTTGAATGTAAAAATGTCTTTCTGGATTCGACCAGATAATTTAAAATTATGTACCGATGTATTCAAAGCCAAAATTTTGGCTGGTTATAATTGTAAGGTTTTATTTGCTCATAATAGCTAAGTATGCTTTCTAGATGTGGATGACGTTTTATAAAATAAAAAAATATATTAGAGAGAGATTTTTTTTTTAAACAATATAAAAAGAATTTTGAAAATTTTTGAATTAACGTATCCCTCCATTTCAAAATATAAGTCGTTTTTACTCATTAAAAAATCGATCAAAATATAAGTTACTTGTCTACTTCTAATAAACAATTCATTATTTTTACTGTATTACTCTTATTTAATTTACAAGGTTTAACCATTAAAAGTTATAAGAATTTTTAAAAGTGAAGCCCTATTTCGCGCCCCCTATTTTGTTATTTCGCGCCCCTTTTATACCTAAATTATCCCTAACAAATTAATAAATATCAACCATAATATTTAAATATAAAAATATATTAAATTACCTAAATATCCTTAATTAATTTACTAAAAATACTAAAAAAATTTATTTATAATTTCGCTCATCTATGCGACTTTAATCATAATCTTTATAAATTTTTGATAGATTAAAAAGAAACTTATAAAATTTTTCGTAAATTAATTAAAGACAATTAGATAATAATAGGAGGGGCGGAAGATAAACATTAAGAGGGCGAGAAATAAGAATTAAGGGGACAATACTTAACAAATTAAAGGGTTTTTTTAGAAAAAAGGGGCGTCCAATAACAAAAAGGGGACGCGATATAACACTATATTTTTCAAAAATTAATTACAAATTTAATATTTGTGTTTTGGTCGAAACGACCTACATTTGAGATGGAGGGAGTAATGTGTTTGATAATTGGTTGAATATATTATGTTTTGTTGCAAAACAAATCTAAACAAACCTTACCTAAGTTTTTTGGTATACAACTTTGTCACATGTTTCATGCTAATAACAATCTCTTGTATTTCAAAATAACTACAAAGTGTTCCATCTTTTAGAAGATTGATTGTATTTGTGATCTTATTTTTAACATTTATTTTTCTTCTGTTTCATAGTAATAATTATGTTTATAAATTAGTGTTTGTCTTATAAAAAACGTGCAATTTTTATATTTTTACTATTAATACATATAATTTTAATTTTATATCTAAATTAATTTAGTTATTTATTTTTTTAAAAAAAATAATTTAGTTCTTGCCATTTAGCAAACGCTGAAAGGAGGCAATGTTGAAAGGAGGCGGATTTTTTCTGACTTTCATGTTGTTCTCCGGCAGCCTCCAACCCCCCCCCCCCCCCCCCCCGAAAAAAAAATCTTAAAGTGGTACTATCATGGAAGGAATTGGTCTCGGTACACTCGGTATGCCCATGGATCTTTCGATGGTACTAAAACGGCGGGGTGGGGATTTATTCTTCGCTTTGGCAGCGGCGGCCTAATCCACGCAGAATCCTGGACTCTAGAGCATGGCTCCTGTTTTGCTCGCAGAAATTACGGCTATATTACAAGGAATACGATAATGCTAAGGTTGGATAGTTTGTAGATTATGTCAGATAATTTAATGGCGATTCCAATGCTCGCAGGGGATCTAACTATGGATTGGTGCCACATACTCTCTTTACAAGAGATACATAAAGCAGTTTTTTTGATCAAAGCGTCAATTACTTAGGTCTTAAGAGAAGGTAACTCAGTAGCTTGTTATTTGGCGAATATGGGCCTTAACGGAAAAACTAGAGCCTTCGACATAATTGAAGAAGTACCCATGCGCTTAAGGGGCATCATAGAATTACTAGTTAGACTATTTGCATGAGAGTATTGGTGATTATATAGCCGAGGTTAGATGAAGGGAGCAACTAGTATAGAAAGAGTTTAGGTAAGTCACAATACTTCTTATTGTACCATTTTTATGTATGTTTGATTATTAATAACAGGGTATACAATTCATCCTGTCCGTTCGAATGATTATGAGCCTCTCGTCTTTCCAGTGAATGGAGCTTTCAGAGATCTCTTTCTTGATACGGGATATGAGGTGCGAAATTTGTCATGTCTTTAGAGAAGCTAATTTTTCTCCGGATCATCTTGCGAATTTGGGATCAGCGGGAGGAAATTTAGAGTTTAACCTGATTACTGACATGCCAGCTCGATTGAAAGGTTTAATTCGACTTGATTTGCAATATGTTCCGGCCTTGAGAGTTTCAAAACAATAAATTTTGTAATAGTTAGCGGCGCTATGTGCGTATTGGTGTTGTAATAATTAGTAGCGCTTTGAGCGTATTGGTAGTTATATTAGAACGAGAAATTGGTGGACTTAGAAGGTAGTGGGGTTTGGGTAAGTTTCGACACTGCTCATTGTACCTTATTTAATGATTTTAATTTTTCCATAAAAGGATAATTAATCTTGCGGGGTCGCCTTGCCCGTTGGGGCATGTGAAACTGTTTGATTAAAAAAAATCCTGGTGATCTACCCTGCACGCTGAGGTTCGAAGACTTTTCAAAAAAAAAAATAATAATAATAGAGGCATTTTGGTGATTTAGGAGGCAATAAATAAAAAACGAATGCGATATTTAATAATTTCCACATGAGAAAGAAATGGAGAAAACGATAAAAATGACAGCGTGGTCATTGTTGAGGGGTGAAGAAAAGTTGGAAATTATATCATACACCATTAAAATATACTCCATAATATTCTCATTTTATACTTGATACATTTTTTAATTATATTTAATATATTTTATATTTTAAAAAATTATATATTCTTATATAATATTTAATGTATTTTTACGTGTTTGAAAAATATTTTATTTATTTTTAATGTATTTTCATGTTATAAATAATATATTTTTTAATTATATTTGACGTAATATATTTGCTATAATTGATACATTCTACTAGTGAAATGTATTCCGTTATCTAGAAGTATGGTAGAATAATTAAGAAAAGTGGCTATGGTGATTTCGTGAAATTTAGTGATTTTTTATATGATTTTCAAAATATGATGATTATTTCTTAAAATTTATAGAATATGATCTATTTTAAAATTTACTCAAAATATAAAATTAAATATTTTATATAAATTATTGTACTTCAAAAAAAAAAAAAAAACTTTATTCAAACAAAATTATATATGGTCTTTTTTTTTTTTAAGAAACCAGAAGGTAATCAATCGTCTTTGGCTGAGCAGTATCCTCAACTAACGTCGAATCATAAGAAGAGTTGTCCAATTATGCACCATCTAAAAGTTTATAGAAAATATAATATTTTATAAGCAACTCTGAAATTTATAATAATTATGAAAATATCAAAGTCATGTGATGTGAGTCTCCAACATAATAATAATACTAATAACAATTAAGGTTGATTCAAGATACACTAAATATTCATTTTATAAAAAGGCAATCATTGATTTAGGGGGTGTTTGTTTTAACTTTCCTATGAATTTAGAATGAGTTTGAAACTCATTTAACATGTTCGTTTGAAAGAAGGGAATAAGTTTCAAATATATTTTTATAGATTTCATGAAACTGAATCTTTCTCCTAAGTTTGATTTTCTACGATTAAATGTACAATTATTTTGATTTGCGCACTCAATAAAAATATAATTATTATGTTTATAATATTATATTTATAAAAAATAATATTTATATTTATATTTATATATTATAATTATATATTATTCAATTTCGAATTTGATTCGCTCAGTAAATAAGATATTAAAAATAATAATAATTTCAAATAACTAAATATATATTCATTCTCGTTTATGTTATATCATTCCAATTTCGATTTCGGACTAAACGTACCCTTAAAGCTCACTAAGATGCTGAACTAGTTCATCCAAATCCTTATTTGAGCTTCCCCCATTTTGTACCGCTCTTGAGGCAACATGCTGCATGTCTATGGCCCGACACCTCTTCGGGTGCCCACTGTTCATTGTTTCCGCCAAAATCTCACCCAATTCGGCAGAATCCGGAACCAATTTCGACCCACCCGAACAAGCCTCAGTGGCTAAATCCACTTCATCTACCAATAATTTTGCATTCGCAAATTGGTCAGCAACCATTGGCCAAGTTAGCAAGACCACACCAGCAGCTACACCTTCCAACACCGAATTCCACCCGCAATGCGTCAAGAAAGCACCCACTGCCCTGTGCTTTAGTATTTCCACTTGTGGACCCCATCCTCTAATTATCAAGCCCTTCCCAGCCACGCGATCTTCGTACTCCTTTGATACTTTACCGCCATCATCATCGCTCGATCTTGACGCGCACCATATGAAGTGGACTCCGCTGCACTCGAGTGCAGCCGCCAGAGTATTGGTTTGCTGACTTGTCAATACCACCTGACTCCCGAAGCACACGTAGACGACTGAGGCAGCTGCCTTGTCATCCAGCCAAGTCATCAAGTCGTCTATTGGGACCGCACTGGACCCACCACGGTCAATGTTGCAGATAGAAGAATATAAGAACAATGGCCCCACCGCCCAAACTTTGCCATGGCCCACCGCCTTCTTCACATGTTCAATACAACCTTGTTCCAAATCCTTAAAAGAATTAATCACCAAACCCCAGCTCTTGTAATTGGATATGAAACTATCCTTGAAAAATTCCCAGCTGGGATCTCCATTTTTGGACTGGGTGATGAGTTGGGACACTTGCCAAAATGGAAAAACCGGCGAATTAGGAAGATTAGGAATTGGGATCAATGAATCATGGTTAAAATCACTAACGTTGTCCGACAGATTGTGCCACACGTGGTGCAAGATCAGAGAACTGCGAGCCCCGGATGCCCAGAAAGCGAGGCGGGGCACCCGGAGCTCGACCGCTAGGTGGTACGTCCAACCGAGGAAGAAATCAGAAATAATGGCGACCGGTGGCGAAGGCTGTGACCGGAACCATTGGAGAATAGGGTGGTAGAGTTGGTTGCGAATTTCTTGAAGTCGAGCGGCTAAACTTAACCCTTGAGAAAAAAGGGATTCTGGAAAAGGGAGGATTAAGGTATGGATTGAACCGGGAGGGTGTTTTGATAGGAGCGAATCGAGAAGGGGACGGTTTGGGGGTGTGATCAAAATGGTGACGGTGAGGCCTCTGGTGAGTAACAAATTGGCTAAATCAAGAAGAGGGATAACATGGCCGGATGTCGGAAATGGAAATAAGAAAACATGGGGAGAAACTACCATGGTTTCTTGTAGGCTTGAATTACACTACTAGTAGCACTTAGCCAGTTAGCTAAATGGGAGAAGAGATGCAACTTATTATAATGCTCCAAAACTTTAAAGTTAATGGTATTTGGTGTTGAATTTCTGGGAGGGAATCAATAATTTAGTTTCTTGCTTTATTGAATTGATTTTGTACGAGCAACTTACTCCAGTCTGCATTTCAACAGTGCAGTTTCTTATGGCTCCACCACAGATGCCTGAAAAAGATCCTGCCCAGTTTGGAGGATGATATGAAGGCTCATAAATGACCTAAATTAGTTTGAATCCCATAAGCAATAAGAAACAAAAATTTTGCTTCCAGTACATATTACAAGTACATTTCAATTAGGGCGGTCCAAAAATAGCGGGCCGGTTCGGTTCGAATCGAACCCGAACCGAACAGAAAATTGAGATTCGATTCGGTTTGGTTCGATTTTTTCGTATTTCAGTTCGGTTTGGTTTTTAAACGAACTGATCGGCGGGTATTTTAGACCCTTGAACCGATTTTAAAAAGAATTATCAAAGACAGTCCACCACGTCTCATAACACTAGCACCACGTCCAGAAACGTCTACATCCATTCATATGAATTTAAACTGATTTTTTTTCACAAAAATAGCCCACCACGTCATTGAATGACTAGCACCACGTCCAGAAACGTCTACATCCAAGCATGTGAATTTAAGCTGATTTTTTTCACAAAGACAGTCTGTCACGTCTCATAACACTAGCACCACGTCAAAAATAACTAGCACCACATCCAAAAACGTCTATATCCATTCATGTGAATTTAAACTGATTTTTTTCACAAAGACAGCTCACCACGTCTCATAGCACTAGAACCACGTCTTAAAAAACTAGCACCACTTCCATAAACGTCTACATCCATTTATGTGAATTTAAACTGATATTTTCACAAAGATAGCTCACCACGTCTCATAACACTAGAACCACGTCAAAAACAACTAGCACCATGTCCAGAAACGTCTACATCCATTCATGTGAATTTAAACTATTTTTTTCACAAAAACAACCCACCACGTCACAAAACAACTAGCACCACGTCCAGAAACGTCTACATCTATGCTTGTGAATTTAAGCTGATTTTTTTTTCCACAAAGACAGTCCACCACTTCTCAGAACAACTAGCACCACGTCAAAAACAACTTGCACCACGTACAGAAACGTCTACATCCATGCGTGTGAATTTAACCTGATTTTTTTTACAAAGACAGTTTACAACGTCTCAGAACAACTAGCACCACGTTCAGAAAATAAATAGTCTTCATAATAATGGTATTTTATATCTATTGGACTTTATTTTACATAATGATGGTATTTTATATAGGATACCATATTAGAAAATAAATTTGACAACAATTATAATGAAATGATAATTGTTACCGGTTTGATTATCGGTTAAACTGGTTCGATCAACCGATTTGGTCCAAATCTTACAATACTGGTTAAAATGAGTCGATTTGAATTAAAATAGTATAAATGTGAAAATAATAATAATTTTACATAAAAATAAATGAAATATTAAATTTAAATTCAAAAAAAAAAAAGCATATCCGGGTTAAATCAGTTTAAACTGGGTCGATTCAAATATCTTTGAATTAAAACGATTAATTTTATGTTAAAATAGTATAAATAATATTAATTTTACATTTCATCAAAAAAAAAAAAAAAAAAAGACGATCCGGTTTAACCGGGTTCAAACTCGCTTGATCACCGGACCAAATTGCCGACCCGCCACAACCCGTGCTTGAACCAACCTCTTGTCACGGCCTGAACTGAACCCGCCCCGACCCGTGGGGCGGGCCAATCGAACCGAACCTTCGGGTGCCGCGCCTGACACCCCTAATTTGAACGTCACGCGTTGCGTTTGGATACTTAAAGCTTCTGTGTTTGTTCATTATTAGTCGAGAAATTACGCATGTTCTTTTGCAGAATGGGGAAAGGCACCATCCAAAAGTGAGTGGGTAATGAAACTGTGGACAAAAGGGATGTTTCTCCACCAAGTACGAAATTTGGTCTCCCACCTCTTCCTCTCCGACTCAGCTTTTCCTATTCCTCTGTTTTGATTCTTTGGACAATCCCAAACAGAATTATGTGAGAAGAATCAGTAAATATTAATATTATGAACATTGGTGGCTTTGAATTAGTATTAGAGTAATGAGTCCTACCCTGGAAATTGGAATAGATATTCTGGTCCGAAGTGTGAAGTGTTAATTACTGGACTATCTCATCCATCTTATCATTATTTATCGTATCTTTAATTATTCTTATTATTATATTCACTCATTTCTAAATCCAGAAAGCTAAAATGGTAGAAAATTAACAGAAAGAAATTTACAGAGATGGGTCCTCCTGCGACGACTCCAAGTCGTCAACAACCAACTCCAACAGAAGAAATGAGGGATGAAGTTGGTAACGTGGGATGTACTTTTTGCATGTTTCTCCCACCCAACGTTGTTGAATTTTACAGCTCACTAAATATATTTTGCATTCACCAACGCATTCTCTAGCATGCGAGATCTGTAAATCTAGCTATTATCTACCTTTATTATAGGAAAAAAATATTTTAAAAAGTTTTTAAATTACAAAATCAATGATATTATAGTCTTTTTTAATAAATATTTCCATTTTTTTTCATTTTTACTTTTGTTATAGTAAAAATTAAATAGATAGAGATTAAGGTAAATTAAGTAACTTTAAAGATTTAACTAAAATTTCATTTTTTTAAAATAAAAGATATATATTAATTTACTAAAAATGTCAATTCACAAAAGGAAGATACGGTCAAATAAACACAAATTATGGATAAACCTATAGATCTACCATATCAAGCGGTGAATATATCACATGCTGAAATTTTAATCCGAATAAGGATATATCACTAATTTTCTGATGAAAACTCCAAAATATAGATTTAATAATTAGATATATGATGACTGAATCTTCCTGGACCAACCCAGCGAATATCGTCAACGACGCCGCTACCAATCCAACAAATTTTACCAACAAAACTGCCGTCATAACAACAAACACCATCAATGAAGCCACGACCAATACACTATTAGTGGATCTGAATCTACTTAATGACAAAAAATAGAAATAATCCTCTTTATTGAATGACAGAACTAAAACCAATAAAACGAAAATGGACAACAAAAATATTATTTTTTCAGAGTTGAATTTGGAAGAGAAAAAATGAGAATGGTGGCTGCTAGAAATTCATGTACCATTTCAATAATAATATCCTTAACTAAAATTTCCTTAATGTACATAAAACGTTTAAATAATTTTTTATATGGAACGGGGAGAATATATTATTGAAAATATAAAACGTTTTATAGGGAAAAAAAAAAATCTTTTCTGAGAACATCTTATATAAAAAATTTTAAAAATAAGGTGTTTACAGTTGTACACACATTAAAAATTTATTATTACACGATATTATCTTACTTTGTTAAATGATTCCTTAAAATGCCAATTATATCTATTGAATTATAACTTGAAATGATAGCTTAGTACTACTTTTGACAATCAAACAAACCTACCTAATTCCTAATTTTGTGATAGTTACCCTCTGTTTCTCTTTTTCTCACTTCTAAACTCAAATACCCAACCCAACTTCAGTAATTTCTATTCACAATTCGTGTCGTGTTCGTGTTATCGTATTTGAGTTGGCGTGTTGGCGTGTCGAGAAATCCTCAACCCAAATTCAATCCATTTAATTAATCGTGTCGAAAACTCCAACCCTAACCCGACCTGTTTATAATCGTGTCGACCCAAACCTAACCCGCGTAACCCATTTAATTGTTGATAGGCGATTTTTCGGTCCAAATTTTTACCACATAAAAAGGTGACTGAATTTGTCAATTAGACTAAAACATAAATATTTATTTATAATAACACCATCTAAAATTTGAATCTATCAAATTTAAATCCATCAATTTAAATTTAACCATAACATTTTTATACATGACACCAACATAAATTTCATTAATTGAAATTCTTTCTAATACAACCAAAATCCAATTCAATCCAACGAAAATAAATAAAATATAAAGGTAATTACAATTAAAAAATTTAAATAACAAAATACCACCATAGGAAGTCGTGTTGAATTTTTGATTTGGGAATTTAGAAGTTTCCTCAATTATTAATTTTATAAAATTTAATTTTTTAAAAAATAATTTCTTAACGGGTTCACGTGTCAACCCGTCAACCAGTCGTGTCGACCCAAATCCGACCCACTATTTTAACGTGTAGACACATACCCGACCCATTTATTATACGTGTAGAAAATTTCAACCCTAACATGCTTTCTTTCGTGTCGTGTTCGTGTAGGGTTATCGTGTCGTGTCAGCCATTGTCAGTCCTAATTTCTAGGTAGTAGTTTAAGAATACCCTGGAGTTGGAACACCAAGTTTTGAGATGCCAAACGCCATGGATCAAGAACATAACAATCAAAAGGGAAATTTCAGTTTCTGCTAATTAACTCATCATCAATCATCATAAGTTATGGAGATCAAGAACTCTGGCCATTAATGGATGACATTTCAGAATAATGCAATACCAAATCATCCAAATTCTTGAACGAACTCCCAGCTTCCTTGACTGCATCCAAAGCTGCCTTCTGAAACTCCAAAGCTCTTCTCCTCTCATCCTCAAACTCACCTATAGCTCTACCTAAAACACCCGCCATATCCTCCGAATCCGGCACCGTTTCATCCCCCTCGCACACTCTGCACCCGACCTTCATCTCGTCCACAATCAAGGTCGCATTGGCAAATTGGTCGGCACCCATCGGCCATGCCAGCATCGGCACGCCCGCCGTGATTCCTTCAACCACTGAATTCCACCCACAGTGAGTCAAGAATGCACCCACACTGGGATGCCTCAAAATCAACACTTGTGGTGACCAACCCTTGATCAAAAGTCCTCTTCCGGCCACTCTTTCTTCAAAACCAGAGGGAATCACGCCATACTTTTCACTTTCTTGGTGTCCCTTTGTAGCACCCTTCACCGAAAGAATGAATTTCACTCCACTTTTCTCCAACCCCAAAGTTAAGGCCTCCATTTGTTCATTAGTCAAAACAGCTTGACTCCCAAAACATACATAAACCACAGAATTATGATCCTTACAATTATCTAGCCATTCCAAAACTTCACTAGCCAGGATTGAATTAGCCCCGCCTCTCTCAGCTGAGCCAGATAGATCATTCCCAGGAGGCAAAACGGGACCAATGGCCCAAACCCGATTATGACCCAACGTGTTCTTCAAATGATCCAAATAAATGGTTTCCAATTCAGTCACTGTATTAATCACCACCCCAAAACTAGCCATATCACCAACAAAATTACGCTTGATTTTTTCAAAAAGAGGGTCACCCTCATTAGCTAAATAGCTCCGGTAAACAGGGGATAGTTGCCACCAAGGATAAACTGGAGAATTTGGGATTTCCGATAAACAAACCATTTCATTATCGTTTTCGGGATTTTCCTTCCTGGGAAAATGGCGCCAAAGGAAATAAATTACAGACAAGGCCAACCCACCAGATGGAGAGAAAACGTACCCCGGAACGCCGAGCTCGGCGGCAAGGCTGTTTGTCCACCCGCAAAACATGTCAAAAATAATAGCGGTTGGTGGTGAAGGGTGTCCCTGAAACCACTCCTTAACGGGGTCGTGCAGTCGGCTTAAGGTAGTCATCATGGTCCGGAACCCACCAACCGGAAGGTCCTTAACGTTTTCCACTCCGGCGGGGATTGCGGGGTGCCCCGGAAAAGGCAAAACGAGGGTTTGAATCGATGGGTTCCGAGAGAGAAGTGAGGCCAAAAGAGGAACGTTTTTTGGGGTGACTAATATGGTTATGTCCAGGCCACGGATTGATAGTTGATGGGTGAAGTCGAGGAGGGGTAGTATGTGGCCCTGGGCAGGGTACGGGATGATCAAGATGTGAGCTTTTTTCTGAGACATCTTAATTTTTTGAACACAAACCTTTTTGTGGGTTGGGTTTCTTACGTTCCTGGGATTGGAGCGATCGATTTATGGAGGTTTGAGAAGAAGAAAGAAGAAAAATCAAAATTGAAGTTGCAGTCACCAGCCCAGTTAAGACAGAAAATGGGGAAAACTTTGGTCGGGAGATGGACAAAGATATCGTTTCCAGCGAACTAGCGGACACTCCGTCACATTCGGAAGGCCTGCTTAGAGCAACTCCAATCGTACGCTAAAGTAGCGTTTTCCCCAATTTTGGCGTACGAAGCATGCTCCAACGCATACTGCAAACGGTACTGTAAAATTGGGGGGAGGAGAGAGGGACGGTAAATGTAGCGTACGAAGAAGATGCCTGTATCCCTGTAGAAGTGGGGTTGTTTTATTTTTTTAATATTTTTTTCACCACTATATTTTCTTTTATCTTTTTTTTTTAACTCTTACTTATTTCCATTTCTTTCATTTTAGTTTTTTCACAACTACATCAGATCATAGAATACTTGACATCAGATCAACTGACTATAGATATCAGATCAAGAATTTAAAAGAAACCATACAGCAGAACTAAAACATACTTAACAAGGGAGATCAGATCAGGATTATATAGACATCAGATCAGCGTATACTTGACATCAGATCAACTGACTATAGATATCAGATCAAGAATTTAAAAGAAACCATACAGCAGAACTAAAACATACTTAACAAGGGAGATCAGATCAGGATTATATAGACATCAGATCAGCGTATACTTGACATCAGATCAACTGACTATAGATATCAGATCAAGAATTTAAAAGAAATCATACAGCAGAACTAAAACATACTCAATAAGGGAGATCAGATCAGGATTGTATAGACATCAGATCAGCGTATACTTGACATCAGATCAACTGACTATAGATATCAGATCAAGAATTCAAAAGAAATCATACAGCAGAACTAAAACATTAAAATTTATTATTGTCATCAAAAATATGGCAGAAATCATACAATAGAACTAAATACATTAAAATTTATTATTGTCATCATATAGCCCGATATAGATATTTTTAAAATTTATTATTGTCATCATACAATATTAATTATTTTAAAATATAATTTAAGATTAAATCACTAAATTTGCCGATATAGATATTTTTCTTCAAAAATATAATGTGAATGAGTAAAAAAATTATAGTGATATAATAATAAAAAATACAAATACTTGTGAATAAAATATTATTATTACTGTAAAATAGAGTTGTTGGGTTGGAGTGAATGTACTGTAAAATACTGTAGATACTGGATTTTAGAGTTGACTGTACTGTAAATTGGAGTATGTGGTTGGAGTTGCTCTTAGAGCAACTCCAATCGTACGCTAAAGTAGCGTTTTCCCCAATTTTGGCGTACGAAGCATGCTCCAACGCATACTGCAAACGGTACTGTAAAATTGGGGGGAGGAGAGAGGGACGGTAAATGTAGCGTACGAAGAAGATGCCTGTATCCCTGTAGAAGTGGGGTTGTTTTATTTTTTTAATATTTTTTTCACCACTATATTTTCTTTTATCTTTTTTTTTTAACTCTTACTTATTTCCATTTCTTTCATTTTAGTTTTTTCACAACTACATCAGATCATAGAATACTTGACATCAGATCAACTGACTATAGATATCAGATCAAGAATTTAAAAGAAACCATACAGCAGAACTAAAACATACTTAACAAGGGAGATCAGATCAGGATTATATAGACATCAGATCAGCGTATACTTGACATCAGATCAACTGACTATAGATATCAGATCAAGAATTTAAAAGAAATCATACAGCAGAACTAAAACATACTCAATAAGGGAGATCAGATCAGGATTGTATAGACATCAGATCAGCGTATACTTGACATCAGATCAACTGACTATAGATATCAGATCAAGAATTCAAAAGAAATCATACAGCAGAACTAAAACATTAAAATTTATTATTGTCATCAAAAATATGGCAGAAATCATACAATAGAACTAAATACATTAAAATTTATTATTGTCATCATATAGCCCGCTTCCACTCCCACCAATGTTATTAAAGTCAACTCCAAATATAACATTTGATGAATATGAAGCTTGACTTGCTCTTGCATTAATAATGTTGGTTTGACAGTCTATAATATAAGCACGGCGAGCAGGATCTGCAATTTGATTTGGGTCTTGAGACATAATTGCAAAATTCAATTTCCGGTTCTCCATCTCCATCTGTTGGTTTGAGACATACTGCTTTCTCAATAGATTGCCATCGTGATTGCAATGACCTCGTACTACGATTCTCCCAATCTTTGGCTTTGATCTCATGGTAAATTCTGTCAACTCGTTTCCAAAAATTATCACCACTTTGATATCTTCCAACAGCAGGATCTTGCGAAATCTGCATATAAGCTGTGCAAAGATTTAAATCTTCCATTGGGTTGTAGTTGCCAGCTCGTGATGCTGTGCTTTTCTTTGAAGAAGACATGATTATTTCGTGGGTGAGTGTTTATGCGTGAAACATTTCATATTTATAAACGTGAATTATTGCATATAGATGTATAAAATGTAATATAGATGTTTTTTTTTCTATTGTATGATTTATGTTATATTCTTGATCTGATGTCTATTGTCTGTTGATCTGATGTCAAGTATACGATGATCTGATGTCTATATAATCCTGATCTGATCTCCCTTGTTAAGTATGTTTTAGTTCTGCTGTATGATTTCTTTTAAATTCTTGATCTGATATCTATAGTCAGTTGATCTGATGTCAAGTATACCCTGATCTGATGTAGTTGTGAAAAAACTAAAATGAAAGAAATGAAAATAAGTAAGTTTTAACAAGGGAGATCAGATCAGCGAATACTAGACATCAGATCAACTGATACTTGACATCAGATCAACTAATACTTGACATCAGATCAACAGACTATAGACATCAGACCAATAATTTAAAAGAAATCATACAATAGAATTCACGGGTAGTACAGTAAAGATTCGAAATTCACGGGTGCAATTCTTTCTTTTACTTTTTTCTATCATATCAACATACTTGATATCAGATCAAGAATCATTCAATAAAGCATACAATATAATTCACGGGTGCTACAATAAAGATTCGAAATTTATATATAAATGTCAAGCAATGCAAACTCGAATCCATACCAAATTTCTCATTTCAATTCTTTCTTTTTTTTTTGCAATCATGAATTATGATATTGGCAACCCTTCTAATATCAATTCTCAAGACAGTTCACCACCTCAATCTTCATCGAGTTCGTCAAGTTCGGAAGAGTTCGAACAAGAAATTCGTAGATTGGAGTTACAACAAATGCTCATACTTCAGACGATGCAAGCAAATAATGCAGAAATTGCGCGTATTCTTGAGCAAGAAAATATCCAAAGGATTAGTGGTGGCTCAGTTCGAGGGCACATAGTGATAAATCGTGATCGTGAAGGTGCGCATCTTAATTTAGTACGTGATTATTTCTCTCAAAATCCATTGTATGGTGACGTTGAGTTTCGCCGAAGATTTCGCATGTCCAGAAGTTTGTTTCTTCGTATTATTACCGCTGTTAAAAATCATGATAATTATTTTGAACAACGAAGAGATGGTCTAGGCAAGCGTGGATTATCAACGCTTCAAAAAGCAACAGCTGTATTCCGAATGTTAGCATTTGGTATCCCAGGAGATCTAACAGATGAATATATTAAAATCGGTGAATCAACAGCAATGGAAAGTTTGAGGAGATTCTGTCGTTCTGTTATTGAGGTCTTTTCAACGCAATATCTCCGATTGCCAAATGAGAATGATATTGCAAGACTTCTTTATGTAAACGAGCAACGTGGTTTTCCAGGAATGTTAGGTAGTCTTGATTGTATGCATTGGAAGTGGAACAAATGTCCGACAGCTTGGGCAGGACAATATACTGGACGTTCGGGATCTCCAACAATAATTCTTGAAGCTATTGCCGATTATGATTTATGGATATGGCACGCTTATTTTGGTATGCCCGGTTCTAATAATGATATCAATGTGTTGGAGTCATCTCCTTTACTTTATAACATGGCTCAAGGGATTGCTCCTACTGCTCATTATGTCATTAATGGAAAAGAGTATCATATGGGATACTATTTGGCTGATGGCATTTATCCAAAATGGTCTACAATTGTTCAAACAATTCGTAATCCATATCAAGAAAATCATAAGTACTTTGCAGAAAGACATGAGGCATGTAGAAAAGATGTGGAGCGTGCTTTTGGGGTCCTACAATCTAAATTTGCTATTGTTGCAAATCCGGCACGAATTTGGGATAAGAAGGTGTTGCATGATATCATGATTGCGTGCATTATCATGCACAATATGATAGTGGAAGATGAACGAGATCTGAATGCACCTATAAGAGATGCAAACGAAGCTCCAACGCCTGATGTGCAAATGATACCAAATGGTAATAATCGATTTGATCAATTTCTCACTCGGTACAGACAAGTCAAGGACAAAAATGCACACTTTGAGTTAAGAAATGACTTAATAGATCATTTATGGGCACGTCGTGCTTACTTATCGAACTAAGAAATAAGTTATGTTGTACGTTTTACCTATTTTATTTCGTTATAAAACTAAATCAATACAATTCATATGTTCATTATTATTATTATACTTAATTTTATACAAATTATTTTATTATTAATTAATATTAATTATTTTAAAATATAATTTAAGATTAAATCACTAAATTTGCCGATATAGATATTTTTCTTCAAAAATATAATGTGAATGAGTAAAAAAATTATAGTGATATAATAATAAAAAATACAAATACTTGTGAATAAAATATTATTATTACTGTAAAATAGAGTTGTTGGGTTGGAGTGAATGTACTGTAAAATACTGTAGATACTGGATTTTAGAAGCTGGAACCGAACCGAATCACGCGATTCTCAATGGGGTCAAGCCGACAAACAGAGATTAGGCGAACCCAACTTTGGACCATTGACTAAATAAAGCTTCAGCATTAAAATTTAGAGTATAATAATATTAAATATTGTCTTTTTCTTATTTATAACTCATAAATCATCATTTTATTTTATTATTAAAATATTCTTATTATTTTTTAAAAATAATAAAAATATTTTAATAATAGAGTGAACAATAAATAAGAAAAAGTGAATAAATAATAATTCCAAAAGAAACAAAACATGGGCGAATCTTTTAATATAATTTAGTGTTTAGTTATTATTTAATTTTAAAGATGATATTATTATTATTATTTACATTTTTTGAAAAATATCTCCCTTTTATTATATAAAAAACCTATCATTAAGTAGTAGCAATATATGATTAAAAATTAAAAAGTACACTAAAAATATTTAAAAAATTAAAATTTATTTATTTATTTTAAAAATATCTTTATATATATATATATATAATCACTTTTGTTGACTTATAAATACACATTTGTTGACTTATAAATAATTGAGAGTACATGTGATACATGGGTAAAGTACACAGACTAACAATTTATAATCCCAAATGTTTATTGTGATTACGAATGAATATAGCAAGGATTTGCTGGGTGAATTTATTCGGTGGGATGACAGAATGAAATACGTGAGAGTTCAAAAGATAATCGTGTTTATCATTTACTATTAAAAGAAATATTCTATTTTTCGACTTAGAAACAATTGAGACTACATTTAATACATGTTTATTAATTAATATAAATAATAGTTTTTTTCCTCCTTCCTCTCCAAACCTTACCCTTCGGAAAATATGTCTCCCCTCATCTTCTCATCGTGGGAGGATGGGGGAAATAAATTTGTTAGAAATTTTTGTTTTTCTGTTTTTATTTCGTTATCTAATAAAGGGGATTAACCCCAATCTTATTTTAGTTTGTCCTTCAGTAGATTCAGATCTACTGATAGAATATATCGTTCTTTCAGTAGATTCTGAAGATTCTGATATATACTAGTAGAGTATGAGTATGATGGCGGTTTCATTGATGGTTTCGTTGTTATGGCGACAGTTTCGTTAGTGAAACTCGTCGGCATGGTAGCGGCGTCGTTGATGATGTTCGCTGGTTTGGTCCAAGAAGATTCAGTCATCATAGATCTAATTATTATATTTATATTTTGGTGTTTTCATAAGAAATTTAGTGGTATATCCTTGTTTGGATTAAAATTTCGACATGTGATATATGCACTGCTTGATATGGTAGATTTATATAGATCCGTAGTAAACACAACAACAACAGTGACATTCATACTTGTAAGTTGTGTTTCTTTGGTTATATCTTCCATCGTTTGTCAATCATTGTTGGATGTTTTTACAGTAAATTAATATATGTCTTTTATTTAAAAAAAAGACTACATTTAATACATCGTTAAATTACAAAAACTAAAACGTATATTTAAGATTTTTTTTTTACTTCATAATGAATAGAGTGCTAATTCATTGGGTGAATTGACAGGTGTGATGAGAACACGAAACATGTCACGATTAAAATAATGATTGTAATTTATGTCCGACATGTTTTCTTAATTTATTTTTTTGATTTAATAACTAAAAGTATGTAAAATTTCAAACGTAATGAATATTTTTAAGAAGTCTAAACATACCAAAATTATATTTTTTCTTTAGGAAAACATGCACAATTGGTCATATATAATGTCTCTGTTACACAATTGATCCTACACGTTTAGAACTTGACAAATTTGATCCTAGACATTTCTAAAATTGACAAATTTGATCTAATTTAATATTTTAAATAAGCTTTAACGGCTGAATCAGTAACCGTTAAGTTACCTACCATGTGGCACTCAACGCTCACTCACATGCCATGTTGTGTAAAGTGTCATGTACGCGAAGTCCTATAGAAGGGCTCGCTCTACGCTTCGTTCCTTGCGTCACGCCTTCCTGGCATCCTAATTCGGAAGCCACCCGTCGTTCCTTGCGTCACTCCTCGTGAGCGTCGCGCTTTTTAGGCATTGCAGTGCTACAGACTACATTCTCTCACTCCCTCCTTATGGCACCCTACCCAGGATGCCTCCTGTCAGTCCCTCAGTCACTATGCATACTGATGGTCTTTTTCTGTTGTTATTTGTTCTTTTTAGCGGTGAAGCAAGACCCCAATCATTCGCTCACATGCCTTGTGGCAGTCACGTTGTATCCACATAGGCTGACACTTGACATAATTATTAAAAATTAAAATTTTAAATTGACAAATTTAGTTCTAAAATTGTTTGAAAGTATCAAATTTAGTTTCAAAAGTTTTTAAAAATATCACATTCAATCTAATTAAAAGAATTTTGCATTCATTTAACGGTAACTTTTTTTTAAACTGGTAGTTAGCGATTATTTTAAAATTATTTACTAAATAATGATATTTTAAATCTTGCTCGCCACATTTTAATTTTTTGGATTTACATTTGGTAAAAAACAATAAATAAGAAAATAGTAGATTACATTTACCTTATCTTTAGTTTGGTTAAACTATGGATACCCTATTAGTTCTAAAAATTATATTTGTCCATTGACTGAATTCAACATAAATGAGAAAAAAAAATTAAGAATTTTTAGCCAAAATGAGTTATAAAATAAAGTTAATTTGACGATTTAATTCAATAAAAATGCCTACGTTATCAGTTTTACTTAAATCTTCCCAACTAATTTTTTTTCACAAGTCTATCAAAACTTTAAATTCTTGCAATAATGAAATGTAAGTAACTCGATTGTTTGTATAAACATCAAAACTGTTTCGACAAGATTAGAATTGATTATACAAATCATATTATTTTATCAAATTAAATAAGAAACAACTAAATTTTAATTAGAGTACTTGATTTATATTGTCAACAAGCATATTTTATATTGGGAATGTCGATTTTTTTTTTTTTTAAAAAAAAAGAAAAGAAAAAGGGAGTTTTATGGGAAGGATGTTGGGCATTTTGTAATTTGCTCCATAATTTTTGTTCGCAGCTCTCAGGGCCTCTGGGGTATTCAATGGAGACAAACCTCGGCGATTCATCCACCGAAACCCCTGAAAGAGGTATCAAGACCGATAATTCAACCCTAGAAAATTATTCCCCAACATCTACTTTGAGTGTGAAGGGCAAATCCGTGCTCGAATTGGAAAATAATTGTTGTGGGATTTGCTTATCTGAAGCTGCCCAAGATGACAATAATAACGTCAGCAGAGGCTGTATTGATAGTTGCGACCATTATTTCTGCTTCGTTTGCATCATGGAATGGGCTAAAGTTGAGTCCAAATGCCCTTTATGTAAACGCCGGTTCTCCATAATTCACCGCCCAGCTAAGCCTCCCATTTTCCCCTCCGACCGCTTGATTCATGTTCCAGTACGCGATCAGGTTGGTATAGCGTTTATATGTTCTATTTTATTGGAAATTTTGAAATTATTTTTTTATTTTTGATGTGGGCTTGTGGAAATTAAGCTGGGTTTTGCTTAGTATGAACTGGGATGTTCTTATATTTTGATGTGAACTTTAAAATTTGTGCTGGTTTTTGCTTAGGTTTTTTTGTTGTTACCTCTTACGTATGTTTATTAGTTAAGGATTGGGACAAGCTACAATTTATTCGCATTGGATTTCCTGTTGGTGTGCCATTCTTGTGCTTTAACGGAAACTGGTAGTGCGTTTCTATGTAAACAAAATTATGCGTAAACCCACTATTGGGCTTCTGTTATGGCGCACAAATGGCATATCTGAAGTGAAACAGAAGATCAAAAGCATAATTTGATTCAGTTACTGAGTTCCAGTAGATAAATATAATGAAATATGTCTAGTTAGATCTTTTTCTCGGAGTATCAGTTATGAGGAGTTCACTGTTGATTTCTTGTTGTGGTGATATGACTTATTTACCGTGTAGGTCTATCATTATTTTGGAAATGTAACAACAGGACCTCTCAATCCCTATTCTGAATCGAAATGTAGCATCTGTAAGAGTGAGGTAGACGAAAATCTCCTTCTCTTGTGTGATCTTTGTGACTCTGCCTCTCATACCTATTGTGTTGGTCTTGGTGCAACTGTTCCTGAGGGTGATTGGTTTTGCCCTGATTGTACACTTTTAAGGGATGAACATAATAAGGCTGCAATAGATATTGATTCTGCAGATCAAAAAAATTCTTGCAGCTTGGATGGAAGTCCATCAAAGAAGGAACATGTATCTGCGCTGGATATTGTAAGAGACCCTTGTAATAGAGTGCTGGAGAGATCTTCTACAAGTCAGATGCTGGTTAATGTAGCTAGAAATGAGGATGTCTGCTTGGAAGATGGCATGAATGTGTTTGATTCAAGGAGACAAGAGCGCACCTTGCATAATGCAACCAAGCTGGTTGCTAGGACTTTACAAAAATGCCGCAATGTTCATGACCGAATACAAGCATTGCGTGATAATTGGAACAGTATTCGAAATGGATCCTTGAGTTTCCAATCTAGAAGAAGCGATTCTGGGCATGCTGCTGATAGGATGTCTGATATTTGCGTAAATTTTGGTCAATCAAGTTCAGCATCTGGCTCAAGTCAGGAAGTGCAAACTGGCAATGACCGTCCTGCAAATTCTCAAGAAACAGGTCAATCAGGTTCAGCATCTTGCCCAATTCAGAAAGTCAAAATCATCCATGGTTCTCCTAGAAAGCCTGAAGTTTGTTTCAGTTCAAGTCAAACAAGTTTAACCTGCTCAAGTCAGAGAGGGAAAATCATCATTGGTTGTTCTGGTACAAGCAGCAATAGAGATTCTTCTGAGATATCCAAAGCTTGGAAAATGATGGACATTGCTAAGTCAATAGAGAAAAAGACTTTGCCTTCAAAAAATCATAGCTCAAAGCATCTTTTGTCAAATAACCATCTAGAGGGCTCTAGTAATCTTACCAGCATTAGGAAAAGAAAGAATGTCGATTGCCATCCTGGTGGGAAGAATCAAAATATACTGAAATTTCAGATGCTTGAAAGGCAGCATATTTCTAACTGGGGGAGTGCAAATGGTAGCACTGATTCTGTATTTTCCTCTTCAATGACAAACTATCAGTTAGTATCTTCTAAGGATGTTCCTCACTCAGTTCAACATAACTTCCGAAGTGGAAGTGATCAGAGCTCACCTGAGAAACTCTCTTTTGAATCGCCTCAAACTGTGTCTAATTACAGTGAAAGCTCAACCTGCATGAGTTTATCTGTGGAGCCTGCAACTGCACCTTCAAATTTAGTTCATGCCAGCCATGATCTTCATTCCTTATCTTCTTGCAAAAAAGAACCTTCAATAGCCAAAGGTGCAGAGGAGAAAATTCTGGTTGACACCGAAGCCATGAGAAATTATGATGCCAAGAGTGAAATTCAATCTCTTGTCAAGCTCAACATAAAGGTCCTTACAAAAGATAGAAAATTAGGTACGCCCTACTTTTTCGTGTTTGTTTCTCAGTATCTAATTTATGTTTTGTTTTTGATTAAGAATATCATCTTGTCAGGTCATTCTATTAATATTTAGTTTAGGGAAATATGATGATGTTTGTAGGTATATTATGAGGAGTCCTAATATTCCTCCATCTGCTTCTATCTCATAAAGACCTATGATGTGAAAATCGAAGTGAGAGGAAATGATCATAGGATCTCTTGCTTCACTTTTAATGTGTTATTTGTGTGCGATATATGAAACAGAGTAGTGGGTTATTGCACAATTTTATTAACAAAGAAAACCCACCATTGGGTTTCTCTTAATGTTTGTCCATTCACGGGGTAGTATGACATGCTGTGAATTGTTTCAGTCATTTTATTTGCCTTGAAGTTAATGTCAATATTACTCTTACCGCAGAAATAGCTGTATTTAAGCAAGTAGCAAGGTCTGCCACTCACTCCATTTTAGTTGCTTGTGGTTTGGAGCACCCCAAACCTGGAATCCATCAATTCCCCAGCTCTGTATGCTGTCACAAGGAATCCAAGCTGCAGTTACGAAGATCCACCCTAATGCCCAGTTCTTGCAGGGAATGTTTTGATGCATTTGTAAAAGACGTGGTCAACTGCATCTTGTTGGAGAAAATAGGGACTGGAAATGTGCCCCGATGATAGTCGCGAGATTATCTAGAATTCCGTGGAGGCAGATAATGTTCGACTTCCCATTTGCAAGTGTATGCTGTAGCTTTATACAGAACACTGAATAGGTAAAATAATGGGTGGTTCTTTTGCACATATCCTTGTCTTAATCATCAATGTCGTCAGCATCAAATTTTGTAGGAATCTGTATTTGAGGCATCAAAATAATGGGTGGAGTATGAAGTTATTCATCTCTTATTTGATAGCATCTCGTCCTCTTCATCCTTTTACTTACAATGGTGATTGATTTCTTGTTTGTGCTTTGTGCTCAATGTTCATGTTTGTCAAAGGGTCTGCCCTGCCATTATTGTCATCTCAAATCCCCATAATAATAATATGGATGTCTAATGTAATCATACAATATCGTTCTGAGAATACGAGATTATATAGAGAATAAGCATGTTAGGCCACCAGAAAAGCAGCCACAAACCGAACCCAAAAGAAGTAAGGAAAGAAGAAGAGATCAAACAGATTACTTTTCTTCGGTAGTCGAATGTAGTTTACATCTAATGCTTAGTAGTAGCTAAATATTCACAAGAATTTCTATGCTGTTACTATAAGCTCTTTCTCCTAATGTGAAGGCCGAGAAACCACTCAAAAAACCGTCTCAAACTTTCACACTTCACCGTGATCTCTTCCCACTTTACTAAAAATATATACAATTTGAGTATAGTTTTGGAAGAACTGGTGGATTTGCTGCTCAAAACTCACATGAAGCTCCAAGCCTGGTTTTCTGTTTCAGTCTCGTGTTTGAGAATTTCCGATGGACCAAAGTTGGACCAAGAAGCTCTTGGAACCTGGACAGAAACAATTTCCACTCTTTCTCACTCAGGTCCTCCAATTTCACATATCCAGTTGTCAATGGAAGCAACTCTTCAGCACTTCTTCTATGGGGATATGAAGGGCCATCCACAAAAGCTGATTTTGGTTTTCCCTTAGTATCTTCCCAGTCCATTTTCTTTGGAGACTTCAAGAACTTGGAAGCCTTCGAAACATCGTTTAGATCTTTCTCCAATCTAGAATCGTCTTTACATATTATCTGCATATGATTGAGTGCACTGTCTTCCATTCCAACATATGACAGTTCCGAAACTCCACTTGAGTTATTTACAAATTTACACTCTGAGAGAAATGACACTTGGGGGTAAAAATCTTCCAGTATCTGATGAGGAAAGATGCCTTTCTCTTCATTCTCATCGTCTATGTGAATCAGAAAGCTTTCATCTCTTAGTTCTAAATCAGAAGACATTGGACCCTGAACTATTGTCTGCTTAGCCTTCAAACAAAGAATCTCAAGCTCACTCGGCTCTTCCTGATGACGGTGGAACTCCCTACTCATCATCTGTCCAATCTCGGCAAGACAGAGTCCAGCGGATGTTGCTTCTTTAAGGAAAATAGTACAAAGCACCAATATCCTAAGAGATGCCTCTCGAATCATCGGTAACTCAGCCCTTAACATCTCACAATCATGAAAAGGATCAAGTTTCATTATATAATCAATCTCTTCCTCGGAAAAGGGAATTGAAGTCTGAGGCCAATGTATCCACTCGAAATATGGATCCTCCAATCCTTCAGGTAGGCAGAGGCCATGATCAATAGGGAAGAGCTCAACTTCGCCAAATCTTCCAACATTATCAAGCTTCCGAACCAGAATATTTCCTGCATGCCTATCAGTGTTAAAAATCCTAACATCTAATATCCCAATTCTATGTACAGCAGAAACTGGAAAGTTAGAGGTCCCGTGGTCACCAGCATCAAAGTCATGGGGAATGAACTTCTGAAGAGAAGCAATCTTACTAACCCTTCCCAAATTGGGAAGCTTACTTCCGTTTACACTGTCATTCACATTGAAAATTGAATGAGAAATCTTTACAAAAGAAGTAGGGGGCACATTTGCAAATCGACCGTAGTCCAACAGATAGGCTGCTACTTCTCGATACCCTGTCTCTCCAACCCTTACTGACCACTTAAGGCCAGGCTGTCCAAGAGCCTTCCCTAGGAGCCCCTTGGGATTGTTTGGGGCAAAAGGCTCCTCATCAGTTGGCTTCACAATAGCAACAGATTCTCCTTTGCAGTTCCTGAAATAATAAACACCTCCTAGCCCACTATTCACAGGAATTGGATCAACCCCACTCTCGATTGCCCTGATGATCTCATTAACCAGTTTCCTAGTTCCTGCAAAGCAATTAGAATGACCAAGAATCTCAATAACACCACTCTTATCTCTATGTTGGGCATCCCTTGCAGATGGTGACAAGCATGGTGTGGATGAGCTCCTATGCAGCATGTTTCTGGTCAGAAGCCATGGACAACCTTTTCGAACAGCCCCAATCTGATTATTGTTCAGTACCAGGTCTCCAATGGTCAAAGAGCTTTCATCTGTTGGAATGTTAAGCGCAAGCTGCAACCTCTTCTTGACTGAATTAGAACTGTCCCTTCGGTCCAGCTCCATGTCGAAAACTTGGCCACTCTCAGTTTGAACGAAGACACGCCTCCTCCCAGCAGCAGGTGAGCAAAGTCCTTCAGTTGACTTATTCTCAAGGCAGATATCACTGGAAGGGCTGTTGTTGAGCAATTCAACAGTCACCGGGGTAAGAACACGACCATCCAACTTAGGCGACATTGATTTTCACCAGCAATGTCAGGAGTGAATAACCTTTTAATCTTCTGTCTCAGACATCAATCTAGTATTCAGATGCCAATTCAGCAAAGAAGATGAAGCTTGATCATATTTTCATAATCAGTTGACTAGTTAAGTGCCTCACAGTTGGCCACCTTAAACATCAAGATACTGAGATCAACAACACAGGTAGGTGGAAATTGAGCAATCTAACTACATTGCCAACTCTGGACCCGCCGTAATCCAGAAATTTAGATTCTGCACAAAAAACAAAACTTCTTGCTGTAAATGTTGGCATCAATTTCCCTCGTACATGTATACATAAACATAAGGAATCCAGTATTAACTCAAGATCAAAAGTACACAAACTGTAATCCGTAAATTCCTGGAGAACTCCCACGAATATGGAATGATGGACCTGCAACTACTCGTTCACATATATTATTCAAAATGATAACATTTCTCCTATTCACAAAAAATAATAAATCTTGACAAACCGAAATGCCTTCATCAACCAACTCCAGAGCATACATACGCCAATCTCCATAACCTTAAATGCAACGTTTATACACAGAATCTACATCTAACATAAAAAGCTGAATGTAAACTAAAGCTTTTTCACTTTCCTTCCCTTTTCCATATCCTTGTAAACCGTAAAAGTAATCTCATAATCAACATTCATAAACCTTTGTAGAAATAACTTTCTTCTTCTCTTTTTTCAAACCCTTTGCGACTGCAAAAGTTATATAGAACTTCGATCTCCTCAAGAAACCTAGTTTAAACGGGAAAACCAAAAAAAAAAAAAAAAAAAACTAAATTGATCGGAAGCTTCTCTCTTTTCCTTTCCCGTTTGATTTCAATTTAAAATCTGTACTTTTACCTTGAATTTCTTACATTTTTCAGACAGTTATCGTCACCAAACAAAAACAAAAAGAAGAATCTTCAAACAAAAAATCACTCTAAAACAATAAATTAAAAAACGAGAACAAAAACCGTAAAAGAAAATGAAAAGGAAAAAGAATGTAAAGTGAACTCACTGTAGCGTGAAGAACTGAAGAGAGGAGATGTGATCAAAGACTTCCTCCGATGACTGATGGACGATGACGACGAGAATCAAAGGCGGGTGATCGTCGTCTTCATCAACAACATCATTAGCGAGCCTAAGCTCTTATGAAAATTTTTTTGGTTCTCCTTTTTTTCTCTCTGTTTTGCTTTTCAATAGTTTCGGTCCTTTTCCGGATCGTGGGAAAGTGTTTTAACTTTAAACCACGGTGTGTCAGCACAGCAGTATAAACCCATAAATTACACTTCAGGACTGGCAGAAATATTTCTCCAAAAAAATTATAATTTTGATCCATCATATTTGATTAAATTTCGTTTTAAATCCATAAGAGCTTGAAATGTGGCAGGTGCGTTAGTTAATCCAAAAGGCACTACTAAGAATTCATTATGCCCATGATGTGTTTGAAATGTTGTTTTATGTATATCTTCCTCAGTTACCCTAATTTGATGGTACCCAGCCCTTAAGTTGATCTTAGAAAAGAACCTAGAACCATGCAATTCATCAAGTAACTTATCTATGATACGCATTGGAAACTAATCTTTAATAGTCATTAGATTGAGCTTCCTCTAATCAATGCAGAGTCTCCATGTATGGTCCTTCTTGTCCACAAGTAATACTGGTGAAGCAAAAGGACTTTTGCTGATTCTGATAATACCTGCCTTTATCATTTCAGCCACCTGTTTCTCAATTTCATCCTTACGAGCATGAGGATACCTATAAGGTTTCAATTTGAAAGGTTGTGCTTCTTTTTTCAAAATAATCCTATGGCTCACATCTCTCTCAGGTGGTAATAAAGTTGGAACATCGAAGACATCATGAAACCTCTGCAGCACTTCAGACACTTCCTTTGGAACAGAAACTAGAACCATATCCTGATTCTCCTTAAAATGTGCTTCCTGTTTCACCATCACCCTTGAGCTACTTTGCTTCAAAGACTGTTTCTCCTTGCATTCCTCCAAAGACAAAGAATCCGCAGGATGAGCTATTCCCTCTAGAGTGATCCAGTTTTCTCCCATGCATAAGCAAATACACCTCCTCCTGAAATCAAACATAGTGGGACTGAAATGGTACATCCAGTCAACACCTAGCAACATGTCCCAGATTCCCAGCTCCATAATTCTAAAATCATGAGTAAATACCTTTTTTTGCATTACCCAAGCCATCTTTGGACAAAAATAACTCTCTGTCACTACAATACCATTTGCTATTGTTACTGAGAAATGAGAACTCTTCTGAACTCTTAGAACTGCCTCCTCTACCATCCTGGGTGAGACATAACTGTCTGTAGATCCTGTGTCAAAAGGATCTTCACATACTTTCCATATAGCTTTCCTGATACAACAATAGTCCTAATCACATTGTCATCTACTACTGTGTGTAAAGATATTTTATGTTGATTTTCCAACTCCACACTAGTGTTTACTAATTCAACCAGAGGTGGTTCTTCTGCTTCAGGTTCCTCTTCTCAGTGATTACAAAAGCATAATCTCTCATCTTACATTGATGTCCTGATATGTATTTCTCACCACACTTATAACAAAGGTGATTGTTTCTACGATATTGCAGCTCCTGGGGTGTGATATACTTGAACCTCTCCTGCCAAGGCTTTCTCTCACCATCCTTAGTCAGTATCTTAGGGTTCCTAGCCACATTGTTCACAGGTTTAAACTGAGGGGTAGCTACTATTTTCAGTTTCTTCATACACAGTTCTAAGTTCTGTTCCTGTAATAGTGCTAATTCCATAGCATGAGATAGAGTCACTGGTTTCCACATTCTAACCCCAGGTTTAAGTTTCTACTTTAATCCACTGATGAAACCACTAACAAAAAACTGTTCAGTGAGTCTAGGATCAAGACACAAAACTCTAGATTTGAGCAATTCGAATATCTTTTGGTAGTCAGACACAATGCTAATTTGTTGCAGCTTATTGTTAGTTTTGAATACAGAAAAACTATGGCTTGTATCAAAAACTAATATCCACAGATGACATATCATTTTGTTTCAGTATTAAATTGTTCCATTATATCATAGAACTAGATAACGGGGTGTAGAAAGACACAGTAGATCTCATTATTGGTTAAAGTATTGATATATAAAAAGTATGCTCGCAACTGAGATAGTCTGAACATACTATCGATATATGTTATCGTGTGATTTGGAAATTAGTTTGTCTAGACCAATTAAATCACACGGATATGCCCTGGGCATATTGAGCACGACCAGTTTGGATAGAATTGACTTATACTGATCGACGTAGTCAATTCAGTCCTAGTATTCAGTCTCTCAATCCCGAGATTGGGACGGGCGTGAGACTTGGATATCGTATGCTTTGATTTGACAAAGAGTGCAGTCAATTGAGGCCTATACCTCGGTAGGTTGGGTCTGCGGTGTTTAGCTTCTTACGTGTCGTTGCTAGTTAGAGGAATCCACGTACCGGTTCGCCGGGTTGAGGTGCTCCCTAGATGAGCTCGTAAGGTTTATTATACTAAATCTGGCCAGTGAACTTTACGTCCGGTATAATAAGAAGGTCGAGTGGTACTAATCTCGGATACCAATAAGTCGATGAATTAGTTTGTCAGTAAATTGGTAAACCGACGAGCACTAGATCTTTAATGTGGGGAGATAGAAGAAAATAAAGTGGCGCGATGTAAAGTCATTTTTGAGCGGTAGTTTCATAATTGGTCTGTTAGTGGTACGACTAATTATATATTTTACTAATTGATAAAGTGAATTAATTAATCTTAAAGGTTTAATTAATATTTAATTGACAACATGGATTAATAAATTAATTCAATATGAATTAATTAATCCTAAGGATTCGATTAAATTAAATTAACAAAGTGGATTAAGAAATTAATTCGAAATGATCGATTGGAGTTGACTAGTCTATGAAAGATTAAGGAGTCAACGAAAGTCAAATTAAAAGGCCTAACTCAAAGGCCCACTAGGTCTCCTTAGAAGCTCCCTATAAATAGTCCTTGTTAGGCAACTTACAAGAAATTAGAAACCTTAGTGGCATTTACCTAGTGAGAGAAAGTTAAGTCTAGAAAGAGAAGCTCTTAACTTTCTTAGAAGCTTTTCTTTCGAATTCGACTTTGGAGTTTCTTCTTCGAGAATCCTCAAGCCTCGATCTTAGAAAACCGAAGACCTTCATTATTTGGGTGCCCATTTTTTTGTCCGCCGGTCCGAAGTGAGTGCGCCGCCGCCGAGGAGATTTCTGGCGAGTTTGTCCGGCGGCCTTTTTGGGTAATTTTTGGGCAGAAATCTTTATGGGTTTTATACCCTTTATTGTGTTGATCCTCTAGCTTGATCCTTTGGATCGCTAGAGTCTAGATCTACTAGCAAAGGCCAATTCCTGAAGTGGGTTTTCAGATTAAGATCAGTTCCCGGACTAAATCTGTTTTTCAGATTTGAGTGATTCTTGAAGTGGGTTTCTTAGGAATTCTTCGGTGTTGCCTTGGACCCCTCCGTAGACATTACACCACACTAATTCAGAGGCGTTTGGAGTTATTCTTCGGATTTCTTGTGGATTTCACTTGCCCGAAGAATTAGTTTTCTTTATTGATTGGGACTTCGCTACAAAGGTATAAACTTTAAAGTTTCCGCTTTTAATTTAAAGTTTGAATCTTTGTGTCCCGATTTAATAAAGTAAATAAGTATAAGCCTAGATTCGTTCAGGGAAAAATGAATTTGAGCCTGAACTTCGTCGAAAGTTTCCGATTTTGGAATGCATTGCACGAAAGTGAGATTTTCGATTTAGCCCGACTTGTTATGTTTTCCTTCACTTATTGTATTCCTCAAAGTCATCCACACCTCTCTTTTCTCCAAACCTCACCATCACTGCTTAAGAAAACTCTTTTCATGTTATCTGAGATCTACCATTCTTAAATCCCTGGAACCACACATCAGTCATCTCCTATAGATATAGATTTACTACATCAACTTTCCATTTGTCCTCAACATTGTTGTTGGAGTTGAATACATAATCCATCCTTGTACATTTTCTCAGTTAATATATCGATTTATGTTTTGGTTATATTTTGTTGTGCATTATTTGTCCATTTATATTATGTAGTTAGATGATGAGGTGTCTTGTGTGACACAGTAGATCTCATCGTTGGTTAAAAGACATAATATATAAATGAGGTTCGTAACTGAGCCAGTTTTGGACAAACTGTCGATTTATATTATTATATGATTTGGATAATTAGTTTGTCTAAACTGATTGAATCATATAGATATGTCGGGGGCGTATTGAACTTGACCATTTAGAATGATTTGTCTTGTATTGATTTAATAGACAAATCGTTCTTAGTATTCTATCTCTTAATCCCTAGACTTGAGCGGGTATGAGGATTAGACATATTGACTTTGATCTGCCAATAGGTGAGGTCAATTGTGGCCAATAGTCTCGGTGGGTTGGGTGCGCATGTTTGGTTACTTGGTGTACTGCTGCTTGTCGAAAGGAAACCATGTACCGGTGCATCCGGGATGATGGTGCTCCCGAGATGAGCTCATTATGTTTATTATACTAAACTTAGCTGGTGGACTTATGTCCGGTATAGTAAAAAGGTCGAGTGGTACTAGTCTCGGAATTAAAGAAGTTAATTAATTAATTTATCAGTAAATTAATAAATTAACGAGCACTAAATCTTTGATGTGGGGAGATTATGATAATTAAGTTATTCCGGAAGCAATTCTGGTGTAGGATGGTAGTGCCAAAATTAATCCGTTAGTGATACGATTAATTTTGTAATGGGTTAATTGAATATGTAGAATTAATTAATTGATTAATTATTCCTATAGGTTAATTAAGTAATTAACAAAGTGAAATTAATTAATTAATTAAGTCTTAAGTTTCAATTAGAATTAGGAAATCCTAGAGATTAGAAAATCTAATTGGATTTGGTTTATCCTATTAGATTGGTTACCTAATTGGATTTGGAAACTAATTAATTACCTAAACTCATTAGGAAGACCAATCCTAAACCAACTTGGGGTATCTCTTGTAACTCTATATATAGACAAGGGATTAGCTATTCAAGTTATACAATTCATAAGTTGTCAAGACAAGAAAACTAGAGAGATAAAATTCTAGAGAGAGAAATTTTTCACTCTCTAAATCCGAATTTTAAGGCTTAAATTGCGGCTGATTTTCTTCCTGTTGGGTGGACGAATTTTGGCCTAGTAAACCGGCGGCGCGTGAGCTGTTCTCTCTCTTTGGGCGGCGCGTGGATTGTACGTGCCCGGTGCGGTGGTGCTGGAATTTTTTCGACAGGTGGATTGTGGTGATTAGCTTATCAATTGCTCGTTAGATTGTTGCCCACACAACATACGAACAAAGTCTTGAGGCATACAAGAGAATCACCTGAGTGAACGCTTCAATAGGTAATTCTTATTCTTCCGCTTTTAATTAAGAATTTATTTGTTGCGTAATAAATCGAATAAGTACATACCAAGATCCTGCGCAATGTTATTTCAAGCAAGGGTTGGAATAGCGATTGTGCTAGCGTCTAGGCCTGGCCAGAGATTCCGATTCTGGAATGCATAGCACGAAAGTGAGTTTCTGGCTAGGCCCAGACAGATAATCTTTCATTTGTAAATTGTAAAATACTTGTGACACTTTCTAAGCCATTCTCTCGGATTGTCACTCTTAAATGCAGTTAATTCAATCCTATGGTTGCTATTGTTCAATCCTTTCACAATTCTATCCTTTCAATAGCTACCAGATTCATCATCTAAATTGATCCGAGATGTACCTGGATTTGGCAGAATTGGATTCCGATCCACCGCTTTCTCCTTCTGAATCCATCGCGCCATGCTTTGATCAACTCTCTGATCCACCTGTGAATTGATCGCTTCCATCTGCAGCTTGAATTTCACACTGATCTCTTCGCTTTGAGCTTTGAACATCTCCTACATCGAGAGCTTCAGCTTCTTATACAAATCAACCTGAGACTTCGATCGAGTTTCTGCCATCACCATCCAATTTCTCCGAGGTTCGACTGCTCTGATACCACTTTGTCACTACCTGGAACCAAAAGGAAGAACAGAAATGCAGAAAGGCCAAAGAAGTTTAGATTTCAGAATAAGAGGGAAATAGAAGAAAATAGTTCGTGGGGGGAAATAGTTCAAAATTACAAGCTAATTCTTCTCCACTACTCTACCTCAATCTTATACCAGCTAACTATTCCCCTTCATCAAGCTATCACACCCAAAACTTGAACTAAACAATACAGGAATCCAAATAGAAAGAGAGAGGGAAAAGTTTCTAATTTCCCTCCAAATCCAACTAACTGGTAATGCAGCATGTATATGACTTAAACTACGTCGTTTCTATCTAAGGCATAACACAAAACGTCTCTGGAAAGTTAGAGAAAAAGCCCATAAGAAAACCGAATAAGTCTCAAGAAAACCCAGTTGCCAGCAAATTTTGCAAGGGGGAGAGGAGCTGTCTTGGTGTTTTGGGCCTTTTGGCAGAGGTGAAAAGTGATAGGTGTCGTAGTAAACGAGGGACCACGTTACTCAAACAAGGACCAGCCGAAAAAGGCACGTGAATGGCAACACGTAAGCCCAATAATTTCTTTCGTTTTTTTTTTTTTTTCCAAAATAAGCCCAAGAATTTCCCTATCTAAATTTAGCAACCCTAGTTTTAAATTAAAACTTTTAATGCAACAAACCAATTGGGGCTTAGGATCTTCTGTGATATTTCTCTGTGACACTCACTATGATAAATTTCAATTACTTTATTTATATATTGTATTTTTAGTTAATTTTTACGTAATACATAATCATTTATATTCTTATATTTTTTTAATACGACAGGTTCACTTTTTTAAAGGTTTAGCGTATATTAAATTATTAAATATAATTTTTATTGTTAAAAAATCTCAAAAATATATAAAAAATAAAATAATACTAAAAAATAAAGTATGAAAATAAAAATAATCTACTAAAATTATATGTTGATAATATATATAAATTAACATGAAATACAATATATAAACAAAGTAATTAAAGTTTGTCACAGGGAGTGTCATAGAAAAGTGTCACAAAAGATTCATCAAAACGGATTTAAGCATCTGACCCCCAATTTTACTCATTATTCCTCTCTTTTATATATAAAATATTTATATTTTTAATATTTTTTAAAAAAACTTGTTAACATTAAAATTAATCAAGTTTATTAGTAAAATTTTAATATAAATAATTAAAAAATAAAAATAATAATTTATATGAATAACCTTCGAGGTACCTACGGTGGAAATATAAGCAATTTGAAGCCATGAATGACAGGTCATTTCAAGTTATGGAGTGCACATGTCCCCACTATGGTTTTTTTTGCTGCCTTTAGACGGGTTTCTTCTTGTTAAATTCTTTTCTTTTACGCAAAAATTTTTAAAAAAAGAAATAATAATAATATTTACCAAGAAAGTTATAAAATTTAGGGGTGATAATCGTGCCTTATTTTGCTTTATATGTCAAATATTTTTAAAAAATTTTATTAAAATTTCAATATCTTCTATAAAAATTGGAATTTAAATTTTTGGTGGGGTGACAAAATAAGAATATTATGTTTGTTTTAGTGCAGTAAACATGCCATTGTTTGAAAACAGGTGTAGCGTAATGGTTGTCATCACGTTTAAAATTAATAAATTTTAAGTATGAATTATTTAGATTTTTACCTCTTATAAAAAAAATTAAAATTTTATTTTATATTTTAAAATGAGATGCTATAGCTAGTGAATTCTCTCTAATATATAGTAATAAAACGTAATATATTACTTATTAAATAATCTCTCTATCCAAAAATATTTTTATTAAAGAAAAATATTATATACAAAATATATTTTTTTTAAATTGGGAGAATAATATATTTTTTGGAAAAAATAGTCTCCAATCTATATATTATCTTTGTTTTATAACTTACATTTTTAATTGTAACAATGGAAATATTAATTTTTTATAATTATAATGACCAGACGAGTGCAATCTTTGGAGTTAAATAAAAATTTGAAATACAAGTAATTCTTTTTTTATTTATGTTTAATATAAAAAAATGTTATTTGGACAGTAAAAAAATAATCTAATGATTGAAACTTTTCATTTAAAAAAATTTTGAGTCACGACTGGATGAGTTAATAGTCTTTGTATTTTTCTCTTCATTTATATTAAGAATATAAAATATTTCGGTAATAAATAGTAAAATTACTAATTGGCGATTCAGCCAATCAGAGGGTAGGATTAATTGGGAAGAAAATACTAGGAAAAAGTGGGAGAAAGGTCCCACGATTCTCCATATCTTAATCCCACGTGACACCGTCACGAGAAAGAGAGCGACGCACCGCTTGAGTCCTTCAAGCACGTGCCCTCACGTCCCTTCAATTCTTATGATGGTCGTGGTCCTATGTTAGTGGAGCCGTGAAATGGGCCCCATCATTTTTTGCACATTAGGGGTCCGTCCACGGCTTCTCCTTTTCGATCTTGTCAAATCCTACCCCCAATTGGGATTTATTAAGAAAACTATTTCACTTCAACCAGCCAAACCATTCAATTTCAACCATTTTTTCCCTTTCAATTCAATTTTAATAATACTTTATTTTAAATTCATAATTAATTTTCCACACTATTATAAATATAAATTTTAATTTCAATATAGAATTTATAGGTATTTCATTTGTGTCATTTTTTCAAAACATACCAATAAAATTTAGTTTAGTGTCTCTTTAATGTCCATGATTTTCCTCTTAATTAATATTATGTTGTTTTATCAAACAACACATTACATTACATTATAACCTACTTATATAACGATTACTTTTTCTCCCCCCATCAAACATCCCTTCTCAAAATTGAATTTTGCATAAGGGGAAATTTAATTTCTACAATTTAAAATTTTTAATATAGTTTTTACTTTTTTTGTTATAAATTATTCATATTTAACTATAAAATTTTAATTAAAAAGATAATTTTTTTAGAAAAAATATAAATAACACTATCCTCAAATTAAATAATTATTCATCTTTATACTTTCTTTTTGTCCTGCTAAAAAAATTATTTTTGAAAAGGTATAAAAACAAGTTTTTTTGTTCTTTCCTTTACTAACATTTTCACCCCCCCCCCCCCCCCCCCGGTTTTCCTTTTTTAATTATTGACCTGAGCATACTTCTATTATTAGGAAATTGTAAATATTTTTTTAAAATAATAAAACTATTTTTTCAGACAGAGGGAATAAATATAACAATCTAGGTCAAAAGATTAAGTTGCTTCAATGGTAAATTAAGAAATAATTAGTAGTTTGCTTCAAAAAAAAAAAGAAATAATTAGTAGTAAAGTTGACCTTTTTAATCTCAAACATAAGCAAATAAAAAGTTTTCAAAAGTAGCAGTGGAAACTAATCATGAATTAGCACCTCTTATTTGGTAGTTAAGAAACAAATAATTCGATGTTACGTCTCACCAAAATCACTAAATATAATAGTAATGCACTAAACAATATATTATAATATTATAAGAAACAATATTTCATATACTATAATAATATGAGGAAATCTTTTAACAATACAAAATTATCTTATCATAATAAAGATAACATAATAGTAAAGAGTTTGTTAAAAAATTATGAGGAATGAGATAAAAAATTTTTTAATTATTTACCATTTTCAGAAATTATTACTCTGTATTTGGTAAGACTGTCATATAATTTGCGATAATTTTTTTTATACAATATAATTTGTGATAATTTGTTACACGTGGACGAGTTGTGACATTTATTTTATAGATAATATTTTAGGAATTTTTGAGATTTAAATTTTTCTATTTTTTTTAATATATCGGTGCATATTTTTGATAAATTTTTTTGAGTTTATAGATTATTGAATATAAATTTTATTCGATATATTTGAAAAAAATGATCATTTTACTTTTAAAATAGATAAATTCATCGCAAAACGTGAGGCATGGAGGTGTGATTGGATGAATATTTTGAATATGTTATGTTTTAATAAAGAAAAAGTTAAAATTTTATTGTGAAACAATTGCTAACAAACACGGCCCTAGAACGGACTTTTCATGCTTTTTCAAATTTTTATTTTATTTTTTAATAATTTTCTACTTTTGATAAATATGAACAAACTAAGTAGTTAAAAATAGGAAATCACAAATTTTATAAGGTAGTGAATTTTTACAAACTGACATATTCTGAAATTTTTTATTTATTTACAGATATGTCAGAGGATAATAATTATTTATCCTTTTATGAAAGTAAATATTTGAAGTTGAAAAAGTAAATGATTTTTAATTTAAAATATAAAATTTGAAATTCTTTAAAAATAAAAATTTACTCATATTTCCCGAAGGAAATTCATTGGGTAGCAAGTGAGTGACCCTAGAGAGGGAAGTTGTTGCTGATCTTCATGCATACGTCAGCTCACACTTATAATAATAATAATTATTATTATGAAAATTAAGGTTATTAGACAAGAGTCACCAAATTAGTGATCGTAAGGTGTCTTTGTTACGAAAATTAAGGTTATGGAAATCAGGTGGATTGGGCATAACACTTATTAGGTCTATTAATCTCTGGCATGCAAATTAGGAGCTCAAAGAGTGATGGTAAATTCTACGGGCAATGGATCGCTGGCTTTGTTCCTAATTTTGGACTTGGTTCTTCCTTTTGTAGCTGAGTTTTAAGGTGCCTATTATGGTTTTTTTTTTTTTTTTTTTTATGGGATCTCAATTTTAAATAAGTGATATTGAAAATTAATAATTTAGAGACAATGAACGTTATTTATTTACATAAAGTTACAAATCTTCCCTATGCATTCTACATTAATGCAATTTGACTCATTTTGAACAAAAATTAGCTGGTTACAATACACGCAGTCCGAAAGTAATTGTAAAATTGATTGTATGATATTTTTTTCGGCTTTCATGTTTTATATGCTAAAATCGTCTCTATTGCTCCTTTAATTACACATGACGTTGAATATAATAGCGGAACTATAATATTTTATATGAGATAGTTGGTTTTGAAGAGTAAAAAAGAAAGTGAATGCTGGATGAATTGAATATGAGGGAAGACTGATTTTTTTGGGACAAAATTGCTCGCGTTACAATACCTTCTCCTTTTAATTGTCAAACGTTTTTTTGTTACACATAACTCGTGAAATGAATCGAGTATTTAAAAAATAATAACCCTAACTTTACATATGACGGAAGAGTCATGAAAGTGATGAAACTATCAATCAAAAAATCATATTTAAAATTTATTTTTCCGACACCATAACACCCTCGTACCCATAGTGATTTCGCCACTAATTATGCCGGGTGGGTAGCTTACTTGGCAATGTAACCATATAAGCTTGGATTTTTTTTTTTTTTTATTCCTTTAATAAAATATTGTTTTACAAAAAAAACACACACACACACACACAAATGAGAGCGACCGCGAAAGCGGGCAATAAAGCAGTACAATTCAGGCAGTACAAGATTCCCAAAAGCCAATCAATGTGCACAGTGTACTGATCCAAGACACCTGAGTGCTACAACTGTGAAGAAATTAGATTAGAGGAATTAAAATCCTGTAATAAATACGTATTATTTTGAGATAAAAATGATACATTATTTTTATTTTAAAATAATAATTTTATTTATTTTAATATTTTAGTTTAATATATATATAATTATTATTTTGAGACAAATGAAATATTATTTTTTATGTGAGACTCCTTATAACATAATCAAATTACTTAGTGTGTATATATATAAAAAAAATTTATTCTATTAGATTTTAATATTAATGGTTCACAATTTTAATTTTTTAGTATAAAAATTGAAAAATACATAACTAAAAATTTAATAAAACATCATATTTATGTAAAAAATAATAGCTCCATATTAAAATTATCAAGTATAAAATTGTATACTGATAGCAACTAATTTGATTATATAGGAGAGAATATCCCAAAAAGTGTCACACGAGATTGGGACTCTAATTTAAGACAAAAAGGTCAAAAATTTGTGTTGAAAGCATAAAAATATCTTATAAAAAAATTTATTTATTTTCAAAAATATCTTATATAAAAAATTTGAGGAAGTAATTAATTTTAATGTGAATCATATACACTTTCTAATATTATTTACATTTTCAATTTAAAATAAATGTACTCTAACTATAAATAAATGAACTTTTAAATATAAAATTTATTATAATATAAAATGGTAATATTGGAGTGTGAAATATGAGGTTGAAAAAAATACAATAAGAGATCCAAATTAAAAGAGATGTACTGAAAAGTTTTTCTGCTTTCTAAACTTTTTTGGGGCTCCCTCTAAAAGAAACAATCCATTTTTTAATTAATTTTTATAATTTACATACTTTCACTAATAGTATAATTTTCTATGCTTCATAATTAAAATATAAAATAGGGGTCAAGAGGAAGGTTATAATTCAGTGGTTGAGCTAGAGTATTTAAATTTTTATAGGTAAAAATTACTTTTGAGATGCCAATTCATTATTGATTTAAAATAAAATTTAACTAAAAATGATATACTAAAATTGCAAATTTTTTTTGTAAAAAGAAAAAATGCAAAATTTCCCTAGTTTCATAATTCCTTCACATTTCGTTCTTAGATCTCTTTCCAATAAGTAGGGTTATTCCCATCCTATTTTTTATTTTTACCCATTAAGTAGATTTACGATTCTAATCATAATTTACTATGCTAATCCAATAGTAGGTCCATAGTTCGGCCTCTACTTTGGATCGTAGATAATATTAGATTTAGAATTTTAAGTTTTCCATCAAGAAATAATAATGATATTGTAAGACTGTTATTGTATCTCTTGTAATTTGTAATTGTAATTAGTTACCTATCTAGGTAAGATAATTTTATTTATTTAGCGTAGGTAAGTAAATCTCTAGTGTAATAAACGTTTTTCCTGAATACAATTTACTCTCCAGTGCATGCTAAAGGAAATACAATTGACTATACTCCTTAGGTTTTCAGTCAGCTCTCTGGTGCTCCTGTTTCACCGTAAATCAATACTCAGTTAAGTAAAGTAAATTTTAGAAACCAAACAAATTTACATTAAATGATTTTTTTAATATAATAGGGTATTAATTGTCGATAATAATGACTAATTTATTGAATTTTTTAATCAACAATTTGTGCTACCAGCCTGTCCTAATAAAAAATAGTCAAGGCTTGTTTGTTTTACTAACTCAATATGTATTTTGAGTTATTTTTCTCCAAATTCCAACATAAATGATTTTCCCGTTTGTAGACAAAATTAGGAGAAATCCGTGGAACAAATTTTAGAATAAGAGTAGTAGGGTTGGATTTTTTCTTTTTTTTTCATTGAACTTATAAGATGAAAATATTTTTTTAATGTATTTAAAAAATAAAATAAAATAAAAAGTTCAGCTAAAAAGATCAATACAAACACTCCAAACATAAATCTTATCATGTATCCAATTTCTTTTTTTAGGATTATCATGTATACTTATTTATTTATTATGGTAGCATCCAGTTTAAAATAATAAATTTTGAGTTAAAAAAATGACAGATTAAAAACCTTTAAGGCAAAAAAATTAATAAAAATAATATGTGATATTAAATAACTACACTTCAATTATATTTTTTTTATTTTTAATGTAATTATTTTAATTTTCGACATAACTTTTTAAATTTCGAATGCGAATTGTTTAATGCTCCATACAAAACAACATCCGTTTTTAAAAAATACAAACCAAACATATCTATAAAATCCCATTTAGTGGGGTGCACTTTTGTCAAATCGTTTCACATCTGTCGTATACATCTTTAACCAACACTAACGACTATATATTAAGAAAAAAAAAAAAAAAAATAGTTAACGCCGTGAAGAGGAGTAAAAATAGGAACGGCGTTAACGCAGTTCCGTTACCCACAGAGATTATACAGACAAAAAAGGAGGAGGCGGGGAGGAGAGGGGGATTAGAGAGAGGGCTGGTCCCCACCGCACGCGAGCCGGCAAGCAGTGTGGCAGATAAACGGCAGGGGATGGGCGCACGTGAGCGACTTGTTACCTCTTCTCAGATCACGTGCGTTGTGTATGCCTCCACGTAAAATGTTTTTTCCTTTTAATTTCTTTTTTTCTTTTTTGTTTTCCTTAAAAATTATGAACAAATAATTCCATCACTTTCTCTTCTTCCCTATTCTATCTTTTCTCTTTGGTCCCCCTCAACCAAGGTCATTAATTTATTATTTTCATAATAATAATAGTTATTATTATAAGTGTGAGCTGACGTATGCATGAAGATCAGCAGCAACTTCCCTCTCTAGGGTCACATGCTACGCAATGGATTTCCTCAAGGAGGAGGGAGGGATAAGAAATAAACTTTTTACCTCCATCGCACTTTATGAGTAAATTTTTATTTTATATAAAAATAAAAATTTCAAATTTTATATTTTAAAGTAAAAAAATTTATATTTTCAATTTTCACTCGCTAATTTATAAAATTTTGTATTTCTTCAATAAATAATAAAATAAAATTCACTACTTTATAAAATTCTTGATTTACTATTTTTAGCTACTTTCTTTAATTATTTTTTAAAATTTTTTATTTTTAACTTACAACAATAAATAAGATTCGAATCCCTACCTCCCCTTTATAAGCCTCAACTCCACTCAAAACCTTCTAGCACTACTATTTTTAGCTACTTACTTTGTCCATATTCATCAAAAGTAAAAATTCAAAAAAAAAAAAAAGTGAAAATTTGAAGAAACATCAAAATTCTGGTCAGTTAATACATCCTAACAAACTTTTTTTCCCATTACTCCCGAAATTTCAATATATAAGTCGTTTTGATCAAAACATAAATATTAAGGATGTAATTAATTTTTAAAAATTTCTATAACTTTTAATAGTTAAACCTGTTATACTCTTATTTAATATATTTTTTATAATAGTACTATAACTTAGAATAATCATGACAAAAATGAGTTCTAATAAAATTACAAATTAAATAAGAATAATAGAGTAAAAATAATAAATTATTTCTTTAAAAGTAGACAAATGACTTATATTTTAATCGATTTTTAATTAGTGAAAATGACTTCTATTTCGAAATGGAGAGAGTACTAAATACTAAAGAAATTATCCATATTGTGTGTGACGTTCTTTTTGTAGGTCCGAATTTTATAATTAGAAAATGAAAGGGTTTGAAATATAAATAAAATTGATTTCTATAACGTTTATAGGGGATTTATAAAAGAGCAAAAAATGCATCGCGTATGCTAGAGTGCGGGACCACCCCATCACTGCGTGAGTTGGCCACGTGATTTGGGAGGCGGGACGATGTGGTGAGCAGGCCTTTTTTAATCACGTGACGTTCCCCGTAATCCACGGGACATCTGCCACGTGTATTCTCATGTGAATTTTTTAAGTCCCGAATTGGCTCGATATTACCGGTTCGGCACTTCGGCTAAACTTGCCCGAAACAACAATATCTATCGTATTACTATTCTACCCCTGCCAACCAAAAGTTTAAAAGCGAAAAAAAACCATCCACGACTCTGATCACCTCTGTTTTAGATTGTATACCGTATTTATTTTTATGAACAAATACAAAATTTAAATGGTCTTAGTCTATAATTTCATTTATTTTTATTATATACCAAAATTTTAAAAAATACCCAAAATATGTAAAACGTCATGAAGGGAGTAGTATTTTCTATAATGTTAGAAGGAGATTTTTTAGTTATATTATTTATTAGGAGGTTTTAAGATATATTGTGGAGAAAAAAAAATATTTGTTGTTATTGAGTTGTGGAAGGGCATTATGGACTATAAACAGAAATTTGATCTGGCATTAGAAATCAGAGTGGCAAGTCTGACAAAGATGATCCCTCCCTCAGTGATTAAGTTAGGGAAAGAGAGGTTTAATAATATCCTAATCCCAAGACACAATAAAGAGAAAATGATTGTTAACTGATCCCTAAACTGATACCCTTAAGCAGAGAATGTCTATGCTGCAGGGAAGTTTCTTTTTATTATTTAAATTTAATTAATTAACTAATCATCATTTTTATTCAAAGAAATAATATGATTTCTCACTCTCACATGAACAGATCATTTAGGCATGCACCACTCCCCCAAAGTTATTCTCTTCCATCTCTCTCATGTCACAACCACAAATTCTTCCAAGTTAATCTACAAATTATACTCTTTATTTCAAAATATAAATCATTTCAATTTTTTAAAAAAATATCAAAATATAAACCGTATTATCATTTTTAAGTGAATTAATTATTTTTGTTCAAAAAATACCCACACTCAAGACGAGTAGTGTTTCATTCAATAATTTCAAAATTTACTAAATTTTCTAAATATGCTCAATACCGACCTGAATTTATTTGACTCGATCACCAATATAATTAATATTTAGAGTTATAATAAAATTATATTTTTAGTTAATAAAACAATTGAAAAACATAGATAGGAATATTATTAATATATCTTCAAACATATAAACACCTTCAAAATATGTTTGGAAATTGCAAAACAATGTCTTGGCGCATCCTGTTGTTTCCTTATGACCTACATTTCTAATGTTGGCTTCGAGATTTGATCCCAGACAACACCTCACTATGATCTTAATCTAAGTTGGCCTAAATCTAAATCTTTTCAAGATTCATGATTTACACTCCAACCAAACCAATAGTTTAATTATGGTTAGTATTATTCGCGGCCCCCATTTTTTTAATTTATCGTCCATTTTTTTTTCAAAAGAGTCCTAAATTTTTTTTCAATATCACCCCTAATTCTTATTTTTCGTCTCCTTAATGTTTAACTTTTACCCCTCTTATTATTACTTAATTATCTTTAATCAAGGTATAAAAAATTTTATAAGTCATTTATTGATTTATCAAAAACTTATAAAAATTCTGATTAAACTAATATAAATGAGCAAAATTAATATCTTAGAAGAAGAAGAGATGTAATATAAGAAAAATAAAATTGATAATATCCTCTTTCAAATGAAATAATAATTAATCTTGTAACTACACGAAAGAAAAATGTCAATAAGTCTACAAAATTAATACTATTTTTTTTCTCATTAGCGATGGAGTATTACTTAAAATAAACATTATGAATAAAAAGCAATCAAAAGTAGTGTTCATGAACCTAATGCGCTGTCTTGATGTATCGGAATCTTTACTTTCATTGTCATTTAAAAAAAAAAATTAATTTGTGAAGTTGATATAATAGTTATTAATTGTTGAAGTTTCTGGGTTTGTAGTACATTTCCAACAGTTTAATATTAGGATATTAATAATTGCTTAGCTAATTAAATAATTGTTGCCTTAGCTTACATGATTGGATAATGGATGCTTTGATTTGGACAATTTTCTGTCCCAACAAACTCTGTCGTTTCTTATAAAATGTTTAAAATTATTCATATAAGTTAAAAATTGATAATTGTTTGTTAAAAAATTATTAATTTTATTTTTATTATAAACTTTTTAATTTTATATTAAAATTTTATCATCAAATAAAGATATCTATAAAATATATTATAAGAATTTTAATATATTTTTATATACATAAATTTAATATAATGATGAATTAAATTAATAATAAATATATTTTCTTATTATTTAACTCACTAGTATATAACTTTGTTCTTATCTAATTAAGATGCGACATCCTATTCTATTTAATATGATGTTAATAAATTTAGAGTAAGAATTTCGTACACAAAAATAATATTTCTATGATTATATACAAAAGAAAAATGATTGAATGTATAAGGATAAATGATAAACTGAAGATCTGACGGATATTTTACTTTGAATTAAAATTCTTGATCTAGCTCTATTCAATCGTTATATAGTACTAGGAGGATATATTACAATATTTTTTTTGATAAATAATAGAAAAACATTAGTTTAGAGAGGAAAAATAATGGATTTTCATGGGGTCACTGTATTAAATGATAAAGATTTTTTTATTAAAATATTTGGGGTACGTGGTAGGTGTGTACGATATAATTTGCCTAGTATAATCTGGTGTCAAATTTAGTTTTAAATGTTTGGTAGTCGACAATTTTAGTTCTCAATGTTTATATATTGAGCATATTTAGTCCAATTAATATTTTCTAGTACATGTGACATACACGTGTCTTCTATGCGGCGCACAATTATTAAAAATTCAAAAAAAAAATGGCAAATTTTTTGAAGCAAAAGGAATGGCAAATTTAGTTCTAAAACTTGTTGAAAGTATCAAATTTAGTTCCTAAAAATCTATGAAAATATCAAATTTAGTCCTGAAAATTTTTAAAAGTATCAATTTTAATTTAATTAAAATTTTTTTACATTTACTTAACGATAATCTATTACAAACTACTATTTAATGATTAATTTAAAATTATTTTTTAAATAATTATTTTTTAAAACTTAAAACCTAAATCTACCATGATTAAAATGAGTCAACCAAGTAAAAAACTATCAAATCAAAATTACAAAAAATTTGATTTTACATTGATATAAATGAAAAATATTAAACTGTTTGATATTTTTTTTAGTATTTAATTTTTAAAATTTTAAATTTTTTTAGTTTTTAAAAATAATTTTTTAAGTTTAAAAAATTTTAAAAATATTAATGTAAAATTAAAACATTTAAATCATTTACCAAAAATTTTTATATTTATTTTTATTTATATCAATGTAAATTATTATTTTTTATATAATTTTGATTATTTGACACTAAATCGATCAATTTTGACTCTATTTGACTCGTTTTTATTCGAGTGGTTTAGAGTTTAAAATTTGAAAAATGATTATTTACTAAATAATTTTAAAATAATCGCTAACTAATAGTTTGGGAGAGACTATTGTTAAGTGCATGCAAAATTCTTGTAATTATATTAAAGTTAATATTTTTAGAAACTTTTAGACTAAATTTGATACTTTCAGACACTTTTAGGACTAAATTTGTCATTCTTAAATTTTTTTAAAATTTTTTGATAATTATGCCACATAGATACAAAGTATATCTACATGTGTCAAAAAATATTAATTGGACTAAATATACTCCATGTAAAAATATTAAAAACTAAATTTCCCAAATACCAAACACTAAATTTGACACCATCCCTTACTATATGAACATTTCTACATTTCTTCCTATATTTTTTTACAATTTTAATCCAAAAGTTTAAGCAGACCACAAATTCAAATCCAAAACAATATATATCCAAGCACATCTAAATTCTTCATATTTCAATTTTCTTAAAAACATACTATTCCTTTTTTATGTTCATCATCAAATTACTAATTTAATATGTTAAAAATACCTTCTTTGTGTTTTTTTTTTCCAAGTTTGAGTAACTTTGTTGTGTACTCCCTTCTTTTTGGTTTTCTAAAAATATGTTTGAGTATCAGTTATTATCTTTAATTTTCTTTTATTATAATTTTTTTATTAGTTGGGGCGGCCGAAGTAAGTAGCGTGTTTAATTTTTCATGTCCTTTGTGTATCGCACGTGAGTTGCAGGGTCAAACTCAGCTGGCCCCCACCTCCTTTCCATTTCATTATTCATATTTTATATTTTTATTATTTTATTATTAATATCTATATGTGACTATACGACGAAATTCATGGTTACTGCCTTTCACTTTATCCCACCCCACAATTATTACATCACTTATTTTATTTTTCTAAATTATCCCTTTTCAACTATATTAATATATTTGCTAATTACTCTTATCCCATGAAAAAAGTAATTATTGGTTAAAATGGTTGGACTATAATTTTTACAGAATATATATAAAGTTTCATTACCATATCACATACACAAAAAAAAAAAAAAAAAAAAAAGAAAGAAAGAATTCCTATCTCCGATTTTTATCTTTTATGTAAAATGTTTTAGGTCATGAGTGAAATTTTTTATAAAATATTTAACACTTTTAATAAAATGTTTAATTTTTTAATTCTAAATTGTGCCTATTTAATAGTAAATATAATTTTAATAAGATGGAAGAAAAAGATTGTTCTTGGAAACAATTGTCTAAAAAGAAACTCACATAACATTGCATGAATAAAGTTAAACATCTGAAATTACTAATATTGTAACCTAATCAATGCTTAAAATGGTTGGATTAATATTATGCTAATACTTTTTTTGTATATATTTTTCTTGAAAAAAAGGAACTTTTTCCCCCTTTTATTTGGGAATGTACAATTGGGTATTAAATCTCTATAGTTTTTTTGTTTTTGTTTTTTAAAATTGAATTTCTACCATCTTTATTTTGATATAAAGAAAAAGGTCAAACCCTACATGACTAGTAATCAAGATCAAGACCTATTAATTTTGAACAGAGAGTGTCAACCATCGAATTCTAATTATATATATGTGTTTAGAGTAAAATTTACTTTTAAAACTTGCAAAATTACTACCTTATTTGTAATATAAAAAGTTATATTACAAACAAATATCTAGTTTTAAAAATAAAATATTTTTTTTGTAAATAGATTACTTTTGGGGACGAAAATAGTAATAATAACAAAGTGTTGTTTATGTCACATGACTTGGCATACAGCTTAATCGATCGTATTGTTTGAACTTTTGTACATTATCCATCTCTTTATTACATGACAAACTGCCGTGCATGTTCCCCAAAACTATTCTATTTCTTATGAAAGTGAAACATTATATTTATCAATATAAGTACCTTATTATAATTATATATTTTATCGATTTTTTAAAAAATATTTTAAAAATTGGAAGAAAATTTTTTTTATTTTTTAATGTAATTTTAAAATTTTTAGTTCTAAATTGCTCTTATTTAGTGGCAGAATTTTAATAGTTAGAAAGAGTGTAGAGTTTATTAATCTAACATGAACATTTAATTCAAAATCAATTAATAATTGGTCGAAAGACTTTTGAATTATTTATATGAATCAGTGTTGTGATTTTTTCAACATAAGATTGAAATAATCTTAACACCCTCATTAATCCACTACACACTCTATACTCAAACTTTCGGCAAACAAGCCGAATATATTGTCGAGTTAGTCAAATAACCTCAAACTATGAGCAAATAAATGGAATTTACTATCACATAATCCAAACAGATACTGTGTAAAAATTATTGATCCAACATGAATATCTTACCAAAAACTGATTAACAATGGAGGTTTTTGAATTATTTATATTAGTGATAAGTGTTGTTAATTTTTTTACCATATTAATAGAGAGTGATTTTTTTGAGGAAAATAGCATAGTAAAAAAGTAAAGATGACATTATTTTAAAATTAAATAAAGATTGATTATTAATTTAAGTAAATAATCTTACCGTCTAATTAAAAAACCGAAGGGGTAGAAAGGGAAAGTGGATGTATATATTTAGATGGGATTAGGGTTATATATTCCAAAAGAATTTTGCCAAAAAGCATGCTTATGATGGATGTGTCCAAAAATATCGAGATTAAAAAAAAAAAGTGGAATTAATAAAGGAAGAAGCTAAAGTACGTATTTTCATATTAATTAAACATGGTACAACCTGTGCATGCATGAACAACCGTGTTGAACAATATTGAGCTAATTTAATTCAATTTGTTTAATGAATTTCTTATACAAGGGAGATTTCTGAAGATTGATCATAAATAAATACTATACATTCGGACAAGCTGTTCGGTTGTAACGATGCACCTCGCCAATTATATCTTACTCCTAGGAGTAATGATCCAGGTATACACTTACTCGATTTTTTATTAAAAAAAATGAGTTTATTAGACAAAAATTGAGTAAAAATCGAGTTTTTTTTTCAAAAAAACACAAAATAGGTGGGTCAGACGCATTTAATGTGTATTAAATACGCACGTCCCCTTCCCTCCTTATCTTCTCTCTCCATCTCACTTCTCACGCGACTTTATATAAACTTTTATGTAAACTAGCAGTTTACATAAAAGTTTATGTAAACTACCAGTTCACTTCTTCCTCTTCAAAAATCTTTTCTTCTTCTTCAAAAATAACTTATTCTTCTTAAAAAATCACTACATCATAAAGTATGAACTGCATTTGATGAATTTACGGAACCTTATTTTCACGATTTGATGTTGGGTAATGTATTAATGATGTTATATTCGTGTTTTCTTATTCAAATAATGTTCTATTATTCTGAAATATGATATATAAATGTTTTTCGTAAGGTATTGACACTTTCATGTGAAATGGGTTGCTTCTGATTCCTCTCCGCTGTTGGACGTGGTAGAAGGTGTTATAGGACGTAGCGGGACATAGCTGGACGTATCTGGACATGGTGCTAGTTTTTTTGGATGTAGCGAGACGTCGTAGACTATTTTATGTGAAAAATTCAGCTAAAATTCATATGTTTGGATGTATACGTGGTGTGATAGTTATTTTTGACGTGGTGCTAGTTGTTCTAAGACGTGGTGGACTGTCTTTGTGAAAAAAACCAGTTTAAATTCACACGCATGGATGTAGACGTTTCTGGACGTGGTGCTAATTGTTCTGAGACATGGCAGACTGTCTTTGTAAAAAAATCAATTAAAATTCACACGCATAGATGAAGACGTTTCTGGACGTGGTGCTAGTTGTCTTTGTGAAAAAAAATCAGTTTAAATTCACACACATAGATGTAGACGTTTCTGGACGTGGTGCTAATTGTTTTTGACGTGGTGCTAGTTGTTCTAAGACGTAGTGGTCTGTCTTTGTGAAAAAAATCAGTTTAAATTCACAAGCATCGATGAAGACGTTTCTGGACGTGGTGCTATTTGTTTTTGACGTGGTACTGGTTGTTCTGAGACGTGGTGCTAATTGTCTTTGTAAAAAAAATAGCTTAAATTCACATGCATGAATGTAGACGTTTCTGGATGTGGTGCTAGTTGTTTTGAGACGTGGTGGACTGTCTTTGTAAAAAAAAATCAGTTTAAATTCGCACGCATGAATGTAGAGGTTTCTGGACGTGGTGCTAGTTTTTTTTTTGACGTGGTGCTAGGTGTCTTTGTGAAAAAAAAATCAGTTTAAATTCACACACATGGATGTAGACGTTTCTGGACGTAGTGATAGTTATTTTTGACGTGGTGCTAGTTGCTCTGAGACGTGGTGGACTGTCTTTGTGAAAAAAATCAGTTTAAATTCACATGCATGGATGAAGACGTTTATGGATGATGGTTTTACACTAACAAACACCACTTTGAACAAGAAAACATTATTTTACACCAATAAATAACATTTTGACCAAATAATCAGTAGTTTACATAAGCCAACAGTAGTTTACATAAGCCAACAGTACTTTACACAAACATTCAGCACTTTACATAAACAACCAGCACTTTACACAAACGAATCGGAACGATGTTTTCACACCAACAAATACCACTTTTAACCAGAAAAGAGTATTTTACACCAAGAAACAGCATTTTGACCAAAAAATCAGTAGTTTACATAAGCCAACAGTACTTTACATAAACAAGCAGCACTTTACGCAAACGAATCCGAACGATGTTTTTATACTAACAAAGATCACTTTGAACCAGAAAAGAGTATTTTACACCAAGAAATAGCATTTTGACCAAATAATCAGTAGTTTAAATAAGTCAACAGTACTTTACATATACATTCAACACTTTACATAACTAAGCAGCACTTTACACAAACGAATCAGAACGATGTTTTTACACTAACAAATACCACTTTGAACCAGAAAAAAGTATTTTATACCAAGAAACAACATTTTGACCAAAAAATCAGTAGTTTACTATTTTTGTAATTAAGAGGTCATTTTTTATACTTTATTATTTTTGTATCTATGTATCTTTTTTATATCTATGTATCTTTTTTATGCCTAATTCTAACACACATAACCATAAATACAAAACTTTTGAAAAAAAAGGGTGTAATTTAATCGATTTAGGATCCGGGTAAGGCGGGCATACGGAGTCTGAGAGCACTTTACATAAACAACCAGCACTTTACACAAATGAATCAGAATGATGTTTTTACACTAACAAAGACCACTTTGAACCAGAAAACATTATTTTACACCAAGAAACAATATTTTTAACAAACAATCAGTAGTTTACAAAAGCCAACAGTTTACAAAGAAGGGCCGGAGCCACCTCTTGACGGGCCGAAGCATCTGAGTATTTCACACCATCAGTTTACACCAATAAACAATAGTTACACCAACAAACACCATTTTACACCAACAAACCAGCAAAAACATACGATTTTACATAAAACATAAGTTTTTGCCAAAACCCTAGTTTTTTCTTTCATCTCCGTGGGCTGCAAATACAACCAAACTAATCCCTTACCTCAGATCTATAAAACCCTAGTTTTCCTTTCATTTTCGTGGCGGATTTAGGGTTCTCCCAAACCCAAGAAATGGCGAAATGGTATAAAATGGTATGAGTTTTGAAGCTTGAGAGGTGAGGAGTATTTTGGCAGTGAGATATCTTCAAAAATCTTCACCGAATGGCCTAATCGGTGCGAGAAAAGAGAGAAAAGAGGCTGCTGAAGGAGAAGACGAGAGAGAGTGAATGGATTAGGGTTTGAGGAGAGAGAGACTGGTGAGGTATATATAATACGCGCGTGTAAACACCTCCTACTCTTTAAATTTTTACCTCTGTTTTTCCCCTTTGTATTTAAATTTTTTTTATTAGGTGTATGAAAAAATGATTTACTCCTAATTTTACTATATACTAACTACGATGCACCTTAGTGTGAAAGCTCCGGATGATTGTCGGACCTAAACTAAACATTTTTGTTTTTGACACTGTACATAATAAGTTGGCTAATGGATGGATTAATAAAAAGGTTTATGTTAAAATACGATGTTAGGAGAGTTTTTCGCCAATTAAATATTATAATTATGTAATCATAATATGACGATAACGTAGACACTTTTCACGGGTCAAGTTTTGAACGAATAATTTAGGTAATGAAATAAAAATGACTCACTAATATACTATTTTTTCAAATATAATAATTTTAAATATTATATTATTTAAAATTAATAAATAAGATTATTATTTTAAGTCATCCCTTCCCTCATTTGTACGAGGTTGAGGAAGAAATGAGTTTTTTTCTTTTTCAAGAAAATAAATGCTTTCTCAGTAAAGATGAAAGTGGTTTTCTTGATCTAATTTACTTACGTGACTAATTTGGATAATATGTTGCATATGCAACCGAAAAAAAAAAAAAACATAACTAATTGTGTAAAATATTTATTGTTTTATTATTTTTACATATAAATTTATATTTTAATTATTAATTACATAAAAATTAAGTATAATCATATTACTTTAGATATTAAAAGTAAAATAGTATTTATTAATAATAAAAATATAGAAGTTGAAATGTTATTATGGGGAGAAAAGAGTACTATATTCTCAAACCAATCATTAGACCACCTTTGATTTCACCTATTTTTAAAATAATTTTTCTTATATTTTTACTAATTAAATATCGGCTGGTAATTTTTTTTTTTTTTTACTTCTTTTTCACCCTTTTTGCAACTTCTCTCTCGGGTCACCTTTCGCCGGCCATAATGCCAACAACTTAGATTACACTAATTGAGATTAGGTTAATTAGATTGGGGTTTGATTTGATAAACCTTGGTCGTATTATCTATATGTGTGTAATTAAGTTAACTAGACTTCGATTATACTCCTTAATGCCCACTTTGAGTAATATGCACAACTTGGATTAGAGTATTAACTTAGCCATTTAAATTAAACTCGAATAGTACATGTAATCAATGCATAAAGACAATCCAACTAAACTTTTATATATTTTTAATGACAAACGGAGCAAAGGCCAGATTGACATGTTATCTAGTGTAATAGTAAGTCATACTTTATTTGTGCTAGAGTATACGATACATTAGAAGAACAAAAATCTTGAATTCGAATTACATTAATAATAAATATAATATAATAAATGATTGTATATTTACGTAATGTTATTAGGCTAATTTGTTTTCTTTTTTTTTAAAAAAATTTATTTTTAATCTATAAAAATATTTTAGTTTTTATATTTTTATTATAAATACATATTATTTTCTTTTTATAAATATGAATTAATATGATTATATATCATCATATATTTTATAACTCAAATATAAATTTAAATATATTTTATTCAAAATAAAAAATTATGTATTATCTAAGTAAGAACACAATTAAATCTATTTCAATAAAACTGTGTACTTGTGAATCCATTGTTTCAACTCTAAAATTTTGAATTCATTTTTTAGCGGTAATATTATGAGTATTCAATCGAATTATAAACTGTCATCTCTTATAAACGTGGAAGTTATAGAGTTTACCATGATGTTGTAAGTCTTGTGTACAGTTATTTATTAAAGTAATTACTGTCAAGTAAAAATAGTAGGATCAGTAATTATTGTTGAATTGAAAAGGGTAGTATGGAAGAAATGATCTTCTCTTAATCTGTCGAAAAAATCTTAAAACGTCATTTAAAAATAAATAGATGGAGTATATGATAGGATACATCAGAAAAATATATATATATATATATTTTTTATTTCATAATAATATTTTTATTTATTAAACTAAAATAAGTGAATATTCATATGGAGAGAGAGCATTAGACATGAAAGAAAGATAAGAAAGATACAAGTGAGAGTGTTTTGGGGGAGAGGGAGAAGGGAAGGGAATGAGAGAATCTTTGCGGGGTGGAAGCACATGGGGGAGGGAATGAATGACCCATGGGGTTAATGGAGGCCCCGCGTTTTTCGGTCTACCTTCTTAACTTTTATTTATAAATTTTCTATTTATTTTTAATAATAGTTGTTGATTTTTGAATATTTTGATAAATAAAATAATAGATAAAAAAATATAAAAATAGTCTTTATAATATAATTTAATTTTAAATATTTGATAGTTGATAAATTTAATTATAAATTTTATTATTTATATGAATATTTAGTTATAGTAACGATTCTTTTGAACATTTAATGATTGAATTATAATTATATTAATCGCGTATCATATGTACATTGCGTTTATCACATAAATTAATATTTTATCGTGAGTTTCACATACACATTATTTTAGGTCCTATATCATAGAACATGCACATGATATAAAGAATGTTAAATTTATAATTCAATTAGTAAGTGTCTTAAAAAATTATTAGTAAAATTAAATATATTGTGAATAATAAATTCTGGACTATAAAATATTTAAAATTAAATTTAACACTAAATTATGTAAGAAAAATTATTGTTACTTTTTTTAAAAAAATAATTGGCATAAAAATACAAGTACTTTTGGTATTTAAAAAATATATAAATTCAATAAAATTAGAAAAGATGTGAGGGCCCCACCTCATCCTGCTGAGAGGCTGTGAAAGGGCATTTGAGTACCTTGAAGATTACACCATAGCAGGCCGGCCGGGTTTACATACTACACAGATACAGTGATACAACGCCAGGGTAAGGCCCTGCACGTGACTTTTCTTCCTTTGCTACCAACATCCCCCCTCCTCTCCTCTGCTCTTTTCTTCCTCTCTCGCTTTCCATCTTGGAAGACTTTAAAAAGCCACTACTACTTCCACTTCCATACGTTGTTGCATCAAAATAAACCACCACCCTCATACAACTAACAACATCCACAAATGTTTCCAGCAACTACTACTTTCTTAGTGTAGGAATCCGGCCGTAAATTTTAGAGCCCCCACTAGTGGAGAATGATTTAGTGGTTCACACTTCTCATATATAATATGAGATTTTGATATTGAGTCATATCGAAAACACTTAAAAGGATAGAAGTTATAAGTTCGAGTTACTTTAGGAGAGCATGAAGATCACACTAGGAGTATTTAGGAACATGATCTTTAGTTCGAGTTATACGGGGTGTTAATTAACTATTCTCCTTTTGTAATAATAGGATTGTTTGAATATTATTTTTTTATACGTAAAATTAGTTTTGTTTTATGTTTTTACTATAAATATATAATGCATTATTTTAAAATTTAAATTAATAATTTTTTAAATAAAATTAATATGATTATACATGATTTTTATGTAATTTATAATTAAAATATAAATTATAAGTGAAAATAATAATAATAATATTGTATGTGAATGATATCTTATATAAATAGAATTATTTGTTGGTAATATTAAATTAAGGATTTGATAATTAGTAATTTTTTTTAGAATAATACTTTCTGACTGAAATTTGGGGCAAATTATATGGTAGTGATAGGGGACATGGAGTATTGTGTCTTTCGTGAATTTTATATTATAATTTGATGATGAATCAGTTTTTTTATTTTATGAGATAATAGAGCACCTAAACTTTTTATTTTTTTAATTATTTTTATGATAGGGACATAGAGTATTATATAGCAATTAGAAACTTAGATAGTGAATTTTAGTTGTATTATAATAGTTTTGAGGGAGACTCAATATTTTAGATTTTAGTTGCGAAGAGATTTAGTTAAGAATAAACCAAAAATAATATACAAAAAAAGTTATTGAAGGATGAACCAGTGGACTTGCGAGAAAGACAAGAGGGATATAGTCCAATGATAAATACTATTCACTTAAAATAATAGGTTTTGAACTCAAGTCACTTTTGTATATATATAAAAAAAAGGTAGATTAGATAAAGATCGAGAGCCTGTGGACCGAGAGTCTCTTTTGCCCCTAGTCAGGACATAAAGGCCGGCGCAATCAATAAAACCTTTCATATACCCGGCTATTTTCAGAGTTTGCTGAGCTTCTTGGCCCATTCTTTCATAACTGGAAAAGAGACGGGGGGGGGGGGGGGGGGTTGCCAAGTTCTTCTGGGGGATCTGGTTGAAAGACCGGCTGGTAGAAAAATATAATAAAAAATCAGTGAGATTATTATGATTGACGGAAAATTACCGTAATCGATGAGTAGATATAAATATGTTGTGTTATTAAATTTTATATTACTATGAGATGGAGAAAAATATATATCAACCGTACCAGGTGGACTATCTTAGCTACGGGAATAGCTTAAAAGTAAAATATATGGGAGTAAATAATTAATTGAAGTTGTTACTATGGGAGTAAATAATTAATGGGGATCTGTGCTCTAATCATCGTCTTCTTTAATTAGTTTTAGGTTAATCTTCTCTTTGAGTCAACGGCGTCATGATCCATTGTTGCCAAGATCTGTCCTCACGTGACAGCCGCATCGCAGCCCCCCTACAATTATTAATATGTTTTCAACTTATATTTTAAAATAAATAAATAAACGTAATGGTATGTTAATTAATTATGTAAATGCGAGAGAGAAATACGTGTTTTTCTTTTATTAGGAGGTTTAGACTCAGACTATTATATTAACGTGAGATTTAAGGAATAATACAATTAAATTAAAATTATTAACAATAAAATATAAAAATTAAATTGTATTTTTAAAATAAAAAAAAATAATTTTAAAACACGACATACTAAGAAAAGGTAGGTAAATAAACCCATCTTTGGAAACGTTCCATGATGAGCTATACATTCAGTGATGGGATTAGTGAGAAAAGCACTCCAATAATGCAAGGCTAAAATACATGGCCGATACTAGGGTTCTTCCTCAAGGGTAAAAAAAAAAAAAAAATCAAAAGGAAAAAGGTGAAAGTGTGATTTATGATTGGTGATTGAACCTTGTTTATTGAAAAGACCAAACACAAATTTGGTGGATAAGATAACATTTCTTTGTTCATGTGTGTAAATTGAGGGTAAATAAAAAAATATTAATTTAAATTCAATATAGTAATATAATTCGAAACATTCTATTTGAAATTTATAAGGTTATAATAAAAAGTATGCAACTAATTTGTTATTTTTACGTTTTAACATAAAAAAAAAAGTATGAAATATATTTGAGTTTGTTCGATGGAAATAATGATACGGTATTAGTATGGTTGGATCATAGCAATGATAACTTAATTAATAATTGTAATAATTTTTGGAAATAAAATTAGGAAGAGGGGTTTTTTAGGGCATGGAAATGAAGAGAGATTTGCACGTGTACAACTTGGGAGTTTTATTCCCGGATGAGTGAGTTTAGTGATAAAGTTTATTGAAATGGGATTTATGGGCATCATCACCCCCACAGTACAACTTCAAATATTAATGGAGGCGTATGGTACCCGAGCAAACATTGAAAAGATAGGCATTTATTTGGGAAATTAAATTTCTTATTGTTAATTATGGATCGATCACTTCAGAAAAATTGTACCTTCGAAATTCATGTTACAGGTAATTTATTTAGTGTCTATCATTAAATAATTTTAAATGTGCCAGTTGTCAATTTCTGTTATTGCTTATGTTAAAGTTAAAATCCGGAATTTTTAATTTTATAATTACAGAAAAATGAGCAGAGTCAATTATTTTCACTCATATTGTAATATTGTAATATGTAGTGTTATATCGCGTTCTATTTTTTATTGAACGTTTTCATTTTTCTAAATTTTTTTTTATTTTGTTAAGTATCGTCCCTTAATTCTTATTTTTCGCCCCCTTAATGTTTATCTTCTGCCACTCCTATTATTACCTAATTGCCTTTAATTAATTTACAAAAAATTTTATGAATTTCTTTTTAATTTACTAAAAATTTATAAAAATTATGATTAAAGTAGCATAGATGAGCGAAATTATAAATAAATTTTTTTAGTATTTTTAGTAAATTAATTAAGCGTATTTAGGTAATTTAATATATTATTATATTTAAATTTTATGGTTGATATTTCTTAATTTATCAAGAATAATTTATGTATAAAAGGGGCATGAAATAACAAAATAAGGGGGGCGAAATAGTACTTCAGTTAAGGTAATGGATCCTTTAACAAGATTTTCAAACTTAGGCTTGTTTTTTTTTTTTTTTTGAGAATATAAGTTTTTTTTTAAAAAAAAAAGAACAAAAATAAATATTTCCGAAAGATTTTTTTTTTTTTTGATAATGTGTTGGTGTGATATAATTTGATAATCGATATGCTCAATTTTGAGGGGAAAAAGTTATTTTTTCTTTGGGAGAAAATTTAAACAAATTAAAAAGTTCTACCTTCCTAGAAGAAAATTCAAATATTAAAATTTTAGATGTGCTTGGATATATATTGTTTGGGATTTGTTTAAACTTTTAGATTAAAATTGTAAACAAAATATACATTGAATATTGAAAAAAAAAAGGAAAAATCAAACAATGAGGTGTCCAAAACTAAAAAAAAGAAAAAAAAAAAAAGAGTGTGTGTATTAACTAATTGGGGAAAAAAAGTTAGTTCTGATAATAAGGTTCATTAACTGACCACAATTTTCATGCTTTTATAATTTTTAACCTTTTTTTTTTGAATTTTCTCTTTTGATAAATATGGACAAAACAAGTAGATAAAAATAGTAAATCAATAATTTTACAATGTAGTGAATTTGAGAAACTGGCATGTTGAGACATCTACAGATGACAAAGATAAAGATAGTGACAAAATAAATTTATTTGAAGTCGTATCTTATTGTCTTAGGCGGGAGTGTCAATCACTAAATTAAAAAAAAAATTAAATTTAGATGTGCTTTGGATATATATTGTTTGGGATTTGTTTAAACTTTTGGATTAAAATTGTAAAAAAAAGAATACAATGAATATTGAACAAAACTTTTTTTTTTCTTTTTAAACAGAGTGTATTAATTTTTGAAACTGACAGGTTCAGATATGTACATATGATAGTTCGAAAGTAAATATTTGAAAGTAAAAAATATAAGTAATTATTTGAAGATAAAAATACATAGGTGTGATGTGGGATGAATAAAATGAGGAATGAATAACAATAAGAAGTGTACACTCATCTTTAATTCCTTCCATCTCCAAACTAAAATGAATTTCAAGAATTGGAATCTTAACATGAGACTCCCATATAATCAACCCCAATAATTCCTCTTTCATAAAATTTGTTACTCATAATTAATACTATTTCTTTTTCCCCATAATTAAAGTTTTATTAATAATATTTCCTATGTTCTATATTTACTTTTGATATCTAAATTAAGATACTTATGTAAAGTTACAAATAAAAAGAATATAAAATTTTTAATTATAAGTACAATATAAATATTATAAATATCGTTCCAAATTTATGAGATATATAGAAATACAAATATTATAAATATGATTTTTCAGGAGGTGGCAGATGTAAATAAATGGAATTTGGAGTCCTGCGGATCCCCCAATCGGGTACGAATAATATTTTTTTTATTTTTTTGAGCAAACGAATAATTTTGGATTAATAGTTAATATAATGTAATTAAAATTTTTTATAATATTAATACGTCAAACAAATTCTTTTGGACGGATTAAACTATACATGTAATTATCAATACTTGAGGGGTATCTATGACTATTTATCCACACCTTCCCGAGTGACAGAACAATTGAGTAAAATGGACTACAAAAATAACCAAAATCTAAAGAATTATTTTATAAAAAAATAAAATATTATTGTAGTCAATTTTAAAGAATAATTAAAAAAAAAAAAAAGCTCAAAGCCCAAAAAGATTTAGTACCTCATTAATTTAATTAAAGATATTAATCGGGATCATCAAAAACATAAAAAAATAAGCTACTCTTTCTTGACACATAAGATTCCATTTTAATGTTAATACAACTAGTATTAATTAATTTAATTGCAATATATTAAACTTCTTTAGAAAAAGCCTTAACCCAGATTGGAGACACGAATCCTACAAAACTGAAACGCCGTTAAATAGATGGCGTCGCCGTTAACGTTACTGCGTTTTAACTTCTAACCCGATTCCACTTCCATAAATGAGAGAGTCGGAAAAACGAAAACGAAGAATACTGTTTAATGTTGATGTCCCAAACACGCACACACAGAGTTACACTTTCACCAATATATATTAAAAAAAAAAAAACTCCTATTCTTAATTCTAATGGAAGCTCACATTAATGAAAAGCCAAGTGAAGAACGGGGAGAAAAATTGAGAGAGAATTGCAGAAGAGAGTTATAAAATATAAACGATCCTCTCTGCGTTTGGGTTTCTTTACCAATTATCATCAACCATCAGTCTTCTTATTCTCGTTGTTCATCTCAGAAATCCCATTTCTTCAGCAAGTACACATACGCAGAGGAGAGTTGGATCGTTTGTGTTTTTCTGGGGGGACGGGATCCGCCTGGGCTAGTTGCAACCAATCTTCAAAGTGAGTGTTTGGATCACTTCTTTATCACGTTTGGGGGAATTGGGCTGTGGAATCTGAAGCTGAATTATGCTAGATATTCACCTCGTAATTCAGATGGGAAAAACTAAAGAGCATGTTCTGGTTAGCTGCTGTTTCTTTTTATGAATCTTTCTTTCCTTCTTTTCACAACATTACAGTAGGAGAATTAATTCGGCCTTTCTTTTTTTTTTTTTTTTTTTTTTTTTTCTGTGAACTCCCCTTCTCCCCCGGGGAATTGAATGGGCATAATTCAGTTGAATTTGATTCGCAGAGTGCGTGAAATTTGAACCAGATAACCATTTGAGTCCATCGGACGTTGAAGACGATGGTTGGAAGAACTGGGTTCGGAATTTCTCAGTTGAATTGATTTTCTGGGTCGGGAATAATTTGGAAGAAGGACTACTTGCTCAGATTACAAAAAAGCTGCTTCTGAAACTTTAATGCGCGTTGCAGCTTCCGGGTGAAGGTGGATCTGGCCGGGTTGGAGTTCAAAATTCTGAATCTCGTCCGGAGAATTCAGTAGTTCCGGAGCACAATTCAGTTTCGTCGAATCGTATACTGTTGTGAATTGTTCGATCTGGGCTGTCATTAAAATCTGCTGCAGAAGAAGAATTGGAATTATTTCTCTACATTCATGGAGCTGCGTCAACCCAGACCTTACGGAACTGAAGGTAAATTATCCAACTAAATTATGTATAAACAAAATTTCCATCTCTGTTTCTTCAAATTTTCCAAGAATTAAATAAAATTTTGTTTTTGTTTTGAATTTGAGAGAATTGGGGATTATTTTTTTGGCTTTTTGATCCAATCCAATGGCAATGAATCTCTTTTCTGATAATTATTATTAATTATTTTGGTTTGAATGTCAGGAAGGAAAACAACACATGACTTCCTTTCACTGTACTCACCGGCCCAACAAGATCCCAGGCCTCCACCACAAGGTAAATTAAACTTTCCTCCATGCAATGCAAACATGGCTTCCTTCCCCCCCAATTCTTCTTCTTCAATCTCAAATTTTAACCTATCTCCTCTTCTTCTTCTTCCTTCTCAAGTCTTCTTCTTCAATCCCAATTTGAATCCTTATTATTACTTTTTTTTTTTTCCCTTTCTTTCTTTGGGGCAAAGGGTTCTTGCTTCTTACATGAATTTCTGTAGTAGTTGGGTCGCACATGACTCAGTGTGTTATTAGCAAATTGGATGAGGTCATAGAATCTGTTACTTTTTCTTTTTTGTTCTTTTAATCTTCAAACTTCTCCCATATAAGAGTGATTTGATTCCATCACTCCAATTGACATGGCAACCAAATAATTATCCCTTTTTAAAGGTAAAAAAATTTACCTTTCATCCCTGTTTTTTTGGTTGAGACTCCCACTCTTGATTCTAGTCATAAATTTTCATCCTTTTTTTTTAACCAGAAAAAAATAATAGTAAATTTTCATTTTTTAATAATAAAAATAGTAAATTTTCATAATTTTGGGTTGGGGGGGGGGGGGGGGGAGGGAATCTTAAAACTACTAACCTAGTACCAAAATGGGCTCCTCGAAATGAATGAGAAATGTTAAAATTGGAAGCCTTTTTTAAAAAAAAATATATATATATATTTTGGGGGGTGAATTTGTCTGGATGTGCGGGTAGGGGGGAAGAAGATGTGTGAGGTTAAATAGTGGGTGGGCGTGGGGTAAAAGGGGAAATATCTAAAAAGGGGTGTATAGGGCCTTAGGCTAGGCACCCACGAGTGGTGTGGTTAATGTACCCGTGACCCCATGTTGATTGTTTGAATGGCGTATTGTATGTGGGTCTGGGCCATATGCTCTCCCTAGTGGGCCATCTCGCTTCTCTCCTGACAACAATTGCCCGATCCGAAAAGGAACCGGATTTTTTCCCCTCTTTTTTTTTTTTTTTCAGTTTTGCACTATCCTCCTCCTCCACATAGGTTTTTTTTTTTTTTTTTTAACAGTGGAAGAGGATGATTAACGTTACTGAAGTTCGATTTTGGTCATGATCAGAGTGAATCGGAACTAATGTTTATTTAAAAAAAAAAAAGTTCTATTTTAAAAATAATTGGTTAGCATCACAAAAAGTAGAACGAATGAAAATTTCATTTATTTTATTTGTATTAAATTAATGTTTCAACTTTTGATATATTAATATTAAAAAATATGATTAGATATATTAATAAGTGGACTGTTAATTTGAAATAGGGAGAAACAGTAAACTAAACGTTAAAAAATTAAAAATTTTAGTGATAAAATGAGAAAAAGGTAGGAAATGAGATTATGGGTGTCTTATAACAATTTTGAGATTTGTTAAAGTTTCTCAATTTTATTGCTTAAAATTGGATTTTTATTTAATTTTTACATTTATAAAATTTTAAACCATCAAACTCAAAATTTTATTGCACACTTTAATGAAGTTTTTAAAAAAATTGATGGGGTCGGTTTGGTAGTTTCATTAAACATGGATGATGGTATGTGTGTAATTTTACCCCCCTTTCTCTGGGACATTTGATTCGGCCTTCTTCTGGTGGAACCCACTCTGTTGGGAGAGAGAGAGAGAGAGAGAGAGTAGGAGTTAGGGAGACAACATAGAATCATCAGCATTCATCACTGATTGACATAAAAAGCATCCATCTGATTCATCCCTCTCTCACTATGCATTGATTTCAGTAAGGTTGCCATAACCCCTTCTTCAAATTCAGTACTGTGAAATTATTTTTGGCCGTAAATGGTGTCAGATTTGGTGACTATCAGTAGTTACTGCAATTTTGATTGTTCTGGGATCTCCAAATTTTTTGTAAGTCTGGAATTTGGAACCAAGAACACACCACTAGTGCTAGTTTTCTTGTTGCTTTTAGTTTTCATTTTTTTCTGGTGACATATAAACATGATTTCTGCTACATTTGCTATGTTCTCAATCCTTGCACGTATGATCATTTGTCAATCTTGCTCCATACAATCTTATGTGTTGTGACTATTAATATTGTAACTCCTTTGTACAAGAGTTTGTGATACTGTTTCTAGGAGGAATGTAAATGGGATTTGATCAATGCACTAATATTATGTTGAAACAAATTGAACATAACAAAGATTAAACTTTCTGAATTTCATCAGCAATTTTTGCTGTTTTTGGCTGGAGTTTACCATGTAAAGCATATGTGAAAATGTGTTGATGTTTTTGCTCTCTGAGTTCCTAATATTCATCAATTCTTAAACCTCCAAAAGCAGGTGGCTTTTTGAAAACCCATAACTTCTTGCAACCATTAGAGCAAGGGTGTAACAATGCTGCCAAGGAAGAAGAGATAATTGAGATTAAGGATGAGGAAAAGTCTCCACAATCGACGGCTCACCTGCAGAATGCAGAGCATCTTCTACCTGGTGGCATTGGGACATATAGCATCACTTATTTCAACCAGAGGTACCCGAAGCCGGAAGGGAACGTGTATATGATGGCACAAGCACAAGCGAGTAGTACCAACATCAATGATGAAAACTCAAACTGCAGTTCATATACAGGAAGTGGATTCACTCTATGGGATGAATCTGCATCAAAGAAGGGAAAGACAGGGAAGGAGAAAAATACCGGAGATAGACCTGTTCTTAGAGGTAAAATTCTTTCAGGCTTAATGCTTCAATCAACTGTTACTAGTTATCTGTTTCATGTTTTTGAGTTTTTCAACACCTCAAAATTTTATTTGATTACTTCTCAAAATAATATCATCCATTTGTAAAATGGATATAAGACCTATTCAACCACTCTGCCTATGGCATATAGCAGAATGTTTAATTTGAGACTGCAACTCGTAAGTTCCTGCAAGAATGGATATCACTATATTCTAGCACTACACTTCTATAATTATCAAGCAGTGGAAGTTCTAATTTACCTGCTTATGTTCTTAGTTATGGTTATTAACAAAGAGCTATGATTTTTCTAGTTGTTGATCATTTACTTACGTTTCATATATCCACAGAAGCAGGTGTAAATGTTGGGGCTGGGGAGTGGCCTGCATCATTGGAGCGACCATCACAATCCTCGTCCAGCCATAAGCACAACATTAGATCATTCAGCTCTCTTTCAACCTCTCAGTGAGTGGCTTTTCTGTCCACATATTCGCAGACTTTTACTGTCTTCTGATGTAATTCAATACATATATATGTCTAACTCGTGACTTTTGCAGGCCAACTTCACCTCAGAAGAACCGTGGTTTTGTAAGTATGCTAACCTCTGCAAAGAGTGTTCAAGAAGAGGACGATGATGATGAAGATGATGAGTTCATTGTCAAGAAAGAGCCATCTTCTTCTTCACATCCTAAAGGTTCCCCTTCCTATTGTCATTGCAAATGCGACCTCAATTCTACTTTGCATCTTGTGATGCTAAAACATTACCCGTCATTTTGACAGGAAGTTTATCAGTTAAAGTTGATGTAAAAAGCAATGATCAGAAGCCCACTACACCTCGTTCCAAACATTCGGCTACAGAGCAACGTAGAAGGAGCAAGATCAATGATAGGTATGCTCTAGCATCTGGTTCTCCTTTTGTATTGCACAACTGATATGTAGTTGCATACCTGTTCTTGTATCTAAAAGAGTGTCAACCCAAAATCATATCTCCAAATTTTTTGTGTATTGTAGTTAAGTTCTCTTGTTGGTTTTTGGAAAATGGTAAGTACATTTCCCAAGTTTTGCATCATTACATTTCTGCTACTAGATCGAAGATGTAGATCTTTGTAAGAAACAGTTTATTTTGAAAATTTAGTCCAAATCTTAGTGTTCTGGAATCATTGAGGATTTGGTTTTCATTCTGGAGGTGCTTTTGCTATACAACACTCAAAAAGGTTGCCCTCTTCTGATTGCACTTTAAGAACTCAGTAATTTTTGTGAACTACATCGGTAGATTCTTTCTTGATCTTTTGGAGCTAATGTAAAATATTTTGTGCCTACTTTGGATTGCAGATTTCAGAAGTTGAGAGAGATCATCCCTCATAGTGACCAAAAGAGAGATAAGGCATCATTTTTGTTAGAGGTATACATTGGCTGATAGTATCTCAATGATCTCCTATTTCTCAGTCAGTTGTAAATAACAAAATATAAATGCTTTTGCAGGTCATTGAGTATATCCAATTTCTACAAGAGAAAGTACATAAGTACGAAGGATCATACCCAGGATGGAACCAGGAACCGCCCAAGTTGATGCCCTGGGTATTTCCCATACTCTACATGTTTCTTCAGCATGCATCATATTAGCAATTTGTTTAATTCTCAATGTAGCTCTTAGTTGTTGAAAGAACACCTTTGCATCCATGTCGTATGCAATATATAAGGAATGATTGATTAAAAACAGGTCTTGGCTCTAATTCATTTTCTATCCACTGACATTTTTTGGAACAGAGAAATCCCAGAGCTTCTGAGGAACTCATCAATTCTACCCATAGCATGACCATGGGGTCTAATCCCGCATTAATGCTTCCGGTAAAATTCGATGGGAACAAAGTTAGTACATCTCCACCTGGGCGGATCAGTGGACAGCACCTAGCAGTAGAGTCAGACCTAAACAATCCCTCTACTTTCCGAGAAAAGGTTCGCCAGCCTGATTCAACGAATGCTGCAGCATCAATTCCCATGTCACAAAGGTCAAGTGTATTCCCTTTTGGTGGAAACAGCAGTGCACCTGTGGCTCTCTCATGTAGGCCAGTGTCTGATGCAGAGAAAACAGTGTCTCATACTCAGTCGCAGTTTTGGACGAGAGAATCTTTTACAGCTGATAATAATATAACAGATAAGCTCAAAAACCAGGAACTAACTGTTGAAAGTGGCACAATAAGCATCTCAAGCATCTATTCTCAAGGGTTAGTGTTCTTTCTCTATGTTCCACTCATCTCACGATATCATGTAAAGAACCAAGTACCAATACCCTCTTTCCATTGCAAGAATGAGAAACAAATAAGAAAACAGAAGCAATCATCATGAAGTTTCTTTCTCCTCAAAATGAGGGACTTGTGATTTTACTTACCATTTTTTGTCTTCAACTTGGATAGTTATATGTGTTTCTGATTACATATCAAAAACTCATGAGCAGGTTGTTCGGTACCTTGACGCAAGCCTTGCAGAGTTCCGGAATCGATCTGTCTCACTCAAATATATCTGTCCAAATTGATCTGGGAAAAAGGGCTGATGGTAGAGTTAATTCTTCAGCCTCTATTATCAAGGTACCTACCTTCCCATTACCTTTCTAATTCATCTCCTGAATTCCAACCTTGCTCTGAAAATTTCTGCATTTTCTTAGGATATGGAGATGCTGCCATTGAGTAATGAAGCAATGCCAAGATCCACAACTACAAGCACAGGGGAGGGGGAGGATTGTCCTGGTCAAGCTGTTAAGAGGCTGAAAACATGCAGAAGTTAGTATGACACAACTTAGTGAATGGTTAGTTATTCCTTTTGGTAGCTGATCTCATTCATTTCATGTCCCTTTAAACTGGTTCCAAAGGGAATACTCAAACAACGTTGTACATGTACATGTAGTGTTGTAAGATTGATTTTTTTTTTTTTTTTTTTTTTTTCGGGGGGGAAGAGTGTATATTTTATCACATGTTTCTTGTAGTGACGCATTGCAGACTATGTCTATATAATTAGGAGGCGGCTTCGAAACCAATGTTGAGAAGCCGCAATTTTCATTGGATGAGAGTGTATTGACTAATTGTGGGGAAAACGTTAACCAGAATTTTTATACTTTTTCAAATTTTTAATGTTTTTTTTGGAATTTTTTCTTTTGATAAATATGGACAAAATAAGTAGTTAAAAATAGTAAATCAAGAATTTTATAAGTTAATTAGGCAAAATGACAGGTTCAGACTTTTACAGAGATGACAGAGAATAAAGATCATCCCATAATAAATAAGAGACTAGGAAATATTATTAATAAAATTTTAATTATAGGAAAAAAGAAATAATATTAATTATGAGTAGCAAATTTTATAAAAGAAGAATTTTTGGGGTTGATTATATGAGAGTGAAGCATGTTAAGATTACAATTCATCAAATTCATTTAGTTTGGAGATGGAAGGAAATAAAGAGGAGTGTACAGTTCTCATTGTTATTCATATCCTTCATTCCTCATTTCACATTTTTACATCTAAATAATTACTCGTAAAAGATAATTTTTTTAATTATTTACTTTCAGTTAATCTGTAAAACTGTAAAAGAAGTCTAAACCTATCAATTTGTCTAATTTAGTAACTTATTGTTTGTCTATATTTATCAAATAAAAAGTTATACATAGTTCAAATATGATTATTACGTATGAGATACAAAGAGGTGTTTAATTTCTCTATTTTTTTAAATAAAAATTGCCCTATTATATTATTTTTAATATAATAAACTAATTTTTTTAAAATAAGAACTCGTGGTAGTGCCAAATTTGGGAAATTTTCAGCGACAAGTTGTATTTACCTCCTAAACCTTGAAATACGCGCATGAATAAAAGAAATTGATGTACTCTAATCTCGAAGTTCGTTAGTACTAATTTCTTGGATCATTCACAACTCCAAAAGTCATTACTCATTGGAGTAATTTAATTCGTTATGTTTCTACTACACTGAAAACCAGGCCAAGATAAAGCTTTTCTTGGGATCATTCTTTTTATTAGATGGAGACCTTGAATTTTTTAGTAAGAAAATTCAAGAATTAGAAATGTAGATTGAAAAATATGATAGGTTTGGACGGAAGGGGCCTCTCGGATGTTCGAATTTTAAAAATCTGAATTAGGAAACGGTTCACTGTCAACTACTACAAAGAGGAAGAACAACTCCCGATCGGATCCTTGTTCACCAGGGACAACAGCTTGAGAAGCAAATTACAGCGGGACCGCTCGGTTGATTTCTCCGTGGAGGAACCGACGGCGAAGCCATCCCGCAATGATATTGTCCCCATGTATTTGAAGCTCATTAAGCCTCTGTACAATCGAGCTTCCAAGAGATACACTACTGATTCCGACAAAGAGCGGTTCCCAAATTGGGATCAGTTCTCTACTGTTTCGCCATTGTCTTCTCCGGCAACATTGCTGCCGAGTTCGCCGCGAGGACATGGAAGCGTGGGTTTTCGAGTCGTGAGCGAGCACCTTGGGAAGAGTCGATCGGCGTCGTCAACCGCAGGGACGATCTCATCGGAAAAACTCGTGCAATAAGTTGTTCTGACAGTGCTTATAAATTTTTGAAACAGGGTGGGTGAACAGGTTTGCTCATACTGGTGACGCAGCTGTGGAAATAGCAGGAACTACAGCTTTAAAGGTGATAATTACAATTAATTAACGATTCAGATTTTAACTCAAGACTTTTTTCGTCCAAATCCTTACAAGTCAAATTTTTTCGGCCAGACAATCATAAATATGAGTAATAAAAATATTTATTGATAATATGTCGAGAAAAATAATGAATTTCGACACATAATCTCCATGTTTTCTTCAACTTAATTTTCTTGGATTACGTGGAAGGCTCACTTTAGATTTTTTTTTTTTTTCAAAGATCTCTCTCAAGATCTTCCGCCGCTGTTGTTGTTTGGTGTGTTATTTATTTCTTTTTTTTTAATAAGAAATTTGAAAAAAAATTATTAAATATATTTAAATAAGCTATTTTGATAAAATAATTTAATGTATATGATTTTTTTTTAAAATTTTATAATGAAATAGTAATATTTATGTTTTGTGAATACTTTAAACTAACTTATTAAAAAAATAATGGGACGAGTAACAATTATTAGCCGACTTCTTCCGCAGACAGATACAGAACAGAATCCTGCACATCATTATATGATCTAGACATCTCCCACTCTGGATTTTTCTCATCTTTATAAACTATATTATTTTTTCCAGCTATATTCATTTATTTGTTTTTTTCTTCTTTTATTTTTATATGAATGTCGGTTTTCAAATAAATTCTTACATGGGAATGGGCCTAGGTAGCGCGTCTTATAAATTGCAATTATAATTAATTTTTGGGTAGTACAGCCCATTTGGAGCTTTATTTTCAAAACAATCTTCTCAAATTGTCTTTTTACTAATTTTTAAATAATTTATCAAAATTCAACAAAATGAATATATATTTTTTTATCCCAACAAAATGAATACTATCTTAATCATTTTAAACATATTTAATCATATAATAACCAATTATAAGAATAATTCTCATATATACAGTATTTTTTAAAAAAGTAAAAAGATTAAAAAAATGAAGGAAATGAGGAAGGAAAATAAAAAAAAAATTTAGTAAAAAATTCCTGAACGACTACTTGTGTTAATCGAATGAACTCGGATTAACTACTAGAACTAATACCATCACCATTACAGTCGTTTCCATGAGCATGATCGCAACAATGAGTTTGATTTTCATCCTCGTGATCATCGTTGTCATCTTCATCAAAGGGTTTATTTTTGTGGAAAATGCAGCATTTCTTAGAGCGATTCTTCCTGATACTGTTGTTGCAGAGAAGACAAGGAAGAAGAAGATGATGGTGTGAATTGTCTCATGGTGGCTCTGGCCATCGTTAAGTGGTATTCGCGAGAAGAAAAATAATTCTAAAAAATAGGCAAAATAAATAAATATATATGTGTAATTATGAATAAATTCTATTATATTATTATGTTATTATGAGAATATGTTATGCACTAAGTAAAAATAATTGTTTCAGAATTTAAATATTTTTTAATTAAACTTTTTGTGCAGAAATATTTCCCAGGGTAGTGTCTTTGTGGTAGAGTTTGAAAAATGAGAAGAAGAAATAAGAAAAATATTGAGTTTTTTTTTTTTTTTTTTAGATGAGCATTTTGGATAGTAAACTTTGAAAATAGGGTTACAAATAGTAAAAACTGGGTTACAAATAGTAGTTCAGTTAATTTTTTCTTAAATAGAATTAAGTTGTGCCCTCCTCTGCTTAAAAAAAAAAAATTTGTGCCCTCCTTATAGTTATAATATTTAAAAAGGATAGTGTTATATCACACCTTATTTTTAAACGTATCTTATTTTTCAAAAAAAGTCCTCTATTTTTGTTAAGTATCATCTCTTAATTTTTATTTCTCGTCCTCTTAATATTTATCTTCCTCCCTTTCTATTATTACCTAATTGTCCTTAATTAATTTATCAAAAATTGTGTAAATTACTTTTTAATTTAGCAAAAATTTATAAAAATTATGATTAAAATAATATAAATGAGTGGAACTATAGATAAATTTTTTATTTGGTATTTTTAGTAAATTGATTCAGGGTAATGAGATAATTTATTTAAATAGTATGGTTTGTAATTCTTAATTTGTCAGAATAATTTAGGTATAAAAGTAGATGCGAAATAACAAAACAGAGAGGATGCCGTTAGTTGGTTTGTAATGCCTTCTCTCTAATAAATTCCGTTGTTTAATAATAAATCGTTTGAAAAATATATTTTGAAAAATAGAAATCATAGTCAATCTTATAAATGACTAGTACTAGTTGGAAGACTAATTCTAATTAATAACTGAAACGGGCAGTGGTCACCAACCAATTCCCTTCACGTTTCCATTGATGATTCAAGACTACTTGTTCTGAGGTAAATATTATAAGTACACAAGCAAGATATTTGACTGCAATAATTATATTTAAAAAAAAAAAAAAGAGTGTTATATTACCATTAGACATATTATATAGGATTAAGGAACCTTAACCAATATTTGTGGATAGAGTGATAAAAAGTTTATACTCTTTAAGTATTAAATAAAAGTGTTGAGTTTAAGTGTTGTAAATGAAGAGAAAAAGAAGGTTAATTTAAATTATTGTTATGTTGATTCGTATTAGGAATTTATCGAGTCTCTATAGTTATTTATATTATCTCTACTTTTAATCAATTTACATGGTCCATCGGAAAGGAGGCATAGTATCGAAAAGGAGGCGATAACCAAATACAATCATTTTTTGAAATGAGGCATAATTTATTTTATATCTCGAGTAAGAAATATATCTTCTGTAGTTTCAATTTATTCATTATTTGAAGAAAATAATATTTACATATATTTCTCCGAAGATATCTATTTTGAATTAAAAGTGTTTTTGGTCTACTCCCTCTATTTCAATATATAAGTCGTTTTGATCAAAACACAAATATTAAGGATGTAATTAATTTTTGAAAAGTCCTATCACTTTTAATGGTTAAACCTGTTATACCCCTATTTAATACATTTTTGATATTAGTGTTATAACTTGAAATAGTCATGACAAAAACAAGTCCCAATGAAATTACAAATTGAATAAGGGTAATAGAGTAAAAACAATAGATTGTTTCATAGAAGTAGACAAGTGGCTTATATTTTAACCGGTTTCTTAATAAATGAAAACGACTTATATTTTGAAATTGAGGGATTATTAAAGAGGTTACTTTTGAACATTTTATGAAGGAACGAAATAGAGGGGTACTGTTTTATTATTATCCAAAAGGAAGATTTATATCCATTGGTGGAAAGGGGATCCAAGAGCATTGTACTCACTGTCCGTTCTGAAAAATTCAATACTAGTGGTTGTCAAGTCGATTATTTGACCTGAAATGTGTCTAAATATCATATGAATATGTGACGTAACTCTCTTTTCTTTTTCTTTTTTTTTTTTTTTTAATTTGAGGGAGACTAAAATAGCTAGTCAATAACAAATAAAATTAAAATAGATTTCATTATCACGTGTTCGGAACTTCTTATTATGAATTGTTAGAGACTGTCATCCTGAGAATTTATTTTTAAACGTCCTCAAATAATTCTTAATTTCTAGTTCTGCAACGTTATCGAGTTGACCTTCGAAAACTGGGGGCTATTTTACTTTCTAGCCACTATGCGGTTTGGAAACTTGAAAGATGATGAAACAGGAGAGATTCATCACCCACCCCCCCAATACTTCATCTTAAATTAACAAGATTATCTTCGCATTACGTAACACCCAACTCTGATTAGATATCCCACCAAAAACATACCCTTTCTTCACCGGCCCCGCAAGAATATTTCTCTGTACCAAAATGGAACACCACAGCCGGCCGGCAGCTGCTTCTTTGACCAAATCACTGCCTCCAAATTTGGTGGACTTTCCATTAAACTACAGAGATACTATCCCCTACAAAGCAAAGGCAATTTTCTACCATGGAATTGGTAAAACCACAACTGAAAATAACTACCATTGTTGGAGGAACAAAAAGTTCTGGTTTCAAATGGTGGGATGGACTTACTTTCTTATATGCATAACAAAATGTCAAAAATAAGGTAAATGAAACAAAGAATGAGGATGTTCTCAAGAACTAACCCTTTTTTGTAGCAAATCCGTGGAATCCAATAAACAATCTATAATTGCATCCCTGTGTGTACACTGCCAAAGCTTAAATGATGATGTAAAAACCCCACCTCCTGTAATTTGCAGGGTAGCTTCTTCTTCTATACATGGAATTGGATTATTTCAAGTATATAAAAATATTCAAATGGCTCTCCGGCTACTACATCCGACGGGCCTTTTTCTTCTTATCCTCGCTTTCGGGCTTTTTGTTTCTAGTAAAGTTTTGATTCTTTTACCTATCAACTTCCAGAAAGCCTCTTTGAAATCAAAATTCTCCAATCAGCTTCTTTATTAGCTGTGGAGAACAACTCTTGCTTCGTTCGCTCAAGAACTGCATAGCAAGAACGTCAGTCAAACTCCTATTTTCCACCAGTGTGAGGTTCGTGATGATTTTCATATACTGCTCAACAAGTCATCTTCATCTTCAGCTGATGGCTGCAAACATTCCCATGGGTTGGCGTAGAAATAATCCTCTTCTTTAGGTCTCTCTGGAATCACTACCCTCTTCACAGGATTCCCCATTCTCTCGGCATGAGCTTCTTTAACAGCAGCAGAAAACTCATCCCACGTCAGTGAACCCACTTGGTAATGATCTATCAACTCGACTAGAAGCTTCCGATCCAACAGAATAGTCTTCTTGTATTCAAGATATCTGAAGACATAACAAGACAAAACACATTTGACAAATGCACTTCACCAAGAACAACTACTAGTAACATTCTCATTGTGCATGCCAAAGTAGGACATTTTACAACTAAATGAAACTCAGCAAATTTTTCATAGCCTTAAAGAGAATAGAATGATGTCAAATGAAGAGTAACCAACACCAAGATCACAAATAAAATCAAGTGCTAGGAGCTTTGTGAAGATGATTTCATTGCAGAATTGTACCTTCGATGGCCTTCAACAACTTTGGCCATGTTCCCATCATATGTTGGAACAAATATATCACTCTCCAAAGAAACAAGATAGTCTAGGGCAGCCATCTGGGAAGAGTGATTCTGGAAAAATCTGAGGTCTGAAGGATCCAAAAGGGTCTCCTTTCTCACCTGTCAGAAAACAGCCAACCAAGAGGTGAATACCACATAAAAATACAACACCACTATTGTTTTCCAAAAACAATACGAAATAACCACGCCCACATTTAAGAAAGACAACATGTTCGTATTGTCTACTGACCAAATTAGGATAAGATGCTGCAAGGCTAGCCATTCTCCTCTCTCCACCATATATTTCTCCAGCAGCAATGTAAATTTGGATGTTCTGATTGATGTCTAAAGCTCTTAATGTAAGAGCAGTTTCCTCAGGTGTCAAGGGGCATAGCCCCTCTTTCCTTTTTGATTCAGAATCTATAATTTTCTCTTTCCACCACGGATAAGCATATCTGGCATCAAGAAAAGCAAGTTAGCACATTGACAATAAATACTGCTGTATTGCTGACAGTATGATTAAAATTGAATGGCTTGATCTAAGGTCACCTCATTCTCGTCAACTCCTCCACCTCATCATGATTACATCCCTGAGTACAGCCAGAAAAAGCTAACATGTCCATTTCATATCTAAGATGGAGTACTAGGAAAGGACCTTTTTGTCTAAGGAGTTTGATGACCTTTCTGCCCAACTCTTCTATTTGAGATGTAAATCTCAGAGCACTAAAATTCACTCGACAGCGTAGCTTCTGAATATCCAATTGCTGACCGTTGTTGGCAAGTCGAGTATCGGTTCTATTTAGGTGCACAACTTTGTATTTACGTATTAGAGGAAGAATCTGTGCACGGAAAAAGTGACTATTAGCACAAACAAACGGTGAAGCAGATAAAAGACATGCAACACTATTGAATACTGCTAGACACCTGATTTTCATAGTAAGATATATCAGACCAACTAATAGGTGCCATGGTGTAAATCATTCCCTGCTGCACTCTTTGCTTAAGCCTTGGGGGCAGCTCTTTCAATATGCGTACCTCATCCCTCAAAGATGTAATGAAATGATCCACATCAAATATGTCTTGAAACTCACTACAAGAAAAAGTGATACCGCCTCATTATAGGAAAAAGGAAAGAACAGTCCTTAGAAGAAATCCGGTGTTACTCTTGAAGCAAGAAACACACCTTGGATCTGCCCAGAAAGAAGTTTTATCCAGCTCAGGAACTATAAGTGTCACATTCAAATATCTTGCAATTGCTACCATGTCACATATCTGCACTCCCACCCAGAAGGGCAAAACATTAATTTCAGAATCAAACCAAACCCAGAGAAGCAAAGACAAATGTACTAAGCAAGCTACTAACCGCAGCCCGCATTTGGTTAAGGCCTCCATTACATGAAACCATCAAATAACCATTATTCTTGTAAACCCCTACAAAACAAAATTTTCAGAGAGCTTAGAAACTAGGAAGAAGTGAATTTCTGATTGATTCCACAAATGAACACAATAAGAAATACTCTTCTGATTGCACAAAGAAGAACCGTTTAGAACACGATTACCATGTAGGCAAAGGAAAATCCATAGAACCCAGTAATAAAACCACAGAAACAAAGAAAAACAAGACTATAGATCAACTACCACACTCAACTACAACTCCAAGAAATTTATCTGAACTGGCCTGGCTTCGTGAATTTCAGAATTACAAAATCATTGGCTGACGAACCAACTTGATACATGAACTCATATTAATAAATCCTAGAATTTGGAACCCACTTCCAAAGTTCAAAGTCATTTCACATTCAATCGGGGTACGAAACAACTATATAGCACAAGAGTCCGTCTATACTCTGTTCTACCAAAACGCAATTTCTACTATTTTCCATTTCCTGGGGGAAAAAACATTCACGTGCAAGATCAAAATAAGCAACCTCATTAAAACTATAAACATAGAGACTTCAAGAATCAAGGGAACGGAAATACTCACTCTTTGGAGGAAGAACTCGAGCTGGAACATCCTCCGGGGCAGATTTAACATCTAAAGCCACAACGGACCCTGCAGCAGACGCAGACGCCGAAGTAGTTTCCTGAGAGAAGCAAGAAGGCCAACCTTTCAAAACCCTTGGGCCAAACGTCTCACCCAATGCAGACAACTGAACCAAGCAAATCCACAGCAAAATAGATGTAGTAGCCCTCACAATCCATAGCTTCATTTTGGACCGAGAAACCATTGAATTCCTTAACTTTTCTACTCTACTATGAGCAATAATATTCCCACCTTTCAACCCCATCACCCCTAATCCTATACCTAAACCTAAACCCCACTTCCTCCTCCTCCCACCACTTTGTTCACTATGTTTTTGCTCTATTCTGCACATCTCCCACCATAGATCACGACTAAACTACTTCCTTCAACTACCTACCTTTTCTGCAACAAAATCAACAGTACCTCGTGAAATTCCCAAAATAGCTCCCTTTTATGAATAGCTCTCAAGGAAAATTAACCTTAAATCACACAAATCAATCTAAAAGTTTCCTATGACAGTTCTCTTTCTATGTATAAACACTTAACCAAGGAAATCCCACTTTTATAGCAGTTGGAACCCAATTTTTTTACCATTGAACAGCGGCAATATCCAAGCTTTAAAGCACATTTATCTGGACAATTTACGACAAAGTCTTGACCTTTGGCGATCACGCAAATAAGAAGACAAAACCCTTGATGCAAGTTTCTTTATTTCCTTTCTTTCACCTTCTCTTCGGGGCTGCAAAAAGTGTTGGGATAATTAGGACGGTAATGTGGAACCTATGAAAGATCTAGGGTATTCTCCGGCGGAATACGAGATGGGTCGCCGGAATCTGACCGGCCGGAGATAACGGTAAGTTGGTGGGGAAGGAAGAGATGTTAGAAAGGGGTGGGGGAAAGAGAGAGGGAGGAAGAGAAAGATAAGAATGGAAAGCGTGGTCTGAACCGCTGAAGTGGTGGATGGGTGGCGCACAATCGCACAAATGAAGCGAGTAGGACTTGTACTTAAACCATATGCCTAGGGAAATGGTTGGCCTTTGTGATGATTTGTTGTGCGAAGGCCCATGTTTATATCATGTTCCTTTTTTATTTTAATATTCTCTTGTATTTTTAATCAATCTTTGCTTATTTTTCCACCTTATTCTTCAATGGGATACTAAAATATATTTATGAGAGATTGAATTTATAATATATTACTCCCTTCTCAAAATTAGATTGGAGGTTATATTCCTTCCGATTTTTTATATAAAATATTTTTAAAAATTAAAAAAAATTATCAAAAAAAATAGTCCTATCATTTCACCATTTCATTAGTACAAATTACAAAAATTAGTTAATAAAGACACAAAAGATACTGATACTAAAAAGTAGGGATATTTAATAGATATTTAGTGGTTATATTTTTATTAATGCTGATTATTATTTGTAGTAAAATTTAGGTATACATATATTGATTCTATTTAGAGACACATTCCCCCCCATTTGTGAAGGGTGTTACTATTTGTAGCTCAAAAACGCTATTTGTAGCTCAAAATATTTTGTAAACTTCCAACTTTATCCTTCATTGAAAACATACTATAAATTCATTTCACAATCCAAAAACACTCTACATAAAATAGAAATATTGCAGAAAACTTCACAATCGTCGTATATTTACGTTGAAGCGAACGCATTGGTCGAAAATTCTCGGGAAAATGGTACGTTTTTGACGTTTTTTTTTTTTTGTCGTTCGATTTGTTAGCGAATTCCATGGTACACACGCCTAGTTTGGGCGCATTTTCCATGGTGCAAACGCCCAAAGAAGTAGTGATGTCCATGGTAAGGAACAAAAATGTGGTCGCGGATACCATGGATGGGAACGAAAAAGTGGGCGTGTGCACCATGGACTGAAAGATGGGTGGGAATGCCATGGAACAAACGCCCACTTTGGGCGTCTGTTCCATGGAACAAACGCCCACTTTGGGCGTTTGTTCCATGGCGCAAACTTCCAATTTGGGCGTGTGATACCATGGTACACACGCCCAAAATGGCGTTTCTGCCATGCTTGCTATATTTAAAGAATATTGTATTATATATTATTTCGTAGTATTCGTCAGTGTTAATATTGTAATTATTCATTTGTATTTTTTATTTTTTTTATTGAAAAATTGAACTTACGTTATTGTTATAAATTATGCAGGATCCAGTTGAAATTCCTGATTTGTCGCAAGATTTGAGCGCACTTTTTTCCTCGCCTGTATACTTTGCTACTGAAGAAAAGGCCTTCGAGCATTGCAAGGAAGTAGCTATGGAATTACGGTTCGAGCTGATTTGCGCAGGGTGGAATCCAAAGAGGAATGGGGTCACATATCGGTGCGCGCGCTTCAGAAATCCTATTGATCAAGGCCCTGCACCGACACAAAGGCAGCATACAAAGCGCAAAGGATGTGGTTGCCCGTTCAAATTATATTGCTTGCAAGTACCGTATTATGGTTGGTGGATCCGAGTATTTCCTGGGTATGAGTCGACACATAACCATCCTGGGATAGTCTATGCAGAGGGTCACAGGCAATTTAGTTTCATGAGCGATGATGCAAGGGTTTTGGCTAATCGGTTGGATAAAGCAAATGTTAAGCCAAAAATGGTGAAGGCAATGATTGATGCGGAGTTTCCCAGAGACAATGTGACAATCAGGCATATTACCAATAACAAGTCGCAGAACAGGAGATCACAGTTGGAAGGTCGAGATATTGGTGAAGAATTTGTTCGTTTGGCTATTGAGAAGCATTATATGGTGCGGACTCTGAAGGAACCTGGCACTAATGCGATCACTCATGCATTTATGGCGCATCCAGTATCCATCCAGATGTTCAACCGATATTATTGGGTTATTGTGGTGGATTCAACTTACAAGACAAATAAGTACAAGATGCCACTCTTCCAGATAATAGGTATGACTCCTACCAATACGAATTTCAATATTGCATTTGCCATTTTGAGAGATGAGTCAAGAGATACCTATGATTGGGTGATGTCGAATTTGAGGCTTTTGTTGGATGAAGAGAAAATACCAAGTGCAATAGTCTCAGATCGAGAGATGGGCTTGCTTCAGCCTATAGCGGATCATTTTCCACATTCACAACACCTGTTGTGTTTGTGGCACATAGACCGCGATGTTGATGCCATGCTGAGGAAAAAGATTCGCGATGAAAAATTGAGGTCCGACGTGAAAGGCATGTGGAAGAAACTTATTAATGCGCCAACAGTGCAAGAGTATGGTTTGTTATTACAGCTTTTCAAGGACAGTTACTCAATTCTCGCGCGTGCCGCTGTCGTATACTTGGAGGGTACATGGCTTTATCACAAGGAGAAGATTTGTAAGGCTTGGACAAACCAAGTTTTCCACCTTGGCAATACTAGTAGCAATCGAGTCGAGAGTACTCATGCTTCACTGAAGGATTGGATGAATTCTGGGACCCAAGCACTGGACACGCTGTTTGGTGTGATTGACGCTCATGTCATGCACCAGTTATCTCATATCAGGTACATTCATTAATTTTAAAGATTGGATATTTATTTTTTCAATGTATAAAAATACATTTTGATTATTTTTCCATTTATATTTATACGCACACGTATATATGTTGTTTTAGGGGTAAACTTGAGGAATCTATGTCGACGAAGCCAACTGACAAGTTACAGGGTACATACGATCTGTTGCATGGTTATGTGTCGCACCATTGTATGGATTTGATCAGCATCCAGGTTGATAAAATGATTAAGTGGGGCGATCAGGTGTTTGAGCGCTGTAGGTGCTTTTGCAAAGTGACTCATGGGATTCCCTGTGCTTGCGACTTATTCAAATTGAAGGAGGCGCACGACAAGGTCACAGTCGACATGGTTCACGAATTTTGGCAAAGATTGCAGATCGTACCCTCTGAAGTGGCTTCGAATACTATTTCTGCGGAACTCAGGTATGTTTGTTGATTCGCATGTTATATTTAAAAAATATATATATATATATGTGTATGTCGCCTCTATAATCATAGTATATTTATTAACAGGTATTTCCGTGAGGAAATCATACCAAGATTTGAAAACAGTCCAGCTGCAATGATGCGCCAGATGCTTGCCTCAATGGAGGGAGCAGTGTTTCCTGACAGGAATAGTGGTTGTGAGCCTGCTGTCTTGTCAACATCTCGCGGTCGTCAAAGGTTACATTCATCTGTGATGAGAACACAGAGCACCTTCGAGAGAATGATGCGTCGATCAGGTTCATCGGGTCGCAGATTGCATTTTGATGATGATAGAGAAGAGGTTCGTAGCTTTCCCCTATTGCCAAGGTATATCCACCCTTATTGCACTGGGTATTTGGACGTAAAGTCAGATGGCAATTGTGGTTTTCGTTCTGTGACACATTCTTTATACGGGAACCAGGAGTTATGGGCAACGGTTCGGATGGTGGCATACGGGGAAATTATAAGTAATCAAGATGTGTACAGAAATATTTTCGCTGCTTTTGCACCGAATGAGATCCCGGACGCATGGAGTGGGCGCCCGACCATGGAGCCGGACGCCCCATTCATGCGTCCGGCCATGGTGCCGGACGCACAACTTATGCGTCCGGCACCATGGCCGGACGCATGGATGGGGCGTCCGGCTCCATGGTCGGGCGCCCACTCCATGCGTTCGGCTCCATGGCCGGGCGCATCGTTTTTTCTCTCGTACCATGGTATTTGCGTCCCATTTTAAAGTTTGTACCATGGTTATTACTTAAATTCATGTCGCGACATCCATGGGTCGAGTGAATTTTTCCGAAATTTGTCTTTTAAAAATTTATTATTCTTAGTTCGGGGTTACTTTAGTCATTTTACCTCTTTTTATGAGCTACAAATAGCGTTTTTGAGCTACAAATAGCGTTTCAGATTTGTGAACGATTTGTGCATTAATAATAATTTGATCCACATCACTTTTGATTACTTAAAATTTTGCTCCATAATAATTTTGGTAACTATAATTAATTAAAAATTTTGTAATTACTCTATTGGAATGACAATGAAAATGATTAACATTTTTAGGTATGATTAAGGTGAATTCAATAACTTTAAATGGTTAATTAATAATTCCTTAATTTATGTGGAATCTTGCTAAGATCAAATATGGAATCTATTAATTAAGAAAGTTGGAAAGGTTGCCATTTGGGAGCACTCTTTTTTCGGTTCCGTTAAGATTGCAAAATGGGGTATAAAAAAAAGACAATTGGGGTGGTTTTGATTTGTTATTTTTGCCCAAAATAAGGCGGTTATAGTTTAATACAATATTTTTATTTTTTTTTTGGTTTTTGTAAGGAGCAATCAAGATAACAAAGCCAAATGGATTTATAGTTTGTAAGTCTCTAAGAAATCAATTAATTATTGTAGAGTGTTAATATGGTTTGTAAGCCAAAATTAAGTTACGATTCTAGGGATGATTTTATATGATTATGAATGTTATAATATATAATAAATAAAAGATAAAATGTATATTTGAAGTCGAAGAATTATTATATTTCAAAATTATATAATAATTAAAAATAGATAAAATTATATTATCGTATTATAATATTTTTTTCAATCGAATAATAATACCTTTGTTTCGTGGCCATAATTTGTTGAAAGACGAAAAAGTGAAATAAAAAATAATAATTTTAAAACATGGTTATTTTTATAAATAGAAAGTAATATATCATCAACTAAAAAATATAAATTAGAGATTATACATCTCACATAATTGGCTACGTTATATACTAAATTTAATTCAAGAAAAATATCATAATTTTTTAAAATTTCTCCCCACGATTTTACTAAACAAAACGAACAAAAGTGATGAAACAATATTATAAAATTTAACCGTCCAAGCGTGCTGCGTAGCTGAATTAGAATTTCATTTAAAAAAAATTAATTTGAAGACAAGAATAACATTAATTTCTCCAAAAGAAAAATACAAGTAATAGTAAAAATAGTAAATTGGATGAATTTTATGAGTTGAATATGAATCAAGTGAGATAAGGATGAGGGTAGAATTTTGGTTAGCCTTCTTGAGTGACGCCATTCATCGAAGCGAGTATGGTGGCAGCGTGATTGGCTAAGTCAGCTCTTAATTAATTCCGCTCATCGATTTATATAAACAAATGGTCGCAAACAGCATGGAGTAATTTTTACATTTCAAGTTCCACATAAATCTATATTATCATATGAGTGAGACTTATAAATAAATAATAGTACTATAAAAAAAAAAAAAAAAAGAACGCATCCTTTAAAAATTACTGAATAGTATTATCTTGTGGGAGTGTACAATTAAGTATGACGTGATCATCTAAAATGACTTTTACAACAATTAAACTCTTAATATTTGCGCTAAAATTATGGAAATGTAGCTATTTAATGTTTTCCGATAAGCAAAGTCGATGCATATTATTTGACTTCTTTAGCAGCTCATAGTTATTTGAGGGTTATAGGTTATGTAATTGAGTAATGAGTGATAAAATAGATCTGATCTATCTTAAATATGTAATTAGAAATTAATTAGATTTAAACTCTTTATTGTATAAAAAAAACACACTCGTAAAACTTTAACCATTCAAGCACCAAAGATTACATACCCATAAAAATGAATTAATGGATGGCAATGTTTGATAATCCTAGGAGAATCATTGTATTAATTGGGAAGATTATGCAAGATTTGTTCCTAATTTTTCATTAGAGAATTAGAGAATAGTGATTGGCCGATATGGCCCCAAGTTTAAAATGGATGAGAAGTAGAGTAATGGTAAGCCGCCAATAAATGCAAGCCAGCTCAACTGAGTACAGTGTGGGACCCACATGCATTTACACACATTAAGATGTGTCGATAATCACAGCCGAGATTAAGTACACACGTGGCATCACCAGATGATATATCATCCCACGTATCTCCTACCATCAAAAGCTGTAGGTAAACGACAAGATCTTCACACACAGCCCCGCCCCGCTTTTTTCATCCGCGCGTATATTTGGATACACCGACAATATCTCGCGATAATATCACCAGCCTGGGGTTTTTTTTACAACTTCTACAAATGTATTCACATTTTACAAATATGGTTTAGAAATGAAGAGGGAAACTAATTAATATTTGTGTAACACTTTTTATACATGATTTTAAAAAATGTGTATATAATCACTTTTTTTTTTTGAAAAATATATAATCATTGATTAATTAAATATTATTTATATTTGATAATAGGTTGTGGTCCAGTGATTGACACTCTTTAAAATAATAAGTATTGAATTCAGCTCATCTAAATTACAGTATTTTTTGTGAAAAAAATATTTATATTTTGTTGGAATTTAATTATTTTAAATCAATAATATTAATATATAATTATATTGTGTGATCATTATTTTTTTACAAAATTTTACTTTTTGGTCATTTTTTTTCCGATACATAAATTTCAAAGATTATACCACAAAATATTCAACTAATGATTATTTTTCACTCCAAATATTCTATATTATTCTGATTTTATTTTCCCCACCGGTTGTATAATTGTTGCAGTTAGTAGTATTCATACATTGTGGGCAAGTATTTGTATTTGTTGATATTTTGTGGCCTAGAATCTCTTTTTGAAAAAAGAAAAATAACAAATATGTTTGTAGTCCAATAACAAATACGATGACATAATTGAATGACACTTCAACTTCTTGTGGAGACCATTTCGATATTCGTAACGCGTGCCTTGTTCATAAATATTTTACCCATATTGGGCTAGAATTAATATTAGTCTTAAATATATTATTGATTTTTTTTAAATATTGTACAATAATAATAGTGTCCTGTTTGGTGAACAAACTAGGAAATTATTTTTTAAAACACGATAATTCTTATATAATACAACTAAGAGAACAATGCAATGTACTCTTTTAATAATTGACAAGGGATCATTAATTGGGAAGAAAATGAGGTAAATTTAGGGAGGCAATGCATTAAATGGATTATTTTTATTAGACCAACATTATTAGAAGTATATACTCCTAATTGTACAATATATTTTGCCCGGATGACTTAATGGTTTAGTGAAAAAAAATTCTATTTGCACTACAACATAATTGGTCTATTCTTTACCATTTACTGAGAAAATAAATAGTCAGACCATAGAGTGTAATATAAACACAAATTTTTAAAAAAAGATAAAACATAAAAAATAAAAATAGTTACCTAGATAATAGTCTCTACATCAACAATCATAACACAACTTGATACATAATATCATCAAATCGTATTAACATGTTAATATACACTACACTATATAGCCAATAATCATGTAATAATAGATGATTTATCATGACATATACTTATGTTTACATTTGCTAGTCTAACTCCACACTTTCAATGTATATGTTCACATTAAAAAGTATCGTGTAATCCAATATACTTTTGGCCACACTGAAATAGATATCACAAAAATTACGTGTCACCATAGATAAAATGTAATCGAATATTATATATTAAAATATTTTTAAGTATTTTAAAAGCCCAAAAGTCTAGTAGTGATTGTGTTCATTTTAGAAATTTCTCATTTGGAAGGTGAACCATTAAATAAAACTTGCTTACTTGTGTTGAATTAAGATATTGGAATCATAATTGGTAAGTTTCTTACTACTTAATTCATTCTGCATTAGTGCTTTTCTTTAAGGATTGGCTATGGCGCATTACTTGCTATGTTAGGTAGTTTATTGAAGATCTGCTCGGTTAGGTAGTTAGTTATGTTCACCATCCGTTTCAAATAAATAAAAAATAATCGTATTCAATACAAAACTTGGTCAATTTTAATAAATTAAAGTTTAAAAATTGTACTATATTATTATCATAAGATGAAAAGATTAATACAAATTCGAATATTTTCATAATAGTTAAAAATACAATTGGTGAATTTTGTTGAGTTATTTATTACTATCCATTTGAGTCTTCCAAACTATTAGTAATATTATTATTGAAAAAAAGCTTATTACTATTTTAAGTATTATCGTCATAATTTATGATAAAATTATCCTTTTGCTTTCAAAAGAAAAAGAGAGGCAAGAAAGGAATTTTTATTTTAAATTCAAGTGGTGAAGGGTAAAAATTGGATAGTAAATAATAAAAAAAAAAAAATAATGCAAGCGTGTTGCTAGTTAAATATATTTTCTAAAACAATGCCCCATTTTTTTAATTTAATATATTTTTTTAAATATTCCCCATTTTTTCCCCCAAAATGATCCGCGTATGCTTCTATCTTTTTTATAGTGAGAAACACCAACCATTAAACTACATCAGATTTGTCAAAAAATATTTTCCATATTTTTTATATAAAAAAATAATTTCCTTATTACACTAAAAACTGTTATTTATAAATTATGTTGATTATTTCAGGTTTAAACCTAATCAAATTTTAACAACTCAAAGAAGAACTCAACTCATCAATGACTGATTAATAGTGGTAGATAGTGGCGAGAGGTGCAACTATGGCCATTGGTAACTATTAGTTCTTCAAAAATTAATAAAATGGGATTAGCCTTCCATTAACATAATTAGTGTGGTCATAATCCACTTATGACCCAACTCATAATGACTTAATCCATCTAAATTCATTATCTTCATTCACAAACAGAAGAACTACTTAGTAAGAATGTTCTCTTCTTGGCATGAGTGGCTTCTTTAAACTTAACGCTTTAGCATTAGTGGTTAATTAACCTATGTCATTTTATTAACCAGCTATGATTAGCACACATTACTAAGACAACTATCCAACCTCAATTCACACATTTGCGGCGTGGGTGCTGGTTAATTAAATTAATTACTTATTAGCACTAATCAAGCACTAGCACAATCCCAACAAATATAATAAAATATATTAATTTAATTTAATTTAATAAATATTTACTATTTGAGGCTACAATGTTAATTTAATTTTTTTCAAGGTTACGTTTAGTTTAAAAAAAAAAAAAAAACCGTTTTCAGTTCAATTATTGAAATTCATATTTACAATTCACACCTACTTAATAATATTTTAAAAAGAGATTTTTTTTTAAATATTAAAAAGAGATGTTTTAGTTCAAACGATAATATTTTTTATAAAGATAAAAACAATATTGGGTAAAATATTTGCCAATGTATGCCTAATACCATACTCCCTCAATTTCAAAATATAAAATATAAGTTATTTTCACCCATTATAAATCGGTCAAAATATAACTTACTTGTCTATTTTTAGGAAACAATTCATTATTTTTATTTTATTACTCTTATTTAATTTATAATTTCATTAGAACTTATTTTTATCATGCACTATTTCAAATTATAGCATTACTATCAAAAATATATTAAATATGAGTATAACAGGATTTACAATTAAAATTTATAAAAATATGAAATAAATAATTGCTGCCTTAATATTTGTGTTTGATAAAAACGACTTATATTTTAAAATAGAGGAGCATTAATTAAGTTAAATTAGCTATGAATATCATTATTTTAAGATAATTAATTACCTCGATTATAATGAAGATGCATATAATTTGCCAAGTTTTATGACTAAGTCCATTGGGCACAACTTATAGCCAAAAGAAATGATTAGTCATTAAGCAATAGAAAATGCAACACCAATGAGCATCAAGGATTGAACAATTGAATACGGGCACCACTTAAGATGTTCTTTTTTTTTTTCCCCCACCTTGTTTTCATCCAATTAATTATGACTCTCTCTCAATATTTCATCCGTTTTATATAAATGTTATTTTAAAATTTTGATGCAAATTAAATAATTTTTAATTATTACTTAACTAAATTTAATTATATCTAAAATTTCAATTATCTCAAAATCTATTACTTTTATAATATTTTTCACTAGTAGTTACAGTTAGGAGATAAGAATAAAAAAATAATTAAAATGTTTTTTAAAAAAGTACAATACCTTTTATTTTAGAATTTTAAAAGACATTTTATTATGAAATGAATGGAATAAAATAGTACAACCCTTTTGTCACTAGTGTGTTTTTCTTTGTCTTTTATGAAGAATAAAACATTAATTGAACTTCGTATATTTCTCGTTTTATTAACAAAAATAAACACATTAATAGTAATTAAATAAATTAACGATAATTAGAGGCGAGTTTGTCCAACAACTATAGTTTCAAAACGGCAGAAACAAAACTAGAAACGCAAATTGGAAGAAGTTTGTTGATATCAACCAGCAAACAGAATCAATTATTTCTTTTTTTTTAAAAAAAAATAGTGAAAAAGTACAAGCACTGAAGGTAAAAAATGAGGCTTAAAACACAAGGGAATACAAAGCTAATGAAGCATTGGAGGCTGTTTTGATAGCTATTTTTGTGTGTTAAATAGCCCAACCGTCAATTTCAAACCCCGGCTTTCCAGCCATTCACTAAGATGTTGGTGCATGTCACCCCCAAAAATAATCGTATGAATACGTATTCTGACTCAGAAAAATAGACCATTCCACATAAAAATTTAGAAATAACAAAAGTTTGGTACCATCAAGCAGTCGAATATAAGAAACGTATTATATCACTTACTCTTGATAATTATATCAAACCAAATAATTGATTAAAATTTACATGGAATGAAAGACTAAAGATGTTTCTAATTTTTAATTTTCTCCGTTAAAATATACATTTTACAAAATATGATCCAACGTTTTTTAATAACTCCAAATACATTTTATTATATGTTATATATAATATATCCAAACACTCATCTCATGTTTATTTACTTGATATCTAAATTTTAAGGGTGGATCATTCATTTCAACAAAATTGGACAAACTATCTTTTTAATTGATGAGTCAGCAAATGATTCCATGTAACTTCTTAAAAAGTGACAAATTTGATAATGTATGCATAAAACGTAAACGAATTAACTATTATGTAAAACTTGAAATAACCTAGAGATAGAATAATCAATTTTTAATTTTTTTTTAATTTGTATAAAGAAAGAGTTCAGAGTTTAGATGACATAAAACCTATTAATTTTCTCTCGGTGTGACTCGATCATATTTTCAAGTGTCCCGGTGTGATCTGTTACCTCAAGTGTGATTCGAATTCAAGACTGTCATACTCTTAAGTGCTCTCGGTGTGACTCGGATAATGATATCAAGAATAATTATAATTTTTGTAAAATTTGAAACAAATTAAAATAATAAAATAGTTGATTTATTAAAATTTAGTAATAGTATAAGAGTAATTGTAGTTTAGACACAAATCAACTCAGGAAAATAAAATAGACAATTCATTGAAATTTTATACTTACATGATAAGTTTTGTCCGAGGCACTTAAGAGTGTAATTGTTGTTTGAGTATTAAATATTTTATTTTATAATTTTCCCAAACTTAAGGGTAATTTACCAAATTTTTAACTATTTAAAAAATTAATTCCAACACCCTTTTATTCTTATAATCATAAAAAGGTCTCTCTAACAGTACTACTATTGTATTAAGAAAAAAAATATAAATTGAAAATTGAGCCAAAAAATTTAATACCACTGAGGTAATCTGCAAACAGAACTTTTGCCTTTAGACTATCGATTCGGTTTGAGCCTTAAAATAACGGAAGTTTTGCCAAGCGGGAATTATACGTGTCAAAACTTGATTGGCGGCATAGAAAGTATAGGGTGATCGGCTACTCAATGAATACGAATGACCACAATCATGGCGAGCTGTTAGTATGATAAGTTGATAACTACTACCGGAGAGGGGTGGCCACAGGGTCGGATATCCGATCCGAAGTTGAATCATATCGACATTAAATTTGGATTGACCCGTTTTTTATTTTGTCAATTGGGTTGACCCATTGAGAAATTAAATTTTTTAGACTCATACATTTTAAAAATAAAATATACTAAATCAATCATGAGGGAAGCTGCTGTCGGCGGCTGCGGTGCTGCATTCCTATCAGTCGGCCAGAGATCTCCACCGGCCGCAGCTGATTACGGGATACTCCTCCCTTCCAATCCGTCCAGCCACCATCGAGGGAATATGTGTATATTTTGATGGTGCTATCTCAACTCGACGTCAAGGCTCGGCAGCAGGCATGTACATTGTTGATGGGAATGGAGAGTTTGTGTTTGGACATGGATGTTTCTTCCTTTCAATTATGGAAGCAGAAGCAGCTGAAGCTCTAGCTCTGAAGATGACCCTTCTTCTCCGCTGACGCCTGGACATTTTATCGTTCTCGATTTTGGGAGATTCTTCCCAAGTGATTTGGCAGCAAGGAACATTAAGGAGAGTTTGCATGTCACTTTGACAATAATGAAGGATTGTAGAGATTTAATGAATGCTACAGTGAACTGTAAATACTTTTGGATTCTCCGGACGCAGAATATTTTTGCACACGGGATTACAACCTTTGTAAAAAATAATGCAACCATGTGTGGGACTAGCCTTGTACCTGATTTTCTTTCTCAAAGGACGATTTCCAGTAATATAATGAAAGCTCCTTTTTCCTAAAAAAAATAAATAAAATCATGAGTGATTTAGACTAATCCATTTTGATTTAAATCAAATTAAAAATCAATTTAAAAAGTTCGGAACAATAAAATTTCCAATACAATTAGAAACCCGTATGGGGAAGGGATATTATCATTTTGAATAATCGAGTCTATTTGATCACGAGATATTTTTAAATGATGAATTATCATAATTATATTTATTTTTGTCAATTATTTAATTATTTATTATTATAAATATGAATCAAACTCTCAACTGTATGATTAACACACAAGGTCACAAATTGATTCTACCACTAATGAATTGGAGAAGCAATGTATCCATGACATATTTTCTATCTTGCATTTTATAATAATTTGTTTCGAAAATCGAGCTTTAATTTAATTGTTGAAATATTAAATTTACGACTTTAGATATTTTCAGATACTTTAATTCTAAATTCTATAATTTCAGGTATAACATATTTGTGCATTTGTCTTCTAATATATTTATGTCAAAAAGAAAAAAATTGTTTCGAAAATGCAAAAAATTACATGATATCTTGGAAAATAAATACCAAAAAAAAAAAAATCTGCCATAATTCTGTCATAGATTGATGTATTTGTATAGCTTTGACTGGTAGATAATTTTTTCTCTTTTTATTTTTTTCAGAATTCTGTTGTTTGCTACATAGTCCGTCTTAGAATAAAATAACTAATTGGTCATTTGTAATTTTATAATTTGATAATAATGAAATATTATCCATTTAAAGCTTAAAAGAAAAGTCAACGAAATATACGACTTTTTTTTTTTTTTGAGGATGACTTTATTGTTAATATTATGATTTTTAGTTTTTAAACAGCTTTTTTTAAAAATATTTTCAAATCCTTATTTTCAAAATGCTCGTCAGCAAAATATTATAAGAACGCAATTTAGCTGACTCGGCCGTGGCGGCTGAAGAGTGATTAAATCCAGGTTAGAAAAATAACCAAAATACACCATTGAGAAAAAGGTACTGATAAAAAAAAATAAAATCTCAATTCTCATATTTATGTTACACTGCCTCCACGCAAAATAGGGTCCGATTATGAAATAATAAAGCTCATTTATTAATTTCAAAATATACTCATACAAAAAGATTATTAAAATATATATTTTTTATATAATAATTATTATTTTTAGTTAAAATTACGCATAATCATACTAATGAGATATTAAATTAACAAACATAATAAATATTTTATTTGTCCTAAAAGAAAAAATAGTACTAATTTTTAAATACTTTATGAAATATAGGAAGTATTTTATGAAAGTAGACGTGTAAATACCGTCTCTTATTTATTTATACCTCTTTAGATTATTATTTTATCTGACAAGAGGGATGTAATTCAGTAATAAATACTCCTTACTTAAAATAATAGGTTTTGAGTTTGAATAACTCATGTATTAAAAAAATTATTATTTTATCTAATCAAAATATCTTTATTATTAATTTTAAATTAATAAGAATATTAGAGTAAAAAATAACGATAAATAAAAAAATTAAGAAAATTAACGGTAATACCCTTCATGAAATAGTATTTTATTTTTGCTTACCCTTGCCATTTTCAATATCTAAATCTACGTCTCTTAATTTTTATGGAGTAAGGAGTACGATGGTCCTCAGGGTGACTTAAGCACTACATCATAGAAAAAAAATGCATAATATATCTCCAATAAAAAAAGAGAACTCAAGTTCGATTGTGATTAGAGACCTATTCATTACGTACTTCCTTTGGTTCTTTCCTCTAAGATATATTAGGTTTTCAACATAAATTTTATTTTTAAATTTCAAATTATTTATTTTAATGGAAAATTTTGAATATAATAAAAGAGAGAGTTTTGATTTTTTGGAAAAAAAATTGTAAAAGATAAAAAAAACTTAAATCACCAATAATAATCAAGATGGTTACGTGATAGGGCTCTTTAAGTTTGCTATACGATAATGACAGTTGACCTCGACAGCAACACTTTGTTTGAGCGTAAAGATTAATTAGCGACCAAACCTTTATGGCCACCAGTGACTAATTTGTATAGTCCATTTCAGGGGTTCAATTCAAACTTTAATTAAATACGGGGTCCTCTAAGAAATTACTCACCCGTTAGTCCTTCTCTAGAGAAGAGATAAATTTATCTTCACAAATAAAATTTCACCGTGGAGTCCCAATTTAGATTTTATTACAATTAATTGAAAAAAAATATAAGGGTGCATTTTCCTACGGTCAAAACATCAAAGAGCTTTTTTACCATATCTAAATAATTAAGAGGGGTAAGTTATATGTATGTTATAATTTGGATGAATAGACATATGGTTAATACATATTTTCATTTTAGATAATATTATTGGGGTTTTTATTTTTTAAAGAGAATAATCTATTCAACCTACTTATCTTTTTTTGCTTAAGAGATATAGGTTCTACGATAGGTAATACTAGTCACGAGCAACTTGACTGAAGGTAACTAATGGTTCTACCCATCCACCAAGGAGCCGTTCAAACGAGAAGTAAGCGATGTAATGAGCGGTGGGAGGTCATTAAATACTTATTTATAGAGTTTTATTATAATCTCATGATATAGACTATCTCTTATTTTTGAAGCAAGACTATCTCTAATTTTAAAGATGAGCCAAAAATTTTATATTTTATTAATTTTTTTAGTACAAAGAGAGAGACATAATGCCTATTAATCTACTCCTAGTGTGACTCGAACTTAGGACCTCAGTGCTCCTAAGTGACCCCGGTGTCATCTGTTATCCTCGGTGTGACTCAAATTCAGGATCTCCATGCTCCTAAATGCCTCTTGTGTGATATGCTATCGCCGGTGTGTCTCGAACTCAAGACTGTCATGCTCCTAAGTACTTCCGGTGTGATTTACCCCAATAAGATTCGAATTCAAATTTCCATGATTTTAATTGTCCCAATGTGACTTTAATAGAATATACAGATGATGACAGTCTTATATCTACTGCTTAAAAATTCACCAAACTATAATTTACATTTTTTTAAAAAAAGTATCATAAAAACAGGGACTGTTGTTAATCTAAGTGTTCCACATGGAAGACTATGGGAGGGTGAAGCCAAATTTGAAGAATAGTACTTGGGAGAAAAGCTAAAGTTGGGAGGCACACTAAAAACATATGAGAGAGACACACCAAAACTTTTTACCCATTCTCACTTCACACAAGTGACCAAAAAGGTCGCCCAAAGATTTGCCACACACACACACAGTCACACACTAATCGCGCCTTTATTCCCCTTTTTAGGAATATTAATGTAATTCCAGCAAAAGTGAGTGAATGAGAGTCCATCAGGGCTCCTCACTGTGTCTACGCGACAATGAAGCCGCGTTTGGTTAATCCGGAAAATCCTCATTCATTGGATGATCTGATCTGATCGGATCGGATCGGATCGGATCGGATATTTTTTTCGATTTTTTCACTAATTATGTGAATATTCGAATTTGGGAATTAGTGGAAAGTTATGGTCAATCAATTTATGCTTTTCCATTTTATTCTAAATGTTAAGTTTAATTCTTATTTTTTTTATAATATTCACAATTTAAAATTAATTATTGTCCGGATTTTATAGATCTGTATCGGAGCAGTTTGACCATTTCTCTCACTCATAAATTTTATAAAATTATGTATAGATGTTTAAGGATAAAATATTATTTAATTTGAAAGATAATTTTTTAATTATCATTTTTCTTTAAAAAATTTTATTTCTTTTATCATATTAAAAATTCTATAATCAAATAAAAATTATTTTGACCAGAGGAATGTAAATCAGTGATAAGCGATCACGATAGATGTTGACTTCAAGTCACTTTTATATTAACCAATAAAAACTACTGTATTTCAAACTAACAAATTAAAAGTTACATCCAAATTGTAAAACAAATCATCTGATTTTATATATAATGTTTAAGATCATGCTATTGAAATTGTAAAACAAATCTCACATAGTTATATATATTAAGTATATATGTATATATGTTAAGGTCATATTATCAAAATTATAAAACATATCAGGTGGTTCATACAAATTAAAGATAAATTAGTGTTTAATTAAAAATTATTATTATTATTAATTAAAACTCTTTTTTCCAAATATCTTCTGCGTTCTATCATATTAGACTCTTCTATTAATGATAGTAATTTGAAATTAAAAATTATATTAAAATTTTCCCAAAATTTAAAATATTTGGCATAAAAAATTAAACGAGTATAAAAACCAAATTTCCCTAATTTCTTTAAAAATATTTTATACTGAATAAACAAGAGTGAATAAGAAATTAGTTGAAAAAAGGCCCGTGAAAATGGTCCCTCCATTTCAATATATAAGTGGTTTTGACCAAAATACAAATATTAAGACTGTAATTAATTTTTAAAAAGTCTCATAATTTTTAATGGTTAAATATGTTATACCCTTATTTAATGTATTTTTGATATTATTGCTATAACTTGAAATAGTCATCATAAAAATAAGTTTTAATAAAATTACAAATTAAATAAAGATAATAGAGTAAAAATAATATATTATTTTATAGAAATAATAATTAAATTATATTTAACTATTAGTTGAAAACGATTTATATTTTTAAATGAATGGAGTAGTGAGGAGTTGGTTTTCCAAATTTTCAGGTGACATTTGGAAGGTGGAAGAATGGGTCAAAAAACGGTTGCGTAATTACACCAAACACCTCAAACTACTGGAATTTACTGCACAAGCGGTTCACTCACGGGGTTAAGGTTAACAAAATGCCCCCCCAAAACTTTTATTCTCTTACATCTACGTCCACATTTTCAGGATAACACTCTTTCCACCCGTAATAAAGTTTTATTTATTATATTATTTTAATTTAATACATAAAATTTTGTTCGAACACAAAAAATAAGAAAAGAAATAAGTTTTTTTTTTTCTGAAAGAAAAACTAAGGTATATATATTTAACCAATTTTATTAAAATTAAAGTGGTACGAAACTTAATTCAGATTCTGATAACATTTTTGTTCATATTAAAAGATAGTACTTTAGAAATAGGACCAAAAAAATTATTGAAGTCGTAATTAACTCAGTGATTGAGATTTAAAGCATAATAGTGATTGATTTGGCCACCCGCACCCTCCTTCTTCTTCATAACAGCTTCATCTTTTTGTTTTGCTTCAAAATATTTAATTTTAATTTTTGAGTTTTGGGTCCATATAGCAAAAGCCACTTTCATAATTTGACAAGAAAAAGAAAGAAAAAAAAAGAGAAGGAAGTTTGTTTAATATTTTTGGGGGTTCAACATCACCACAACTAGCTCCAATATTAACGTTTTCAACCAATTGGAAAAGTAGAATTTGTCAACCTATACAACAACAACTACTTGTCACGCACAAGATATACATGCCATGCCTCACTTTCATCAAATAAATATATGTTTAATATATTCACATTAGTAAATTAATATAGAGGATTTTTTTTTTTATACAGATATCACTTAAATTTAAAATCTATTATTTTAAGTGGAAAGTGCTTATTACTGAATTACATCTCTTTTATCTTTTTTTTTATTCTTTGAATATGGGTATATTTGATTTCTTTAAATTATTTATATTATTAAACGTAGAGTTTACAGGAAAATAATCCATCCTATTAGTAAGAAAAATTAAAGGATGACTTATTGGGATAGTTGTAAAATGTCATACAGAAGAGTTTGTAAGAGAATAAAACTCCAACGTCCCTTTAATTAAAATTGAGTATTCAAATCTCACTTTCATACCTTAAAATTTTTAGATTAGCTATTCATTCAATGAAATACTTACAATTATGTAAGAAAATTAATTATAATTCTTTAAAATATATTAATTATTGCGAAATACTACTAGCTATTTTACTTAATAAAATATCTATAATACTGAAAATTAGTCTATTGTAAAAGACCAATTGTCTCACTTAACGAGAACCTCCAGTTTCGTAAAGAAATTAATTTCTGTAAAATAACAATTTAAATCATCGGGTGATATAGTAACAATTTTGTGAGGTAAGTCGTATTAATTATATTATTTGAATTTAATAAATAAAATTATTATTTTGAGGGACAAAGTCCAAGTAATTGAGAGGGAAGAATTTTGAAGAAATTGAGGACACAAGCGATTCCTCCTTTTTAGTTACAACTTTTTAGCCAGTTGGCAAATCATGGTCTCCTCGCCGTACATTTCGGAACCACTGTGAGTCACCCGAGCACGGAATAAACAGCATAACGTTACACCTCAATGCTACTTGTTTATGCAGAAAGTAAGAAGTAAGAAAGAATTTTTTTAAAAAAATTGTAATTGAAATTATATTAAATATATATATATATATATGTGTGAAAATTAAATAAAAATAATTATGAAATAATAATTGTAAACTGGTAAAGCGTGTTGAAAGTTTGAAGTCGTAGCCAGCAAATTTGGTTGAATAGAAGGAAATGGCTAAAGTGGCTTCAATTCAATAGGACTTTCCTTCATAAATTATGGTACTATTATTGAGCCCACTGTACTCCATTTGTTCCTTTCATTTATTTTATCCTCTTCCTCCCCACTTTCAGCTCCGCTTACATAGCTCCCACAATTTTATTTTTTTTTAAAAAAATTTAATACGAGGAGATATTAAGATATTATAAAATATTTTATATTTATGCAGTTTTTGGTTGGTATGTCCGATCTGGCTGGTTAGTTTGTAAGTTTTGATATTATTATGAATAATTGAACTTCTAATATTGAAGTTGAGGTGCAGGTACCACCCAAATCCTGGATGCACAATAATTTAGCAATAGAATGAAGCTAAAAGGCGTGTCCAAGAACCATGGTACACCCGTGAAGGAATTTTAGAGTCTGCAGATTCATGACCACATAGATATTATTGGCCGATTTTCATGCTCAAACCTTCTACTTGTAGCCTTGTACCTACTTGGTTGCATTAATTAATTACTAATTTTTTTAAAATGTGGCTTATGAATAGTTAAATTAATTAATCAACCTTTAATTTACATTATGGAACTGGATGATCCAATATGAACTAAGAGACATTTTTTAATATGACATGACTGACTTTTGGATATCTTCCTGAAAAAAAAAAAGTTTTTTTCAATTTTAAAATAAATGTTGGTGAATATAGTTCATATTTATTTTTTTGATTCAAAGAGTGGTTATGATTTACGAAATTAAGGGTCATTTATGTTTTTTTTTTCCAACAATTTAAAATAATTTTACTTATGCAAACATTTGATGATGTAGATCAATTTCGAAAGTTCACACAAAAATTTCTCAGGTTTATATGGTTTAATTTTAAAATTAAGAGTTTAATTTTTATTAGTAATAATGAAAATAAATAGTTGACAATTCCACTTATATAATAATATGCATGTGGAATAAAATCGGATAATATCATCCATGATTTAAAAAAAAAAATAAATCAATTAACTAGTTTGTGAGGAATAAATGTCCATAACAAAAATGAATGTTGTAGAGTTCGATGGATTTCGCTTTCCGAAAAGCATGTCAATTTCAACTTATTCACTCAACTCCCTATAATATTAAAAATAAAATTTCCTTTTTTTATTTTTTATTTTTAAAATCTTAAACTTCAAACTTCTCACTTATTTTATAAAAAATATTACTCCAAATAAAACTTTAATTTTAAATTAACTGACAAAGTAATGTAAATTTATCAAGATGAATTGTCAAAGACTTCATTAATATATTATAATAGCTAATTATATACATTATTAATATTACT